>CM053581.1:335357214-335441142 GCA_028627135.1 Pseudochirops cupreus | reverse complement strand
CACACACACACACACACACACACACACACACACACACACACACACACACACACACACACACACACACACACACACACACACACACACACACACCAGCCCAGCTCCGGAGGCAGGTGCCTCGGCCTGAGGGGGGGCACGCCCGGAGCTCCCCTGAAGCCCCCGGGGGGGAGGCGCGGGCCGTGCCACTCACCGAGGGCGCTCCGAGGGTCGCAGAAAGCGAGAAGGGTGGGAGGATGCTGCTGCTCCGGCCGCGATCCCAGGCTACTGTAGCCCGAGCTCAGTCACCAAGTCCCGGACGCGATGCCCTCCTCCTTTTTTATAGCGGCCAGGACGGGGCCTCCCATTGGTCGGTATTTATATCCCATTCATTCTATTGGTCCCTGGCTGGAGGGAGTCGCCCTCCTGTCTTTGTCTATTAAGCAGCTTGACGCCTTCCATTTTGTTAACCCTCCGGGATCTGCTACCCTCGCTCTTCCATCCCCCCAGGGGGGTCCTGCCGCCCTTTCCCCAAACTGGGGCCTGTGCCCGGCCCTCCCCCTCTTCTCACGGTGGGGGAGGGGGGAGAAGTCGGGGAAAGGGGGGAGGACCTCTCCTAGGATTTTGAAGCTTGCAGAGGCTTTAGAGATCGGCCATAGCACAGATAACCAGATAACATGCGGAGAGCGCTTTGCGCACCTTCAAACCCTGGATAAACGCAAGTTACTCAGTGCTAGCTATCTCAGTCCAACCCTCTGATTTTACAGATGGCCCCTGAAGGGGAAATGGCAGATGAGAAGCGGAGCCCGGATTCAAACCCAGGTCCAGGGTCCTCTCTCTTTACTACGCTGCACCCTCTAGCCAAGTGCCAGCTGCCAAAGCTTTGTCTGGTCCCTAGCACAGAACAGGGTGGACCCTTTCCAGCCTTGGCAGCCCGAGGATGACGCAGAACTCTTGGTTTTCTGCAAACCCAAAGGTAGATGGATGTCACCGGAATCAGGTGACCCAAGCTCTGAGCTTGAATCCCTCTGTCCAACAACCTTTTGTTAAAATCATAAGATGTCAATGTCAGAAGAGGGGAGGGGGAGAAGATGGTTTAGACTCTAAGCCTTAGAGGTTCATTGAGTCCAACTCCCTCATTATATAAATGGGGGAAGTGAACCTCAGAAAAGTAGAGGGACTTTTCCAAGGTCATAAAACAAGTCAAGTGGGGGGGGCTGGAATTAGGATAACAGAATTTATAAAACTGAAAGAAATCTGAGAAACAAGTTCAACCCTATCTTTATATAAATGAATAAATAATAAATGAATGAATGAATGAATGAATGAAGAGGAAGCTCAAGCTGCCAGGAATCAGGAGAGCAGAATCTAGAGTCCTAATTCCACAGCAGCTAGCAAATAGACCCCATGGCAAGCCTCCTTCTGACCTTTGGGTCTGTTTATGAAAAATGAGGCTGTGGGACTAGATAATCTTTAGGGTCATTTCCAGTTCTGATGCTTCTATTATTCTATGAGGGGAGAACCGTAGCATGAGAGAAAAAGCACAATTTGGAGTCAGAGAGCCTGGTTGGAATCCCACTTCTGCCACTTAATCCCTTCTGTGACCTTGGATAAGTCATTTAACTTTATTTGGCTATCAGGCATCTGGTCTACTAAGTGGGGATTTGGACAAGGCCATCCCTAAGGTCTCTTCCAGCTTTGGAACTTGATCAAAGCTCTCTGGCTTTAGCTATCCCCTTCTTTTCTCTTTCCCTTTCCATTCCCCTCCCTGCCTGGCACATGTGAAGTACACTTTGACCCTAGGGCTGTCTCTTCCACGTTCTGACTTCCTGGGCACCGACTTCCTGGATGTTGCTCGGTCAAGATGTTCCATGTTCCAACTTAGGGCATTTTCACTAGCTGTTTCCCCTGCCTGGCGTTCTCTTATTCTCATCACCACCTGCCCTTGGTTTCTCTGGCTTCCTTCAAGTTCCAGCTAAAATCTCACCTTCTAGAAGGCTTTCCCAATTCTTAGTTCCTTCCCTCTATTGATCATCTCCACTTTATCCTATCCCCATTGCTTAACACAGTGTCTCTGGTACATGACAGGCACTTAATAAATGTTTACTACCTAACTACAAGGGGCCTCAGGTATAGTTATTATCTGGGTTTAGGTGGACTGTAGGGAAAGTGGGTGATTCTCCAAAGACCTGAGCTCCAAAGACCTGGTTTTCTTAGGTATTAGCAAAAAGTCTACAGGCAGGGCGGCCAGTTGGCACAGTGAACAGAGCACCAGCCCTGGAGTCAGGAGGACCTGACTTCAAATCCAGCCTCAAGACACTTAACACTTACTAGTCATGTGACCTGGGGCAAGTCACTTAACCCCAATTGTCCTGCCCTGCCCCGTCCAAAAAGCAAAAAAAGAAAAAAGGCTACAGCGCAAAGTGGCACTGAGTAGCACCAGACTGGGAGACAGGAAGTTCTACTGCTACTTCTGTGTGGCCTTGGACAATGTAAGTCCAGAAATTCAAGGGGTTTCAGTGATCAACATGAGGGAGTGAACAGGAGCACTGAATGGGAAATCAGGACACCTGGTTTTTGCTCCCAGGTCTGCAATTGTTGTGTGAATCCTTCCTTCTCTCTCAGGCTCAATTTCCCTCTCTGTAAAATGAGGGGACAGGACTTGGGGATCTATTGGCTGCCTTCCACACCCCAGCCATCTTTCTTCCATCCACCAGGGAGGCATCCTGCCCTGAAGAATTCATTACAAGGACTTGAGGCTTACAACTGGAGAATGCCACTCCTGCTCACCTCCTCAGTAACCTGATTGGGGAGGGACACTTTACACCTGAAGTGGTCAGGGTTAGGGATGCTCGAGACCCCAAAAGACCAACACGCTAGGTCTTGCAGAATAAAATTCATCTCGTCTTCTCAGCCAAAGAAAAGCAAAGTTTATTAAAAGTTCACCATATTGGGTAGACTCTTAAGGATCCTTGGTATGTGTAGAGGATATATTGGAAAATTCTTTGGCACTCACACACGGAGGCAAGAGGAGGTCTTATATACAAAAAGATTGTGGAAGGAATCTAGGGGTGGTCTAGAGGAAGAGTTTGGGGAGGGTCTTCAGGAGTCAGATGAGGTCAGACTCCAGTAATGAGTGATTACGGGTGGGAAGTTGCTGGAGGGTACCTGGAGCTGACAGAGGTGGGCTTGGCCAGTTCAAGGGTGGAACAAGAGGATCAAGGGTGGGAAATTGCTGGACAAAAGAGGGCTAAAGATTTGGGAGCCACAATGAAAGACCTATGGCCTCAGGCAAATGCCTTATGTGAGAAGATTCAAGGAAAACTCAAGGGGGTTCCCAGAGCCTGCACCTCATCTTTACCCATTCTCCAGTCCTCTGCCTGCCAGCCTTTAGCTCCTTACCCCAACCATAATCCAATCAAGACTGCCAGTGCCACTGGAAATTGTGTGCTAATGTACTTCCTAGGGATGACCAGCTATTCTGATCAAGTCAATGATTCAGGACAATGCCCAAAGGAACATTATAAAAAATCCTATACAGAGGAAAAACTGTTGAACTGAGTGCAGATTGAAGCATACTTCTTAAACTTTCTTTATTTTTCTTGGTGTGTGAATATTTTCATTTTCCAACATGATTAACATGGAAACATGTTTTCATGACTTCACATATACTTGATATCATGCTTGCCTTCTCAAAGGGTGGGGGAGGGGCAGAAGGAAGCGAATTTGGAACTCAAAATTTTTAAAATGAATCAAAAAAATGTTTATATGCAATTGTGAACTATTTTATGAAGTAAATAAAACTATTTCTTGAAAAATATACTCCCTATGACTTTACTCAGCATCCCTGTGACATTCCAAACCAAAATATCCCTCCTTGGACACTACTCTCTACACATGTAGGTGCCTCCATTGGAAAGCAAGTGTCCTTTTGTATTACTATCCCCAGCATTTAGCACAGTGCTACTGAGGGTTTGCTCTGGCAAACCCTTTAAACTCTGATTGAATCTTCCCACTTCTGATGAGGTATTTGGCTGAGGCCATAAGCTTTTCATTATAGCTAGGCCCAAATCTTGGTTACTCTTAACCTAGCCTAGCCCTCCATAGTCCAGCTGCTTTCCACCCTTGATCCTGTCAAAATATCTATACCCAAACCTGTTGCCCTTAAACTAGCCTAGCCCTCCATCGTCTGCCATCTCCAGGCAGCCTTCAGCTATTTCCCAACCTTAATCCCATTCCTGGAGTAAGACCTCAGTTCCTCAAGATCCTAGTCAATACCCTCCCCAAACTCCTCCTTCTAGATCACCCCTAAATCCTCCCACACTCTTTCTGTATTTAAGACCCATCTTGCCTCCATGAAGGGGCTGAGATGAATCCAGCCCAGAACTAGTCTGTGTCAGATTATTCTGGCCTGCTTGTCCAAGCAACCTTAAGAGCCTACCCGTTATGGTGAATCTTTAATAATCTTTTTGCTTTTCTTTGGCTGAGAGAAGACTTGAGTCCAATTCATTCGGCAGGACCCAGCTTGCTGGTATTTTGGGGTCTCGAGCACCCCTAAAGCTCCAAACCTCAACACTTGGAACATAGTACTTAATCAATGCTTGTTCATTCCCTCCTGCTCCAAGTAGCATTGCATTGTCAAGCAATAAGCATTTATTTAGTACTTTCTCTGTGGCAGGCACTGTGTGGAGAGCTAGGAATTAAAATGAAAACATTTCCTGGTAGCACAGAGTTCACACTGTAGGCAAATAATATCTAGATAACTAGGTGTGGAGAAGACCTGTACAAAGCAGAGTGAGGCTGACCTCAGAGGTGAAGGCACTAGAAGCTGCCCAGTCCATGAAAGGCCTCCTAGAGAAGCTAAATTTTGGCTTGAGACTCAAACACAAGAAAACCAAAAAGTGGAGGTGAGGAAGGCTAATGTTCTAGGCCTGACCAGTACAAAGGAGAGGGGACATAGAGTGTCACATGGGAAGATGGAAGGGAATAAAGTATAAGAAGAATAGGAAGATAGGCAACAGACAGTTTCTATTTACTGAAAACAGGATGCTGTTTTGAGTCAGGGGATCAGGTTCGAATCCCATTTACTATCTGTGTGACTGAGGCCAAGACACTTAACCACCTTGGGCCCCAGCTTCCTCATCTGTAAATAAGGGAGCTGAAATAGATGACCTCTGAGGTCCCAACCACCTGTAGATCTAAGACCCCAGAATTCTAACTTGTCTTGCACCTTTCATCTGACAGGGGAGAAAACTGAAAGCTAGAAAAAGGAAGGAACTTGCTCCAGGTCATATGGAGATTGGAACACACAGATCCAAGCTGTTCGGATAAATTCCCCACTCCTTCCTGTAAGTGAGGAGCACCCCACCTCCAGATAGATGTACTGGCAAGGATGGGGTTAAGATTTCTTTCCTAATTATGCCCAAAGGGCTATAAAACTGTGTATATTTGATCCAGCAACACCACTAGAAGGTCTGTATCCCCAAAAGATCATCAAAAAGGGAAAAGGACCCACATTTACAAAAATACTGACAGCTGCTCTTCTTCTGATGGCAAAGAATTGTAAATTGAGGGAATGCCCATCAATTTGGGAATGACTGAACAAGTCATGGTGATGCGGTATAGGCTCTGGGAACCCCTTGAATCTTCCCATTTGATGTAGCATTCCTCAGAGGCCAAAATCCTTTCAGTTATTAATATGGGTGAATCTCTGTTACCCTTAACCTAGCCTAACCCTCCATTGTCTGTTATCTCCAGGTAGCCTTCAGTTAACCTCCCACCCTTTATCTCATCAAAATCCCATTCTCTTGGTCCCTGGAGTCTGGTGCCAGTCCCATCAAGATCCTCCCCAAACCCCTTCTCTAGGCCACCCTCTGGATTCCTCCCATAGTCTTTCTGTATATAAGATCCATCTTGCTTCTATGAAGGGGCTGAGATTCAATCTAGCTCAGACTCAATTTGTGTCAGATTGTTCTGGCCCGTTTGAGCATCACAAATACTTAGGATCCTTAAGAGTCTACGCATTATGGTGAAACTTTAATTAACTTTGTTTTACTTTGACTGAGAAAAGGCTTGAGACAAATTCATTCCACAGGACCCAGAGGGTCAGTGTTTTGGGATCTCAAGCACCCCTAAACCCCAAACCTCAACAGTGGTATAGTAATATAATGAAATACTATTGTTCCATAAGAAATGATGAGCAGGCAGATTTCAGAAAAAACTGGAAAGACTTGAATGAATTGATGCTGAGTGAAATGAGCAGAACCAGGAGAACATTGTACACAGTAACAGCCACATTGTGCAATGACCAACTTTGATAGACTTAGCCCTTCTCAGCAATGCAGTGATCTAGGATAATTCTGAGGAACTCATGATAGAAAATGCTGTCCATATCCAGAGAAAGAACTATGAAGTCTGAAAGAAAATTGAAAGATACTATTTTCTTTTTTTTTTTGGTAGTTTTTTGTTTTTTCTCTCATGGTTTTCCCCTTTTGTTCTGATTCTTCTTTCACAACATGACTAATAGGTAAATATGTTTAATAGGATTGTACATGTATAGCCTATATCATATTGTATGCTGTCTTGGAGAGGGAGACTGGGAGGAAGGGGAAAAATTTGGAAGTCAAAATCTTGTAAAAATGAACGTTGAAAACTATGAATAAATAAACAAGAGACTTCTTTCCTAAAAAGCCAACTCACCCAAAGCCCCAAAACATGTATCTGTAAGTGGAGAGGGAAGTTAGCTAGAGAGAGTCCCTGAGCCCCAAGCTCCATTGGAGAAATATTACCCTCCCTCCACCCTTCAAAACCCTTCTACCTTAGAAAGAGTTTGGACCTTGGCTGAGATCCTGGGTTTTATCTGATGTTTACCTAGGAATTGTTCTGAAGAAACACTTTCTCCAAGAGAACAGAACAGCCCAGCCCAGCCCAGCCCAGCCCCACCCTGAGTAATCTCTTCTCCTCTTCTGCTTTCAGGTGGGGAGTGCCCCCTTCCAACCTGGGCCTTCTGTAGGGCAGCCAACTTTATTCATCCTGAGAGGGCTTTTACACCCAGGTCCACATAGTCTGCTCAGAATTATTACAGCATAGGCTAGGAAGTACGGTGAATAGTGCTGGACATGAATTTTCAAAGATTTGTGTTCAAATATAGTGTCAGATACTAACTGTGGGACTCTAGGCAAGTCCCTTAATGTGTCTGCCAATATTTTTAAAGCATTTTGCAAACCTTAATGTGGTACAGAAATTCTAGCTAGTGGCCTCATCATTACTATAACTGCTATAATTAGTGTGTAGTAGAGGT
Organism: Pseudochirops cupreus; assembly: GCA_028627135.1. Taxonomy (NCBI): domain Eukaryota; kingdom Metazoa; phylum Chordata; class Mammalia; order Diprotodontia; family Pseudocheiridae; genus Pseudochirops; species Pseudochirops cupreus. The sequence continues at coordinate 335,433,866 of CM053581.1, read as the reverse complement.
ACTGGGCCACAGAAGGCCCTAGCACAGACTTATTCTGTGACAGACTTACTCGGTCCTGCTTGCCCAATGCAGGCATCACAGATACTGAGGCTCCTTAAGAGCCTACTCGATATGGCAAACTATTAATAAACTTTACGTTTCTTTGGCTGAGAAGACTTGAGTCGAATTCTTTCGGCAGGACCCACTGTGTTGGTATTTTGGGGTCTCAGGCAACCCTAACCCTCTTTGTGAGTAAACCTCTTCACTGAGATGGTGACTGAGATTACCCTGTGACTCAGTGTTGTGGCTGGATTCACACCCAGGGCTCCTGACTCCAATTCCACAACTCTTTCTACTATGCTACACCAGGAAGGTCTTTTTGCAAAGTCTAAGGAAATAAAACCAGACTTCAAGGCCCTTTGTACCTCTTTAATGTGCTAATCATGTAATATTTTATATTCTACTTAGCGGATCTATTTTCTCTCCCTACTAGATTATGAGTTATATGAGGGAGGAAGCCATGTCTTGTCTACTATCCCCTCCATTACCCCCACTACCCATTATTTATAGCAGTAATAATGACGAGGCCACTAGCAAGGGTACTTGGTACCCCAAAACACCAACACCCCCGGTCTTGCCAAATGAAATCTGACCCAAACCTTTCCTCAGCCAAAGCAAAACAAAGTTTATATTAATGACTCTCCATATTGGGTAGATTCTTAAGGAGTGGAAGCATTTGTGAGGCTGGGAATTGACAAGCAGAGCCGATTGAATCTCAGCTGCATTGGATCTGAGCACCTTAATGGAGAAAAGATGGCTCTTATACAGGAAGACTGTGGGAGGGAACTAGGGGTGGTCTAGTAGGGGTGACTAGAGGAGGGGATTAGGGAGGGTCTTGAGAAAGAGTCTAAGGAGAATCTTGATGGGACTAGGGTGACTAGAGGTCAGATTCTCAGGAACCAAGAGAATGGGATTTTGATGGGATCAAGGGTGGGAAGCAGCCAGAGGTAACACACTATGGTGGGCTAGGCTAGGTTAAGGGCAACAGAGATTGGGACATTGATAATGGATGGCTTTTGGCCTCTGGGGAAGGCCAGATCAAGTGGGAAGATCAAGGGGCTTCCCAGAGCCTATACCCCATCAACTTTACCCTGCTTGCCTCAGTTTCCTCATCTGTAAAATGAGCTGAAGAATGAAATAGCAAATCATTCCAGTGTCCATGCCAAGAAAATCCCAAATGGAGCCACAAAGAGTCAGACGTGACAACAACAAAAGGCCCAGAAAGGTCGTCCAGAAATGGAATGGACTACATATAGTCTCAACTCAAGTTCTACAGACTGCCCTGATAAAGATCTCCACAACAGACTGCCACATGTAGAGGCCTCCATATAAACTGTGCACCACATAGCAGCTTTCATTTATATAAAACTTTAATATCTGCAAAGCATTTTCTACCTGACCATCATGAGGTAAGTAGGGTGAAGATTATGGTGCCCATTTTGTAGATGAGGAACTAAGTCTCAAGAGATTAAATCAATTGCCTGTGATCACAATACTAATTAGTAAATGTCTGAGGAAGGATTTGAAGTCCAGTTTTGTGATTCCGGATCTCAGGACCCTACCTATACACACCACTTCTTTTAGGAAATGCCACATGTAGAGATGACCATATACATGACTGACCCATACAGAGACAGCCATTTCAAGAAACTGAGGCACAGAAAGGCAAGCACATACTGAGACCACCAGATCTACAGGTGACTCCTCTTCCCTTCCTGGTGCCAAACCCCCTTCTCTTGCCTATAAAAGGAGGTATTTAGGACTTGGCGTCTATCGGCAGGCAGGGATGGTTTTATAGCTTTTTGGGATCTTCAGAAGATGCGTTTTATGACACATCAACTGTGAGGTGGGGCCAGGGCCTGAGAACTAGCATTGAACCCCATCCCAGCAACCTCTTCTTTAGTCCAAGAACCTCAAAGGACAATATTTTTTATAAGTTATGGGCAGTGACTCTGAATCAGAGCTGGGTGTTGGGTATCAGACACCAGTGGCAAAGTCTAACCAGTTTCTCCAGTGGGTAAATGTGAACACCTATTCAGGCCTCAGTTCTATAAGGGAGATACGGCAGTCAATGAGTCAATGTTCATTAACAACAAGCATTAATTAAATGTGTATTACACATACAGCACTGAAATATTCCTTGCCCTCAAGGAGCTTACACTCTCTCAGCAAATTTTACCTTGTCATTGCTTAAAATCTGTTATTATCTCATCTATGAGACTATGACCCCAACAGTGCATATGACGACCCATCCATGTCCTCTTTGTTCTGTGTAACTTGTTCTCCTGTCTTGCCTCCACAGGGCAGCACCCAACATGATGGCGGACTTTCTTCCAGATCTCTTGATGTTTCCAATGAAGCACCACAACAAGAATTTATTAAGCTCTTACTATGTGCTCTAAATGTTGGATATACAGATATGAGGGAAAAGACAGTCCCTGCCCTTAAGAAGCGTATATTCTAATGGGGAAAGATAACCCAGAAAAAGGGGCTGACAGGAGTAGGGAGAATGGTGATAAGATTTGGAGAATGATGGATGGCTAGTGAGTGCCCTTCCTCAAAAGGGGGATTCTGGGGAGAACTCATCAATGAAAGAAGGGGATTGAAGGGGCAGAGGAAGGAGCCAGCTAAGGTAAGACTGTCATCAACAAGATTAATAGAGATCTTAGGGGCATCTTAATTCAACTCTCTCTTTTTATAGATTAGAGTGTATTTCTAGAATAATATCTATGATCCACCCAACTGAAATCTATAATCCTATCCTCTCCCATCTCTGCCTTTGTCCATACTTGGAATGGATTCCACTGCCCCAAACCCTCATTCCTTCAAGGTCTAGGTGTTTCCATTGCCATCCAACAGAATCATTACAGTTAATACTACAACAGTTTGGAGTATGATTAGCTTTAATCAGGACAGAGAATTATGAGACCATGAGATAGCGGGACAGAGGATGGCAGCTTGGTCTCTAAAAGGGAAAAAGCTTCATTAGCTCTACGTCACTTAAGCCAACATTCATCTGGGCCAGGGGAGTGAACAAGAGAACCTCTGGAAGTTGCAACCTCTCTTAAATCACTGTGAAGTTCCTGCCCGACTCTCACCAAAGTTGGAAAGGCTTTTTCTGCTGCCTCTTACGGCCCCCTTTGAGTGTTCTCCCTGCTACTTCCCTGCAAGGCCTCCCCAACACTCCCTCCCATCCACCAAACAAATGCACCCTATACCTTTTGTCCTTGACCAGGACCTTGTCCTCCCTCACCCCCAGATGTTATCTAAATTGTTAATAGTAATAATGATAACTTATGTTGTGCAAATGGCTTTATGTACATCATCTCATTTGGTCTTCCAAGTAAACATGTAAGAAACTTGTCTGTACTTAGCCCTTCTCAGCAATGCAAGGACCTAAACAATCCGAAAGGACTCATGATGGAAAATGCATCCACATCCAAAGAAAGAACTATGGAATCTGAAAGCAGAGTGAAACAGACTATTTGTTTTTTTCTTTCTCATCGTTCCTCCCATTTGTTCTAATTCTTCTACACAACACAACTCATGTGAAAATAGGTTTAACAGGAATGTATATGTAGAACCTATATGAGATTGCATGCTGTCTTGGGGAGAAGGAGAAAATTTGAAACTTTTGGAAGTGAATGTTCAAAATTTAAAATGAATAAATTATCTTAAAAAAATAAAGTTGTCTCTATTATTCTAAAATAATAATATTCTATTATTTTATGGATTACTTTTCTCAGTCTCAGATTCCTTAAGTGATCTTGCAATGTTCAAGAAAGCGTCAATCAGTAAATAAAAACATTTATTTTATTATATATATTCCAGATACTCTGCTAAGTGAGGTGATACAAAAGGCAATCCTTGCTCTCAAGGTGCTTTTACTTTACTGGGGCAGACCACATGCAAACAAATATATCTAGATATTGAGCAGAAAGAGGGAAGCCACTGGAAATACGAGAGGCTGGGGAAGGCTACATGTAGAAGGCAGAATTTTAGGCAAGACACAGAGTAAGCTGACATGGTCCATAGTCTGAACAGAGGAGGAAGGGCATCGCATCCATGTGGGGATAGCCAAAGAAAATACTGGGAGCTGAGAGATCAGATAGTGTGAGAGTCTTGGTGGTGGAATAATCCCTAGTCAAAGACTTCATGTCTGGGAGCAAGGAGTAAAAAGATTGTAAACATAGGTGTTCCCAAGATGCAAATCTCAATTGAATTTGCTTCCCAAGTCTTAAAAATGACCATTGCTTGCAAGGTTCTAGGACAACTCCAAAAGGCTCATGATGGAAAATGCTGTCCACATACAGAGAAAGAATTACAGAATCTGAATGCAGATCAGATCGAAGCAAACTATTTGCTCTCTTTCTCTTTTTTATTTTGTTTTGTTTTGTTTCTTCTTTCTCTTGGTTCATTCCGTTGGATATAATTCTTTGCAACATGACTAGGGTGAAAATATGCTTAATGTGAATGTATATGTAGAGCCTATATCAGATTGCATGCCCTCTTGGGGAGCGGGGAAGAGGCGAGTGGAAGGAAGGGGGAAAAATTTGGAACTCAAAAACTTGTGGAACTGAAGATTATAAACTAAAAATAAGTAAACAAATTGTCTTGGGAAAAACAAATTATCTTGCTGCTTTCAAGAACTCAAAGGATATTTCCAAATTCTGCTTCCAAAGCTTGCTAGTTCTGTGATCTTGGGCAAGTCATTCACGCTGAAATGAAGAGAGAGACACTATGGCCCTGCTCTAAATGTTGACAATGATCTAGGCCTTCAAGGTCAATGTTGACTTGTTCCTGATACTCCACTTTTTAGATTATAATGTACTGATAATTACAACCCCCCACCCCCCGAACAATGCTAAACCTCTGGAATGCATTCCAGTTTCACTCAGAAGAATTCAGCCTAACCACTTAACAGGAAAAAAATAAGTGGAAAAAAAAGTCTGATGTCTAGGCAGCTGGATGGACAAACCCTTGTACTGATCCAGCAACACACAGACCTTGGACAGACACTGAAGAATGATAGTGAGCTCTGCCCAGAATTGAATAGGAAGAAGTGAACATGTTATAATGTATTTTGAAAACTTCATCATGCTTTAAAAAGAAGCTAACTTTGTCTCTCTCTTTTTTAGGATTTAAAAAAAATAGTTAAGAGATTGTATTCTAATAGCTTTAATTAGCTTGTTTGTCAAAATGAAAACTAAAAACAAGTATACAAAACAGTTGATTATAAATTGTGTATTGAAAGCAGTAAGAGTTTCCACAACACCAAACAAACCAGTTCTGAGTCCCCTCCCTCCCCAAAGTTTAACAGTTCCAGCTTCTTTCAATGTTTATCAAAATACAAAAGGAAAAAAAAAGTAAAGATCTCTTTCTCAGATGGTAAATCTGATCCCTGTAGTAATGAGGGGTAGTAAAGGACATTTCACACTTATACAGATAGGGGGATTGTTCTAAAATGGAACCAAATACTTCTAGTTTTGTCAGGATTTTTAAAAAATGTTTTTATTTATTTTGAATTTAAATACAAAAAACCCACACAAACAGAACATCTCCATGTACATGGCACGATATGAAAAGAGGATTCAATATAAAACCATGAATTTCCATTTCACAGTTTGCTTTTTAAATTATATAATAAATACTACTCATCATTTTCAAAGCTACCCGGTTTTTTGTGCTTCCTTCTAAGGTTTTTTTTTTCTGGACAATTTACTTTTGTTCTGTGCAATCTTCAGTTTTGATTTCCTGAAATAGCTCTGAAAAACAGGCTTTCAAAAGCCCATTATCTTTCAATGAAACTACTTGACTTTAAACCCAATTCATTCCAGTTTTTACAGAATGGTCAATAATAGGCCCAGCCCAAGTTTCCAGGTTCTTTGTTTAGCTTGTGTCTAAAAAGTGTAAATAGCACTCAGAGGGTCTTCCCCTCCCAAACTGAAATCTTTGGGTTGGTGAATTGGGCCATCTTTTGTCTCAATTCTTTCCTGGCCCTTAATCATTGAATGGGCATTGCCTTGGACAAATTGAGGTCTGGGAAAAACCTTAATATAGAAAGGCCAAAGTCACCCACAGCATCCCCTCATCTCACCACTGGATTCCAGTGACTCTGGAGGAGAGAACTAGGCACAGCTCCCCCTCAGTCAACTCTAATTAGCAAATCCAGACACCAGATTCATGATGTCACTGATCTGGTTGGAAAAGGAAGTTTGAACTACAAGCTCCAAGAAGTTCCTGCAGTCCCTAAAATCGTAATTTCTCTCTTCTGAGCTCCCCTTGCCCAGGCCCTTCTGTACTTCTTGCCTGATTATAATTGTAGGTATCTGTGTACATGCCGTCTTCCTACTAGATCGTAAATAAGCTTTATAACGACAATAGACCATACTATTTTTCCTCTTTTTTTTTCCTCTTTATATCCCCAGCTATAAATACTGTTCTCTATACATGGTAGGCATTTAGTAAATGTTCACTAGATTTAATGGAATGATTCTAAGGCCTTGAGGTAATAAGGCAAAGGGAATGGGGGCCAAAGGTCCAACCTTGGTCAAGTCAATTCTCCCTGTGTTTTTTTCATGGCCCAGAGGAGCAGACCCTGTCTGCCCTTGGAGAGCTCAGTCTATATGAGGAGACAGGACTCATTCATATGGGACAGCTCCGGAACTACTCAAGACAATGGGGGATGCCAGTCACAGACAAGTAGGCTCACATATGCTGACAAACACCTTCCTTTAGCCCCAGAAAAGCAGAACTGGTCAGTGAGTCGGGGCTGGTCTTTCCACTTCTCCTTCCTATCCCCTCCTCTTCCCCCTCCCCAACCCTTCATGTTTTTCTTCCCAATGTCTAATGTATGCATACCCTTTCATACCCATTCCAGTTCAATTCAATTAGTAACCATTTATTAAGTGACTATTATGTGAGGGATGAATACTTGCATGCCACAGAGAAGAGAGGGCCAGACCCGAAGTCAAGAAGACTTCAGTCAAGTCTCAGATGCAAGATGTGACCCGGGGCAAGCCCCTTAACTTCCCAGTGCCCCCAGGATGTTTTGCAGGGGTGCAGGGAGTACAATGAGTTTCCTATATGAATGCACAGATAATGTGCAGGAAATTGTGTTAATTGCTGGGAATGTAATTAATCAATCAACAAGCATTCACTGAACCCCTACTATGTACCAAATACTAGAGATAGAGAATACAGAATATGCCTTTAAGGAGCCTACAAGTCCCAGCAGATGATGGGGGAGATCAGAAAGGTCTCATTTAGGAGATGAGCTTAAAAGGAAATGAGAGATTCTAAGGGGGTAGAATTGAGGAAGGAGGTGATCGAAGGCACAGGGCCTGTGCAAAGTTATGGAGATAAGTTTTGCATTTACAACTCCCTGCCCCTCCAGAAGTTTACTGCTGGGGGAGGGGAGGGGTGATGGTGGAAGAAGGAATTTGTTGGGAAAGGATTTTTTCCAAGCAGAGTACAACATTACACAGAGGAATAATGTGAAATAAGATTGGAAAGGTGGGTCGGATCTAATTTATGGAGAGGTTTAAATACCTGGTTGATGAGTTTATATTTCATTCTAGAAGCAGTAGGGAACCACTGAAGGTTTGTGAGCAGAGGAGTGACAAGGTCAGACCCTGGCAACTTGTAAGGAAACACGGATTTGAGAGGGAAGAGACAAGTGGCAGAATCCCTTAGAAGGCTATTTTACTGCCGTTCAGGTTCTGGTTACAGTGGTTTTACAGGTTCAACAAAGAGGTGATAAGTGAGAGGAGAGGTTAAAGTGGGAAAATTGTTCCCTGCCCTTCACTAGTTAGTCAATCAACAGACATCTATTAAGCTCTTCTTGTTCAGGCACTGTGTTCAATGCTGATGGTAAAAATGAAAGTCCCCTCTCTTGAGATCACAACATCCTCCTTCGTTCACCCTGATGGGGGGGGGGCTCACTCACTGACGCCCTCAAATTACTTCAATAGTGGAGGTGGGAAAACCTCCTGTGAAGAAGGGGATTTCAAGAGTCCAAGTGGGAAGTCATTACTGTGGTGGGTGCTAGAATAGACCCGACAGGAAGGGATGAGTTACTGGGAAGAGAGAATCCACCAGACCTGTTACATTGTAGCTACAGTAAACTCTTCCAAGGAGAAGGGAGAGAGGCAGAAGGTCTCATGATATGGGAGACTGCAGCGTATGGGTGCGAGGCAACCAGAAATGGGGAAGTCAGAAGGAGGAACAGGTTGGGGAGTGATATGGGTGGGTGGGCCGGTTGACCTGGAGGGGACAGCTTACCACTTTACGGGCCCCCTCTGCTGCTCTGGCCTGGTTTCCGAGCGAGGCAAAGAAGGGCAGGGATGACAGTATGAGAGAGGTGAGGGTAAAAGGACAAGTTAGGAAGGAGCAGGAAAGTCCCCGGCGGAACGGCCGCGTGCGGGAGGGGGTTTTCAGTTCAATTCCCAGGCAGTGCAAACGAGAGGCATTGACCATGAGATGCCCAGGATTAATCTCCGCTGGGCAAAGTACCCTGGCTGCAAGCAGCACGAGCTCCGCGTCTACAGTCCAAGGGCACCTGATATAAGAGGCGTCTTACTCCCCACGCGACCCCTCGGGCGAGTCCCCTGACCGCTGGGTGCCTCGGTTTCCCCATCTGTACGGTCGCTTCCCACCAGGCTTCCAGAGCACGCAGGACGGCGCTCAGACACCCCCGCCCAGCAGACTGAGCGCGGCGCACGGGGCGCTCTCACGCCCGGGCGGAGGAGGCCTCGGGCCGCGGGCCGGCGCCCAGCCGGGCGTCCCGGCGGCAGCGGGGGCTGGAGGCGGGGCCGAGGGAGGAGCCCGAGCCGCGGGCTCTGCGGCGTCAGTACTGAGCGCCGGGCCAGGAAGCCGAGCTTTCCCGAAGCCGCCGCCGTCGCCGCCCGGCACCACGTGCGGAGCCCTCCCGCGCCGGACCCCGCGGGACAGGGCAGGGCCGGAGCCCCGAGCAGTCCCAGGTGAGGCTCCGAGGCGGGCGGGGCTGCGCCGGAGGAGCAGGACCCCGGGACCCCAACCTCCCCTCCCCCAGCTCTGCGTGTGGTCAGCCTCCGCTCCTCGGAGCCTGGCCGTGCGCTCATTACGCGGACTAGATGGGGAAGATGAGGCTCGCGGAGTCGCAGCATCTCTCCATGCCCTCTGCCCGCGGGCCCTGGTCCTGCCGTGCCCCTCCTTGCTCCTCTGTGCTTAGCGTATAGCCCAAGGCGGTCAGTTCGTGTGCCCATCCCCCAAGCGGGCTTCGTTTCCAGAGCTTTTCTGCCAGAAGAGTGCTGCTAAGAATGTGTTGGTGTATGAAGGGCCTTTCTATATAAGTGCACATACATTATATGTGTAGAGCGTGTGAATGTCTATGTGGGACCCCTGCCCAAAACGTATTCGTGTGTGAAGGGCCTTTATCTGCTACACCCACCTCCCTCGGTTCTGCCCCCTACAAGTTCTCATTTCCTTGCCAGTTCCCTCCTTATCTGCTAAAGCTGTAATAATCCCCTGTGCTCTCCTTGTCTTTGAATCTCCAGTATTTGCACATAGTAGGAGTTAAATCAGTTTCTACATATGTCTGCAAGTGTGGTACCCCCTGACCATAATGCTAATAAGTTGGTGTATAAAGGACCTTTAAATATATATACGCATAATATTATATATATATTATATACAAAGACATACATGCATACTTTGTGTGTTGCCGCTGCCCATAATACCCTCCTTCCCACTGTGCCCCCCCATGTGCCAGTCCTTTCAAACCCCAGCCTCTCTTACCTGGACATCCCCTTGTCTTCCATCTCCAGTTCTCTGGGCCCCTTTTCCCTGCTTGTCCACATTCTGGGCCCTCCTTAGTTCACCTGACCCAGTTCCTGGTCCTGGTCCAGGTTTCATTCAGTTTACCCATCAGTATTTACCAGAACCCATTCTGATTCTTGTGTCTGGTTTATTTCCATATGCTGCCTTTTAAAAGTACCCAGGGACCCAGTGAAAAGTATGTGAGGGTGTTGAGGATGAGAAATTTGGTGCCCTCTTTCCTTCTCCTTTGACCCAAAAGGGATCTTGTTTCCCTACCTACACTGTTAGTCCCGTAGGGCCTGGGAACCATTGAACACAATAAACAAATCCTATTCGTTTCAAAGTACTCATTTAACTTGGCCTGTCTGTCATACCTTCCCCTTGGTTTCTGACCTTGTTCTCTTTCAGTCCATTCCTTCTCAGGATCACCTCTTCCTTCTCTGAATCATTATCCATCTACCATCTCTTAAGGAAGGAAGAAACAAGCATTTATTAAGGACCTACTGTGTGCTTTAGTAGTATGCCTAAGGTACTTAATAGTGCCAGGTCATGCACTAAGCGATGTACAGATATTATCTCGTTTGATCCTCACAGCAACCTACAGAGGCAGATGCTTATCTCCATTTTACAATAGAGAAAACTGAGGCAGACAGTTTAAGTGACTTACCCAAGGTCTCACAGCTAGTGAGTGACTAAGGCTGGATTTAAACTCCAGTTTCCTTGACTCCAGGTCCAGTGTTCTATTCACATATGGATTACATGGGTATCCCTCGAGACTTGGTTCTGAGGCCTCTTCTCTCTACTCTGTCTTGGGGTTCTTACCAGCTCTCATGAGTTCAGCTAATATCTCTATAAAGCATCTTTTAAAAATATGTATATTTTGAGTTTTTATTTCATTAAATATTTTCCAGATACATGTAAAAAATTTTGACACATTTTTAAATGTTTAAAAATTCTCTCTCTCTCCCTCCTGCCCCTCCCCTATCCCTTAAGAATGAAGTCTCATCAATCAATATATTCATCTCTAATCTTTGTCCTGAGCTTCAGTCCTTAATCCCTACAAGCCAGCTGAATAAATTCGACCTGGATGTCCCAGCCACATCTGAAACTCAGTTTATCCAAAACAAGATTCCTATTAACCCATCTTACTTCCAAACTGATGAATTTTCTACACAGGGCACCTCTTCTACCCATATTTGCAACCTTGCAGTCAGCCTTGAATCTTTCCTGCCCCTCAATCCAGCCTCCATCACCCCATGTCCATTCAGTTGCCAAGTCTTACAGATTCTGTTTCCACATCTCTTACACTGGTCCATTCCTCTCCACTCACATATCCACTACTGTGGCTCAGGCCCTCATCACCTCTGGCCTGAACTATTGGCCTCTCACCTGGTCTCCCTGCCTTCAGGTCATCCCCTCTCCAATCCATCCTCCACACAACTGACACATTAAATTTCCTAATACAGAGGTCTCACCACAGCCATCACCCCCCAGTTTGTTTCAGCTCAGATGAGATAGCGTATGGTCAAGCAATTCATAAGCTTTGAAGTGCTGTAACTGTCAGATACTGTTATTACTTGTGATATATAAAAAAAAAGTTCAAGGGACATAGTTTCTGGGTAATTAATAATTTTATTAATCTTGCTAGCATAATTGGTACTCCTGAATGCCAAAGACCCCTCCGGGAACCCACTCAGGGCTTATATGCCCTTGGAAGGGTGGGTGTTTCTGAGGATAGCTATCAGCTCTGGTTGATTAACAAGTAATGAGAGAATGAATATTATCGTGAGAGGAAGACCCATTCTATTGAGAGACCAGGGGATGTGACTTTGATTATACCATTTACTTGCAGACCACCCCCAACCTTGGGGAATCTAGATAAAGGATCTACCCAGATCTGAGCCTGAGTAGAACACAATGATCTGGAATTTACCTTAGATTAAATTCTTTGTAAGATTCTCTAGTTGGATGGGGCAGGAACTCCACTTAGATAAGATGGTCTAGGTGGGGTATGTTTTTGGGCAAGGACAGACATTTTCTTTTAAAGAAAATAACCCGAATCTCTTCAATAATTGGTTATTTAATAATCATTTCTCTCATACTATAGAAAACTTTCAACAGCTGCCTGTTACCTCCAGAATAAAAGACAAACATCTCTGCCTGACAAGGCCTTAAAAGGCCCTCCACATGCAACTTCAGCATATCTTTCCACACGTATTTCATATTATTCCCCTTTACAAACTATTATTTCCAACCATGTTGACCTGTTAGCTATTCCCTGGCCTCAGCAATGCCATCTCCCTTTGTACAGGCTGTCCAGAATCCCTAGAAGGCAGCTTTAACTCCTGGAATCCCTAGCTTCTTTTGAGTCTTTGCTGATGACTCCCTTCTCCCCCACTATTCCCTAGTGCTAGTTCGATCTCCTGGAATTATTTTGTATTTATGTGTGTATATTCATGCTATATTCCTTTCCAGGCCGCCACTAGAATCTAAGTTCTTTGAAGGCAGAAAATACTTTTAGTTCTGAAGCCCTAGTACCTGGCACAATGCCTTGTACATTCTAGCTGTAACTAACATAAATGTTTGAATTAAATTGAATGTCGACATTATATAGTCAGTCAATAAATATCTGTTCAGGTTCTGTGCTAAGTATTGGGGATACAAAATGAAGCAAAAGACAACCCCTAGAGGAGCTCAGAGTCTAATGGGAAGAGATGACATGCAGATGAGTATGTATAAATAGGCTGTATACAGGATAAATTGGAGATACTCAACAGAGGGAAGGCACTAGAATTAAGGTGGTTGGGGATGTATCATCTCTATGAACACAACTCTGAAATCGACATATCCAGCCCTCACCTCTCTCCTGAGCTTCAGTCCATAATGGCTGGTTGGATCCTTTGCTGCCCTTCCACCTCTCTAAATCAGCCCTGTCCTTCAAGGCCCAGCTCTAGCACACTTCCATCATAAATTCAGCCCTGCCTGCTCTGGTTCACCAAGATGTCTCAATGTTTGCTGAGCTCCTCCCCCATCTCAGTTACTCTGCTTTGTCTGTGTTGTGTCCTTGGCTTTGCACTTGGAATCACTAGGTTTGGGGAGAGGGGTGGGAGCAAAGGAATAAGACCCCATCTCTGCACTCTTGCAGTTCATACTCTAATAAACATCAACATAGAGTATTATAATACAGAAAGATACATGTTCAGTTCATTGGAAAGATGCAAACCAAGTGTTCTTTGGGATCTGAAAGGGAAGGAGCTTATCTATAGGGGAGGGGGGGCGCTGCAGAATCAGACAAGACTTGACACTTAGGAGCTGTGAACATCTCAGTCTTCACATCAGCAAAATGGGAATGATAATACTTGTATGACCTGCCTCTCAGGGTCCATGGGAAGAAGAAATTTTTTAAAAGCTTAAGGGTCCTATTAATGGAAGGTTTATTATTATTCTTATTGTTGGATGAGGTGATAAGTGAGCTAGAAGATGGAGGTTTCGTTGGGCTGTATGGTATTTATGATAGAACCTTCCACTGGAAGCCAGGAACCGTGTCCTTTGTCTGAGCTAGAACTCATGGTTCTGGTCCTCCCAGGCACAAACCTCTATTTACACAACTTTGTTCTTTCTTTCCAGAAGGACTTGGGTAGAAGCTTCTACCATGAGTTTCGTTGAGTATGAAGAGCTCATTAAAGAAGGGGATACCGCCATCATTTTCTTGGGCCATGGCTCCATGTTCCCCGTGCAAGTCCAGCGTGGGGCTCAGACGCAGACCAAGTATGGTGTAATCCGCCACTCAGCTCATCTCATCGGCCAGCCCTTTGGCTCCCGAGTGACCTGCAGCAAGGGTGGCTGGGTATATGTGCTCCACCCCACCCCTGAGCTCTGGACCCTGAACCTCCCACACCGGACCCAGATCCTCTACTCCACAGACATCTCCATCATCACAATGATGCTGGAACTGAAGCCTGGCTCCATTGTCTGTGAATCAGGTGAGCTTAGTCAGTTTACACTGGAACGATACGTCAGCAAATTTTGGAAATTGAATGCTATTTGAAGGAGGACTTACCTACAGAGAAGTCTTTTGTCAAAAAAAATATTTCCCTATCTTCTGTTCTTAGCCCTCAGTTTCCTCACATGTTAAATGAAGGCATTAGACTAGGTTTACAGCTAAGTAAGTCATAGGTTTATAACCAGAACAGACCTTCACTTCAATTCAACAGACGTGTATTTATCTGAAGGAGATCAGAGTTTAGGTAAGGCCGGGCACCTGTCTTCATGGAGTTTAGTTTAAAGTCTCTTAAGGGGGGAGAGACTTAGAACACAGTATCACATATTAGGGACATTATCAAGGTACACAAAAAGTATAATAAAGTCCAAAGAGGAAGTCATTACAGGGGGTCAGGGAAGGTTTCTCAGCCATTTCAGTTGGGCTTTAAATAAGGGTTTAGAATTTCTTTTTATTTTTTTTTATATTAGTTTTTTTTTTTTGAGGCAGTTGAGGTTAAGTGACTTGCCCAGTGTCACATAGCTATTAGGCATCTGAAACTGGATTTGAACTCTGGTCCTCCTGACTCCCAGGTGGTGCAAGAGTTTAGAATTTAACTCACAAAAGAAGGGAAGAAAAGACCTTCTAGATATAGAAGAATCAGCTAGTCAATAAGCATTTAAGTGCCTTCTATGTACCAGGCTCTGTTCTAAGTGCGGGGGAATGTAAAGAAAGGTAAGAGACAATCCCTGCCTTCAAGGGGCTTGCAGTCTAATTAAAAAAAAAAGTAAAGTAAACACTAGCTCATTTGATCTTCACAACAACCCTGTGTGGTTGGTGCAGTTATTATCCCCATTCTACAGTTGGGGAAACCGGGGTGGACAGAGGTTAAGTGACCTCCGTAGGGTGCTTAGGAAGCATCTGAAGCCAGATTTGAATTCAAGTCTCCCCAACTCCAGGTCCAGCCCTTTATCCATTGTACCAACAACCAAGCTCAACTAAGGTATGATGGTGAGAAAATATAGGCCTCCTCTGGGGGGCAGGAGGTATACTCATAGTAAACAGCAAAACCAGGCTCTTTGACTCCAAATATAGGCTTTTGTCACCATACCCCAATGCCTTCTTCAGCGTCTGGGGCAGGGAAGAGGTAACCCAGAGCATGCAATTCCTCCTTTTTGGGGAGTCTGTTCCCTTATCTGTAAGTTGAGAAGATACAGCTAGATGATTTCATCAGATTCCTTCCAGCTCCTAATCTGTGATCCTTCTAACTCTGAGATTCCAGAACTGCAGTGAATGAATGAGTAAAAAAGTGCCAGCTCCTGCTTGGCAGGAGGGTGGGCTGCCCAGCACTTTCTCTGCTTCCTGGAGACATCCCAGAAGTCCAAGCCTATTTCTCTGCCCCCAGGGAGCCTGATTAGAACGAATCATCTCCTGTGTTTTTTCCTCCCTGTTCCCACTATTTCTGCCCAGTGAGTGAGTGAGTATTTTTTATAGGTCAATTTACTAAACAGAGAGAAAGGCAAATGTGTCAACTAAAGGCTCCCTAGCCTGGGAGTCAGGAGAACTGGGTCTCTGACACTGACTGACTTACACTCTGTGACCTTGGGCAACTCATTTCTATATTACAAGCCTTAGTTTTCCTCTCTGTAACTATGAAGAGACTGTTACCCTCACCCTGTCCTTCTCCCAGGGCTTCTTTGGGACTCTGGGTGGGAAGTGTGTTTCCTGAAAGGGTCTTAGACCCCCTTCCCAGTCTTGGGAGGTGGATGGGAGAATGAGTGAGGACTGATGTTCTCTCCTTCTTCCATGTATCAGTCCGGGCCTGGCTGCCCGCCAGACCCCTGTTGGAGCTTCCATCTGTCCCTTTCCCTAATCTGATTGGTGTGGGCTTCATGGACCTGATAATAATGATATTTTTTGATATTCTTGTGTGTGAACATAACATTTAATCATTTGTAAAGCATATTTCCATCTGCCGCCTCATTTGATTTTTACAATAATCCTGTGGGGGGGGGCAGAATGGGACATAAGGTAGTTATGTGGTTAATCACTGTTTTTAAGATGTTGATGTTTTTAAGATGTTGGGTATTGAAATCCTCTCTGGTCTGATGGGTTCAACCGAGCAAATCTTCTGAGTGATGGTGCTGTCTCAGTGAATTTGTTGTCTGTGCCATAGAATGGAAACTCCTTGAGGGCAGGGACTGTTTCATTAATGTCTTTATGATTCTCCACTTGCTGGTCATGCTTAATAAATGCTTGATTAATTGAATCCAGTCCATCCTCCTGAATTCAGCTATAGGTAAGGAAATTATGAAAGGAAGAGAAATGGAGAAGGGGACAGAGGGTATGAAAAAGAGGGAGAGAGATGGAGAGAAGACAAAAGGAATTAGAGGTGGAGAAAAAACAAAGAATGAGAGGGGGAGAGTAGACAGAAGGAAAGAGGGAGAGAGAGAGAAAGAGAGAGAGAGAGATGGAAAAGAAACAAAAGGAATTAGAGGTGGTAAAAAACAAAGAATGAGGGGGGGAGAGTAGACAAGGAAAGAGAGAAAGAGGAAACAAAGGGAATTAGAGGTAGAGAAAAAACAAAGAATGAGAGGGGGGAGAGTAGACAGAAAGAAAGAGAGAGAGGAGAGAGAGAGATGGAGAGGAAACAAAAGGAATTAGAGGTGGAGAAAAAACAGAATAAGGGGGGGAGAGTAGACGGAAGGAAAGAGGGAGAGAGAGAAAGAGAGAGAGAGAGATGGAGAGGAAACAAAAGGAATGATAGAAATGAAGAGAAGATAGAGAAGGAAAGAAACATGGAGAGGAGACAGAAGGAATGAGAGAGAAGAGGAAAGAGGGCACTGATATTTATTAAAGGGCTATTATATACTAGAGATACAAACATAAAGTGGTCTAGGCCTTGCATTCATGAAGCTTGCACTCCGTTAGGAGCTCCCAGCATGTATAGAAGCATGGTGGCCTGGGCCACCACAGGGCTGTTCATTGGAGCCATAGGGCAGTAGATGGTTGGCTCTTTCCAGAAGCAATGTAGTCCTGATTTGATTAGTAGTGTTGACTGAGGAATGCTAAGAATAGCAAAAAATGAAGTCGTATTGATTTCTTTTATGTCATAATGGAAAGAGATATAAAGTTGCTGGGGTGGGGGAGAACAGGCCCTTTTGTCCTGGTGGAGAACTGGATATGATGTGAAACATGACCTACAGCCAGTTAGATTAGATGGTGGGAGTTTTCACTTACTCATCCACCAGTCTGACAGCTCAGCCACTCACAGTTTCGTGGCATGGTCTTGAGTTTCTTTACTGATCACCCTTCACTGAATCCAGCGTAGTCATGTTCCGGACCCCTATGCCTCTCTTGGTGCTACCATATGATAATGATAGATTTCGTGAGCTTGTGGTCCACTAAAATCGGCAGATCTTTTTTTTATAGGAACTATTGTCTTGCCAGTTCTGTACTTGGGAAATTCATATTTTGACCTTGATATGTATTTGTGTATTTAATTTCATTATCATGTCATTTTAACCTATCAATCTCTTTGCATGCTAACTCCATCATTCAGCCTGTTAGCTATCCCTCCTGACTTGTCATCTCTAGATTTGATAAGCATACATCATCTTTGCCTTCATCCAAATCCTTTATAAAATGTTGAATACTACAGGACTAAGGTTGGCTTCCTAAGGACGCTCAGCTGTAGACATCTCCAAGTTGACATCAAGCTATTGATGGGGTCCTGAATTCACCCAACCTTACTCTTCCTTAGTGGCCTGTGTCTCTCTCCATCTTATCCACAAAGCTGTCATCAGAGACTGTCAAAAGCTTTGTTGAAGTCGACAGCAGCAATCTCCCAGTCTCTCCTTGGGCAGGGCTGGGGACGAAGTTAGCCTGGCACGACCCGTTTACTTTCTTGTCTAGCACAGCAGCATCCCTTTACTGATGTAGTTCAGGTTTTTCCAGGAATTGAAGTCAGTCTCTCTGGCCTGTTAAGGGGAAGATTTTATTCTCTGTTTCTTTTGGGGGGGGGGGTTGTTTGTTTTTTTTAAATTCGGACATCCCCCCTTCTCTAGCCCTCTGTCACTGCTTTTGTCTGTGACCTTTCCGAGATCTCTGACAATGGCTCCGGAATCACCTCCATGGCTGCTGCTGATTTTTTTTCCAATTCATTTTGAACTTAAAGGAAAAAAGAACATTTCTGTGTATGCACAGCACAGCCTAAAAAGAGGATTCACGATAAAACCGTGAATTTATATTTCACTCTGTTTACTTTTTTGAACAACTATAGAAAAGTACTGCTTATTGTTTTCAGAGACACTCTGCTTTATGTGCTTCCTGCTGCGTTTTCTTTTGTTCCCTTCTCTCTGCTTTTTATCGTTTTCCCCCTGCCCTGCATACTTCTGTTTATCAGTTCTTTCTCTGGAGGCAGATAGCATCTTCCTTCATAGGTCCTTGTAGTTAATTTGGATATTTTTAATGCTCACATACTCAAAGTAACTCAAAGTTGTTCTTAGAACAGTGTTGCTGGGGGTTGCTAGGTGGTGCATGGAATAGAGCACTGGAGGACCTGAGTTCAGATCTGACCTCAGACACTTAACACTTACCAGCCACATGACTTTAGGCAAGTCACTTAACCACAATTGCCCTGCCTTCCCCCCTCCAGAAGGAGAAAAAAAGCGGTATTGCTGTTACTGTGTACAGTGTTCTCTTGGTTCTGTTCATTTTGCCCTTCATTATTTCATGCAAGTCTTTCCATGTTTTTCTAAAATCACTGAACTCATCATTTCTTACAGCACAGTAGTATTCCATCACAGTCATATACCACAACTTGTTCAGCCATTCCCCACAATTTCCGGGTCTTTGCCATCACAAAGAGAACCACTATACATATTTTAGAATATGTAGGGTTCTTTTTTTCCTTTTTCCCTAATCATCTTGGGAAACAGAACTAATACGGCATTACTATGTCAAAGGCAGTTTAATAACCTTTTGGGCTATTTTTGAGATTGCTCCTCAAAACGATTGGAGGAAAAATGGTTGGTCTGGTGTACTTTTAACCATTATTTCCCTAATCCACAGCCTTTTTAGAGTCCCTCTTTCCTTACCCTCTGGTTCCCTAATCTTCTAAAAGCCCCTCCCATATCCCCGTCCCCTTGCCCTGCCCTCTTATTTCTTTATAAGTTTAGAAGACATGCCCTCATACACATTGTGGTGTTCTCTCTTTAACCAAGTTCTGTTGACAGTCAGATTCTAACACTACCGGCCTCCGCCTCCACTTGCTTCTGCTCTGTCAGTTCTTCCTTTTGTGGCTCATTTGTGTGAGATAATTGCTCCTTTTTACCTCCCCCTCCCCAGTTTTGTTTTGTAGAATCAGCCTACCTCACTCGGCTCAGCCCAAGCCTTTCTTTCAAACTACCCAAGTCGCGATGACAGTCGGAAGCATTTTCACATGTAAGCAGTAAACAGTTTGACCTTATTGAGTTCCTTATGATTGATCTTTGATGTTTCTTCTGAATCTTGTGTTTTCTCTTGATTTCTGGTCTTTTTTATCACAAATACCTGAAAGTTTTTCAGGTCGTTAAATGCCCATTTATTTTTCATTCGGGATTGTACTCAACTTTTCTGGGTATCTGTTGCTTCTTTCACACTCTAGGAGTGGACCATATCTGGGCTTGGTTGCTTGAGGACAGCTTTGGGGCTCTCTCAATATTGTCCCACTTATTTGGGGGTTCAGCTCCCTATTAGCCACCACTGGGATCATTCATTCTCTTCGGCAGGGACATAGAACAAAAAAGGAGTCGAGCTTCCTTGTCATCATGGTTTTATTCACCCCAGACAATGATTTGGTCCCTGCTTGGAGCCTCCACTCCCCCCACCATGGAATAAAAGCCCTTTTGCTGCCCCTAACATTCCTTACCAACCTCTGCACATTCTGAGCTTCAGTGTTCCTAACTGTGATTCTTACAAGGACCATGCTGTGCTTTCATGGTCAGTCTCAGTTACATGCTCTCTTGGTGTTGATGGACAAGTCATCTGTTATCCACAGCTGGTCTCTGTAAACCACTCTTCCTTTTGTTCCTCATCAGAATTGTTTCTCTTTGTGTCTTCAGAATTGCTTTCTTGCCCTCTCTCCTGACCTGATGGATTTGGAATTAGATCACGTAGGTCCAAATACTGACTGCTCTTTTATACCTGTGTAACCTTGGGCGAGTCAGGTCACCCACCTTACGTTTCTTGTAAATTGAGGAGGTTGAACCAGGTCAGGGGCTCTTCATCTCGGTCCATGAGTGTGTTTTTAAGAAATATTATATCTTAATAACTATTTCAGTGTAGCTCATTTCCCTTATAATCCTACATGTTTTACTGTAAACCTTTAGATACCTACTTTCCCCAAATCTAGAATGCCTGTGAGACTATGCCTTCTCTTTCAGAAATTCTAGGACAAAACAGTCCCTTATCTCCGAGGTTCTAACTGTTTCTTACTCCAGCAACCAGTTTTCTCATCGTTCATTAACAGCAGATCCAGAATAGCGGCTTCCTTTATTGCTTCCACCATCTTTTGAAGAATGAAATTCCAGAGTCAAGCCAAGAATGTGTCATCTCTTCTGCTTTTGGCAGAGAGAGCCCCAGCACATGTCTGCATAATTGAAGTTTCCTGTCACTACTATATCATGTGTCCATGCTGGGTAGTGAGCTCTCTGTCACCAGAGTTCTTCAAGCAGAGTCTGGATGACAGCTTGTTGGGGATATCAGAGACAGGGACTCAGGTACAGGCTGGATGTGACCTTCTGGGGGCCCCTGCAGCTCTGAGATTCTGTGGCAGGGCCAGAGCTCTTGGTCTAAGTACCATGGACATAGTCTAGCCTTGGCTATACGTGAAATGAGGGCAGAGAGAGGGGGAAGCAAAGGGAGATGGAAAGAGAGGAAAGAAGAATCCTATTATATTTGGAGTCTGCAGATCTGACTTAACTGTATGACCTCGGTAGAGTCTTCTCAGTTTCTCCCAATGTAAAATAAGGGAGTTGGGCTTTGTGGTTTCTAAAATCCTTTCCAGGTCTGACCATCTCTATTTCATGTTCTAAGGACACAATTCTGTGATTGTCTTGGGCAGTGAGCCTGTAGCAAAATGGCCCAGGTTTGTTGCTTGGTGAGGTCTATCTGCAGATAAGGGACTGAGAGCCTTGCTTCCCACTCACTTGCAGTGAGCAGGCACTGCAGCTATCTGTAGGGGAAACATTAGTGATGAGATTTAAGCAGCTGGGGCTTTTGCTAAAGCTTATCCCTTTCTGCTCTGAGGGGCTATTTCTAAGCTGGCGTGGTCCCTTTAAAAGATGGTTTGGTTTTGCTAGGGACTTTGAGCATTGAATGGGGCCCTTTGTTTGAGGTCTGTTGTCATCCCGATTTTCCTGTGGAGGATTGTAGTGTAGTGTGTTGGGGACAGGGAATTTAGAGTAGAAAAGGCTTTTGATGGGGTAAAAGGGCTGTCTTTCTCTTATCAAAGAGTAGTACAGAATGTCATATTTGCATGATATAATGTGATGGCCAGAGGGAGCCCTAGAGTATAGGTTGTCCCCATGTTTGGAAGGGACCTCAGAGATAATCTGATCCAACCATCTTATTTTTCAGAAAGGGAAACCGAGGCCCAAAAAGGAAAAGTGCTCTGCCCAAGATCACACAGCAAGTGAGGGACAGAGCCAGGACTTGAACCTACATCTCGACTCCCAACCTAGATAGATTTTTACCCTGGCATCACTATACCCCATCAGACCCAAGATGGTTTTTGGAGAGGGAGGTCAGGCCTGTGGTTTCATTCTGTTAAACCTAAGGCTGAGCTTGTGGCGCTCTCCCTGGGAGGGACTCAGAATCACAGACTGTCAGAATTAAAAGGGACCTCCCAGCTCCAATTTTGAGATTCCCATGGACAGTGAGCACACAGCAAAATGACCATGGCCATAGGGCCAACAGCTTGGTCGGATCTGTTTACAGATAATGAACAGTCTTGCTCCCAGTCACAGCCTTATTATTGACAGTAGATCATAGAGATCTTCTGAGTCTTGTCATTTTTCAGCTGGGGAAACTGAGGAATAGAGAGGAGAACTGACTTGCCTAAATTTATGACACAGGTAGGATTTTAACCTAGATTTTCTGATTCCCATGTCAGGTCATTTTCCATCACAGCATGATAAAGATGGCTTTGTACTCTTATACATAGTAAAATGGCAGAGGAGGAGGAGGAGGAGCTGGGGCGGCCAGGACCCGGACTGTCCTCGCCTGACTCTGAGCTAGATTGGGACCTGTGTTTCAAAAGAGGAATTAGTCACTCTAGGAAGGAGAGCAAGGAGCTTTTCCCTTTCTCCTCAGCCAGCTTCTCCAGAGTTGAAGCCCTGCAAGGAAGAAAGGGGTAACTGAGGAGTGGGAGGGATTGGAATAATGATGAGGGCTTAGAACAATGCTTGTTCAGATAGGGGCCCCAGCCCCAGGGTCACCCAGCACTTGTGGGAAGCTCTGTCTTGTGTTTTTTTAAACTGATGTTAGCAGCTTTTGATGTTGCAGTTATGAATCCTAAATCATTTCTCACAACTGAGGGAATCTTCCTTCTCTGCAGCAATTTTGACTGACAGTCTGGAGATGGAGACCTTCCTCTCAGGTTTGCCTGGTACTCATTGTATAATTTGGAGTCAAAGTCCATCATTACAGAATGAAGACTATAATCCTGCTTCCCTCCAAGGTTCCTTATGAGCATTTGGAAGATAAGAATTGCCTTCAGCACCCATTTGAACCTAGGGCTCCCCTCCTGAGTGTCTTCTATTTGGTAGGGGAAAAAATATCCCAGATCTGCCTGAAAAACAGGAATATTTTTTAAAATGGCTTTTGTTGTCTTGTTTTTACATCACCCTAATTTTTTTATATATTCTTCATCACTCCCCCTCTGAAAGAGACATTCTTTATAACACAGAATAAAAAAAGAAAGGAAAAAACCTGTTAGCAAAACTAATCAACACAGCACCTGATGCAGTCAATAGTCCATAAACATTTATTAAGCCCGGTATTACCAGGCACTATACGGAAGTGGTATAGATAGAAAAAGAAGCAAAAGACATTCCCTGCCCTCGAGGAACTTACATTCTTAGGGGGGAAGAAGAAATGTATAGAAATGTATTTCTATAAAATGTATTTCTCAAGGAAATGTATACAAGTTGAATCTGTCATTCTCTTAGGTGATGAAATTTCAGGTGAACTTATCCTAGGGGAAGGCTGTTTGTTGGGAGGCTGTTCCCTCCTCTCCCCTTTAGATTGTAAGCTCCCTGGCAGCAGGGACTGTCTTTAGTCTCTTTTTGTATCCTCAGCCCTTAGCATCGTGCCTGTTGTTGTTCAGTCTTTGTCTGACTTTTAGGAGGAGATACTGGAGTGGTTTGCCACTTCCTTCTTATAGCCCACAGAGCTATAAGTATCTGGGGGTGGATTTGAACTCTGATCTTCCTGACTCTAGGCCTGATGTCGCTACCCGTAAAGAGGGTTAGGGTTGCTCTGAAGACCCCAAAATACCAAAATGCCAGGTCCTGCTGAAAGAATTCAACTCGGGTCTTCTCTCAGCCTGAGAAAAGCAAAGTTTATTAAAAGTTCATGAAAAATTTGCTGTATCGGGTAGTCTCTTAAGGAGCCTCAGTATCTGTGATGCTTGCATTGGGCAAGCAGGACAGAGTAAGTCTCTGATAGGTCATTCTATGGCGCTCTCACACCACGTGGAGGGAAGATGGGATCTTATAGAGAGAAAGGTTGTGGGAGGAATGTAGGGGTGGTCTAGGGGAGGAGTTTGGGGAGGGTCTTCAGGAGGAGTCAGATGAGGTCAGACTCCAGGAAGGAATGGGAGGATGAGGATGGGAGATTGCTGAACAAAGGAGGGCTAAAGACTTGGGCAGAGCCACAACTTAAGGCCCATGGCCTCAGGCAGATGCCTTCTGTGGGAAGACTCTAGGAGAGCTCAAGGTGGGTCCCAGAGCTGCACCTCATCAGGCCCAGAGCTCTGTCCACTAAGCCACCTAGCTGCCTCCTCCCTGCTATATCGGAGGCACTTAATAAATGTTTTGGTTGATTGATTTCAAAATCCTCCAAAGAAGGGAGTTAGGTGTATCTTATTCCTAAGACCAAGCTGGTCCATTCTAATTTCACAGCACTCAGTTTTGATTCCATTTCCATTATTACCGTTGTGTACATTTTCTTAGTTCTGTTTATTTCACTTTGCATCAGTTCATAGAAGTCTTCCCCTGCTTTTTTGTCATCTTCATTTTCACTGTTTCTTACAGCATTGTAATAGTTTCCCAAAAGTCTTAGTGTAGTCCCATTTAAATCTTTAATAGCTTAAAATACCCTGAATTCTGTTACATTCACATGCCACAGTTTGTTCAGCCATTTGCCCATCAATGGATGTCTTCTTTGTTTCCAATTGTTGGCTAAATATCCAAAGTGTTGCTACCAAATATTTTACAGTATGTGAGACCTTTCTTTTTTTGACCTCCTTGGTGGGTATATATAATTAGCAGTAGGTATCCTTAGGTCAAAAGGAGTGGACATTTTAGTTACTCTCATAGCATACTGCTAAATTGGTTTCCTGAATGGTTTGTCATCCAGAAGGAAGTGGCCCCTAACTGTGGGTGATTGGATCCTGAACAAAGCAGGCTAGAGACAGAAGAGTCAGGAAGCAAACAGAAGTTTAATTTCAAAGTTAGGGAAACTTTGCAAGTAAGGATATGTGCTGGAACCCCCACTTCTGGTGGTGGTGATGAGGTGCAGGCTCTGGGAGCCCCTTGAGCTCTCCTTGAATCTTCCCACATAAGGCATTTGCCTGAGACCATGGGCCTTAAGTTGTGGCTCTGCCCAAGTCTTTAGCCCTCCTTCAAGTCCAGCAATTTCCAGCAATTTCCCACCCTTGATCCTCCTGTTCCACCCTAGATGGTGGGCCTAGCCCACCATTATCTGTCTTCTCGAAGTAGCCTCCAGCAACTACCCACCCTTAATCTCTCATTACTGGAGTTTGAACTCATCTGACTCCTCCTGGAGACCCCCGACAAACTTCTCCTCTAGACCACCCCTAGATTCCTTCCACAACTTTTCTGTACATAAGACCCCATCTTCCCGCCATGTGGTGTGAGAGTGCCATAGAATGACCTAGCACAGATGTGGTCTGGCCTGCTTGCCCAGTGCAAGCATCACAGATACTGAGGCTCCTTAAGAGTCTACCCAATATGGTGAACTTTTAATAAACTTTACTTTTCTTTGGCTGAGAAGACTTGAGTTGAATTCATTTGGCAGGACCTGGCATGTTGGTATTTTGGGGTCTCCAGAGCACCCCTAACCTAACCACATCATTTTTATGGTTCCCTGATACTGGAAACACTGCTAATCTCAAGCTCTTCTCCAGCTGGGGCTGGAAGATAGGAGGACTCTCTCTTTTCCTAGTACCTTGGGGGTGTGTATGTGTTTTGGGGGGGAGGGGGCTGACCTCTCAGGTTTACGGCTTATGATTCTTTTGAAAACTTTTGTTCATATCCTTTGATCATGACTTCTGTTGTTATATTTTTGTGTCTTTATATATCTTGGATAAGAAACATCAATATTAGATATAAAGATTCTTTTCCAATTGACCTCATCTGTTCTTATCCTCATTGCACTAATTTTGTTCCTGAAAAAGCTTTTTAATTTCATGCAGTCCGAATTATCTATTTTGCCTTTCTTCTGTGATTACCTCTGTCTTTTGTTTAATTAAGAATTAATTCTCCTAATAACCATAGCTAAGAAAGATCCCTGATTGAGTTCTCTTCTAATTTTTTAATGGTATGTGATATTTAATATTCTGGTCCCTTATTCATTTTGATTTTACTATGATATAGTTAGATGATGGATCTGGGCCTGGTGACAGAGAGACCTGAGTTCAGATGAAGCCTCAAACACTAACTCTGTGACCCTGGACCAGTCACTTAACCTCTGCCTCAGTTTCCTCGGTTATGAAAAGGGAATGGTAATAATAGCATAGTAATAATTGTGAGGTTCAAATAAAATAATATTTGTGAAGCCCTTTGCATGGTGCCTGGCCCATGGTAGGAGCTTTCTGTAAATGCTACTAGCTATCCTTGCCATTACTGGTATTATTATCATTAATATTGTTGTTGTGTAGGTCTAAACCTACCCACGCTGCTTTTCAGTTTTCCCAGAAATTCTTGTTGAATAATTTATGTTCTTAGGTTTATGGAACACTGGGTTATTGAACTTACTTGCTTCTGGTCCTTTTTTATCTAGTCTGTTCCACTGATACCCTTTTCTACTTTTTAACTAGTTTTTTTGCAAAGCACGCTTTAGTCAGCAAACAGTCAGTAACCATTTATTAAGCTTCTGTTATTGCCGGGTACTGAGCTAAATGCTAGGGATGCAAAAAGAGACCAAGGAGCCCCTGCCCTCAAGGGACTTAGTCTGGTGGGGATAGAATATGCAAAGAAATGCAGAGGGACTGAATCCTTCCACTGAAATGAGATTTCCGGTGAACTCCCGGGGCAGGGTCTGCCTTTTGCCTCTTTGCATCCTGGGCCCTTCGCATAACGCCTGTCACTCTCGTTCTTATGGTTCAGTTGTGTCTGACCCTTCTGACCCCATACTGTCTGAGGGGTTTTCTTGGCAGAGATACTGCCCTGGTTTGCCATTTCCTTCACCAGGGAATTAAGGCTAATAGAGGTTTAAGTGACTTGCCCAGGGTCACACAGCTCGGAAATGAACAGAAATGGTATTCCACCTTTATTCCTACTTTTTTTTTTCTAAATTATTTCCTGGACCAGGGGTGGGGACCCTGCAGCCTCAAGGCCACTTGTGGCCCTCTAGGTCCTCAAGAGCAGCCCTTTGACTGAATGAAGACCTAGAGAGCCACATGTGGCCGGCCTTGAGGCCAAAGGTTTCCCAGTCCTGTTCTAGACCTTTGGCTTTTTCAAATGAATTTTTGTTATTATTTTGTCCAGCTCCCCAAAGTATCCTCTTGGTAGTTGGGTTGGTATCTGCTAAATCTGTAAAATTGAGTAGGTGGTAGAATCATTTTTCTTCTGTTGGTGTGGCCCCTTCATGACAACTTGGTCCTTAAGGAAACAGTCCTTTGAGCTGTTTAAGTCATTCCTTATTATTCCTTTTTGTAGTTATATCTCCACAGGTCTTGAGCGCTCCCAAGTAGATAGACTTCTGGATAGTTTGTGCATTTTGTGGTTCTTTTGAATGAAGCTTCTCTCTCTGCTGCTCTTGGATTTTGTTGTTGCCGCATGGAATTACTTTTGATTTTGTGGGTTCAGTTTGTGTCCCGCTTCTTTACTGAAGCTGTTGTCCCAGGTAGTTTGCCAATTCTCTATCTAGTATTTTCTAAGTACTGAGCTATCATGTCTTTAGCAAATAGGGATAGTTTTGTCTCCTGTCTGGGTTTGTGCCTTTCATCTCTGTCTTGTCTTACTGATATTGCGAGCATTTCTAGAACCAGGTCAAACTACGGTAGCAAAAGGAGGCATGTTTGCCTTGCTCCTGTGCTTACTGGGAATGCTTCAACTGTTTCCTTAAGGACCTAGCAATGATTACCTCTCCTGCTTGCACAGTGTTTTTGGCTTGTGAGGTGCTTGAAATCCATCTCATCCTGGCAACAATCCTGTCTGATAGTGTACAGGAAATTTAGAATAGGGTAGTTGGCTTGCTTAAGGTCAGATAGCTAATTAAGGAGCAGAGCCAGGACTCTCAGAGTCATAGATTCATAGATTGTCAGACCCAGAAAGGGCCTTTAGAAGCAGGAAGGGCTTTTTATTCTATTCCTGGTGGAGGGGGGAACAGCAGTGCCGGGCACCACCAGAACTCATTTGTGGGACCAAGGCATCACCTCCATTTCAGTGATGGGGAAGATGATAACCCGCTGAGACTGAGGTCCAGAGAGTGGGTCATCGTTCCCTAGAGAGCAAAGGGGCCACCTGTTAGAGATGATCTAGTCCCTCAATTTGTTCTGTGAAGTCTGGATTCAGTTAAAGGGCTATGCTTGAGGACCTAGAGGGCCACATGTGGCCTTGAGACCATAGGTTCCTCACCTGTGATTCTAGTCTAATCCAGTCCCCTAATTTTACTGTAAAATAAGGAAACTGATGTCTGTAAGGGGGAAGGAGCTCGCCTAAAGTCACACAGGTAGGAAGTAGCAGAAGGAAGATTTGAATCCAGGTCCTCATTCCATATCTGATGTTCTTCTTATAGAGAACAGAGACTGGACTCAAACCTAGCTCCTTTTGCCTCCATGTTACATGAAGGGTGCAGCCTGTAACCTGGGGCAGGAAGGATCAGCCTGATCTCCAGAACCTGCCAGTGTAGCTACGAGGCATAATTCGGACCAATAACCACAACAGTGTGTACAGTAGAATTCCTGGGTCGTACCAGTGCAAAGAGCTCTGGCCTCTAGTAGTCACGGAAATGCAGGTTCTCCCCCCTGCTGCTCCAGGGATGACCCAGCTCAGACTCTCTCGTCTCTGTGTCAGGGTTTGGTTCCTCATCTGTAAGTCGGGTAGGGCAACTCCTGTTTTGCCTATTTGCTTGGCTCTTGGAGAGAGGGGGAAGGGCAGAGGGGTGTTGGGAGGAAGACTGAGAGAGAGAGAGGAAGGAGGAGGGGAAGGGGTAAAGGAAAGAGAGGGCAGAAGAGGGAAAGAAGGGGGGAGAGAAAGAGAGAAGGGGAGAGAAGGAAGATGAAGGAGGGAAAGGGGAAGTAAAGGCGGGACAGAAGCCAGGGAAGGGCATTTTGGCTGAGGGAGTCACAGAGATGGGGAGTGAAACAGTTGATTGATGTTCTTTTTTCCATGGTGGTGATTTGATTACAGAATGCGTAGAATAAATTTTTTTGGGAGTTAAAAGCCCCCCCCTTCAGATTGCCAAGCGGCATTATTAATCCATCTGCAGACAGTTAGTTACCAGTTCTCCACTGTGCTTAATTTTGTTCTGTCTGCCAGGGAGTGTCAGACCCAGCCTGCCCTCAGAGAGTCTCCAGGGTGACCTGCGGATCTGAGTTGGAATCCAGAGACTATAAGAATCATCCTATTAGAGCTTAAAAAGGGACCTTGGGGGCCAGCCTGTCTAACTCCTGAGACCTAGGGAGCTTAAGTGACAGACCAGAGTCCCACCCAGGTCATCTGGTCCCAAAGCCAGGGCTCTTTTTCGCTGTTTCACAGGGGGTTAGAGTCTTGGCTCTAACTGGCTCTGAGAATTTTGGGGAAATTGCTCCAAGTCTCCAACCCTCAATTCCCTTATCTGTAAAATGGGGATAATAACTTTTCACTGTCTTCCTCACAAGGTTGTTAGAAGACAATGCCCTCATATACTCAAGTTTTTATTGTTAGTGAGCTGATAGAGAGCAGAAACAAGATGAGGAATAGACTAATACCAGTCCCTAGATTGCATTGTCCATGAAGGAGATGCTGCAGGATTTCAGAGAAAAGGAACAGGAAGGGCTTCATGGAAGATGTCACCCCAGACTTGGTACCAACATCTGACTCTTCCCTCTGCCTCTCCCTCTGCAGGTTTTACACCTGCGGGTCTCCTTTCACATAGCCATCATCTCCACTGTGGCAGCTCAGGAACTCAGTAGATAGAGTGCTGGGCCTAGAGGAAGGAAGATCTGAGTTCAGATCCAGCCATAGACCCTTGCTAGTTGTGTGACTCTGGGTAATTCACTTAACCAGTGTTTGACTCAGTTTCCTCACCTCTAAAATGGGGATAATAAACAGTACCTACCTCACAGGGTTGTGAAGATCAAATGAGATAATATTTATAAAGTGGCTTAACATAATGCCTAACACAGTGTTCGGCATACATATAGTAGGAGCTTAATAAATGGCTGGCTCATTGAGTTGAGTGGATTGATTTCATGTACTCTTTGCCATAGCGAACTTGGATTTACTTTCTGCCCTGAAACATACTCTGTACTCTTCCATTTAGTTCATAGTGCATAAATGGAAGAAGTAGCTTGAATGTTTTGAGAAGAACATCATATCAGAGCTATTAAGGAGCATTTGAAAATGTGTCTTGATTTTCTTTAGAAGTTATCTTTTTTAAACTTAATTATTTTTACATTTTAAACATTCATTTTTAAATTTTGAGTTCCATATTTTCTCCCACCATTCAGTTCCTCCTCCGCCCATTGAGGAAAGCAAGAAATATGGAACCCATTATTCAAAACATCTTTCCTTAATACCCATGTTGCAAAAGAAAGGGAAAAAAATTTTTTTAAGTGAAGAAAAATCTGCTTCAGCTTGAACTCAGTGTCCATCAGTTCTCCCGCGAGAGGTGGGCAGCAGTTTTCATGATAAGGCCTCTGGAATTGTTATGAGTCATTATGTTGATCAGAGTAACAGATGATTATCTTTAAAATATTGCTGTTAGCATGTACATCGTTTTCCTGGTTCTGCTCACTTCACTTTCCATCAGTGCATATAAGTCTTCCCAGATATTTTTTAAAGCCACTCTCGCTTATCATTTCTTATAAACACAATAATATTCCATTACATGCTTATACCACAACTTGTTCAGCCATTCCTCAATTGATGGGCATCCCCTTCGTTTCTGCTTCTTTGCCGCCACAAAAAGAGCCGCTGTAAATATTTAAGTCCTTTTCCTTGTTCTCTGATCTCTTTGGGGTAAAGACCTACTGGATCAAAGGCTATGCAGTTTTATAGACCTTTTGGGCATAGTTCCAAATTGCTCTCCAGAGTGGCTGGACTAGATTACAGCTCCACCAACAATGCATCAGTGTCCCTATTTTTCCACCTAACCTTCAGCATTTGTCATTTTACTTTTCTCTCTTGTTAGCCAATCTGATAGGTGCAAGGTGGTATCTCAGAGTTGTTTTAATTTGTCATCTGTATAATTATTAGTGATTTGGAACTGAATTAGTGACCTTTCATTGTCCTTAGGCAGTTTTCCTTATGAGACTGAGTTCTCCCAAGCATCTGAGTGTTATTCAACTCTGTCTTCCCACAAGACACCCAGCATAGGGCTCCTCCTTCACACAGTGGGGAGCTTAGAAAATATGAGGAGAGCGTGTGGCATAGTGCAGTGAGTTCAGTCATATCTGACTTTTCCTGACCCCATGTGAGGTTTTCTTGGCAAAGATGCTGGAGTGGTTTGCCATTTCTTTTTCCAGCTCATTTTACAAATGAGGAAACTGAGGCAAAGAGGGGTAAGTGACTTGCCCAGCATCCCACAACTAGTAAATATCTGAGGCCAGATTTGAGCTCAAATCTTTCTGACTCCAAGCTCAGCATCTTTATTCACTGTGCCACCTAACTGCCGTATGCAGTGAGTATTGAGCTTATAATTAACAGACCTGCATTCAAATCCTGCTTCTACCATTGATTTTCTGTGGCCTTGAGCAGCTTGCTTCTCTATGAACCTCAGTTGCTCATCTGTGAAGTAGGGTTGGTAAAATCTCCAGCCCATGTCCCGGGTATGTTGTAAGGGTCAGATTGAGGTAGTGTTTTTCTTTCTTTGGGGGATGAGAGGGGAAGTCTGAATCTATACTTTCATTAGTGTAAGGAACGCCCAGTGAGTAAATTCCCTTCACCTTTACAGACCAGCAGTTGTTCTGCAGCTCACAGTGTTTGAGAGTTGTCTAGAGTCCAGTCTGAAGAGATAACAGCTATAAACTTAGCCTAGTCCCCAGCACATAGTGGACACTGAGTGAGGGCTTGTTCACCCCCACCCTCCTTGCCCATGAAATGTACCCAGAAGGTCACAAGTGAGATTTGAACCCAGGTCTTAACTTCAAGGCCTGCTGCCTGTCCCCAGTCCCACACTACCACTCCAGAGTGATATAAATGCAAAATTGGGGATGGCAAGAGCGTGCCTTCATCAAGAGCAGGTCATACCAAACTAAGCCCGTTTCCTTTTTTCAGAAATTGGGTTACCAGACCAGACGTGGGGATGCTGGACAAAGTATAGTTAGGCTGGATTTCAGGAAAGTACTTGACAAAGCCTGGCTCCCCATCTTTCTAGACAAGATGGAGAGAGGCCAGTTAGATGGAAGTTCATTCAGGGAGATTGGAATGGATTGAAAGGGCTGACCCAAGTGATCCTCAATACTGGATCTGTTTGGAAGGAGGTCTTTAGGTCAGTGCCTCAGAGTTATATCAGTGGCAGGAGTATTGGATTTACAGATGACACGAAGCTAAAAGGGACAGCTAACATGTGGGTGACAGAGTCAGCGTCGTTCCCAAAAGGTCGGAACCAGTCTTGGCTTTTGTGCCTTTGTTGGCCTCCTGTGAGAACTTTGCAAAATGACTGTGTGTGATCCACACACATACACATACAGATACACACGTATGTATATGCAGATATACATATACAGTGAATGTATATGCATACCACACATACCTATTATCAGAGACATAATACATACACGTGATGCATGATGTGTGCACACCTGTATACTTAGTCGGTATTCACGCACCTGTATAGGTCTGGTGCCCGCATGCATACAGATATAATATGTATGCTTAAATGGTGCCTGTTAAATACATCACCATGTATTTGGAAGCATGGGAGAATGCTGATTTCTGGATTGTTTGTGAACTGTGCCAGTGGATTTTTTTTAAAGTACAAAGCCCCAAGGAAGGCCCTTGAAAGAACAATGGAAGGATCTCCCCAGGGCAGGTGGGCTTGTGGGAGAGGGATTAGTCCTCACTTGTGTTGGATGGGGAGCCCTGGGTAGAAGGTGCCCAGAGGCAGATTCAGCAGGCTGTCAGGACAAACTTCCGATAATCAGCGCAGTCCAGGAGTAGGAGAGGCTGACCAGGGAGGACGTGAGCGCCTTGTGTGTTGTCTACCATTGGTAGAGGAAGCAAGGACTACCGCTTTTCTTGGATTTTTCATTTTTTTAGAGAGGATTCCTGTTCATATTGGAGGAGGAGGCCTCTGAGATCCCTTCCAGCTCAGAGATTGTGTGCTCTTGTCAAGGCCTTTAAAAATGTTCTCCCTTAGCTTAAACATCAGAGATGCCATTCTGCTGGCGAATTCCACCTGCTCTTGGATACTGCAGTTGTTGACCCCCTTCAGAGATCAGTCCTTCTGGCCTTGGCTGAGGGTAAGACGAGATGAAACTCAAGACAGCTCTTTTGTTCCTTGAGGAGCCCTAACACAAAGCCCGGAGCCGCGGTTGGAATTTCAGCCCCAGCCCCCATTGTGGAGAGTGGGGAAATTCTGCCCTGTCTTCCCCCCTCCCTTTCCCCTAACACAGGCAGACTTCTCTCTGTGATGCCAGCGTCACCGCCGCCCTTCCCCCCAGCTCCTCCTGTCTTCCAGTTCCATCTGTCTCTCCTGCTGGGAGGGAGACAGAGAGGAAGACTGCTGCTGGCAGTGATGAGTGTGGGGGGCTTCTCCACCAGCCTACCTCTCCCCTGCCCATCCCACAGTGACCCAGGGCGGGGAGCTCTGCAGATATATGCCCTTTTGCACTGTTCTCTCGTCACCCCACCACACACACCTCCCCACTGATATCTAGACTTCCAGATGTGGCTCTAGTACACCCCACATCTGCCTCCAAGCAGTGGAACTCACACAGTGTCTAGTTTCTTAGGTTTCAGAACCACAAGAGATCTTAGGCATACTTAAGGCAGCCTCATACAAAGCCTTCCTTTACGTTATACCTCTTTGGATTTAGAATGGAAAGAAACCTTGAAGAAAGATCTTCATTTAGAAGATGGGGAAACTGAGGCCCCAGGAAGTTAAGAACTTTGCCTGAAGTCACACAGAACAAAGATTCAAATCTAGGGACACGGCCTCCAAATCCAGTGGACTTGTGGTTGCTCTGCCTGCCTCAGGTCTCTTCCCTCTGCTGTCCATCTGCCGCTCAGCTGTCAGATGGACCTGACCACGTTACACCTCTGCTCGGTAAACTCCAGAGGCTCCCTATCACTTTCAGTATGAAATCAAATGGAACCTTCCGTTTGGCTTCCAGAGCCCTTCCTGATCTGATCTCTCCCTCCGTTCCAGTTTTCTTACATCATGCTTATCCCCAAGGACATTGGCCTGTTGCTGTTTCTTGCATGAGACACTCTCTGTTCTGATTCTGGGCATTTTTCCTGGCTGTTCCCGATGCTTAGAACTCTCCCTCCTCATCTCTGCCTCCGGCTTCTTTCAGGTCCCAGTTAAAATCGAACTTTCTCCAGAAGCCTTCCTGATCTCCCTTAATTCTTGTGCCTTCCCTCTGTCGATCATCTCCAGTTAATCTGTGGCTTGTTTCGCACAGAGTTGTCTTCCCAGTAAGTTGTGATCTCCTTGAGAGCAGGGGCTGGGTTTTCCTTTGTATCCCAGAGTACTTGGCATAGGACGTGCCCTTAATACATACTCATAGACATGTCTCTTCTCATCTCACCGTTCTGTGGTGCCTTTCTCTTTAACCAGTGCTTTTGAATTGGATTTTGTTTTAGAGGAGGAGAAAAGAAAATCCTGTCTCAAACTTTCTGGGGGATGAAGGATAAGACAGAACTTAGTGGAGTCTCCAGGATAACAATTCCCTGCCTGTTTTCTTCCTCTTTGAGAAAGTTTCAGTACTGACTCCTTAACTAGCCATGTGATCTTGGACACTTGCTGTGTCTGAGCCTTAGTTTCCTTCTGTAAAATGGGAATAATAACTTGTATTACCTCCCTCAACAGAGGAGTTGTAAGGAAACCAATTTGTAAACCTTTAAGTGCTAGTAGAGAATTGAATTCTTATTATTAATTTTATTACCCAGCTTGGAATTTCCACTGTAGTTATCTTCATAGAAGATGCTTAATAAACGTTTGTTTAATTGGATTTATGAGAGAAAGTGTAGTGTGGTGGACAAGGGAGAAATCCCGAAGACCTGAGATTGAGGCCTGGCTTTGCCATTTAATAGCTGTGTGACTCTGAGCAAGTCACTCAACCTCTCTGAGACTCTGTAATATGAAGTAATAATTACAGTTTCATGTGCAATCTTTCTTTTTATTATACATTTTATGGAAATACTTGTTTTATTCCATAAATAAAAAATAAAATAAAATTTTTAGATGGAGCAATAATCTTTGTAACACCTACCTCCCAGGCCTTTTGTGAGGACAAAGTTTTTTGAGTCTTGAAGCTGTATAGAAAAGAGAACTATCAGTCGAATAAATCTTCAGTCCCAATTAAGTGTTCACATGTGGGCAGTGCTTTACAATTTATAAGATATTGTAATGTTTACAAAGTTTTTCTGATTGCCTATCTCACTGTAACTCAGAGAAGGAGATGGGGTGGGGTCATTGTCCCCATTACATAGGTAGTTCTCAAAAGACATGCCATGAACTGCCTGGGCTTTACATGTGCAAGGGAATTGGCCTGGGAATTAATGGGAATTTTACACATGCATTCTTGTGCAAGTTTCACAGTTATGCTGCCAGACATAAACAATTCAGTGTGCCTTCCTCATAGCAAACATAGTTTGAGAACCACTGATTGGTCTCATACCAATGTAAAGCCCAGATCACCGGACCTTTGCTGTCCTGCGTGCCACAATCTGCCCTTCAGAATTTCAGAGCCGTGACAGAGCAAAGGTAGTTACTTACTCTCTCCCAGAGATTCCTGATGAGAAATTGTAGCTGGTGTGAATAGGGCCAGCCATTCTGGAAAACCATGTGGGACCATTCCCACAAAGCTGTTAAACTATGCATACCCTTTATGCCTACAATACCACTGTCAGGTCCACACCCCAAAGGGATCAAAGAAAGAGGAAAAAGATCCATGTATACAAAGATATTTATAGCAGCACTGTTTGCAGTGGAATAAGATTGGAAACCGAGGGGATCATCTGTCAGTTGGGCAGTAGCTCCACAAATTATGGTTTATGAATCTAATGGAATACTATTGTGTAAGAAATGATAAAGGAGATGGTTTCAGAGAAACCTGGGAAGACTTATATGAACTAATGCAGAGTGGAATGAGCAGAACCAGGAGAACAATTTATACAGTAACAGCAAGATAGTCCGCTTTGAAAGTCTCAGGACTCTACTCTGTTCAATGGGATGACCAGCTACAATTGCAAAAGAGTCATGATGAACCATGCCAACTACCTCCTGATAGAGAGCTGATGAATTCAGAGTATGATTGAGACATATTTTTGGACATGGCCACTATTTTTAGGCATAGTGCAGGAATTTGTTTAGTTTAACTCTTCACG
Source organism: Pseudochirops cupreus (assembly GCA_028627135.1). Classification (NCBI taxonomy): domain Eukaryota; kingdom Metazoa; phylum Chordata; class Mammalia; order Diprotodontia; family Pseudocheiridae; genus Pseudochirops; species Pseudochirops cupreus. The sequence continues at coordinate 335,397,842 of CM053581.1, read as the reverse complement.
TTTATTCCAGTATTTATTTTTTTTCTTTCTTGATTGAGGAGATGGAAAGGAGAGAATGTGAATCTTTAACAAAAAGAATGCATGCCTGGTCCCATAGCATATCACGGTAACCACCAAATGAATGAAGTCTAACTGGCTTCCTGCTCTGTCTGTCCCAGGTACAGGGAGCGGCTCCTTATCACATGCCATTATCCGAACAGTGGCTCCCACTGGGCATCTGCACACAGTGGAGTTTCATCAGCAGCGAGCCCAGAAGGCCGAGGAAGAGTTCCGGGAGCACCGAGTGGACCGATGGGTGACTGTGAGGAACCAAGATGTGTGTAAGAATGGCTTTGGTGTGACCCATGTGGCCGATGCTGTCTTTCTTGACATCCCCTCACCCTGGGAGGCCATTGGCCATGCCAAAGATGCCCTGAAGGTTGAAGGTAAGTTATAGACTGTTGGCTTCATGGTAAGAGAGAATATATGAGGTAGCTAAGAGGCATAGTAGAGAGAAGACCCAGCTCTAAAATCAGGAGGACCTGAGTTTAAATCCAGCCTCAGACACTTACTAGCTCTGTGACCCCGTCGCTTAATCCCGACGGCCTTCCCCCCCCCCCAAAAAAAAAGGGTATGTATGTATCAGTGAGCATGACCATGTGTATGTGAGTTGTTTGCATCTGCTATTGTGTATGACTTGGAGAGAGAGAGAGAGAGAGTGTGTGTGTGTGTGTGTGTGTGTGTGTGTGTGTGTGTGTGTCCCTTGTGGTCTCTGTTTCTCACTTAAAGTAGAGTCATGACTGCTCTGAAGTCTATTGTTGCTGATGACCCCAATAGACCCCTGTTTCCTTGGAAGAGGGAGAGGGTGTATATTTAGAAATGACAAAGCAGCGTGTAGATATGTAGTGTAGAGGGCAAGCCTGGCTTGGGAGACAGGAGGCCTTGGGCAAACTCCCTCCCCTCTCTGGGCCTCAATTTCCCCATCTAGATTCTCTCAGATTTCCCTTCTAGCCTTGACATCCTATGGGTCTGTGATTCTAGGGTCCTTTTTTTTGCTCTGACATTCCATGTTCTATGTTCTAAGCCTCCTTCCTGATCTGACATTCCGTGTTCTATATTGTGAGGCCCCTTCCAACTATGTCATCTTGTGCTCTATGTTCTAAAGCCCTTTCCAGCCTCAGCATTCTGCGTTCTATGTTCTAAGGCCCTGTCCAGCTCTGACATACTATGTTCTAGGATTCCAAGGCTCCTTTTCCTGTTCTAACATTCTGTGTTCTATGACTCTAAGGCACCTTCCAACTATGTCATCTTGTGCTCTATGTTCTAAAGCCCTTTCCAGCCTCAGCATTCTGCGTTCTATGTTCTAAGGCCCTGTCCAGCTCTGACATACTATGTTCTAGGATTCCAAGGCTCCTTTTCCTGTTCTAACATTCTGTGTTCTATGACTCTAAGGCCCCTTCCAACTATGTCATCTTGTGCTCTATGTTCTAAAGCCCTTTCCTGTCTCAGTATTCTGCATTCTATGTTCTAAGGCCCTGTCCAGCTCTGACATTCTATGTTCTAAGATTCCAGGGCTCCTTTTCCTGTTCTGACATTCTGTGTTCTATGACTCTACGGCCCCTTCCAGCTTTGACATTCTTTGTTGGGTGTTCTAAGGCCCTTTTCCAGGGTACCCTGACATTCTTTAAGTGTTCTTTCCTCCCTCTTATCCAGTATTGTTCCTTACCAGCACTCGGCAGAGGATGGGAGATAGTCTGTGTGCTTTGGCTCAGACTTTGTCCCATCTGCTCATCTCCCTCTAGGCCTCGGTCTGGTGGGAGGAGAACAGACCTTCCAGCATCCACAGGTCCTGAGTCTGTGCTTCTCAGGGGAGCCGAGGATCGCCAGATAGTCATCCTGTGCCCTGCCCAGTCTCCTAGCTGACAGCAGTGATTGGCAGAGGAACCAGATACAGAGAAGAATGCCTTCTGCTTTGGCACCTCAAGGTTTACCAACTACTTTCATACATTGTTCCCTAAAAGAGCAGGCCTTAGCTTAGCCATCCCAGAGGGAATCTGGAATGTGACCAGCCATGCTGACAGCAGGCCCCGGAGGCAGAGGAGGCAGGACAGTTAGTGACCAGCTGGCTCTTTTGGGGTCCTGGCCACCCTTACCCTCATCTGTTCCCAAATCTCATCTTCTCCTCCCTGGTCTTTGTGCATTGGTGCAAATTATTCCCCTTGCTTCTAATAGACTGCTTTCTCATCTCTTTCTCTGGAGATCTCTCTTCCTTCAAGACATAGCTTTTAGAAACATGGCACCATAAAGTGTTTTATTTTGTTTTTAAGGAAATAGGGTTAAATAACTTCCTAGTTATTTAACATCACATAGCTAGTAAGTGTCTGAGGCCGGATTTGAACTCTGGTCCTCCTGACTCCAGCCACCTTAGCTGTTCCGGCACCATGAAGCCTTCCCAGATTTCCTCAAATGAAAGTGGCCCTTCCCTCCTCAGATTTTCTCTGGGCTCTGTGAGCCTGGTCCTCCTTTGCCCTATCACACTCTACTTTACATCCTGTTTATTTGTGTGTGTTTTTGTCACAGCCTTGTGCTCAGATCCATGGGTCGGAGATGGACAGATGAGTGGACAGGTGGGTAGAGAGATAGAAAAGATCAATTATTGTGAGAATTTTCAGGATCTTTACTCGCTAGTGCCCAAATAAGCCAACACGGAATATAGGCAGACAGGCAGACTGCAGCTCATTTCTCTGTCTCTGTCTCTCTCTCTCTCTCTCTCATGATATACAGCATGTGTGTGTGTGTGTGTGTGTGTGTGTGTATATGTATGTGTGTGTATCTTCTCCTCCTGAGCTATGTAACCCAAAGAGAGTAACTTGGGAAGATGGTGTTGGGGTGTTTTTTTTGAGAGGGAAAGGCAGGGCAATTGGGGTTAAGTGACTTGCCCAAGGTCACACAGCTAGTAAGTGTTAAGTATCTGAGGTTGGTCACATTTGAACTCCAGTCCTCCTGACTCCAGAACTGGGGCTCTATTCACTGCACCACCTAGCTGCCCCAAAGATTTTTTTTTAAAGGGATGCTTAAATTGTTACAAAGGAAAGAATGTGTCTTTGTTAGCATGGTTATTTGCACAGACTAAAGAAAACTTGTACCCTCTTTATCATTTCAACATTCCTTAAGGGCCTGCTATAGGCTTTATCAGAAGGAGATAACTTTCTTGGAATATTTTGTCTTCTGTACCCCCAAAAAGATTGGGGAGAAGGGAGGTATTGAAAGAAAGCTTGCTGAGACATCACATAGCATAAGACAAAAGAAACAAACTGACAAATACAGAACAAAGTAGAATTAGTCGTGTCAGCACTTAACAGGTTACTACTTTTCACTCTTAATGAATCCTCTTTCAGCAGAGAGATGGAATATGTATTAATTGTCACTATGTAAAGGCGTTGTGCCAAGCACTGAATATACAGATAGCAAAAAGCAAAGTGATTCCTGCCCTGAAGGAGCTTGCATTCTAATGGGGGAAGACTTCTCGCGCTGGAACTTTGGACTTTGGAGCTAAACGGACCCATTACACTTCTGGGAAGTGGGTTAGGCCTGAGCTCCAGCAAGGCAGGGTAAAAGCTCAGCTATCAAAGCTGGGGGACCTATGGGCAGAGTCTGAGTTTCCAATGGGAAGATGAGGTTGGTGATGAGGACCAGGCAGCAGCCAACATGGTGAGGAGGTAATCAGATGTGATAAGACATGGGCTTGGGAACAGAGGACAGGGCTCAGATCTTGACTTTTCTATCTGTGTGTGGATCTTCCTTACAAGACTGACACCCCCAAATTCTAGGGCTGTTCTCATTCATCTGTGTCCCTCAGAGTATAGAACACCAGGCCCAGAATGGGCATTGGAGAATATCTGCTGGTTAAAAAAAGCATTCCCTTCTCCACCTTCTTTTCTTCTTCTTCCTCCCTTCCTGTAGAGAGCCATTCACTCCCACTCCCATCCCTGGCCTTTGCAGCATTTACTAATGACTTTCTAAGGCCTGGCCCCACCCCAACTCATCACTCATGCTCCTGACTGCAGACGCAAGATAAAAGAACCCTGCAGAAGGGGTGGGAACTAGACGGCATCTGGACCACCTGGGCTTGGTCCTCAGGCTGTGAGGAGGAAGGTGACCAACTGCATTTCCCTTCCTGCTTCAGGAGGATCAGCCAGTTACAGGGTCACTGCTGTCTAGACAAAACTATGCCTCAGATAACTCTTTGGGGAGCCTTCCTTGGCAAGTGAGAGCTTCTCCCAAGAAGACTTCAAGAGACGCTGCTTCTAATCACCAGGGCAATGTTGCTTACCTCATCTCCCAGCCCTGGGAGGTCCCTTCCATGGCTGTTTTTCCCCAAGAGGACAAACCCAAAAGAGGATAAGACTGTGGTGAATTGGAGACAGCACCACACTTGAGCATGGGAGACTTGGGTCTTAGTTCTGGCTCTCCCTCTGAATTACTGTGTGATCTTTATTTGTGTGTGTGTGTGTGTGTGTGTGTGTGTGTGACCACACTTGAGCATGGGAGACTTGGGTCTTAGTTCTGGCTCTCCCTCTGAATTACTGTGTGATCTTTATGTGTGTGTGTGTGTGTGTGTGTGTGTGTGTGTGTGTGTGTGTGTGTGTGTGTGTGTGTGTGTGTATGACAGAATGATCAAAGAAAAATAAAACATTGCCATATCCACAGCAGACCATAAGAGGATTCAATATAAAACAATAAATTTCAATTTCTTGAAAACCTGTATAATAAATCCTACACATTGTTTTTAAAGCTACGTATGTATATAGATAGACATAGGTATCTATAAACACAGACATCTATACACTCATGTAAGACAATACTCTGCTAACTTCCTCCTGTCATCTCTTTCTCTGAAGGTCAATAGCATCTTCCTTCATAAGTCCAGATCTTTCTATGTTTTTCTAAATCAACCAGCTCGTCATTTCCTATATGAGAGTAATATTCCTTTCTGGATTCAAACAGCATCTTCTCTCATAGGATCTTTGAGGTTAATTTGGATACTTATAGTAGAATGATTTGGTTGCTCAAAAGTGTTCTTAAATACTGCTTTTACTGTATACAGTGTTCTCTTGGTTCTGCTCATTTCACTCTTTGTTATTTTGGGAAGGTCTCTCTAGGTTTTTCTAAAATCATCAAACTCATCGTTGTTTTTTTTTTTGAAGGGGAAAGGCAAGGCAACTGGAGTTAAGTGACTTGCCCAAGGTCACACAGCTAGTAAGTGTCAAGTATCTGAGGCCAAGTTTGAACTCAGGTCCTCCCGACTCCAGGGCTGGTGCCACTTAGCTGCCCCAACCATAGTATTCCAGGTAGTGTCTCACAAAGCCAGAGAAAAGTGACATGGTCACCTTCCTTCTGAATGTTCTACCTCAGTTAAATCACTTCTTCCCAGGACCTTAGTTGCCCCTTCCTAAAACAGGGATAATGATGTTAACCATTCAAATTTTGATGTCAATTTTTAGTTTATAAAGAGCTTTACATGTGTTATTTCATTGAACCTTCACAGCAGCCCTATTGGGGGTAGTAGAAATGTTTTCTTAATTTTTGAAGTGGAAACTAACAGAAAGGGGGGGAGTGACCGCTTGTCCACAGTATCACATAATTCTTCCTACCTTGCCTCCCTCATGGGGGTGTCTTGAAGTTCAGATAAAATAAGTGTAAGACATTATGGTTATGGGGCAGCTAGGTGGCTCAGTGAACAGAGCACTGGCTCTGGAGTCAGGAGGACCTGAGTTCAAATCTGGCCTCAGATACTTAGACACAAAAACTAGCTGTGTGACCTTGGGCAAGTCACTTAATCCTACTTGCCCTGCCTTCCCCCCTCCAAAAAGAAAAAAAAAAGACCTGGTTATTTGAGGGAAACCCCAAAACCATATTACCAGTGCCCATCTGGGCAGATAGATGTAGAAGGTTGAAGCGAGGAGGGCAGGAGAGTACTCTAGGATTGAGAAATCACTTAGTCCCTCTTCCTCTTATTTATTTATTATGAACTCAACATCAACAAACACAGATACACAAACAAGAACCAGAATGGGCAAACCTTTACTCTGTATAATTTGGCTTGGCAAATGTGGGAAATTAGTTTTAAAATAATCTATTTGAGTCATATTCAGAAATTGTATTTTTAATGCAGCAAACACTTCTCAACAAACAGCCACCAAAAAATCCTTTGCTAAGCACGTTCCCAGAAAAGTGGTTGGTTTATAGATTGCCCACAGAAGGGCCGTCTTTAATTTTAATGACAGGGTACCAGCGTTGACCACTGTCCTTCGTAGGCATGGAGAGAGACTGGGTGGGGTAGTGCATGGAGCACCGGACTCAGTTAGGAAGACCTTATTCAAATAATTCTAATAATAATAAGTATACGTGTTATGTACATAATAAATATATAATAATTAATTTGAATAATCATTTGAAAAATGAGCTATGTGAATCTGAACAAGTCAGCCGTGCCTGTTTCTTCATCTTTAAGATGAAGTTAGACTTGGTGGCCTCTCAGGCCCCTTCCAGCTAAGTCTCTTTTCCTCTCATCTAGAGCTGGAAGAGTCCTCTGAGTCCACCCCCTTGGATAGGAAGCGAGCTTCAGAGAAGCATGGCATTCAAAAGCCCTGGAACTGGTGTTCCTTCCCTTGTCATACCCCTTCCCAGAATTTTATCCTCTCTTCACGAGCATTTTATTTGTGTTCCTTCAGACATGGTATAGATATTGTTCCTTTGCTCTGTTTCGTTATGCACGTCCTCCCAAATTTCTCTGAATCCTTCCTTTGTTTCCTGGTGAGGTAATATTCCAGGGACATTCAGATACCTCTTCCTCAGTTGTTGGGCTCACGTTTTTGTTTCTAGTTTTTGTTATTGCAGATAAAGCTGCAATGAACATTTTTTGTGCATGAGTCCCTTTGTGTTGTTAAATCTCCTGGGAGTCCCAGTAGTAGATGCTCTGGGTCAGTGGGTTTGAACAGTTTAGTAACTTTTCTTGCATAATTCCAAATGGTTTCTTGGGACTGTTGAACCAATTCACAGACATGGAATTAGCGTGCCTGTTTTGCCACAGACCTTTTAATGAAGAGCTTCCTTCCTTCCTTCCTTTTTCCTTTCTTTCTTTCTTTCTTTCTAGCCGCCTAATGGTGTTCTTTCAGCATCTTTTCACACTTAATGGATATGAGGCATTAACTTCAGCTGTTTTTAATTTGAATTTGTCTGATTATTAGGGATTTTGAGTGTTTTTACATTATTACTGATAGTAAGTCTTCCTCCAAAAATTGTTCGTGTCTCTGGCCTGCTTATCTCTTGGGGAAGAGTGCGTAATTGGAAGAGTTTGTGTTAATTCCTTATAGCTTTTGAATGTCAGATTGCAAATATTTTTTCTCAGTCTGTATATCTTCTTTTGGTTTTTGCTGCACTGATTGTATTTGTGCAAAAGCTAAAAAGTTTTATATAATGACGATTTTTGTCTCTCAATGACCCTGTGTCTGGCAAGAAATTTTAGTTAATTCCGAAAGCATTTGTTAAGCACCTGGGGATAAAAGGATGTAAACAAAAGAGTCCCTTCCCTCAAGGAGCTTGTATTCTACTGGGGAAAAACTACATGTATGAAGATAAGAAAACACAAAATACAAACGGGAAGGCAGCATTTGAGCTGAGCCTGATGGGAGCCGTGGTTTCCAAAAGGCCATGAGAAGGAGGAACATGGAGAGCAGCCTGCAAGAGACATGAAGATGGGGCATAGAATATCGAGTATGGGAATAGGAGTAAGGAGGCTGGTTTAACTGGAACGTGGAGTTCATGAGGGAGGAGTCTGCAGTCAGGGTGTGGAAGGTGGAAGGATCGGAAAATGTCCGGGGAGTTTATATTTTACTCTAGAAGCAATAGGGAGCCAGTGAAGCTTCTTGAAGAGGGGAGTGACCTGTGTTGAGGATGGGTGGGAGAGGGGAGAGGGAGAGGCAGGAGACAGGGAAGCCAGTTAGGAGGACTTTATAGTAAGCGGTGATGAGGGCCCACCAGGAATGGGGAAGCTCAAGCCCACATATGGCCCTCTGGCCTCTCAAGTGCCACCTTTTGAATCCGCAGATCCCTTTAATAAAAGGTTTGCTCCGTCAGACCTGGACCGGGTCACAAGGCCCCCACCCAAGGACCCAGAAGGTCATATATGGCCTGAGGGCTGCAGGTTCCCCACCTGGGTGGTGACTGTATACGCTTTGAGAAGGAAGATGAATTAGAGTTGTAGTAGTCATAGTGATAACAGCTAACTTTTATATGACGTTTGCCAAGTGCCAGGCTCTGTGCTGGATCTCATTTGATCCTCACAATAACTCTTGGAGGTGGGTGCTATTATCCCCATTTTATAGATGAGGAAACCAAGGCAAAAAAAAAGTTAAGTCACTTGCCCAGGGTCACACAGATAGTGAGCGTCTGAGGCAGGATTTGAACTCAGATCTTGCTGGCTCCAAACTTTATCCATCAACAAGATTTGATAAGTTCTTTCCTCTTAGTATCTTTTTGCTTTTTTTGGAGGGGGGTAAGACAAGGCAATTGGGGTTAAGTGACTTGTCCAAGGTCACACGGCTAGTAAGTGTGTCAAGTGTCTGAGGTTAGATTTGAACTCAGGTCCTTCTGACCTTTTCACTGTACAACCTAGCTGCCTCCCTTAGTATCTTTTTCTGCTAGGATTTTACTAAAAAAATTTATGTTCATATTAATGGGTAATACTGGCCTATAGTTCTTTTTCTCTGCTTTATCCTTACTTTATTTAGGTATAAGGTCTCTAACCCATCCCTTTTTTCCTTCACACACCCAGTAAAAATGGACATTTCCGTAACTTCTTTAGACTTCACTTCAAAGTCCTCCTTAGCTCTTCATCAGGGCAGCTGGCTGGTACAGCGAGCCTGGCCTTACTAGTTATAGACTCAAATCCACTCTCGGTTGCTTAACAGCCGGGTGACTTTGGATAAATCCCTTCACCTCTGCCTCAGTTTCCACAAGTATGAAATGGGGAGAATAGGAGCACCTACTTCCCAAAGTTGTGATGAAGCTCAAATGAGCCCACGTAGCGAACACCATATAAATAAATGTTGGCTAGTATCATCTGTCATTGCCAGATCTTGTGGATTTTTCCTCCACAAAACCTCTGACATTTGTCCCACTTTTGTGGCCCATCTCAGCTCTCATGCACGCCCACCTATGCAGGCCCTCATCACCCCCTCTGTGGTCCTCCCTCTTTGTTTTCTAGTCACTTCACTTTTCCTATTGCCCCCCCACAAAGCACAGCTCTGACCCCGTTGTTTAAGAAGCTCCAATGATTCCCTGGGGGAAGGCCATCTCCAGTCGTCCGGATCTAGATCGTCTTGCCTCTGGAGGAGGTGAGGCTGGTGACCTTGCACATCCCTCCTTCACTTAAATTACCTTCCTCTCTGAGAACAGCCTCTAGAGTTTAAATTTAAAGCAAGGGGCAGCCAAGAGTCCGGAGGACCTGAGTTCAAATCCACCTGCTAGCTGGTGTTTGTCTCAGTTTCCTCAATTGTGGAATGAATTGGAGGAGGAAATGGCAGAGAAAGCCAGGGTTCTTGTTTGAAGCCAACATGTCTCCAGCCCACTTTTTCAAGATTTGCTGTGTATTTATTCCCCTTCATGCACCCAAATCCAACAGTCCAACAGGCTGCTCCTTCACCCACGGCATTCCCTTCCCCAGCCCTTTGCACCGGTCCCTCCTGCCTGGAATCTGCTCTCTCCTCCCCTCTGCCCCTTGGAATTCCCCCCTTTCTTGGAAGCTCAGATTAAGAGCCATTTCCTGCATGAAATCTGTGCCTGTTTAAGCCCCTCCTCTGCCCCCTACCCAGTCATCTGGGTCTTACCTGACATTTTTTTGGTATGTGTTTCAAGTGTTCTTTTGGCCTTTTTTTCAGCATTTAACCAGAGGGAGGGGCTCCCGTCTATGATTTAGTGATTGTAGGGAACTCTCTGGTGGAGACAGCCTCCTCGACTCAAGGCTCTTAGGCCTTGAAGTGTCTTGGACCCCTTTGGCTAACATATCCTAACTTAGGATTACAAAACAAATTGCAAATGGTCAAGAAACCACCTCCTCACTAAGATGTTTGTCTAATTAGCTCTATTCAGGTCACCCTCCAGTCTCTGGATCCTGGAAAGGGGCCAGTTTTGGTCACTGCCCCCTCCCCTTCCCTCTACAATCCTCTGAGATTAAATGGGGAGACGCTGGCTTTTGTGTCTTAATCCTTCTTTCTCTCTGCTCCAGTACTGAGACACATGAGCTCTCAGAACCATCCCCTCCATGCTCACACGCTCCTCAATGTGAGGTTGCTTAGTCACCAGTAATTGCAGTATCAGACCTAGAAGATGTGGACTTTGAAAGCCGGATGTGGGGACTTCAGGTGCTTCTGAGAGGAAGAAAGTCTTAAAAAACATCTGGAGAGTTCCCAGTCGAGGGGCTTAACTGGTTAAGTCCAGTGGCCTTTGGGGGGCCTTGTCGGCTCTGATTTTTGCTGTTTGTGCCAAAGCCCATGTCTTTTAGGCCTTAGTTCTCTGCAGTAAAATTAGAGTTAGCCAAAGGTGGTCTGACCTAGTTCTAAAATTCTCTATTCCCTGGCATCCATGCTGTCAAACAGCTCCCACTAACTATACCACAGGGCTCTGGCCCAGCTCCCCTTCCTACCCCCTAATGATGCCTTCTCATCATCTTACTAAAAAACAAAAACAGAAAACAACCTTTTCTGAACCCCTTACCATGGAAGGAGTTATGGAAAAAGCCCCTGCGTCTCTCCCTCTCCTGTCTCCTGGGACAGCAGCTGAAGGGCTGAGGAAGGTCTCCACCCCCTCCCTCCCATCTTTTTATTTTCCTGGGAGGTAGTTCTTTACCTCACAGAAGGAATTCATTCCCTAAAATGCTGCAGCAGCTGGCACTGAGCTGGGGGAAGGCTGCTTCCAGAAGAGATTTATAGAGCTTTACCCCTTGGGGCTGGGGCCCTCGAGAAGCAGGTGGGCTGGAGGTGGGATGGAATGTGCAGCCTTTGTATATCAGCCCTCTCCCAGACAAATTTGAGCCTGGAGAGCAGCAGCTGGGATGTCCTGAATTTCAGTCCCTTGATCCCTTGAGAGTGGGGATCATGGATTCAGTTTGTCTGGCTTGTTTCCTCCCACGGGCTCATGTCTGCTCATGTCTCTCCTGTCGTTCCCCCTTGCCTTCACTACATTACCCTTCTCCCCTGTTCACAATTTTGGGGTTATCTCCCCACTCTCTGACTTCATATGTGGCCATTCCTGGGGGGGATGCGTCCTTGCCCAGGCACCATATAGTAGACTGGGGAGGAGAGATCCATCTCTTGTCTTCTTTCTTCCTGTTGTCCTTCCTATCTTCCCTTCTCTCTTCCTTTTCTACTTTGCCTTCTGACTTCCCACTTTTCTCACCCCTTACTCTGCTTCCTTCTCTCTCCCTCCCCTTATATGAAGAAATCTCTATTTTCTCTCTCCCAACCCTCTGTGTAGGGACAGAGGTAATCACCAGGGTAACAGGGGAAGAAGCCAAATGTGATTTTCTCTCCCTTCCCCCAGCCCAGGGGGGCCTGCTTTAGCTAATGCCAAACATTTCTGCCCCTTTTCTTTGTGGGCAGAAGTTTCTCTGTAATCCAGCATTACAAGTGAAGGGGAAGGTGCAGGGAGATTTACAAGGACTCTCTCAGTTTAGCCGTCTTACCAGGCTCGAAGAGTACCCCTTCTGGGACTTGGATTCTGAAATTGGGAAAATGTTCCCCACTCTCTCTCCTTAACCCTAGCTGAAATCACTTTTCCCTGGTAAGTGATCTTTTAATGCTGATTGTAACCTTGAGACCTGAGCCCTGTCCTCAGGGAGCTTCTAATTTGGGGGAACTGAGGAAGAAAAAAAAATCTTTAAGGAGTAGAGGAGATACATAAACAGTTAACTATAAGGAATATTTGATTCATTCAATAGACCTTTTCAACCATTATGATTCAACTCCAAATGATTAAGTGCTGGGGAATGCTATGGGGGGCTTCCCAGAGTGGATAGAAGTACAGCTGAGCTAGATTTGAGGTGGTGGTGAAGGAGAATCGGCCCTTCTCTCTCAAAGAGAAGATACTTCCTTGCTCTCTGAACACTATGGCCACCCAAGGCTCTACTGAGAAACAAGAGGTCTGCTCTTTGAGCTAAGTCACCCACCTGGTATGAGGTGGACAACGCCACCAGAGGAGTACCTTCTGACAGGATGTGTGTGGCATGGCCGTTTCCTGGCATAAAGCCACATTTCTTTGTGTGCCTGTGTGTTTGTGAGTGTGCAAGAAGGCATGCCTTGAGAACAATGCAAGAAAGTAGAGGTTTGGGGCAGGGTTTGGGAAGACGGTCCTTGTGCCTCCACATGCAGAGAGTTCTTTTGCTTGCTTCGAACTGGGCATGGGCTCTGAGAACTGGGAGAAACTTCAGGAGGCATCTCTTGCACTTCCTGCCTTGCCCCTAAATCTCCTCTACTGTGCCCCTGACAAGGGGCCATTCGGTCTTTGCTAGAACATCTACAGTGGCCCTGACTGGGGCGTTCACTAGCCCAGGAGAGGGCTGGAATCTTTGACAGCTCTGATCTTTTGTTAGAATGTCCTTACCCCTGATTCTGCCTACCTTGGAAGCCCTTGGCCTGGTGTAACAGGAGCACTGGATTTGAATTCTACCTCTGTCACCTTTTGACTGTAGGTAAATCCCTTAAGAGAGTCATTGGTAAAATGAGAAACTTGGACTAGACTCTGAGTTTCTCTTTAACTTTGAATCCTGCAATCCTATGCATAGAGATCAAACACAGAACCTTTCATAAAAAGAGGCCTATAGGGGCGGCTAGCACCGGCCCTGGAGTCAGGAGAAATTGAGTTGAAATCTGACCTCAGATACTTGACACACTTACTAGCTGTGTGAACTTGGGCACGTCACTTAACCCCAATTGCCCTGACTTCCCCCCTCCAAAAAGCAAAAAACGTTGAAGATTCTGGTTACATCCCCTGGGACTTGGGGTACCCAAGGGAGGTGAGAATGGGCAGTATTATAGCCAGAAAAGGACTTGAGGGAGAATTGCATCTCTAATGTCAGTCTCATCTCATCCCTTCCAAACTACAGATCCTAATAGATCTGGCGTCCAAAGCCAAGATGATAAAAAAAAAAAAAGATGGCTCCTTGGTTCTTAGTCCACCCCTTGGCTGCCTGGCACCCCAGAGCAGTTTCAGACACAGCAATTTAAGAGCGGAACTTGAAACTCTGGCCGGTGCTGGAAGATCATAGAATCATAGCTCTGCCATTGGGAGTGATCTCAGAGGTCCCCTTATTTTATAGCTGGGAGAACTAAGGCCTGGGGAGGTCGTTCAAGGTCACGCAGGTAGCAATTGCCAGAATCAACATTTGAACCTGGATCTTCTGACTCCAGAGTCAGATTTGCCTTCATATAATTAGGGGCTCAAGGGGAACAGATTGAATACATAAGTACCTGACCTCATGGGAGCTTATAATCTCTTACTCCTCTTCCTGGGAGGAAGGGATGAGGGTAGATTTTTCCAGGACTGGGTTGGAGTGTAAATATTGCCTAGTAAGGGAGTTATAATGCATGATATAGAAAGGGAACAGTATTTTTTTTTTTTTAGTAAGAACACCTGGCTTTGAATCCTAAATTTCCTTAGCCACTTTCTCTCTCTCTAGGACCATCATACTAGGAGATATCCCAGCCCGAAGCTTGGGACATTGGAACTAGGCAGAGCAGTGAATAGAGCACTTAAGAGGACCTGAATTCAAATGTGGCCTTAGACACTTAACACTTACTAGCTATGTGATCTTGGGACAGTCACTTAACCCCAATTGCTGTGCCTTCTCCCTCCAAAAAGCAAAAACAAAATGAATTTAGTCATGAGGAGATAATAACATTGCTTCTTTGTGTGTTTTCCCTCCTACTCCTTCCCTCTTCTTTTGTTCCCTTCCACCACCACTCTCCCCCCATCCTGCTCTCCCCTACTTTCCTCCCTCCCTCCTACTTCCCTCCCACACTTCCCCCTAGGTGGTCGCCTCTGCTCTTTCTCACCCTGCATCGAGCAAGTCCAGCGGACCTGCCAGGCTCTGGCCGAGCATGGCTTCATTGAAGTCACCACCCTGGAGATCCTGCTACGAGAGTACAACGTTCGGACAGCTAACTTGCCCTTGCCAGATCTGGGTGGTGCCCTGGACCCCTCGCCTGTCCTGGGCGAGGCTCAGTTTAAGATTGGGGTGCCCTTGAAGGAGACTGTGGGCCACACGGGCTACCTGACCTTTGCCAGCAAGAGTTTGTTTTGATGCTGCTGATCTGGGGAGGGAGGAGGCTGAGAGGTGGGAGTGAGGGGGGCTGTGATGTGTCTTGCCTTGGTCAGAGAATGCCTTATATAGTCAGGCCTCATAGGCCTGGGCTTTTGTGGAAACGCTGCTCAGGCAGGCACTCAGCAGCCAGCAGCCTGCACCCCGGGTTGTGGAAACCGAGCAGGGAATCCGGCCAAGTCCTATCGAGGGTGTTTACTTAGCATCTTTTCACCCACCCCCACTCCCTTTTTTCTTGAACTCCTCCGACAAACCCCTTCACCCTCACTCCCCCACTTCCCCTCAAATTTATTTAGATTTGGGACATGTTTTCCACCACCATCCCCCTCATCCCACCCCAGGCTCATTTCCTTGAGTTTTTATTTTTGTTCTGAAAGATAAAAAATTGTCCCTCCCTCTCTTCCCTATCCCTCTGTGGCTGCTCTGTTCGTCAGGGAACAAGGGAGCCCTGAGGTTTAGCCAGAAAAGCACAGGATTTAAAGTCAGGACCTGGGCTCATTCCCTGCATCTTTATTCCCTCACCTGCACAACCTTGTCAACTGGCTTCCCCTCTCCGGACTTCAGTTTCCTCATCTGTAAAAAGAAGGGATGGAGAACTTCTAACTCCAAATTCTCTGATCCTGAAAGACCCTGACTTAGAAAGGTTAGAGCATCTCGGGGCAGCAAGCTAATGCCACGGGGGTGGGGTGGGGAAAGGGGGGGAGCAGAATATTGTCTACACCCCAAGCCTGGGCTTGGGGACTGGATTCCAGCTGCTCTCAGGAGCAAAAGCTTCCTCCTCCTCTGCTCTTTCTCTAAATCCCTGGGGGTAGAAGGGCCTCTCACCCTTGCCCTGGAATGTTGCAGCTGTAACATGGAAAATATACCGTCCTCAGCCCATGGATAACCCCTCTGTAACAATAGAGAACTTAGTGCACCCCTCCCATGTCTCTTTAACCAGATACAGCCTTTGGCCTGGTTAGCGCATCTCTTTGGCTGTTTGTCTTTTCCAGGTCTCCCTTGGAGTGCAGGATCATATTTTCATCTCCTGAAATGGTCCCCCACATCTCTGAAGAGGCCCCCCCTTTCCTCTCTATTTGTCAGAATTTTACTTGGAAGCGGTGCCCAAACCTGATATCAGGGAAAAGTTTCTAATAGTCAGGGTCCAGAGGATGTTTGGAGGTAATGAGCTGCCTTTCACCTTAAGGGTATTTGGGAAAGTTGTAGAAGGGCGTCCTTCCAGGGAGGGGTTGGCCTTGAGTGCCGTCTACATCTTGAGACATAGAAAAACAGGCATCTTTGAACCTTAGACTCGAGTCATGGGGTCTCAGGTCTCAGACAGTTCTCTGGTACCTGAACAGGTTCTTCTGTGTTACACCCTCTAGCCTCTGTTTGAAGACCTTCAGTGACGGGCCACTCATTACCACTGGAGGCAGCCCAGTCAGCTTTGATAGCTCTGATCTTTGCCAATAATTTAACGCTTTGAGATCAGCATGTCTCTTTAGCCCTGTGTGATAGCTTACACAAGTATCTCCATTTTAGAAATGGAAACTTGACCATTCAAGTGATTGATAAAATTTTTCCTTCATCAGGCTGAAATTTTATCATGAGACCAAAGAGAACACTTTCCAATTCATTCCCTCATTGCCCTTCCGTTACTTGAGGACTATGATTCTACATGTTTCCCACCTTTGTCTTCCCTTCTCCGGGATAAACAGCCTCACATCCTCCAGCAAAGCATCACGGGACCTATGTCTGTGGCACCCATGCCTGTAGTACCCAAGGGTGTCCCGTGGTTCAGCTGAGACTCCTCACCCTAGTGCCTGCCAGAGGACCTCAGTGGGATGGTATTGTGGCTATTCTGAGAAAAGGAACAAGTAGAGACTCCAAACTTGTCATAGCTTAAAAGGAAACTCCATTTGGAATCAAGAAAGGCAGAAAGCAGTTGTGTGTGTCGGTTATGGGAGCCTCGGCTCCAATGTTGATTTTTTGAGGGAAGAGATGGGAAATGAGTTCTCCCATGTCTGTCCGTCCATCTCGGGCTTATTGGTGTCAGAGCCTGGGCCTGCATGTGCACTTGTGTACATGTCTGTGGGCATAAGAGGCAGCTGTGTCCTAAATGCAATGACTTTTGGAGGATTATTAACTCTGATGCTTTAATAGCTGTGGGACCTGGGGCAAGTCTGGGGGCCTCAGTTTCTTCTGCAAAATGGGGCTAATAATAGCCCTGCCTCCTCGGGTTATCCTGAGGCTCGGATGAGAGAAGGGATATGAATTTATTTGGTAAACCTTGTCAACACGAGCCTTCCCCACAGCACATATGTGTCTGTTTGTGCTTTTCTGGGTGTGTTTGCACGGAGCTCTGGCCATTTCCTTGGGGGAGAAGGGGTGAGTGGGAGCAGCTGTGCTGCCTTGGGGTCAGAGGGGCAGGCTGCGTTCTCTGTTGGTTGCCAGACCACATCCTGTTGCTGAAGGCCACAGCTTCAGCTGCGCTCAGTACCCAGAGTCAGGGCAGGACCTGGAGCCAGCTGGACTTGGGGATGGTCTTGGGAGAGACAAGAGAGACCATGTGGTCAAGGGCAGTTCTGGGCTATGAGAAGGGCCAGGCCCAGCCTGGAGAAGCACTGAGCCTCCTCTGAGGCATATGTTAAGTGACTTAGCTAAGGTCACAGTGTCTGAAAGAATCATGTAGCTCATCTTATCCACTTGTGTTCCCAGGTGCAGCCACTGTGAGAACAGTAATTTATTGCACACACACAGAAACCAAGGCTCATGGTTTGTCTAAATCCAGCTAAGTGTTAGACCTGGGACTCCTGGGTCCACATGGTTCCTCAGAGAAGGTCCTGAGGATGCCTGCCCCTACACACACACACATACACACACACACTCCCCATCCTTTGCCTACATGGATTTTGCCTTCCTTCTGGTGCCTGCAACTCTGGCTGTGGCCCCCTTGGACGTATGGAATCAAAACAGCCAAGCTGGAAAGGAATTTAGAGATGGGGAAGATAGGCTTGCAAGGTCACTTTAACCCACAGTTGCACAAGCGCTAGAATTCCAAACCTATGCATCAGATCGGGCTCGTTTCATCATACTATCACAAAAAAACATTTATGGTGCTCACTATATGGCAGGCATTAAATGCTTTATGATCTCTTGTTTGATCCTCACTGCATCCCTAGGGGGTAGGAGATGAGGAAACTGAGGCAAACAGGGTCGGTCACAGGGCTTTCTGGCTCCAGGCCTGGTACCTCCCTTGTGCTACCTATCTGTCCCTGATTTAATACAATCCAATGGAAATTGGACTTTGCCTTTTTCTGTTCCTCTTCAGTGATCCAGGTACCACAGTTGAGGCCTCCAGGGGAGGTCCCCAAGGCCTTAACATTGGCTATGGCCACAGGTGGGTTATTGGTTTCCAAATGACCACCTTCAGGGGCGGCTAGGTGAGGCAGTGAATAGAGCACCAGCCCTGGACTCAGGAGGACCTGAGTTCAAATTTGGCCTCAGACACTTAACACCAAAAAACTAGCCATGTGACCTTGGGCAAGTCAACCCCAATTGCCCTGCCTCCAAAAAGCAAAAAAAAATTTAAAAAAAAATTGTCCAAATGACCACCCTCCTAAAATAGGAGAAAACAGTGCCACCTAAGGATACCAGGCCCTTTTCAGAAAGGAAGAAGATCAAGGAGAGCTTGCTTCATTCACTTAAGACCCTGGGGTCTCACTGTTGTGTTTAGCCACAGTAACCACTCAAATGCTTAAATTTCCATCATTGCCATTATAATGCTACAAGCAAGTACTGTGGCTTTATGGGCCTCTCTGTAAAAAGAGGGTTTGGGACTTTCAGCCCCTCAGTTCTGTGAAGTATCTCAAGTTGTCAATGCTCTATTTGTGGGATCTGTTCTCAGTCCTAGGATCAAGGGCTAACATAACAGGCTGCTAAAACTCTAAGGCCCCAAAGCCCTCCACGGTGTCTAGAGGAGAGAAGGGGGCATATAAGAGATGTTGCAAAAATGAAATCAAAAGGCATAGATTGGATGAGGAATCCTGGATAACTGCTGGGCCCTGAGCTTGGAGGACTAGGAGGACGGGAGTGCCCTCTACAGTGATAGGGACACTTGGAAAAGGAGAGGATTGGGGAGTAAATGAGTTCTGCTCTGGATATATTGTGTTTTAAGATGTCTGTGGGATGTTTGAGTCTTTTGGTAGGCAAATAGTGATGTGACACTGAGGTTAGGAGAGGCTAGGGAGCTGAAGAGATCAAGTATAAAAAGAAGAAAGGAGACAAAGTTTTGAGAGGGATTATTTTATTACTAAAAGGCAAATTTGCCAGTAAAGACCCCAAATGAAGGGGACAACTCTTACAGTTTTTGGGGGGGTACAGAACAAAGAACAGGATCTCGAAGGTAGAGAACAAGTTATAGTTGATTACAGGATTGACAGCATGGGGGAGTGAGGACAACATTACAGAGGTGTGGGAGATAATATGATTGGGCAGAAATTGGCTAGCAACAACTCCCCACCCCGTGACAGAAATGTTCATTGCTCAAGTCTACCTGCAAGGTTGGAGACAGTAGACCAGACCACTTTGGATAGCAACCCAGACATAGGATAGTTTGGTGGTGTAAAAATACTAGACCAGACCTGGTGTTCACCAGCATCTTTCAAGGATAACAGATTTCCTTCAGGCAAGAATAGAACAGTGATTAGCAGAGGAACTGGATTTCTAAAGTTAACTCATTAAGGCCAACTGAATTTCCAAACTGAATTCAGAGCAAAAGAACCGGGACTTTGAATGGAAAAGGGTCAATAGAAAATATTTAATCTCCCTCCCCCCCCCCCCAGAACAGAACTTTAGAGGACACCCACATCCAGGGGCAACCCCAATGAAGATGCTGCAGAGAAGACTTGGAAAGGAGTCAGTTAAGTGGGAGGGGAACCAGGAGAGAGTGATCTGACATAAACCCTGGAGAAGAGGTCGAGTGAGGATTGAGAAAAGGCCATTACACATGGCAATTAAGAAATGGCTGCAAACTTACAATTGAAGGATGAGCCAGACTGCAAAGAATTAAGGTCGGTTGGGAAAGAAGACAAGAAAATGGAAACTCCAGTTTTAGACAGCTTTCTCAGGAAGTTTAGGTTAAAAAAGGTGGGGGAGGCATTATAAGATGGATCCAATGAGGGTTGTTTGAGAATGGGGGGAAAGACATGGGCCTGCTTGTAGGCAATATGGAATCATCCAGGAGAGAGGATTGTGAAAGTGGAAGATAGGAATGATGGGGAAATCTGGAGAGGATGGGATGCAGGCAAGGAGAGGGGTCACCTCTTCGGCAAAGATGGGCAAGAGGAAGTTGTGGCAGAAGGCCTCCCAGTGAAGCTGGGGATAAGGGGAGCTTTGAGAAGGGGTCAAGAAGTTTGGAAAAGCTACTGTGGCGGGTAGATGGTGACGTGATTAGGGAGGCGTAAAAGGATTGCCTTGCCAATACGATGTAAAATAAATTTGTAGTGGATCAATGAGCAAAGTTTTGTGATTTTCATTACATTTAGTACTAAAGTGGGGGGGGGGGAGGAGGTTTCCCTGTTTCTGATCATCTTCAATGATCCCAGCACCGCAGTTGAGGTTTCCCAGGGCCCTGCTAGGAAGGTGCTTAAGGCAGAGACATTGTCATTGAAGGAAGAGGAAAATGTGGAACTGGTTCACCAAGGAGCAAAGGGAACCCTTTGGATTCATGCCACTGTGGGCATGATGGCCTAGGAAAGAACTGAGGGGTGGAGGGATTAAAGGTCACAGGGAAGAGGATGAACAGGTTTTGGGGCGATGAAGCCAAGGGAGAGATGGATGACAGTAGATTGTGATTTCAGAGTTTATGAAAGTGGAAGTTCGAGGTTGAGGGCAAGATCAAGAGCGTGATTATCTTGGTGTGTGACTTCGGTGGGTTAGAGGAGTAGGTCATGGAAAATTAGTAAATTGAACTGAGAAGTTGGTGTTTCCAGAAATGTCAATATGTATGCTGAAGTCCCCTATGATGAGGACAGGAATTGGGAGGGAAAGACTGGGAGCCAGGCACTGAGGAAAGAAGGGTGTCCTATAGGTCAGTGGACAACAGCTACCAACATTTTAATTGGGTGTAAATGTGGATTGAGTGAACCTCAAAGGAGGGGAGTTTATTGAATGATTGAGGGGAAGTAGAAATAAAGAGTAACTGCCCCTCCTCAGCCAGTTGGGGTGGAAGGAGAATAATCGAGACCTTGATGTGTTTCAAAATAGCTTTTAATCAAAAAAACCAGCTTGGTGGAAGTATGCCGGGAGCGTCAGTGCTGGGGCCTATGTGTTCCACTCCCTTCAGAAAAAAAAATGTGCCCCTTGAACCATTGTTTGCTGTTGGCCTCACAGCAACCAGCACTTGAGGACCTAGAGGGTCACATGTGGCCCTCAGAACGCAGGTTCCTCACCCCTGACTAGGCTAACTCCCTCATTTTATGCAGGGAGAAAACAATTCTCCAAGAAGGAAAGGAATCTGCCCAAAGCCACCCAGTGAGGTGGGTTAGAGGCATCCAGTCTTCTCTCCTCTCCTGTGGAGTGCCTTTCTATCCAAGTCTCCTGACTCAGCCTGGGCTCTTTTCCTACCAGTGTATTTTCCCCCAGGGAGAGGGGGGAAAGGGGCTGAGTGGTATCTCCAGTTGTCTTGATCCATATTTGGCCACTGGACGCAGATGGCTGTGGAGGGGAAGGTGAGGCTGATGACTTTGCACAGCCCTCCCTCACTTAAATTCAGTTCACTTGCAAGTCCTGGCATCGCTTTCCTGATGTCATGGTACTCTTTGAGAATGAAGGACCAATAACAAAACAAGACAGCATTTTTCCCCAGGTCTTTCACATTTAACTAGCACCTTTTGGTCCCCGACTATCCTTTCTCTCTGCTCCAGAGGAGACACAGTCCTGCTGGTAACTTTGGCAACAGCAAACTAGGAAGGAAGGACAAAGCCAGCCTGGGCACACACACACACACCCCTTCTGAAATGCCAAACACAACAAGCCCCCCCAGGAGTGTTGTACTCTTTCTCAAATACTCGGGAATCAAAGAAGCTTTGTCCAGCTCGTTCAAAAGTTCCTGTGACCAGGGGTAAGAAAAGCCACATGGGAAGATTTGTATGAAAGGATGTGTGAAAAAAAGTAGAACCTAAACAAAGATGTATGCCATAATTCCAAGGTAAATGAAAAGATAATTAAGAGGAAGCTAAACTCTGAGTAAAAAGCCAGTCTACTTCCCTAGAAACAGGGAATGAAGCATACCTTCTCTTCTTGTTAGAAAGGTGGAGGCAACCAGGGCAGAATGGTGTATATGGGGTCTGATACAACCAACTGTTGGTTGTATCTGTGTATCAGTTGGTTTTCTTTGGTCAAAAGAGAGGGTTTGACCTGGAGGGAGGGGTCCTCCTTCTATAACGACTAATAGAAAAACAAAAAGCATTAATAAATTTGTATTTTTTTTAAAAGAAAAGCCAATTCTAAACCCATATTCATTTCCTGAGGGACAGCTTCCTGAGCCCGGTGTCTGTGGGAAGAGTCACAAACTAGCTCTCCCTATCATATGGAAAGTGACTTCATCCAATTTTCATGTGACTCTGAACACTTAACCACCCTGGGAGGAAAGTTTGAACACTGGTCTCATGCCTGTCTTAAAATGAGAAAAATGAGACCTTTGGAGAAAGTGTTACTCCCAGTCATACAGTAAAAAAGCAGAACCAGAATTTAAGCCCAATTTTTTTGAATTACTTCAGCTTACTGAGACTGAAAATCAGGAGATCTGGGTTCAAATTCTGTCCCTGCCTCTCTCTGAGTGACTTTGGGCCTGGGCTTCAGTTTTTCCATCTACTAAATGGCTAAATGGCTGCTAAAGACTGGGAAAGATAAAAAGGTCACCTAGAGAAGAAATTACTTTCTTCTGCCTTAGTTTTATGTGATGTTGGTAGCCAAGAAGGGGCAAAGTCCCACAGGATCTCTGAGTTGGAAAGAGGCTCAAAGATCACCTTGTCTAATTCATCTGTGGACAGGCATCCTCTCTGCCCTGTCCCTGATGGCCGCTCGTGAAGCCTTGAAACTCTTTGGTGATACGAGATCTGCAACCTCCTCAGGCACCACAGCTCTGGTTTATTTTTATTTTGCTTTAAATAAATGTTTCATTGATGCTCTCTTTCCACATCAATCTCACTTCCAATGAACTCTGCCCCCACCTCCCAAAAGACTCTCCCTTGCAACACAGTGGTTAACAAAAAAGCAAGAAGGAAAGGAAGGGAGGAAGAGAAAGAACAAAGAAAGAAAAAAAGAGAAGGAAAGAAGATCTGATGCATTCTACACCTATAGTTCTCTGAAGTCACAACTGGTGTGACTCAACCCACATTGATTGAGTTCCCAGCACTTTAGTAGGCACTGAAGACACATGCAAAAATCAAATGGTCCTTGTCTTCAAGGAGTTTACATTCTATCACGGGGAAAATACATGTATATACATATGATATATCCATTTACTAGAATTCTAATGTCTTTTCAATAGCCCTGGCTATGAGGAAATAGAAATCTCCCTCTTTACACTTTTTTCATTTTAATTTATTTTTTAATTAACAAGTATTTTCTTCCACATCTGTAACGCCATGCATGAGCAGCTTCCCAAAAGAATGCTACTGTGAATAGCTTTTAAGGTTCTGATTACACAGTATAGTGAACACTCCCTTTATTCCATAACAAATCAAGGCAAACATTCACAACAAACCACAATATAATATTCACAACATCACATCTTATCACAGAAAATCACAATATAGTGTTCACAGCAGCTTAACATTAAAATGGCCACACAGTTTTCACCAAAGTGGTCACAGTATTTAGAACAAAGAACAAAAAAACAATCATCTGGTATCCCTAAGGAGGTTTCCCTCCTCACTCAACCATTCAGTCATTTCACAATACAAGTCTGTCTTCCGCTCGTGGGGCAATCATAGGTTAAATTAATCAGTCACTTATCTAGCAATCAGTCACTAAGTATCGCTAATCACTAAATATAATCATTAGAAAATTACAAAATTAGAAACAAACCAAAAGCCTTGTAACACATGCATAATCAAATAAAACCAGTTCTCACATTGGGTGTGTCTAAAAATTCTTACATACTGCCCTTTGGGGCCAAGTCAAACAAATTTAGTCCCTCTGTGATAAAATAGCCCTTCAAATACTTTAAGACATTCTTAAAGAAAGCTGTCATGAAACACCACTACCACCCCCTACTCTGGTCTTTAAATTCCTTCAGCTGTTCCTCCTATGGCAAGGTCTCCACCCTGGTTACCCTCCTGGTAACATTGGTGCACTTCACCAATGTCCTTCCTAAAAAGTGATGCCCAGAAATGTAAATGATCTTGGGCATGTGGTCTGATGAGAGGACAGCAGGACCTCTGCTGGACTTCTTTACAATAAAAAAAATGTTTCATTCTTTGTATTACTTGTCTCCCCAGTGCCTAGCACAGTGCCTGACACATGATGGGCTCCTAATTCTTGTTGAATGGTTAAGTCATTAAGCCGCACGCTATACCTATTTTGTTTTTAGTTCACAAGTTGATTCAAGGGAAGGAAGAGAAGGTGAATATAGAGGACTGTGAAGTGATGTCCCATACACCTACTTCCTTGCTCTTGTTTCCTGTCCCCACTGTCCCAATGGCTGCATTGAGGAAGGATGGCACCAGCAGCATCAAAGGAAACCGTCTTAGCTGCCTTTGTCTGACTGTTCACACAAAACACATCCTGGCTTGGGGAGGGGGAAGATGAAGTGATGAAGAGAGGTGGGAAGCAAGATGAAAAGAGATATCACTACTGCTTGGTGACCTAGGACGAGAAGGGAAGCCACGAATTCATGAGTCCCATCTTTACAGATGAGTAAGCCAAGACCCAGGATGATGAGACACCTTTTCCAAGATCACCCAGATGGTAATAAAGCTGAGACAGAATTTGACCCCAAGTCATAGGATCATAGCTTTAGAGATGAGAAGGACCTAAGACCAGAGGTGCCAGACATGCAGCCAGCTGTGGGCTTGTGGCCTGCAGCATTCGGGGAGTACTGCCTGAACCAAATGAAAATGTACTTGGGAAATATTTAACAAAATAAAGAAAAATATAATAAAACATAGATGATATATTTTAAAACCAAGTCATTATACAACCTGCATTGATCATTCTGTATAGATTAGTGAGCCTCTTTTGCATTTGAATTTGACACCACTGGTCTAGTCTAATCCCGCCATTTTAAAGATGAAGTAACAAGGCCCAAAGGTGAGGTGATAGGCCCCAAGTCACATAGGTACTAAGTGGCAGTCAGTTCTTGAACCCCAGTTCTGTGACTTCCATATCACTGCCGCTTGAGGATAGAAGGTCAAAGGACTCTAATCCTCCCTAGTTGTGTGACACTGGGCAAGTCACCTCATCTCTTCCTTATTTCCTCATCTGTAAAGTGGGGCCAGTGATACTGGTGGGACCTACTTCTTCCAGCTGGTGGGAAGGGCCTGTTATACCTCTGCACCCCACCCTCTCCCTTCCCAACAAAGGGCCTTCTCTGTGTGCATTATCTCCAGTTCATCCTGTATATGTCTTGTTTGTATTTTGTATAATTGCCTAATTTTCTTGTATCATTGTTTGCATTTTGTCTTTCCTGTTAGTCTTTGAGTTTCATGAGAACAGGTTTTTGTCTTTGTATCTACCCCCCAGTGTCTTACATATAAAGAGAAGCTTGTTGACATAACAACACAGTCCCAATTCCATAATCTTCTAATCCCATGGATATTTAAAAGCAAACTTCTTTTATGATGCCCCAAATATTCACTGCTATACTCCATTCTCTAGCCCAATTTCTGTTGAAAACTCACTTGCTTATCTGATCACCTACAACCTCATTGCTCATTCCAACAAACTGCTTTGTGATCCTGCCCAGGGACCTTCCATTTCAGCCATAAGAACCTGACCTTATTCATGAGGCTCTAGTGTCCAGATTGGTACCAGGGGTGGGGAACATGTAGCCCCTCTAGGTCCTCAAATATGGCCCTTTGACAGAATCCAAACAAATCCTCTTATCCAATAGAAGTTTGGATTCCATCAAAGGGTCGCACTTGAGGATCTGGACAGCCACATGTGGCCTCGAGGCCTCAGTTTCCCTGTCTCTGGTATAGACTTTGCTGACCCAGCCAATATCCCTTTGAGATTTCATGTCTTTATTGAGTTCCATTTCTTCTTGTCTTACACTTCTAAATACTTAAATGCCAAGATACATGGGAGCTATCCTGATCAAATCACATCTGTGGTCCTTTGCTCTGTTCTGTGATTCTGTGAAGACCTCTACAGCTTTTGCCTAATTAGCACAGCTAAGAAGGGAAAAATCGGTGCCCTGGCCCCAAGCCAGGAAAGATACCTTCCTCTCTTCCCTCAAGATGTAAGACCGTCTAGAGTGCCTCACCCCTGCTGTAAGACAGATGCAGAATATGTTTGCCAGCAGGGCTGAGGGACTCTTAACAGTATGAGTACACAGGCATGTATACATGGGGCTGTCTGCAGGAAGCCCTTCCCAGCCCAGCCCACTGTTAGGACCTCAGAGATTACTTTCCATTCACACTGGTATATATCTTGCATGTTCAATTATTCTCAGAATGAGAACATTTTGAGAACAGGGACTGTGTTTTTTGCCTTTCATTGCTTGGCACAGTGCCTGGTACATGGTGAGAGTTTAATAAATACTGTTGACTGACTGTGACCAACTGGGTGTATATGTTTGCCTGTGTCTGCATATATCTGTGTGCGTACCACACCAGAGAGCCCTTAGGATGAGGTGCAGCTCTGGGAGCCCCCTTGAACTCTCCTTGAATCTTGCCACATAAGTAAGGCATTTGCCTGAGGTCATGGGCCTCAAGTTACATCAGACCCCATCTTCCCTCCATGTGGTGTGAGAGCACCATAGAATGACATAGCACAGACTTATTCTGTGACAGACTTACTCTGGCCCCTGCTTGTCCAATGCAAGCATCACAGATAGCTAGGCTCCTTAAGAGTCTACCCAATATGGCGAACTTTTGGGAGCTACAGGCATAGGGCCTGGAAGTGCCTTCCTCCATAAAGGAAGGTTGAGAGTAAGCCTGGAAAAACAAACAAAAAACCCCACAAAAAAGTACCTGAAGTTTGCCCAGTTCCCTAGGGGCGAGAGAAATAAAAGAATCTGGCTTATACTTCCAGATGGGCTGTCTGTCCTTGTCCTCCATTCTTCATCAGCTACCCACATGTCCATGTTCTCCAACATAACCAAACAGGACCCACACACACACACACACACACACACACACACACACACACACACACACACCCCACACCCCTGCATTTCTAAGGTACTAGGGAAAGAGAGGCTTCCAGGAGAAGAGCTTGAGATTTGCTGTGTTTCCAGTATCAAAGGACCATAAAAATCATGTGTTTAGGTTAGGGGTGTTCTGGAGACCCCAAAATACCAACACGCCAGGTCCTACCAAATGAATTCACCTCAAGTCTTCTCAGCCAAAGAAAAGTAAAGTTTATTAAAAGTTCACCATATTGGGTAGACTCTTAAGGAGTCTCAGTATCTGTGATGCTTGCATTGGGCAAGCAGGCCAGATCATGTCTGTGCTAGGTCATTCTATGGCACTCTCACACCACATGGAGGGAAGATGGGGTCTTATGTACAGAAAAGTTGTGGGAGGAATCTAGGGGTGGTCTAGAGGAGGAGTTTGGGGAGGGTCTCCAGGAGGAGTCAGATGAGGTTAAATTCCAGTAATGAGAGATTAAGGGTGGATAGTTGCTGGAGGCTACCTGAAGAACAGAGACAATGGTAGGCTAGGCCCACCATCTAGGGTGGAACAGGAGGATCAAGGGTGGGAAATTGCTGGTCAAAGGAGGGCTAAAGACTTGAGCAGAGCCACAATTTAAGGCCCATGGTCTCAGGCAAATGCCTTATGTGGGAAGATTCAAGGAGAGCTCAAGGGGCTCCCAGAGCCTGCACCTCATCACTTATACAACCTTTTTCATAACTCCCCAGCTCCCTCTGGGGGTTCCCTGTGGTCCCTGTTCTTAGGAGATAGAACTCTCTCCCTTCTTACCCTCTCCCTGCTCATCTCCTGGCTCTGACATGGTCTGGCACCCTCCAGCAACCAGTGGCTTTCCTCATTCTGTCCAAAGCAGGATGCTGAATGGAGCCCCTTCCATTCTGCCTGTCCCCCTTCCCGCCCACCCAACTGCTGTTTCTGGGGAATGTCTGAGAACTGAGTCCAGAGCTGAGTCCTGGGAGTCAGGCAGCAGCAGGAGCAGCAGCAGCAGCAGCTCGTGCTGCCACAGAGAGGCCTGGGACATATCCACAAAGGCTCCGTGCTGGGGGAGGCCCAGGAGGGCAGGAGGGAGGGAACAATAGGCCAAGTGTGTGTGGCCCTGCGAGAGAAAGGGCTGCTTGTCAGCTCATTCTCTCCTGCCTGCTGGGAGACTAGAGCCAAGCTTAAGAAGAACAGGCATTTACTGGGTAACTGCGGCCTCCTCCTCGGCGTCTAGAACAACCAAATTGGGGTTTTTCCAGGGTCAGGGAAAGAGTCCTAGGCTGGTAGTCAAGACACCTGGACTTTAATCCTAGTTCTGCTCCACTCATTCACTGTAGGACTCAGAGCCAGTGACCTGCCCCCCTCTGGAGACCTTCTTCCTGCCCAGGCTACACTGGGACAGGGGTTCTTTGTGTCATGGACCCCCTCAGCACTCTGGCGAAGCCTATGGGCCCCTTCTCAGAATCAGGTTTTTAAGTGCACAAATAAAACACGTAGGATTAAAAAGGAAACAATTATATTAGAATACAATGACCAAAATACATTAAAAAAACAAGTTTATGAATACTGGGTTAAGAACCCTTGGATGGTCTCTACACGATTCTTGCAATTTTGACATTCTCTCTCCTAAACTACCCAGGACTCTATGTTCTAAGGTTTCTTTCTTCTCTGACATTCTATGATCCATTATTCCAAGACTCTCCCAGTTCTGATGTTCTGTGTTCCGTGTTCTAGGGCCCCTCCCAGCTCTGACATTCTGTGTTTTATGATTCCAAGGCCCCTCCCTGCTCTGACATTCTGTGCTCCAGTCTGCTCTCCAGTTGGTAAAAGGCTAGACTGAGGGTCTCTTGAAGGAAAGGGCTGTCTTTCTGTTGCAGGTCTGTTTGCTTTACATTTTACCTGGGTTCAAGGGTCCCTGCCTGATGTTTGGGCCAGGATCTATGGTGTTGAAGCTGCTGACCCCTTAGAGAAGGCTCCTTGCTTCTTTCCAAAGTGGCCTAGAAACTTAATATAAGGTCAGGATCTTGCAAGGGAATTGTCCATTTCAAGGAAAACTTTCCAGACTTTATTAAAAAAAAATCATCTTGTCCATTTGCCCAATTCCCCAGTCCCAGACAATAATCAGAACAGAATCCCAAAAAGGAACATGTGAAATTTAAGCTCTTGATCTTCTAGTTCCTCACAGGCTGTTTCAATCACTCTTTACTAAGTTCCCTGTAAACCTGATTCTGGGCTCAGTCACACTGTGGGAGACACAAAGTGGAAGCTTGAGCCTGGCTCCAAGTCAATTCATTAAGTTTTTATTAAGGACCTACTAGGTGCTGGACACTGCTAGGCACTAGGGGATATGAAGACAGAAAATGGAAGAGTTGTTTTCTTCAAGAAGTTTACAGCACGAAGGGAAACAGCATAATTGTGTGTGTGTACATATGTGTATGTGTGTGTGTATTCATATGTTTGCATGTGTATGTTTGTATGCAAACATATATACAAACCAAAATAAAGAGAGTAAACACAAAGTCATTTGTGGCTAACCATTGAGAGGATCTGGAAAATTGTCTCGGAGGAGGTGACAACCTGAAGTAGGTATGGGATGGAGTAAGTGAAGGGGAGGAGCAGTTATTTGGAATACATATGCAGTCTCTGGAGATGGAGTGTTT
This sequence comes from Pseudochirops cupreus, assembly GCA_028627135.1. NCBI lineage: Eukaryota > Metazoa > Chordata > Mammalia > Diprotodontia > Pseudocheiridae > Pseudochirops > Pseudochirops cupreus. The sequence continues at coordinate 335,368,488 of CM053581.1, read as the reverse complement.
GTCCTATAAAGGGAATAGTAAGCAGACTAATTTTAATGGAAGGTAGGTTGTGTAAGAGGGAGTGATAACTAGAAAGATAGGCCAGAGTCTGATGGTGAAAGGTTTTAAAAAAATGCCAAACAGAGGATTTGTATTTTATTCTAGAGGCAATAGGGAGCCAAGGAAAGTTCTTGAACAGTGGAGTGACATGGTCATTGGGTTATAAGAATGTCAATTTGGCAGCTAGGTGCTGCAATGGGTAGAGCATTAGAGCTGGAGTCAGAAAGCCCTGAATTCAAATTCAGCCTCAGACACTTACTAGTGGTGTGACCTTGGGCAAGTCACTTTCTAGGGTTATTGTGAGGATTAAATGGGATAATATTTGTAAAGTAAATAACACAGACCTGATACATAGTAGGTGCTTAATAAGTTCTTCCTTCCTTCCATCCTTCTCTTTCCTTCCTTCCTTCCTTCTTTCCTTCCTTCATCCCTCCCTCCTTACCTCCTTCCTTTCTCCCTTCCTCCCTCCCTCCCTCTTTCTCTGTCTCTTCCCTCTCTTCTCTCCCTCCCCCTCCCTCCCCCCCTCTTTCTCTCTCTCTTTCCTCTCTTCTCCCTCCCCTCCCTCTCTCCCTCTCTCCCTCTCACTTCCCTCTCTTTTCTCCCTCTGCCTCCCCCCCTTTTTAGAATAACATCAGTTTAAATGTTTAATAACATTCACCTGTAAATCCAGGAAAGAGCAGGATGAGAAAGGGGAATAGAGAATGAGTGGTGCAGCTTGTCTGGAACAAGGCAGGGCTATGAAGCCAGGCTGGAGCCATGGAAGCTGTGACAGTGAATGAGATCACCAAAGCAGAAGTATAGAAAAGAAAAGAAAAAGAGAGAAGAGGGCCAAAGAGGGCACCTGGAGGCATACCTGTGTTTAAGGGGCAGAAGAAGGAGCGAGGAAAAGAAGGGTCAGGGATTAGAAGAACGGAAGTGCCCTATCATAGAAGCCAGGGGCAGCTAGGTGGTGTGGCAGATGGAGGGCTGGGCCTGGAGCATCATCTTCTGAGTTCAAATCTGACCTCAGACACTTGCTAGCTGTGTGACTTTGGGTGAGTCACTTAATCCTGTTTGCCTCAGTTTCCTCATCTATAAAATGAGCTTTAGAAGGAAATGGCGAACCACTTCAGTATCCATGCTAAGGAAACCACAGAAAGAGGTGACGCAGGGTTGGATATGACTATAAAATGCCTGAACGACATTGTAAAAGCCTAAGGAGAAACAAGAATTAGAACCAGCTCCCTCACTCCCACTTTGGGGTAAGGGCCTAGGAAAGTCAAGAGGGTTGCCGTGGAGGGAGAGACTGTTCAGCAGTGTCAGGTGCTGCAAGAAAGGCCAAGGAGGATGAGGGCTGGGAACCGGCCTTGGGAGTTAGCAGTTAAGAGGTCACTGGTGACAAAGGAGAGAGCAGTTTCAGGACAGTGTAGGAGAAAGGAGCCAGATTACAGGGTATTGAAAGTAAGTGGGTGGTGAGTAAGAAGAGACAGTGAGCTTAAAACTACCCTTCATTTAGATCTTTTCCTCTCCCACTCCTTCCTTCTACTAGCTCTTACTGAAACTCGGCTTCTTCTGACACCACAGCTTCCCTGGCCACCCTTCCCAGGACTGGCTTCGCCTCCACTCCTCCGAGGTTCACGGGTCAAGACAAGGGGCTTGGACTGTCCCTCTGTGCTCCCCACTGCCACTTCCAAGTTCAGTGACCTCTTTTCTTTTGAGGTTCATACTGTTCCTATCTACCATCCAATCAAAATCCTGGCAGTGTTATCTCCAGATTCCCCAGGATACTCTCCTCCCTTTCTCAGTGGATTCAGTAACTGACTTACACTTTTTCTCTGCTCCCCGACTCCTGCCACATACTTTGTTGTTCATTTGTTTCAGTCATGTCTGACTCTTCATGACCCCATTTGGGGTTTTCTTGGTGAAGGTACTGAAGGAGTTTGCCATTTCCTTCTCCAGTTCATTTTACAGATGAGGACACTGAGGCAGAGTCAAGTGACATTCAGGGTCACACGGCTACTAAGTGTCTGAGGCCAGATTCGAATTCAGAAAGATGAGTCTTCCTGACTCCAGGCCCAGCACTCTACTCACTGAACTACTGTGACCAGTACAGTTGTATGGTCCAGCAACCAGCTGAATAAAAGTGAGAGACGGGGATGTATTCGATAGTCTGTTTATTACAGAGCCAAGATACAAGAAAATCATAAGGATTATATTTCCTATAGCAGAAATTCTTACATAACCAGAATGCAAGGACCCTCCTTTGGAATCGACCACTCCCTGCCCCAGCCCAAGGCTAATTATTCATTAAGACTTCATCTTAGGACCATGTCCAGAGTCACAAACAAGGCTTGCTAATTAACTCCCCTGAAACTTCTTTAGTTATTCATAGGACCAATGAAAGCATCCGTCCCACAAGATTATACTCCTCCTGCATATCTGCCTACTGACCTCATAGAAGAGGGGAGCATTTCCTTAATGGGGCCAGGGGACCCCTGAAAGTCTGGTCTACTACACTGTACCACCTAGCTGGGGGACTTCAATATACATTTTGATTCTTCTTGGTCAAACACCCTAACCACTTAGTCCATCATCCCACTCCTCCACCTCACCTCAGCCACACACAAAGATGTGTATCATTAATCTTGCCATCAGCCATAATTGTTTCACTTCCATGTCCAAGAATTCTGAAATCATTGTCAATTATTGGCTTTTCCAGTGAATAGAGTACTGGCCCTGGAGTCAGGAGAACCTGAGTTCAAATCTAGCCTTGGATACTTAACATAAAAAAAAAACAAACCTAACTGTGTGACCTTGGGCAAGTCACTTAACCCCCATTGCCCTACCTTCCCCCCTCCAAAAAAAAAAGCAAAAAAAATTTATGGCTTTTCACCTCTCCCTGTGCCTTCCTTTACATAACCCTACTCTTCCTCTGCACCATGACCTCCAATCCCTCGATCCCTCATTTCTTTCCCTGACCATCCCCTTATACTAATCACTTTCTCCTCTTCCCATCTTGACTCTTTGGGGTGAACCAGTTCAATTCTACACTCTTCTCCTCTCTTGACTCCCTCACCCCCTTATCACATCACCAATTATGCCCAGCCAACCCTGATCTCAGCCTTTGGACCACTCCCACTATTCATAGCCTTTGTGTCTACATATGTGCCACAGAATGAAGGTGGATAAAAATGATCCAACCTCTTCTCTTCTCCCTTTATATTACTTCACTTGGTGATCTCATCATTAATTACTATCTATGTTGATGATTCTCTAATCTATTTATCTTGCCCCAGTCTCTCAGCTGCCCTCCAGTCTCCTTTCTCCAACTGCCTTTCAAATATCTCCAAATGGATGTCCAGTCTTAAACTCAGTATGTCCAAAACAGAACTCATCATCTTTTTCTCCCAAACCTTTCTCACCCCCACCCCTTCCCTATTACTGTAGAGGGCAACACTGGATCTCCAGTCTCTCATAATTACAACCTAGGAGCCGTCCTGGATTCCTCATCATCTTTCACTCCCCTCTCCTCCCCTCTTTCCAAGCTGTCACCGCATCCTATTGACTTCATCTTTGCAACATCTCTCAATACCCTTCTCTCCTCTGATGCTTGGTCACCATTCTAGTGAATGCCCTCATTATCTCATGCCTGGATTATTGCAATACCTGGTGGGTCTGTCTCAAGTCTCTCCCCACTCCAAAAGTGATTTCCTTAAAACACAATTCTGATCATGTCACACACACACACACACACACAGACACACACACACACACACACACACAATACACCGCTTATTGAATAAACTCCAATATTACCTCCAGGAGCAAATACAAAATATTCTGTTTTGTGTTCAAATTCCTTCATAACCTAACTCCCTTCTGCCTTTCCAGTCGTCTTTTACCTTACTCCCAACAGGTACTCTTCAATACTATGACACTGACCTCCTGGCTAACAAGAGTCCGCTAACTAACAAGACACTCCATCTCTGCTCCAGGCATTCTCTCTGACTGCTCCCCATGCTTGGAGCTCTCTACTGACCTCCTTGGCTTCCTTTAAGACCCAACTAAAATCCCATCTTCTATAGGAAACCCTCCCTAACCTTTCTTAATTCTAGTACCTTCCTTCTGTTAACAATTTCCTATTTATCCTGTATATAACCTGCTTTGTATATATTTGTTCGCATGTTGGGCAAGTTGCCTCCCCGATTTGATTGTAAGCTCCTTGAGGGCAGGCACTATTTTTTTTGCCTCTTTTTTTATGCATCCCCAGTGCTTAGCACAGTGCCTGGCCCATAAATAGATGCTTAATAAATGTTTATCAATTGATTGCTTCTTCCCAAATATTTGTCAATGAAGGGGAAGGAGGAGGGGCTAGAAGAGCCAAGGGAAGTTTGTTTGTTTTCAGGATCTTTGTAGTTAGCAGGGAAGGAGCCAGCAGAGAGGCAGGCTGAAGATGAGGGTGAAGAGAGGCAGGAATGGGGTGGGACGATGGGCACATATGCAGGTAACCTTGCCAGAGGGGACAACTTCACCCTCTGAGCCCGGAGAGGGCTTCTCACTTGGAGAAGACAGAGGCTGAGGGAGCTTAAGTTATATAGCCTCAATCTTCTCAGAGAAGTAAGAGGAAAAGTCATCTGCTGGGAGTGAGGGGGAAGGAGAGGAAATGAGGGCATTGAAGAAAAAGGAGCGTCAGAGCAGCCACTGCCAGGGAATGGGATTATAAACCAGAGAGGAAGAAAAAAGGATTTGTATGTTGCAGAGAGGTCCCATCTGTGGATAGATATTGTTAATTTTCTTTTTCTTTTTGAAGGGGAGAAGACAGGGCAATTGGGGTTAAGTGACTTGTCCAAGGTCACATGGCCAGTGTCTGAGGTCGGATTTGAACTCAGTTCCTCCTGACTCCAGGGCCGGTGCTCTGTTCACTTTGCCACCTAGCCACCCCAGTGTTGTTCGTTTTCATTAAGCCCAATCAGGGCAGCTTCAGCAGAACTCTGAACCTGGAAATAGGAGAGAATGTGGATGATGAGAGGGATCCCCAGAGGCTGAGTAATCAGTGGATGCAAGGGAGGGGGAAGTGGAGGAAAGGGGAAGAGGGTACTTCCCAGACTGTCCTTGGGCTCGAGGCCGACTGGGAGGGAAACAAAGCTGGAAGATTAGATCAGATGATTTCTAGCGTCATTTCTATATCAGGTGCTATGATCCTGTGATACTTTACAAAGCTAACGTTTGTGAAAACCGAACAAATGTCGAGATAGGAGGCCTAGTTATTCACCAGGCAGGATAATAGCAATAATAATTCCTATTCCTCTAAAGCTTTAATGTTTTCTAGGTTCTTTTTTCATAACCATCCAACAAAGTTGGTAGCATGAGTATTATTATCCCCATTCTGCAGAAAGGAAATCAAGACTTCAAGAGGGAAGGTCATGTCGATACTAAGTCTTGGAGATGGCACCCAAACTCAGCTGGACGAGTCTCAAAGAGGGGAAGTGACTTGGCCAAGGTCACACAGTACAGCACCCCGGGTCTCTTGCCTTCTCTACAATGCTTCTTTTTTCCGATATCATCAAATTGCCATTTGGGGAACATGAATATCTCAGAAGTCTGAATTTTAGCCCTCAGTCCTTGAGAACCTAAGTCCCCAGTCCCCACCCCACCCCCGCTTCCATGATGTATCAGACAGACAAAAGGGAACAGGCACTCACAGGATCACTGGGAATTTCCTCCAGTAGCACCCTTAGTCATATACCATATTCAGTTTTTCCCTTGAAATCTCTCTCACATTTGTCCTCTCTTCTCCATCCCCACAGCTTCTACATTAGTGCAGGCCATAATTACCCCTACTGATTATTATAACAGCCTTCTTCTATCTAGTAGATTCAATCTAACTCGATTCAACAAATATTAAGTCTCTAGTTGGTGTTCAAGGCCTTTATGCTAGGTACTGGTCTTTCAGATCTCTAGCCTCTCCTTTTCTAACCCATTCTCTGCATTCTGACAGATCTTGCTGACATATTCCCAGTGCCTGGAATATCCCTTCCTCTCTCCCTCCCTCCCTCCCTCCTTCCCTCCCTCCCTTCCTTCTTTCCTTCCTTCCTACATCCCTCCCTCCCTCCCTTCCTCCCTTCCTTCCTTCCTTCTCTCCTTCCTTCCTCCTTCCTTCCATCCTTCCTTCCTCCCTCCCTCCATTCATTACTTCGTTCCTTCTTCATTCCTCCCTCCTTCTCTCTCCCTTTTTTCCTCCCTCTCTCCCTCCCTCCTTCCTCCCTTACTGTGTATACCTCACAACCTGGCACATAGTTGCATACTGTCTCCTTCTTCTCTGTACTATAAGTCTCTTCTTTCCAAGCTGTTTGGAGACTTCCTGAGGGCAGGCAGGACCCAAATTTGAGCAGCAGGACTAAGCACAGGGCTAGGCAACCAGGGATCTCAAGAAATTCTGATTGATGTCCTGATTAAAGGAATGAAGTCATTCATGCTGAGCCCAGAAAGCAAGACTTGTAATCTGGATAATTTGTTATCTCCCCCTGTTCCTCAAAAGGTAGTTTCACTTCCAGAAGATGCGCCCCAGTATTGCCAGGCTCCCAGATTTTAGTATTTTGGTCCTTAGAACCTCCTACCTCTATTCTTGATCCAATTTGAAAATAATTCCCTCCATTCTTCCAGTCTTTCCAGTTTCTTTAATCGATCACTTAATAGTCAGTTTATTAGGTACCTTCTATGTTCCAGGTAGAGTGCTAGGCCATGGGGATACAAATAAAAAACCCAAATAATCCCTGGCTTCAGAGAGCTTACATTCTATTGTTGGAAACTGCTCGCATGTAAGTGCATAGAGCATAGAGCATATCTACATCAACCTCCTACAATTCTAAGAAAATGTTGAACTCTGAAATCCCGTGTTTTATGTTTTTAAAGTCTCTTCGAGCCCTGACATCGCATGTTCTTAGTTCTATGAGCCATTCTTCAGGGGCTGTTGGTGATTTGCCTTTAGCCAGAACTGACAGTCTCAGGTTGATTAATAGATCCATCCACAAGAATTAACTCGTGCTCCCCGAGGACCAGCATAGAAACCTCTCTCTTCTTCTAGGGCAAGCTTCTTGAGTAGACACCGAATCAGTCTTTCTTCCTCTTTCCTACCAGTTCCCTTCCCTTCCTAGTAGAGAAGCCCAAGGAATGGAAGACAGAGGGGTATCAGCTCTGTCCTCATTCGCCCAGGAGGCCAGAATTGGTCTTTTTGAACTGGTCTTATGTGTAAAGTTATGTATCTTTGTATATGTGGACATTGATCTGTATGTTGGCGTTGGTGTCTGAAAGTCTATATGTCTCTGTGCTTATATGTTCCTGTGTATATTTGTGGTTTTAAATTTGTGTGTGCCTTGACCTATGATCTCTAAGGTTCCTTCCAAGTTATGAATTTGTATGTGTTTCCACATGTGTGCATATGTATGTATATTTGGTGTATGTGCTTTTTTGTGTGCCTATCTGGGTTTACACGTGTCCCTTACACATGGTATATCTCGAGGTAGGTATGTCCATATGTATCCTGAGGGGTTTATGGATATCTCTACTATCATTGGTTTGAACACTATTAATGCTGCTCCCCCCCAACAGTGTAACATCAATTAGCTATTTTTATTGAGGGATTGCAGGTTAAGTGACTTGCCTAGGGACACACAGCCTGTAAGTATCTGAGGCTGGATTTGAACTCAGGTCCCCCTGATTCCAGTGCCAGTGCTCTATCCATGTACACCTAGTTGCCCCCTCAATTAGCTTGTACAAAGAAATATTTATGTCAACAATACAGCAGGAATAAACCAATATTTCCCCCTAAGATTGGGGACATATTGCCCACATACCACCCAGGTCTCTGGGAGAAAGAATCTCAAAACTTAGCTCAGTTTTTACGTAGCATTGCCCCCAAAAGTTCTCATACAAGGATGGTATCTCTGTGGATGAGTCTTTGTCTTGGTTGCTACTAGACTCTGGTCCTGAAAGTCACACCTTGTTCCTTGGGTCATGGATGCTTAACTGACTGAAATATTAGAATACCCTTTAGACTTTTTTCACAAGGTCAGAAGCTCCAATCTCCTTTACCTACTGAAAAAGAAAAAAAAAGCAAAACTGAAACAAAGTTAAGAACATTATATATATATATATATATATGTGTGTGTGTGTGTGTGTGTGTGTGTATATATATATATATATGTATATATATATACACGCATCTAAGCCAGGAGTGGGGAGCCTGAGGCCACATGTGGCCTTCTAGGTCCTTTGGTGTGGCCTTTTGACTGAGTCCGAGTTTTAGGGAACAAATCCTTTTATTAAGGGTATTTGTTCTGTGATGTTTGATGCAGTCAAAGGGCTGCCCTTGAGTACCTAGAGAGCCACGTGTGGCCTCGAGGCCAAGGGTTCCCCATCGCTGAAGTTCTTTCACAGGCCATATGGCCTCAGAGGAGAGAAGGTCACAACACTGTCTCTCAGTAACTCCAGGAGCAAAAGAGTCACCAAATAAGGGGGAGTAGCTGAAGTTAGAAGGCCGTTTTGAATGCCTCTGTGAATGTGCTAGACCCCCATTACAACAGGATCACAAAATTTAGAACTGGAGAGAACCTTAGAGATTATTTAGTCCAGCTCTGTCCCTTTCTGAGGGCAACAACTGAGTCGGGAAAGGGACCTTGGCCGAAGTCACATATGGAAGTTAGCAGTGGAACCAAGATTCGAAATGAGGGTGTTTGAATCCAGGGGCCCTGTCTGGTGCTCGGTAGATGCTCATGATCTTAAACCCAGTATTTCCCTGGGGAATACAATCTGGTTGGCTGGGTAACACTAATCCAGCCAATATATTTATTGAATCCCTGTGGCCCGGGTTTTAGTTCTTAGTTCAGAGTAGCATCATTCAAGTAGTATGAGTCCTGGATCAAGGGTCAGAAGATTTGGATTTTCCTTCTGACTCCCCCCTAATTTCCCCTGTGACTCTGTTCAGCTCATTCCCTCACTTTAAATGTCCATCCCCTTATCTAGAAAATGGAGGTAATATTCTCTCTCACAAGGCTATTGTGCTGAGCATTGAAAGTGGAAAATTCTATGAAAAGAATATATTTAATTCAATGGAATTCAACAAACATGCTTAATAAAAGCCTTTCCTACAAGCTAGCCTCTGGATATTCGAAGAAAAACAAAAGGGCTCCTTCCTTCCAGGAGGTTACAAGGCAAGCAGAGGGCTCTTATCATCCATTCATTCCTCAATAACCATTTCACACAATTCTGTGGAACGTTAGGGAAATTATAGTCTAGCCTCACACCTTCACTTTACAGATTGAGGTCAGGAGAGAAAGAAAGGGATTTAGTGCTCAGGGTCGTGAAGTTGGTCAGTGGCAGAGCTGGGATAGAGCCTGGGTCTCCTTGCCAAGCCCACTGCTGTCTGCAAGGCCTTCCTCTGGGCCATGCCTTGGAAGAACCTGAAATGAAGTTCCAATTCCTGCCCTCAGGGAGTTGCCGATATAGTAGACAGAAGATAGAAAAGCTGCAGTTCTAAGGTGGCTTGACCCATAAGACAGCTCAAGTTTGATCCCCTGGAATAGCACTGGAGGAAGATTCCAGTTCATTACCCTAACTAGTCTGTCTTTCCTTCAGCCCCTGCCAGCTCAGCATCAGCCTAGCTCTATGCATCACAAATTCCAAGCCCATAGAGTTTGAGTTAGTGAGGCCCTTGGCAACTTGGAGGTCAGAGCGAGGCTGCTGATACCACTGGGGAGCAGAAGCTGGCTGTCTCCCCACTGTCTCCACCCGAAACATCTGGCTTTCTATCTAGGCTGTGAGTGACCTATCTCCCAAACAGGCCTGTCTCCAGGGTGTCCAAAGGGCAAACAAAGAAAAGAGGACGAAGCTAATGGCCTTAGGCAGGACTTTATGGCCAGATATGATCCAAGGTCCTCTGCATCCTAGCCCCAGGAGATGAGAGGAGGAAGAGAGGACCTGGGGGAGAAGGGGGAAGAGAAGAAGAAAGGAGAGAGGAAAGGAAGGGAGGGAGGGATACAGAAGGAGATGAGAAAAGGAGGGGAGGGGAGGGGAGAGAAGAGCTCCAGATTTCCAGGCCAGAAGTCCTTTCTCTCCTGCAGACAGGTACAAAGCCTGATACAGGAAAACCAATTCCAGCCTCCTGGCTGAATCAGGAAGGGCTGGCATTCCTCTGTCCTACACTTGCTAATGGGGAGGGGAAGAGGGGGCACAGTGTAGAGAAAGAGGAAATGGGAGATAGAGGAGGGGGATTGGAAGAACTTTTGCTTTTACAGCCCTATCTTCAGGTCAACTTGGTGGCTGCTTCCTAGGTTTTGGGAGGGAGGCATCACCTGAGTGGGGGGTAGGGGGAGAGGTAGGGATGGGACTGGGAAGCCAGGGGCTACACTGGGGGCAGGGGCGATGAGCAGCAGGGCCTGGCAGAGGAGTAGGTGGCATCCCTAGCTTCACAATCTTATACCCACCCTGCTCCTAGGATCTCAAGTGCTCCCCCTCAAGGTTCCACTCCCAGCTTGCCCTCGCCACCCCCCTCTCCCTCACTGAATGCTCAGAGCAAGGACATGAAGAATGCCCAGAAGACAGGCTGGTTTCAGGCACAATTCTGTGACTAGGACATTTCAAAGTCAGGCTGGGGCCGGGAAATCGAGAGGAAGAACTGGCGGCTCCCCCCATGACCAGAATAGATCAGCAGCGGTGACAAATTGGGTCAGGCTGGTCCCTCCTGGCCAGCCACCTGCCTGGTGAAAAGAACGAGGCTTTTTTCCCCCAACAATGTCCTTTTAAAGAAGGGGGCGGGGGAGGGGAGGCAGGGGCATATTTTTAGAGAGAGAAAAGCAGCTGGGGAGGGAGTTATTTTAAAACAAAGGCAGTGCCTCTGCAGCCTTAGGGGTTGGGCAAGCTGCCTCTGAGGTCCTGCACAGCCTTTCCATTCTGTGGATAGGTTTCCCACTCCTGCATTTTACAAATGGAGCTTCTAAGGCACAGAAAGGGGGAGATCAATCTATCAATTAAAAAGCCTTTATTATTAAGTGCCTGCTACTGGCCAGGCTCTGGGGATTAAAAAAACAAAGTGAAACTGTCTCCCTGGTCTTAAGAAGCTTATATTTTATGAAAAATAACAACTCATGTCACTATGGATAGAGAATGCCAGTATGGGGGTGGGGGTGGCACTAGGATTGCATTGGCATAGAGGACTCCCAGGGAGCAGAATCCATCTCCTAACACAGACTTGCAGCCTTA
>CM053581.1:335337450-335356714 GCA_028627135.1 Pseudochirops cupreus | reverse complement strand
TTGTCGGCGGTGGTTCTGCTTTCCATCTCAGCAAGGTCACCTCCAAGACAGACCAAGATCACGCCATAGTTAGCAGCCAAAGTTCCTTCAGCTCAGACAGTCCCTGGGTGCAGCCTCTCCCAGCACACTGGAGCACAGGCTTCTTCTGCAGCCTGGCTAAGGGGACCTTATCTTGCTGATACGCCCTCCTTACCCACAGGCACTGCCATCTGACCTGACAGTTTCCCTTCAGGACCCCTGGGGCTTGGCATTCACCCTGTAGCTTAACACTCCTCCTATGTGTTAATTCTTCCAGTTAGAGCATGAGCTCTTTGAGGGAAAGATCTATCTTGATTTGTATTTGTCTCCCTAGAGTAAGCACCTAATTGCATTTTCATTCATTCATTCATTCAGTGATGACTCTGATTCTGCAAAATGACTTACTTGATCAGGACCATATACTGATAGCTGTGTGTAGGTAGGAGGAGAGCCAGGATGATGAATTCAGATCCTCTGACTTCATTTTACCATGCTGTACTTCCCTCCCCCCCCCAGGCAGTTGGAGTTAAGTGACTTGCCACTTAAGTCTCTTAATTTGCCCAAGGTCACACAGCTAGCAAGTACTTTAACTCAGGTCCTCCTGACTCCTGGCCCTGTGCTCCATCCACTGTGCTACCTACTGCTCCTTGCACTGCCCTTTAAGTGTTATGGTGTGATGGAAGCAGCTCTGAACCTGGAGTTCAAGGACTTAGATTCCAAAATTCCACTGTGCGACCTTGTTCCATTAGATAACAACTCTGAGCCTCAATATCCTCTTATGTAAAATCTGATAGTTTAAAAGAAAACCTTTGGGGTGGCTAGGTGGAGCAGTGAATAGAGCACCAGCCCTGGAGTCAGGAGGACCTGAGTTCAAATGTGACTTCAGACACTTAACACTTGCTAGCTGTGTGACCTTGGGCAACTTACTTAACCTCAATTGCCCTGCCATTCCCCTTCCAAAAAGCCAAAAAAAAAAAAGAATACCTTTTTATCTTATGCATGTTTTCCAATAATTCTTTGGGCATGGAAAAAGTGAGACTATGTGGCTTAGTGGCTGGAGAACCAGCCTTGAAGCCAAGGACTTGGTTTCAAGTTCTGCCTCTGACATGTCCTCATTGTGTGACCCTGAGCAAATCACTTAATCTCTCAGTGTTCTAGGCTCCTCTGTAAGACTTTAAATTACAGAAAAGATGTTGACTTCCTGGGTAGAAGGTTTCATTACTTGGGAGTTTCCTACATCAGTGAAATCACAAGTCCATAATACCTGTATTTCCAGCTTCACTGGACTGGGGACAGTTTCTTTTGGCCAGACCTATGACTATTTGTGTATGGAACTCCCGATAAAGGAAACTCCCTTTACCAATGCAGACCAGCTCCTGCTCTGCAGTTTATAGGCATGACCCAGGGCACTGAGAGGTGAGGAGACTTGTCAGGGTCACTAGCCAGTGTGTGCCAGAGGCAGACTGAAATCCAGGTCTTCCTGACTCCGAGGTAGTTTCTCTATCCACTGAGCAGTTTTGACTTGCAAAAGCTTCATTGCTCCTCAAAAGGACCAAGTTGCAAAAAAAATTCATTGATTTTACCATCCAAGTAATACATGTTTGCCTGAGAACCAGATTTGAGTCGTTTACCTTTCAGACTTTTATTAAAAAAAAAAGACTCTATCAAAATGACTGAATATATTGAAAGATAATTATATAGATCAAGATAACACAAAATAGGCACCTAGAATGCTAACCTTTCATCACTAAGTCTTAACTTCTACCAACCACCAATTAATCTAACCTTGGGTTTATCCCTAGATTTGCTTAGGAAGTTCTGCTTCGAACTTGTCCTGAATCCTAATTTTATAGTCACAGGTCCTGTGATCTGTGGTTTTCCCTCGAACTTTGGGCATCAAAGAGGCCTCTGGGCTGTTCCTGCCATCATGCCAGCATTTTCTTATCCTGAAAATGAATTATATATGAAACATATGGCTTTTGCTTTCCTAGCACTGGTTTTGGAGAGACCACTGCAGGGCAGAGGCTAAGTGCTCCCAGTACTGTCTACTCAGGTAAAATATAGCATGTCTGATCTCTCTTCCATTTGATAGTCCTTTAGAATCATATGTTCCCAAAGTGGGCAATACCAGGACTGGAATGATCCAAGCAGGTAGTAGTAGCCTTGGATACAACTAGGGGGGCATTGAATAAAAATAAGGGGGTAGTAGAAGCGTAAGGAAAGAAAAGAAAATTTTGAAAAACCATTTGTACGTATTTCATCTGTTGTGTAACAGAGTTAAAGTTGTAGTGACTATTTTTACAAATAAAAACACAAAATGCAAGTTATAATTTATCAGTGGTCAAGTTCACTGACAGGTCTTAACATGCAAGTGTTGGCAGATGAGTATGTGGCGCATTGTTGGGAAGTCTGGCATGCATTGGCAGGAATATGTGTGTGTGATGACTTGTCTACAATACGATACTGTATAGTTACATGACACAATATAGTATCATCAAAATTTCAATGCAAGGGAAAAAACCACACATTTAAAATAAATCATTAAATTTAAGATGTGTCATTTTAAAAAACTCATCTTTTTTTGAAGTGATGCAAATTTCAAAAAAACTACTAAAGGGTTAAAGAAAATAGCTTTCCAGGGGGGCACTGAGTAATTTTTTTCAAAGAGGGCAGTAGGCCAAATAGGTTTGGGAACCTCTACTTTAGATACTTGAAGATAGCAATCAAATTTCTCTTCTCCACTTCCCAGTCTGAATCCCTAGTCTCCTGAATTCCAAGGCTAAATATTACTGCTTCACAGGGTTGTAGTACCATAGATCTAAAGGCTGTAGAAGCCTTTTGGTCCAACCCCCTTTTATAATAGATGAGGAGACCAAGGCCCAAGAAGTTTAAGTGACCTGTCCAAGGTCATAGTAAATGTCAGAGGCTCAGTATCTGAATTTAGGGCAGCAACAGGGACTCCAGCTAGGCAAGAGTGAGGGTGACAGGACAGTTGAAAGGTCAGGTTGCAGAGGAGCAAGTGAGGTGCAAAGGATGCTAGGACTCTAGGCATGCATGAGTGGAGCACATGGGAGTCAGTAGAGATGGAAAATCTCTAGGCACCATAGTTTTATCCAGATTGGGTCTAGAACGGGAGAGATCAGAGTTGATGTAGGTGACTTTGATGAGGAAGGGTCACAAAGATAAACTCTGATACAAGGGCAGAGATTAAATGTTCTCCATCACTTTTTTGAAGAGGAAAGATGGTATAATGGAAAGACTGGGAATCATGAGACCTAAATTCCAGGCCCTGGCCTGCAACTCATTCATCATGTACTCTTGGGCAAGCCCTTTCCTCTTCTCTCTGAGATGGAGCCAAGACAATAAGCGTTCATTTAGTTCCCTTACTATGTGGCAGGGTTGTGCTAAGCTCTGGGGACACATAGCTCCTGTCCCAAAGCCCACTGATATGGGGCCCTCCCCTTCCTATTGGAGATGACGGCACCTGGCTGACACCTGAGGCTCTCACCCTTTCCAACTCTGCCTCCCTACCCTGTACACAGGGCAGTGCCTCCATCTTCACTCACGGACTTTGGGGCAGGGTTATACAGATTCGAGAAAAGATAGATGGATGGATAAGTAAGTAGATAGAGATAGATACACATACAACACCTATATATCCTTTGTCTCTCTCTCCATCTCTCTCTCTCTCTCCCTATCTATCTGTCTGTCTATCTGTCTGTCTATCATTCATCTATCTATCTGTCTGTCTATCTATCTATCATCTGTCTGTCTGTCTGTCTATCTATCATCTATCTGTCTATCAATCTATCATCTATCTGTCTATCAATCTATCATCTATCTGTCTATCTATCTATCTATCTATCTATCTATCTTTCTCCATGTCTATCTCTCTCTTTATCTCTATCTCTATCTATCTATCTATCTATCTATTTAATCTATGTTCCTTCCCTCCAGGAACTTAACATCCATATGAGAATTTAACACAGAAAAGGCATCAAGAACAGGAGAGTACAAGTACTGGGATATGGAGGCAAAATATGGAGAATAAAAGTTGGCTGATCTGGGGTCTTCCTCAAAATGGAGGTTCCAAGAGGAACTTACGAATGGGGCAAGGGAAGAGGGAGAAGGCAGCTGAAGCCCAGGGACAATGATCCACTCAGAGAGTCATGAACGTCTTATGCAGAACTCACATTTTTTGTCCTAAGATTCTTGCTCTGATATTCTATGTTCTAAGGGGCCCTTCCAATTCTGCTGTTTTATGAGGCTATGATTCATATTCCTGCTGTGGGAGGAGAAGGAGGGAGGTGAGCTGGGCTCACAGGTATGCCTTTGCAGCCCGAGGGCAAGGTTTTTTGGGATCTTTGTGTACCTCATTACCTACAAGGTTTGAAGAGTTGTCTTGACTTAACTTCCAGGTGATTTAGCTGTGTCTCCAAACCAAGTGTGAAAACTGCCCTGCAGGTCAGTCTCTTACCAGTCCAAAGTCCATACTTTCCATTGTATTACTAATAGGGAACAAGACATGCTAAGTTTCCAAACAGAAGCCGACTGCTTCCTAGGGACTTCAGGATTGCATGCTCAGTATGAGATATTAGCAGGACAGCTGATAAAATTCTGAATCTGGGGTCAGAAGGTCTGGGTTCAAATCCTGACCTTGCCTCTTACTATTTATTTGTGTGTCCTTAGACAAGTCACTTGGGTCTCAGTTTCCTGATTTTTAAAATGAAGGAGTTGGATCAAATGACCTCTAAGGTCCTTCCAACTCTCTAGAATCCTATGATTCACCTGCACAGTGCAGCAGCTAAAGCACTATTTCTGTCTACACTAATAGAGGCACAGTGTGTTCAGAAAGAAGAACTAAGTCATTTCACCATTTTCTGCCCTGTCCAATCTCATCTTATAGATCTCAGCATTAGGGCTAGAAAAGACCTGGTGGGGTGGGGGTGGTAGAGAGCTATATTTTAGGAAATGTAGGTGGTATAAAAACAAAATGTATTTTTTTTTAATTATGGAATTACACCAGATAGACTGAGGTTTCTTCCAGCTACCCAGGATCTTCTTCAAAAGCTGAGGAGACAGAGACCTGGTGGTGTTCAGTTGTGTCAGACTCTTCCTGACCCCATTTGAGGTTTTCCTGACAAAGATACTAAAGTGGTTTGCCATTTCTTTCTCTAGATCATTTTATAGATGAGGAAAGTGAGGTAAATAGGGTTAAGTGACTTGCTCAGGGTCACACAGCTAGTCCGTGTCTGAGGCCGGATTTGAACTCAGAAAGATGAGTTCTCTTGACTCCAGAATCGACATTCTATTCACTGTGCCACCAATTTACTTTTGGAAAGTTTTGATTATTAAAATTCTCATCTTGAACCAAAACGTGCCTCTCTATAACTTCTACCCTTTCCTCTAACTCTGTCTTCTCTGGGGCCAGGGATGACCAGTCAAATAAATCCCAGGTCCACGTAACAACCCTTCAGATACTTGAAGTCAGTGACCCTATTCCCTCTAAGTCTTCTCCAGGCTAAACGTCCTCAGTTACTTCAAACAATCCTCATGCGGCATAATTTTGAATTCCCTCCCCACACTGGTGGCGTTGCCCTAGTCGCCTTTGGCTTCTCAGTGAACCTCTTAAAGCTGAGTGACCAGAACAGGACGCAGCACTTCTGACACTCTGACGGGGCCGACTTCCTTGCTTCCCTCGTCCTTGATGATTCTTGATTCTTTCATCAATTCCTTCCAAGTTCACATTAGCTACTTTTGGCTGCTGTGAAACCCTGTGGACTCATAGTAACCTTGCAATCTACTAAAACCCTCATCTTTTCACATGGACTGTACTATTTGTCTAGCTATACATGGGGACATACTATATTTGTGTAGCTTATTTGAACCTATCTATTTTTTTCTGAGGGGGAAAGGCAAAGGAATTGGGGTTAAGTGACTTGCCCAAGGTCACACAGCTAGTAAGTGTGTCAAGTGGCTGAGGCTGGATTTGAACTCAGGTCCTCCTGACTCCAGGGCCAGTGCTCTATTCACTGCACCACCTAGCTGTCCTGAACCTATGTATTTCTAATAATGACCAGTAGTAATTCATGTTATTAGATCTCACCTCTCATTCTAGCCCAGGGGTGAGAAACCTGTGACCTTGAGGCCACATCAAGGCTGCAGGTTCCCCACCCCTGTTCTAAGCTGACATCTAAGATGTTGCCCAGCCTTCTCTTCTTTGTGTCATCTGCCCTCCCCGCCTCCAAGAAATAAAATAAAAATGTCCTTGCCATTTACTCAACTTAGTTTAATTCAATTCACTAAATATTTCAGACAAAAATGTTTGGCACTGTGCGTGGCACTGAGTCTACGAAGACAAAAATGAGAGTCTCTGCCTTTAAGGAGTTATCGTTCTATTGGCAGCATACATGCCAAAAATAAGCAAATATAAAAGATCAGGCAAAGCAGTTTCAAGAGGGGTGAAGTTCCAAGAACTACGAGGATCGGGAAAGGGCTTGTGGCACTTAGGGGTGGGGGCTGATCCAGGCTTAGAAGAAATCTCTGCATTCTACAAGGCAGAGGTAAGGAGACAGGGCACCCAAGACAAAAGGGACCACTAGTGCAAAGGGACAAGAGACGGAATGCCAGCTCACAAGCCAGTTTGACCAGGCTGGGGGACTTGTGAAGGGAAACAGTATGAAATAACATTGAGAAGATAGGGGTGAAGCCACATTTAAATTTAAATGCCAAACTGAGGGGTTTCCTCTTATTCTAAAGGCAATAGGGAGCTATTGAAGATTTTTCCAAGGGGAAAGAGACATGGTCAGATCTGTGTTTCAGGAATATCAATTTGGTGGCTGCATAAAGGATGGATTAAGTCGAGAGAGCCTGGAGACAGAGAGACTAACTAGGAAACTTGCAGTAGAATAGGTAAGAGGTGATAAAGGCTTAAATTGGAGTACACGGGTCTGTGAGGGGATATGGTGCAAGTAGGATTGAAAAGATTTGACAACCTGGAAATGCTTACATGAACTGATGCTGAGTGAAGTGAGCAGAGCCAGGAGAACATTGTAGACAGTAACAGCAGCATTGTGCCATGACCAACTTTGATAGACTCAGCTCTTCTCAGCAATACAATGATCTAAGACAGTTCCAAAAGGCTTATGATGGAAAATTATGGACTCTGAATGCAGATCAAAGCGTATTGTTTTCTCTCTTTTTCCCCCCTTTCTCATGGTTTTTCCCTTTTTCCTTTTTTTGCTTTTTAGAGGGTGAAAGGCAGGACAATTGGGGTTAAGTGACTTGTCCAAGGTCATATGGCTAGTAAGTGTTAAGTGTCTGAGGCTGGATTTGAACTCAGGTCCTCCTGACTCCAAGGCTGGTGCTCTATTCACAGCCGTCCCTGGTTTTTCCCTTTTGTTCTGATTCTCTTTCACAACATGACTGAAGTGAAAATACATTTAATATGATTGCATGTATATCAGATTGCATCTGGGGAGGCAGAACAGGGGGGAAATTCTGAAATTCACAATCTTATAAAAGTGAATGTTGAAAACTATCTTTACATGTAATTGAAGAAAATAAAATGCTATTAAGTGGGGGAAAGAAAGAAAAGCTTTGATAACTGATTAGATATGGGGATTGAGGTAAGAAGGAAGAGCCAAGGATGATAACAAGGGTACTAATCTGAGCAAATGGAATAATGGTTGTACTATCAAGAGAAATGGGGAAATTTGTTGAAAGGATGTGTGTGGGTGGAAATATAACGGATTTCACTTTGGACATGTTAAGTGTAAGGTATCTACATATTCAGTAAGGAGCTGATAATGTAAGAGCTCAGGAGACAGAGGAGGTCGACATGTTTAGAGTTGGTATTCATCATCATAAAGATGATAATTGAGCTTATATGACAAAGAATTGGAAACTGAGGGGGTCCCCATCAACTGAGAAATGGCTAAACAAACTATGATGTAGGAATGTGATGGAATATAATTGTGCTATAAGAAATGATGAAGGTGATGGTTTCAGAGAAACCTGGGAAGACTTGTATGAACTGATACAGAGTAAAGCAAGGAGGAACCGTTTTCAAGTCAATCAATAAACATTTATTAATCACTTGCTATGTGCCAATTATTGTTCTAACTGCTGAGGATGGAAAAAAGAGGTGAAAGACCTCTTACCCTCAAGGAGCTCACAATCTAATGGGGGAAAGACATAAAACTCTATGAAACTAGGTAGGGATGGCAAGGGGGGTAATAGGAAAGATGGTATGGGGAAGGGAATAGTTACAAGACAAATGAACCTAAAATAAAACCTTTCATCTCAAAGAGGAGATTTAAAGGGAAAAAACAAAAGCCACAAAAGGGATGCACATCAGTTAGGGAATGATTGAATGGCCAATGGCTGAAGTATGGTATATGAATCTTACACAATATTATTGTGCTGTAAAATTACAAAATAGATGATTTAAGAGAATCCAGGGAAACAGGAATTGATGTAGAAAGAAATGAGCAAAACCAGGAACACAATTTTCACTAGGACAACAGCAATGTAAAGAAAACAGCTTTGCAAGACTTAGGAATTCTTATCAACACCGTGACTAACCACAGCTCCCGAGAACTCATGATGAAGCATGCTGCTGGACAGAGACGTGGCATGACTCAGAGCACAGACTGAGGCATCTGGACGTGGCCAGGGTGGAATTTGTTTGCTTTGTAGTAGATTTTGTTTTTCTTGCCTTCTCAATGTGAAGGAGGGGGAAGGGAGATAATGAAGATTTTAAAATAAAATTGAACTTTAAAAAATGATTGAACCTATGGAAACTGATGAGGTCACCGAGAAGAGGGTAAAAGGAAAATAAGAGGGTCCTGGTGATGAGGGATAGGTTTTTGGGGATTTCTAATGAGAAATCCTTTCTAGGTTCGCGTCTGAAAAGAATTACAGGCTCAGCTATCCTTTGGCAGAGTTATAAAAGTTTATTGATTCACACGGCAAAAAAGGGATAGGGTGAGGATACCTGGCTAGGAAAAGCTTTCAAGGTGCAAGGGGAGGGGGGGGGGTTAGGGAAAGCCTAAAAGTGTGACGCCCTGCAGCGGGCAGGGGTCTGCTAGAAAAAGCCTACCTGCTAGAAAAAGCCACCTGCAAAGAACAGAAAGTGAAACACAGTTTTTAAGGCCTAAGACTGTCAATTATAAGTTCATTAGGCTAATTAGGGGTACAGAGGTGGAGTTAGGGAGGGACCTGGGAGGAGCCAGGGTGTGACTAATACTTAAAGGGACATGCACCCTTCACATCAACTGCCCATGTGTTTTACCCATAATACACTGGGAGAAACAGCAGAGAGCCAGGGCTTGGAGGTGTGGTTTTAGCCCTGAAACGTCATAAGGTCAACCAGTGGTCAGATTTGCGGTCGAATTCTCAAGGAACTTGTTTTGGCTGGTTACTAGAACAAAAGGAGGTAGTGCCTTTAAAAGAGTTCATTATCATAGCTATAGAGTTAATGCTTTGTGGCTGGGGGCAGGGGAGAAACAGTTAATGCTTTACTGCTGTCGGGGGAGGGAAGGAAACAGAGTTAACCTGATTTTATAAACTGATCATACACAAGACTGAAGTTACAACTATGCCACAAAAATCACCCCAAAATATTCAGAGGCTGGTAAGAATCTTGGGGGAATGACCACACTTGGTGGACAGGAAGAGGATGATGGTCTATCGAAGGAAATATTAAAGGAATGGTAAAAGAAGTAAGAATATAATGAAGAAAATGGTGTCAAGGAAGCCAAGAGAGAAAGAGTATATAGGAAAAAAGTGGATGAATAGTGCAAAAAAAACCAAAACAAAACCCACACACAACTGCAAGAAGGTAAAGTAGAATGAAGAGAAGAAAAGGCCACTGGATTTAGCAGTTAAGATATTTTTTTAACTTGGAGAGAGTCGTTTCAGTCAGGTGCAAGAGATTAAGAAGTGAGGAAATGGAGGCAATGAGTACTGAAGAAACTTTTTAGGAATTTGTAAAAGAGACAAGAGATATGGGATGATAGCTTGAGGGAGGGAAAGGGTCAATCAAAATAATTTTCTCTAAAATACTTTTATTTTTTATTCTGAACATAAACCAAAAAAGATCATTTCCATGCATGTTCCCTAGCAGAACAAAAAAAGAAGAATGTATATAAAACTAGTCTCATTTTCACTCTGCTTTTGCTTTAAAGAATATATATATATATATATATATACACATACTTATGTAATAGATGCCGCTTTACTTTCAAAACTATCCTGCTTCTCTGATCTTCCTTCTGAACTTCCTTCTGTTCTCTTCTGTGAATTAAAAAAAATTGTTTCAAAGGCTTTTTTTTTATATCACCTTTCCCCCTCCAATTCCTTCCCCAGTTAAAAACTGAGACAAACGGTTTGGGGATGAGAAACAATTCTTGCAATAAGTAAGCATGGTTAAGCAAAGTGAATTCGTGCAATGGGCGTGTCCATAAAGGCTCGTCCTTTTTCCTCTGACAGGGGAGGGGGAGCGTGCTTCATCACAAGTGCCCAGGAGACGTGGTTAGTTATTGCAGAGCTCAGAATTCTTAAGCCTTTCGGAGTCCTTTTGCTTTCCAGTGTTGTTGCCATTGTATGCATTGTTTTTCTGGTTTTGCTTGTCAGGTGAAACCATTTAAAAATGGAGGGGATCTAGACGAGTGTGCAGTAAACTGGGAGGAACCTGTGCAATAAAGAGGGAATGAGGATGAGAGAAAAAAAGAGAATGACTGAGGGGGAATGTTCCTGGAGGAGACGGGAAGAAATGAAATAAAGCACACAAAGGAAAATTACCCCTGAAAAGGAGAAAATCGGGGCAGCTAGGAGGCACAGTGAATAGAGCACAGGCTCTGGAATCAGGAGAACCTGAGTTCAAATCCAGCCTCTGACACTTAACACAAAAACAAACTGGTTCGTGTGACCTTGGGCAAGTCACTTAACCCCAATTGCCCTGCCTTCCCCCCTCCAAAAAAAGCAAAAAAAAAAAGGAAAGGAAAGGAGAAAATCCATCAGAGATTAGAATAATGGAGGAGTGAATGGGGGAAGATGTGTGCATGTGTATGCATGTGTATGTGCATACATAGAAACATATATGTATACATATGTATATATGTGTTGTTGTTTAGTCATGTTTGTCATGTCCAACTCTTTGTGACCCCCATGGACAATATGGTCCATGAGGTTTTCTTGGTAAAGACGTTGGAGCGGTTTGCCATTTCATTCTTCAATGGATTAGAGCAAACTAGGTTAAGTGACTTGCCCAGGGTCACACAGGTAGTGAGTGTCTGAGTTCAGATAGGAACTCAGGTCATTCTGACTCCAAGCCCAGCACTGTCTCTACTGAGCCATCTCGCTGCCATATGCATACATCTAAACATATAAAAAGCATACGTACACATATACATATATAGGTTCTCATTCATGAGTCACAAGTTTATTATATTTAATTTTCTAATAGTCTCTTCAGGTTCTCCTTTGTTATTTGTCTTTATCTCGAATGTGTCTAGATTCGAAAGGAGCATGCTCAAATCTCCATCAGTTACTGTTTTACTGTGTTTCTCCTAATAATTCAATTAGTTGAATTAAGTGGTTAGATTCTGCATCATTCCATGAATATATATTTATTACCTATATTTGTGTATTACCTAGGTTGTCTTTACGCATCAGTTTCTTTGCTTATCTCTTTTATTGTGTTTATTTTTATTATTGTCTTGTCTGAGATCATGCTTACCACCCCTGCTTCAGTTCAGGCATAACAAATTCTGTTCTAACCCCTCATTTTAACTCTATGTGAATCTCTTTGTTTGCAGTGTTGGGTTTTGCTTTCTGACTCACCCTGCTGTCTTCCTTTGTCATATGGCCGAGATCATCCCTTTCATGTTTTATTGTTGTTCGGTCATTTCAGTCACATCCAACCCTTCAAAACCCTATTTGGGGTTTTCTTAGCAAAGACACTGGAGTGGTTTGCCATTTCCTTCTCCAGCTCATGTTACAAATCAGGAAATTAAGGCCAACAGGGTTAAGTGACTTGCCCAGGGTCACACAGCTAGTCAGTGTCTGAGGCTGGATTTGAACTCAGGAAGATGAATCTGTCCAGAGCTCCATCCACTGCCTCATTCATGTTTATAGTTATGATCATTAGGTTTGCTTTTTCCTCCATCATATCCTATTATATTGTTTCTCTTAGCTCTCTGTCCCTCTTTACAAGGTAAAAGCTAAGAAAGAAAAAGAATGAAACAAACACTATCGGTCTATAGTTGGAACCATCTTACCCAAACCCTCTCTCTCTCCTTTATGTCCAGCCCTCTCCCAGAGTACTGGGCTTATCCTTCCTCTCATCTTTGTCATCTGCCCTCCTTAGTTGGCCTTTATTCATGACTATTTCCTCCTTAATACTAACCTCACTAAACCCCACTCTTCCCCCTCCCTATTCCCACCAGTTCCCTTTTTACTTTATTTCTGTTCTTTCTCGATCCACCCCTGCCCCGCCCCCAACCTTTCATTGCCCAACTCAGATAAAAGTGAGGCTCATGAGATACCCACACCCCCACATCCACCTCCACCTCCATGCTTATATAATCACTTGTCATGCCCCAGTTCAGAGAAATTCCTCCCTCCTCCTCCTCCTCACTCTTTCCCTGGTGTATTTCTTCCTCCCCCCTCCTTTTCCTTTCTCTCCTTAAAAACGCAGTCGTTCCCAAAGGGTTAAGTGGTCAAAGAATATGAACTCATGGTTCTTAAAAGAAGCATTGAGAGCTACTAACTAGATGAAAGATTGCTCCACATCACGAATAGTAAGAGAAATGCACATCAAGAGAACTCTGAAGTTTCGCTTCATACTCAACAAATTGGCAAAGAAGACAAAAGATGGTGATTACTTCAAGTCTCATTGTCATTCAGCTAGTCCATCTTGCCATATCCCAAACATCCTGATTCACTCTTCGCTTTCCATTACTTGCTTGCTGCGGACACAGTAATCAAATCCATACCACTGCTTCTGGAAAGAGAATGCCGTTTGATGGCCCTCCAGGTCAATTTGCCATCTATGTGATTCCAAGACTGTATTACCTCCTGCAACCATTCCTCAATATACTTGTGATCTCTCCCTTGGAGACTGTAATTCCTTGGGAGTCCCTCATTCTTTGTGTCCCCAGAACTGAGTATTTTGCTTGACAAATACTAAGTACCTAATAAATGCCTTTTCATTTATTCACTCAGTCAGAGTTGGACAGACTCCAGGAAGAAAGGCTCACTAATACACTATCAGTCAAACTGTGACTTGGTCCAACCATTCTGGAAAGCAATTTGGAATTCTGCTTAAAAAGAAACCTAAACAGTGGCTCAAATACCCATACCTTTTGACCTACAGATCCAACTACTAGACATATATTTTTAAGAGGTCAATAAAGGCCCCATATATACCAAAATACTCAAAGTGCCACATTTTATGGTACCAAAAATTGGAAACAAAATATATATCCATTGATTGTGAAATGGCTAACCAAATCATAGTGCATCAATGTAATAGTGTATTAAATTGCCATAAGAAATGATGAATATGAAGATTTCAGAGAGGCATGGGAAAACTTAAATTAACTGATGCAGAATTAAGTAAGGAGAAACAAGAAAGTATACACAGTGACTACCTTAATGTAAAGAGAAAAAAAACACAAAAATCTGAAACTGAACATCCTGCCATTAAAATGGAGGGGGAGCTCTAAAGAAGAGGTCTAAGAGGCTATTTCCTTCCCTTCTCTGTAGAAGTGAGGGGAATATGAGTATGGGACACAGCAGACAATATACTATCAGATAATTGGTTAGTTTTGTTTAGCTATTTTTCCCTCTTTATTTTTACTCTTTGTTATAAGGGATGGTTCACCAGATGGGGAAAGAAAGGATATAGAAATGAAGGTGAAAATAAATTAATTAATAAACAGGAAAAAAAAAGAAATGAAGGTGATATAAAAACGTAATATTGATATCAAATTTTTAAAACATCCAAGCCCTGAATTTGTCTTTCTTTGTTCCCTCTTTTACCCTTGAAAATGATGAGAATTTCTCTCCCTTAGGATATGATGAAGCAAATAAATCTTGGTCATAGGTTAGTCCTTTCAAATTATTCAGACTTGTTTACCTCTCTCTATTTCTCTGGCTCTGGCATTTGCGTTTCAAAGATTCTACTCATCTCTGATCTTCTCAACTGGAATGCTAGGAAATGATTAATGCTAACAGGGTACATTTTCTCCCATAGGATTTATGCTCAGCTTTGCCCATTGTTATTTTTGGTAGAAGGGTTTTTTTTTTTGTCTTTTGATAGAATTCCTAAGTTTCATTTTCTTCCTAATATGGCTATCTGATCTTATATGATACTAACTGTGACTCTTTAGTGCTTGATTTTTTTCCCCTTTGATACTTGTAGTATTTTTTAACCTAGAATTTCTCAAATTTGGGTATCTTTTTGGGTGTAATAAATTTAGTATTTCCTTTAGGTGGTCAGTTGTAGACTCTGTCTTTTTTTCGCTTTGTACTCTGGTTTCAGGAATTCTAGGAAATTTTCTTTTATGATTTCTTGAAATATGACATCTAGGTTTTTTGATTTATCAATGGTTTTCAGGGAATCTGATGATTCTTTTATTTGTTTGTTTAAAAAAATTTTTTTTCAAACAAAGATCCTTCTTCCTTTCCACCTCTTCGCTTCTCCACCTGTCAAGGACCACAAGCCAGTGAGACTCTGACTCTGATGGCTGAGTAAGCCCTCTCAGGTGAAGGGGCTTGTTGCCAGGCCTGGATCGGTTCTCCATCCCCCAGGGAAGAGTTCCAGCAGGTGTGAGGATTGGATCCTCAAGACAAGTGTGATGTTTTTCGCCCGGCCTAGGAACACCGTGGTGCGCAATGTCCACAGAGGAAAGCCATTAGGAAGTGTCCTATAAAAGGCTTGCACTTAGAACAATAAAGGAGACTCTATTTACCACCATTCTTTGAGTCTCGGTCTCTCTTTTTAATTCACAGCCTCTGGGTAAGATAGCACTCTCAGTCCTGCTGGGAGATAGCAGGACTCCAATTCTCTCTCAGCCCTGCTGCAGGACTGCAGGGCTCCCTGCCTTGGCCCACCACACCCACCAATGAGAAAGAAAGAAAAACAAAACCCCTATTGCAGACATGTACAGTCAAGTGAAATAAATTCTTCCATCGGTCATTTAAAAAAAAAAGCTTGTCTCAATTTGTACTCTAAGTCCATCATTTCTCTATGAGGAGTAACCAGCCTATTTCATGATTCCACTGGAATTGTGGTTGCTCATTGTAAGTTTCTAAGTCTTTCAAAGTTGTTTGTCTTCTCAATATTGTTGTTATTACATAAATTGTTCTCCTGGTTCTTCTCACTTCATTTTGTCTCAGTTCATAAAAGTCTTCCCAGTTTTCTCTGAAATTGTCCCCTTCATTATTTTTCATAGCACAATAATATTCCATCACATTCATATACCACAACTTGTTCATCCATTCTGCAATAGATAGGCACTCCTGCACACTCTAATTTTTTTGTCACCACAAAAAGATGCTGTAAATATTTTATGCATATAGGTTCTTTTCCTCTTTCTTTGATCTCTGATCTCCAGCTGTATTATTGGGCCAAAGGCTATGGACAGTTTAAAAACTTTTGAGATCCCAGTGCCTCAGATGATTTCTCTTCATACTGTTTTCTGTGTCCATTGTTTTTGATAGTAGATAACTCTTAAGCTAAATTTTTCAAAATTTTGAGTTTGTTTTAATATTTCTTATTTTAATGTAAATTTTTTTAGTACTGTTTGCTTCATTCTGTTTTTCAGATCTGTACTACTTGACTAAGATTTTCCACCTGTGCTAAGCTGTTAATCTTATTTCTGAGTTTTTCTTTGAGAGCTCTAATTTCATTCTTTATCACCAGAGTCAACTCTTATTTCTTTCATCCACTCTTCAAAATTAAGCACTTATGCAAAGTGATAGGAATACAGATACAAAAGTGAGGACACAGATGTCCTCCAGGATCTCCCATTCTGCTAGTGGACAGATAGAATATTCTCACAGATAAATAAATGTAAGATATATACAAAACAAATGTATAGTGTAAAAAATGTTACAACTAGGGGAATGAAGAAAGGCCTCTTTTAGGAAATGGCATTTGAGTTGAGCCTTGAAGGGAGCAAATAGGATTCCAAGAGGTGAAGATGAAGAGGGAGAAGATTCTGGTCATGAGAGATAGCCTGGGCAAAGATACAGTGACAGGCTATGGACTGTCAGTAGAAGGAGGCCAGTTTGACCAAAGTATAGCATGCAAGAGGATGAAATCTGGAATCAGTGGGCTAAAAAGCTAAACCTAGATTAGGAAGGTTGTTAAACAACAGATACAAGAATTTATATCTCATCTTTGACCTGGCCGAGTTTCTTGTGCACAGACGTATACTTTAGGGCTATCCATATGGCATCTATGTGGAAGATATATTAGAGAGAAGGCTGGATGCCAAGGAATCAATCAGAAAGCCATTGCAATAGTTCAAACAAGGACTTGTATGACTGTAATGGTAATGCAAATTTGAAGATCTTCCTTGCCCTTTGATAGGCTTAGATGAATTTGAGGACTTTCCTGATTTGAAAATATACTCTGCCCCCTAATAGGCTGCATGTGCTCACCTGGAGCCTGTGGTGGGAGGCTTGTTTTTCAGGAAGGCACAACTTTTGTTACTTTGCAGTCAAGTGGGTCAGGAAGGTTGTGGTGTTCTCTGACCCTGGAGAAGGCTATATATACCTGTGAGGCAAGGTTTTGCTTTGAGGCTCTCTTTGGGAAGAGTTGTGTGATTTGGCCAGATGAGACTCTGGGCAGCCATTGAGCCCCCCAACTTTGAAAACCCAGATGTTGGTGCTTCTCTCTCTGGTGACTAACTACATATGAATGTAATGGTCAGACAGCTAGAAGCCCTGTCTGTTTGTCTATTTCTCTGTTTGTATTTTTTGTCTGCTTGTAACTTCTGTTTGTAGTCTCTAAAGTTCAGGGTGCTGACTTTTTCCCCTGAACTAGGTAAATGATATGTTTGTTTGATTAAAGTAAGATTGTTAACCCTTTTTGAGCTGCTTTCCTTTAGAAAAGCAGATCAAAGAAACTGTGCCAGCAGCCATCCTGGGTATGCTAGGGTGCTTGCTGCTACAATAACCTATATGAAATTGCTTTTAGGAAGAGGGGAGGGCAGGGAGGAAGAAAAATTTGGAACCCCAAATTTTGTAAAAATGAAACTTAAAAATTGTCTTGACATTTCACTGGAAAAAATAAAATACTATAAAAAATATAATAGAACTTGTCCTGCTGCTGCTAAGAAATGACTAAGATGTTCATTTGGTGAAGAACATTAACATTTTAAACTATCTTTAAAAAAAAGAATAGTTCAGGTAAGAGATGATGAAGGTCTGAATTAGGGTTTTTGCAGTGTGAATAAATGAAAGGGAATGTGTGCAAGAGATTTTGAGGAGGTAGAATTGATAAGGTCTGATTGGATCCAACTGATTGGATATGAGTGATGAGTGAGGGTGAAGGGTTAAGCACTACTCCTATAACAGAGCTTTGCCACTGATGCCCAAATCAGCTAAGGAGGTGAAGCCACCATGAAGGCAATCATGGTAGAAGGCAAGGATTTGCTTCTGGAAGAAGACATCCTGCATTCATTCCCCTACTACATGGGGGACAGAAGCCTCTAATAGCCAGAATAAGCTGCTCCCAACCACATGAATGGGAAACCATAGCATGTGCCCTCAGAAACAGATCTCTGCTGTCTCCCACAATAGGTGCCCCCATCATAGGGGATTTGGTCATGTGCAGCAAAGCCTCATTACACTCAGTGAATGGGAAAATGCTGGTACCCTTGACATAAATTGGGAAATTAGGAGGAGAATTGAGTTTAGGAGAAAGGATAACGAACTCTGATTTAGATCTATTGAGTCTGAGATGCCTTTGGGATGTCCAAGTGGAGACGACTGTCAGGTGGTTGGAAATAAGAGGAAAGGTGAAGGCTGGATGAGGCGTAAGACCTGTGCTCTCAGGGTGGCTACTTGCAGCCTTCCTCTCCCACCCTGGGTCCTGCACAGAGGAACTGGTGTGACAGCTCTAACAAAAAGAAAGAAAACAGGGAGAAGGGGGTTTGGGTCTTGGTTTTTAGTTTTTTTTTTTTACCAGATGTCTCTAATGAAAAGACTGAAGGCATGTATATATGGAAGAAAGCTCCAGATACAGTAAAGACATACTCTGGGTGATGAGAACTCCAAGATAACAATAAAAGAAGAAAGCAATTCTGCAATAATGATAATAGAGCCCCAGAGCAGTGTCTTTCAACTTCTTTGAAGGTGTTAGGTAGTGAAGGGATCACTCTTCACTGTGTCTTGAACTTCTTGGCCTTGTAATTCTTGGAGGTATTTTCACCCCAGTCCTTAAGTGCAGGGTACAGAGTGGAAATGGAAGGTTCCAGGTAGCCACACTGAGCACTCAGCCTTTAGCCTAGAGTTAGGACATCCACTGATAATAGTAACATCTTGGCTGTGTCTACTCCATTAGTTTTGGTCTTAGGACACTGAGGCAGCAGCCATGGTCCTGGATGGTGCCTGGGATGCTAATCTTGATGCCCTACCCCTTGCCAACAGTTCTGGGGGAAGCCTAGTCGGGATTGTGGTGGTCTCTGGGCTCTGCTGCCTGCCCATCCTCTTGCCATAGTTCTGTATTAACATGCTTACCCTGGACCAAGCGTTAGCCCCTTCTGCAGCTCTGATCAAGTTGGAGAAGACCGGGATCGAATCCTTCTAGATGGGGACCCTGAGGAAGGAATCTTGTTCTCTGCCACTCCCTCCTCCTGCAGTTCTGCACCTCACCACTGGCTCAGATCTGTGGATGTGGTCCTTCCTGGGAGTGTGTGTGTGTGTGTGTGTGTGTGTGTGTGTGTGTGTGTGTAAATGTGAATGGGTGTCTTTTTTATGGTGGTGGGGCTATCTCCCTGGTGTTTCTCCTATTTGTTGATTTTCTGTTTCATTTCAGCTGTTTTCTGTGACTCTTTGAGATGGTTCTAGGAACTGGGCATGCCAGAAACTCACATTTCCATCTTTGGTGGAAGTACCTACTCCTCTTGTGCCAGGACCTTACAGGGCCATTGTCATGAAAGAAGCTTTGCGTGTTGTGAAGGGTGGCCAGGGATGCAGGATCTCCGGGGGGGGGGGGGGGGGGGGG
>CM053581.1:335303654-335336950 GCA_028627135.1 Pseudochirops cupreus | reverse complement strand
AGTTAATAATAATAGTAATAATAATTGTATATATATGTATATATATATATACATACATATTTTTAATATTTGATTATAGAACTTTAAATTCTAGATTCTTTCTCTTCCTCCCTCATCAGCCACCCCCACTGGAAGAACAAGCAATCAAATACAGGCTGTACATGTGTAATTACACAGAACCTCTCCACAATGGGCACATTGTGAGAGACTGATTACATGTCCCTCCTTCCTATCCGATCCCCCCCAGTTCCACTCTCTACCCTGTCCCTGTCCCTGTCCCTCTACAGAAGTGTGCACTTCCATCAACCCTCCCCTCCAAACTGCCCTCCTCTCCATCATCCTACCTCTCATCCCCATTCCCCCTACTCTCCTGTGTGGCAAGATGCCCAGTTTAGGGGAAATTCTAAATTTCTCTGGGTCTTTTATCTCTACATAGCTGGAAACTAGGACCTTCAATTTCCATCATTCCCAATGGAAGCACAATCTCCCCTTACAAGCACTCAAGCTCATAAGGCATTAAACATGTAACAAACTTTAATTACACAATAAAATTCACAAAAATGAGTTTTATATGAACTGTAGTCAGAAGTATCAAATTCCTGTCCCCATTTCAATCAGTCCCTTTAAATTTGCCCCAGAGCCTTATATGGTCCCTATGACATATTATACCTCCAACAAGTGGTCAGTATTGTGCCCCCCTTCTCTTACTGTGGTAGTTCTGCCTCCCACTGGTTAACATAATCTTTACTCCCTGCAAGAATCCAGGGCAGTGTCTTGCTGCTGTCTTCCATTTTGTTGTGTTATTTCCTGTTGTTTGGAACTCCACCTTCAGACACTCACTGTGAGATGTTGTAGGACCTTCATCCCCTTCCACAGAGGCTCTCTGGAAGTTGTTTCTTCTCCCCTGGAGAAGGTGCTAGTTTTTGAACCCCTGAAGTATGGTGGGATTCCTGGAAGGCATGGTCCATTTGGAGCTAAGGAAGAGACACAGCTCAGACACAAAGGGAACTTACATGGA
Organism: Pseudochirops cupreus; assembly: GCA_028627135.1. Lineage (NCBI taxonomy): Eukaryota > Metazoa > Chordata > Mammalia > Diprotodontia > Pseudocheiridae > Pseudochirops > Pseudochirops cupreus. Next base: position 335,335,932 of record CM053581.1, on the reverse strand, counting down.
TATAATTTATTGATGTCAAAATAAAATATATAGGAAGGATGTGTACCAGTCCCTGGCATAGCCATGAAAATCCTTTTTGTCCTAGTCTGAGACATTTCATGGTACACTTTTAAAAAATTAGATTTTTTTTTTGCATTTATTTTGAGTTCCAAATTCATGACAAAGTACACTTGAGGTTCATCCCAGAGCTGCAGACAGACCTGCAGGAATGGTTCCTGAACACTGGAACTTATTCTATTTTATACCAAGGAGAAAAAAGAGATCTGGAGTCCCATAGTACTCAGTGGTTACACTGGCCTCATTAGTCATTCTGGTGGTTTCTGTCTATGTTTGTTCCCTTTTCCTCCCTAAACTAGAATCTTAGCTGACAATGCTACAACTCTTTCATAATTTTTTCAGAGCCAGAACCAGAATGGCTATTTATACCTCCTTTTTGCATCATACCAACAAAGAGCCTCTCCAGGTGCTGAGGACTCCGGAGAGTTACAATAAACCTGTCCCGTACTTTTTCTCCTTAGCCAGGGCCTGTGTGCTGTGCACCATTCCAGTATGGGCACTTCCCACTGTACCTTCTTGGGATCCAAGAGATATTGCAGCTTCTTGTCAATTTGCCTTTCCAGTTCTATCTTCTTCTAGGGCAGCTGGGCCAATCTATTCAAATTAAACTGAGGCTGCTTCCTGAAAGTCCTGGAAAGGGGGGAAGGTGGGAGACCAAGCTTCACCCTAGTCCTGAGAGGGAGGGAGGGCAAAGATTACTATCCTGATTTTACAGGAGAGGATATTGAGCCAAACTTAGCTAGGGGAAGTGACTTGCTCATGGCTGCTGAGTTGGCATCCTTTAACTCACACATTTGCTTTTTATACTACAACACTCAAAAGGAAGGACAAGATCAGAAGGCAGGTATATTGGCTACACATTCACCAATTATTCCTGCTCTGTGCTGCTCTCCACCTGTATGATCCTCAGTAAGTCATCTTGCCTAAACTTTCATTTCCTTACCTGTAAATGAGGGAGATGGACTCTTTAGCTTATTCCCAAAGAGATCCAAGAAAGAATAAAAAGATCTATATGTGTAAAGTATTTATAGCAGACCTTTGTGTAAAAGCAATGAATTGGAATAAAGAAACTCGGGAATTCCTGAATAAATGATGACATTGAATACTTGGGTCGTGTTATTAATGTTCAGTTGTTTTTCAGTCATGTTTGATTTTTCATTGGAGATTTTCTTGGCAAAGATACTTAAATGGCCTGCCATTTCCTTCAGCTCATTTTATAGATGAGTAAACTGAAGCAAACAGGGTGAAGTGACTTGCCCAGGGTCACAGATTAGTTAGTGTCTGAGGCTGGATTTGAAGTCAGGAAGATGAGTATTCCTAACTCCAGTCCTGGCATTCTGTCCACTGTTCCCCCTAGCTAACTTTTGTCATAGGAGTTGGCAAAAGGATAGAGAAACCTGGTATGACAGGTGTAAACTTATTCAGAGTGAAATAAGCATAACCAGCAAAATAATTTATGCCACAACAACAACATGGTAAGGACAAACAACTCTGAAAGACACAGAAACTTTGATCAATGCAATGGCCTACCACAGTTCCGGAAGAGCCACGATGAGCCTGCTACCCGTTTCCCAGCAGAGAACTAGTGAATTCAAGGTGCAGAGTGAGACATGTATTTTTGGATATGGCCAATACAGGAATATCTTTTATTTTGTTTTGGGTTTCTTGGTTATGCATGTTTGTTATGAATTTTATTTTTATTTTTCCCTTTTTCAGTTGGAAGGTGGAAGGGAGAGAAAATATATTTTTGTTCATTAAAAAATAAAACTAAATGGAAAAGTAAAAAGAAATAAAATAAAGTGATTGGACTCTATGAACTTTACTGTCCTTTCCCATTCTATAATCCTTCAAGCCAATGATCCTTACTGACCAGAAAATATGTCTTCAGTACTAATCTTTTTTGTTTTGGGGGTTTTTGTGGGAAGGGAAGGGGAAGGCAGGGCAATTGGGGTTAAGTGACTTGCCCAAGGTGACATGGCTAGTTGTGTGCGTGTGTGTGTGTGTGTGTGTGTGTGTGTGTGTGTGTGTGCGCGCGCGTGCATGTATGTGTGTGTGTTAAGTGTCTGAGGTCGGATTTGAACTCAGGTCCTCCTGACTCCAGGGCCGGTGCCCTATTCACTGCACCACCTGGCTGCCCCTTCGGTACTAATCTTGATTCCTTGTAGGGCAGGCTAAATTTTGCCCTTCTTGCTTGGAGAGCAGCTGCTGGCAAGGACTTCTCTTAATCCATGAGCAAGCTAATTCTGAAAAGGAGCCTTCATGGCTTTCCCAAATGAGGTGTTGTATAGATAGATAAATAGATAGATGGAAAGAGAGATATAGATAGGTAGATGGACAAAAGAGAGATAGATAGACATATAGATGGACAGACACACAAATAGAGATGGATAAATGGATAGACAGATGGAATAGATAGAGAAATTATTAAGGCTTACTATGTGTCAGGTCCCTGGAAATACAAGTAAAAGTAAAAATAACAACCTTTACTCCCAAGAAGTTTAAGTTTTAAGGTGGGAAGACCACGAAGAAAAGAGCCAGAAAGAGAGATGGAGAAGGGACTGGGAGGCTTTAGAGTAGGAGTTCTTAACCAAGGGTCCCCAGAGGAGTTTGTATAGATATCGGGGTCTGCAAATGTGCATGGGGAAAATCATATCTTTATCTTCAATAATCTCTATCTGGAATTCGTAATTTCCTTCTTTTATGACTGTAGGCAACAAACCACGATTGTGAGAATCTGATTCCTGACATGACCTTGGACAAGTCCTTTCTCCTCTCAGGTCTCATCTATAAAACGAGGGAGTAGATTAGATCATCTCTAAAGTTTCTTCCAGCTCCAGACTATAATCCCATGATAATATTTATTGCTTTCCACATCAGATTGCTTTAAATAAAGCCCTTTGTGAGCCTCAAAGGGCTGTAGAAATGGAAGTTAGTGTTATTATTACTCCATGGGTTCTATATAGGACAGAGAGTGTGGAGACTGGTTCTGGGACCAGAAGGCCTGAAAATGATTCCCACATGGATCTTTGGCCTGTGGCCTTCAGGAGACAGTGGCTAGTGGCCAGAAAAGAGAGAGGCAGAGAGATGCCTTGCTCCTGGATGATCCTGAGCCATTGAGAAGCAAAGGGAGGGGGCAAGAAGAAGAGGGAGAGGGTAGCTGAGAGCTCCACCTGTTCTCTCCTTCCTCTACTTCTCTATTGTTTCTCCCTTTTGACCCAGAAAGGCCTTTAGAAGTTTCTCCGATAAGGTTTGAAGGCTCTCCCACCCCCAAAGCCTGCCTCTCCTCCTCCTTTCTCTCCTTGTAGCTATTCAAAAGGAGGCTCCCTGAAAGGACCTGGAGACTGTGGTAATAACTTTCTTAGAGTCCCAGGATGTAGTTCTCAAAACTCTTTGGTCTGAGGATCCCTTTATTACTCTTAAAAATCATTGAGGACCCCTCCCCAAAGAGATTTTGTTTATATGGGTTATATCTATAAGTATTTGCCATGTTAGAAATGAAAACATCTTGGTGTTATTATGAAGATTGTTGTGCCCTCTAAGAACCCCTGAAAGAGTCCCAGGACCACACTTGGAGGATTGTTTCTGGAAGGCCGGGCCTGGGTGAAATCTCAGAAAGGGAACATAGAAGGTCAGGCCCGGAAGGGGTCTTGGAGCCCAGGACAGAAAATGTTAGAGCTGAAAGGAACTTGAGAATATCCAATTCAGTTAAATTCAGTGAAGGTTTATTATATCTAGTGTTTGCAAGTCCCTTGAATAACTCGCTCCCTGCCCTCAGGGACGTTTTTATTCCACTAGGCCGGGTGTTAATAATGATCAATAGAAAACAAAGCAGAGTGTGATGGGAACAAAGAAGAGTTCGAGCAGAAAGTGCCAGGAAAGAGCTTTAGGAAAATATAAGGAGGGAAAGGACACTTTGGCCTGGGAGGTCTGGAAAAGGATAGAATATCTAAAGTGAGCCTTGGAGGATCAGGATTTGACAAGCGGCTTTGAGGAGGGTGTGATTTCTGGCATGGGGGATGAATGATCTGTACTAAAAATGCAGGGACATCAGAGATAACATGTTGAGTTTAGAGAACAGCTAAGAGCCTAGTTTGGCCAGAATACGGGGTATGAAGGGGAGAGAACAAGCATTTTTAAAGTGCCTACTGTGTGGCAGGAACTGTGCTAAATTCTTTACGAATATTATCTCACTTGATCCTCACAAAGATGAGAGGTGGTTGGTGTTATTATAGTACCCATTCAACAGTTGAGGAAACAGACAGACTGAGGTTAAGTGGCTTACCTGAGGTCACACAGCTTGTAAAAATTTGAGGCAGGACTAGAATTCCGATCTTCCTGAAAATTCCAAGTTCGGGGGTCTGGGTGACTGCAAGGCTGGTGGTGCCATCAACAGAAACAGGTTAAAGGGGAGATGATTACAATAGATTTTCCAGGGTGTTTCTTTTCTTCCCACCCCTGTAAACTGGACAAGGCATTTTCCCTTAAAGTCAAGGAAGGTACCACCAAAACGTGATAAGCCTAGATGACTGTGTCAGTCCCATCTCCATGGACAGCTTCCTGGTGGTCTCTAGCCATAGTCATATGGCTTCCTGGTCATAAAAAGACCCACTTTCTTGGAGGTAGGGTCCTCAGACTTGGTGGAAGTTCCAAGGCCATCACATTCCCGATGAGTTCAAGGTATACCCCAAGAATGTTGGGGTGCCACCAGAAATGATGAAGTATAGATGTGTGGGGTCTAGTGTCCTGAGAGAATTAACTCAGACAGTTCTCCAAGTTAAAGAAAGGCATTTATTGGGGTAATGAACCCAAGTGGGCCTGCTTCTACATGGGAGAGACAGAACATAGGTAGTGGGCCCTGATCCCCTAAGAGAGGAAGAGCAATTATTGGAGTTAGGTGTCTGGTGTATGTAGTTTGACTGATAGGGGAAAGGGGAACAGAGGGGAGGAGGAGCAGCATGGCTCTGGAATGCCTGGGTTATCAGGTAGTCCAGGAAGTGTCTTTGTCATACAAATAAGCAAGGAGAACAGGAAAGAGGAGGGGAAGAGTTGTTTTGGGGTGCTTTGTGAAAGCACACAGATAAATCCATGGTGGGGGCATCAATGCGTAGTCTATGACTGGTCACATCCTGCATCCTGCCTGCCCCATCAGTCTCCACTCCTCTCCACCTCATCATTCTGGCTTCCTGCTCAATTCAGTCTTCACATGCAGCTGAAAAGGGCTGTATACCCAAGCTCGGTGCTGCAGCATTCTTATTTAATATCCTTTCTAACAACGGAATAAGCCACAAAGTCTTACTTTGCTCTAATGTTATAAAGGATAAGATGAGTTAACATTTTAAGGCACTTTGCAAACCTTGAAATGCTATATAAGTGTTAACTAACAATAATTATAACAATGCTGAAACAACTAACTGGAGGTGGATCTGAAGGGGTTCCTCCCGCTATAAGGATGAATGCAGTTTCGGACGTGTTGAGTTTGAGATGGTGTCAGAACGTTCAGGGGGAGATGCCCAGCTCTGGAGACAGATTCATGTCAGTTCAATTTAATAAGCATTTATTAAGTGTCTGCTGAGTGCAAGGCACTATGCTGGATGCTGGAGATATTAAAATACTTGAATGACTCCTTTGGTTGACCCAGTGAACATGGGCATTTCCTTCTGCAATGCAAATCATAACCCATCTATAGCTGCCCATCCTACGTGATGCTCGGCCACGTTCTCCCATGAGTGAGCCACAGGGGGTTCACCCAAAGTGCTGAGGGCCTTCCTTTTTCCTAACGTGATGAAAATACCAGTGGAGCACACAGGCTGGCTTCTAATTAACCCTTGTTCTTGTCACATGATTAGCTCATCTTTTTTGATCGTGTGTTTCTCCAAAGGCATCCTTTATTTTGGTTCTTTTTCAAAATTTCTTCATGATGTATCTCGTTTCCCCTTAAGTGATAACTTGTTTTTCAACCTTTAGAGACTTGTAGTGTTTCATGTCTTGCAGGTGTCACCCACCTGTAGCGTAGGGTGGTGTCGTGTGGTCCAAAGAGGGGCAAGATTTACATCTCTAGCTTCTTCTCCTCATCTTGCCTCCCAAACCTACCTCCAAAGAAGACTTTAATTCTTACCAGGACAGGAAGCAGGAGATTGGGGCTAGACGTGTGGTCACTCTACTCTCTTCAGACACTGAAAAGAGTGAGCCCTCCCTCCTGTGGTGCCTCCCAGTGCAGGCATGGGACACTGATCCCCACCAATGAGAAGAGTCCCATACCAATGGACTTTGGGTTCAGGTTACGTAGCTATGCAACAAAGATGAGTCTGATGTTGGTAGAATATTTGTTTGGTTTTGGTTTTTTGCATTTTGGAGATAGGAAGGCAAAGTAATTGGGGTTATGACTTGCCCAAGCTTACACAGCTAGTAAGTGTTAAGTGTCTGAGGCCAAATTTGAACTCAGGTCCTCCTGATTCCAGGGCCGGCGCTCTATACACTGTGCCACCTAGCTGCCCCAAATATTTGTATTTTTAAGAGGATTTTGTTTCCCCAAGAAGTTCGGAGTCATTAAAAGAGCTCTGAAATTTCCCAAAGCTAATCCAAGACTACTTTTTCCCTCCTGTTAATTCTGGGACCAGTGCATCCAATATAAATCCAATGCCTATCCAAGATATAAATACTTATGGGCAAACAGGATAGGTTGTTCATCAATGCTATAATTTGGACAATAGTCTTCATCCAGTTGGTTTTTCCTGTGTAGATGGTAAAATCAAATTATTTTGAGTAGATACAGATCTCAGAAAGGTCTACAATGTTCCAGATTTTGAAGCAACCAGGATGACATCATTCACAAAAGAAATCTCTTTTTGATCTGGACTCTACATTAGATCTTCCCTGTGACCAGATCAAACACTTTTGGCTAACACATATGTCCCTGCTTTGTGCTTAGTTTGATATTTCTGATGGGCGAGGGGGGAATTGAACAAGACTATCTCCATTACATCTTTTTAAAAAATCGTAAGTTTGATATATGGATAGGAAAAAATCTTAGAAGACAGACTTTAAGGACTTAGTTTGCTCTGTTTAATCAAATGCTTTTCAAAAAAATGATGCCGAGTTTAGGGAACAGCTAATAGCCTAGTTTGACTGGAATACGAAGGGGAGAGAACAAGCATTTTTAAAGCACCATTAATAATATATGCCGGGCACTGTGCTAAATTCTTTGTAAATATTGTCTCATTTGATCTTCACAAAGATGAGAGGTGGTTGGTGTTATTATAACCTCCATTCTATAGTCAAGGAAATAGACTGAGGCTAAGTCACTTGCCTGGGGTCACAAAGCTTGTAAAAATTTGAGGCTGGACTTGAACTCGGATCTTCCTGAAAATTCCAAGTTTGGGCGTATGGGTGACTTATGGCTGGTGATGCCATCAACACAAACAGGGGAGTTGGGATGAGGATAAATAAATAAATAGAATGGAATCTTATATTCTTCATAGAGAGGCAGCTAGGTGGCACAGTATATCCATTTAGCCCTGTTTGCCTCAGTTTCCTCATCTTTAATTTTGGTTTTGTTGAGGAGAGGGAATCAGGGCTAAGTGACTTGCCCAGGGCACATAGCTAGTAAGTATCTGAGGTCAAATATGAACTTCGGTCTTCCTGACTCTAAGGCTGGTACTCTATCCACTGCACCACCTAGCTGCCCTAGTTTCTTTATGTTTAAAATGAGCTGGAGAAGGAAATGGCAAAACGCTCTAGTATCTTTAAACCCCAAATGGAATCACTAAGAGTTAAACACAACTGAACAACAACGATTCTTCATACCTTTTTGTTCATTGTGAGATGGTAAACATGTGTAATAAAAATTATAAAGATATAGGTAATAGTGTTTGTGAAATTTTACCTGCTCTCTTGTCATATCCTCAATGGCAACGTTCTCAGTGCTGGTTTAAATGATTTTCATAAAAATTTCATATCGATTTTTCTCTCCTCCTCTCCCACCAAAGGCTATTGTACCTTACCTCAGAGTTACTCATCCATACAGAGACAGACACAGAGAACCAGGGTTCAAGAAACTTCAAGGACTGGGACCTTTGACAGCAAAGAAGAGAGGATTTTGGTAAGAGCTATCTCTGACAATCAAGTGTCAAGTTGTCATAGGAACATATCACGGGAGCACAGCTAAGCCTGGGCAAATTTTGTATAGCTAGGAAAGTAGAGGGATAGTTCACAAGATAGTTGATCTTTGAGTCATCTTTTTTCAAGTATTAATAAGATCTGAGTGTTTGGTTTTTTTTAATGTGGGCAGGAATCTGGTCTCTGAAGAGGATATGATCAGAAAAATGAGGCCTTAATGTGTCAGCAAGGTGTTGACACCCTGTCATCTCTTTACAAAGTGTGAACTCTTTTCTCTGATTGAACCAGAAGGCCATTGAAGGCCCTTGAAGACTGAGTTGGCTAATAATGGAGTCATTCTAGGTCTAGATAGACTTGTAGAGGAGAATCATTGGTGGATCACCATCATTTCATCTTGTCCAACTCATCCGGCTGAACAGATGTATTTCCCTTAGGAGATGAAGCAGCCCACATCTACTTGAACCAGCATGGTATTCTTGTTGAGTATCTTTCCAATGCTACTGATAAGTAAACTTTTTTGTTGTTAAGTGTTGGATGGACTTCAAGACTTCAAGTATCACATTTCATTCTAATCCTGAGCCTGAACCACCAAACTGGCCTGGATTAATCTTAATTTATAATGGGGGGGGCAGGAAAGAGAGAGGAGAGAGGAGAGAGAGAGAGAGAGAGACAGAGACAGAGACAGAGAGAGAGAAAGAGAGAGAGAAAGGAAGATGTTTTATAGCTACTCTTTTTATTACTTTAATAAGCGTCTCCTAAGAGTTAGTTGTGTCTTCTGGCTACCTGTTACATAGGAACAGTAACAGCTTGTATTTATAACACTTTAAGCTTTGCAAAGCATTTTCCATATTTTGCAGCTGAGGAAACTGAGGCTGAGTTAAGTGACTAGTCCAGGATCATACAGCTAGTAAGTATCTGGGGGACAGGATTCAAACCCAGATCTTCCTGAGTCTGAGCACTTTATCTATACTGACAAGCTGCCTCTGAAGGCAATCTGAGGGTGGAGAGACCAATAACAATTGGGAGGAGAAAGAAAAGCTTTGTGTAAGCAAATGACACCTGGACAAGCTTGGTCTAAGGATGCTCGGAGGCAAGGAGTTGTTACCTGTGTACAGGTGATAATTGAAGCAATGGGATCTGAGGCTGAAAGGGAACATGTGAAGAGAGAGAGAGATAAAGAGAAGAGCCAACCCCCCCACACTTAAGGGGCAGAAGGAAAACAGAAACTGAGAAGGAACACTCAACCAAGCAGAAGCAACAGCAAAAAAAACCTGAAAACAAACCCCAGCATCACGGAAGTCAAGAGAGGAGAAAGTATAGGATGTTAGGTCTGGAAGGGATGTTAAAACATAGAATATCGTTGATGGAGTTTTAAGTCAATTTTCAAGAGACACCAGAACCTCCAACTTCTTTTTCCTCTCTGAACCTCTTTAGTGAACTGAGCAAGTTAGATGAGATGATCTCAAAGATACCCTTTAGCTCCAAATCCTATGATCTATATAATTTCTTTCACGTAGACATCCTCACTGAATTTCTATTTATTAGAAATGCCTGAATCCCAAATACTCTTTCTCAAGGGTTCCTTGGGGCTCAATATAGACTACAAGCCATTTCTCTTCTTTCTCCCCAAACATTAAATTCTCCTGGCTACAAGAACGTGTTCAAAGAGGCTTTTAATGTAATGAACTCCACACCACAAGGCAGTTTTCCCTATTGGTTTCCTTCCAAGTTTTATTGATGTTAGAGAAGTCATAGAGTCTTGGAGTTGGAAGGGGGCATCTGAGCCAATCCATAACTGAGCAGGAATCTCTACTCTAATATTCCCAGATTATCAGCCAAGCTCTGCTCGAAGACCTGCAGGGATCTGGAATTTGTTGCCTCTTGAAACAGCCATTTTTGGACAGCTCTAATTGTTAGGAAGTTTTTCCTCATACAAAGCCAAAATCTACCTCTCTGTAATTTCCACCCAGAATTTGTAGTTCTGCCCTTTGGAGCCAAGCATAATAAATATAATCCCTCTTCAGCATGACAATCTTCCAAGTATTTTCGAGACAATAATTATCTCTTATATCCCCTTCCCAAGTCTTCTCATCTCCAATCTAAACATTCCTATTTCCAAGGGTCATGAGAGTCAGAAAAGATTAGTTCAATGCTCTTACAGATGAAGAAACTGAGGGTAAGTGATGAAGGTAAGTGACTTCCCAAAGGTCACAGGAATAGTAAGTGTTAGAGGCAGGATTTGAACCCAGATTCTATGACTCTTGATACACTGCTCTCATTTATGGCCAAGATTTCTACCGTTATCAGAGTCAGCTTCAGTTGAAATCCTTGCCTAAGGTATTTCCTTCAGAAAGAAATGAACTCCTATCTAGGATTAGCAAGAGCCTATGCTCTGAGACATCTCATGTTCTAAGGAGGATTTTGGCTCTCAACACTGAATTCTGTCGCTGCCCCCTTCCTCAGGACTGTGCGGTGTGCTTCTACTGCATGAGGACATTACCAATGGGGAGGAGAACAGAGAAATCAGCTCTCTCCTCCTTTAGCCTGTTCTCTGAGAGCCTCAAGGAAAAAAGCAAAGAATGAACTTTCTCCTAAAAGCTTGATTGTTGCTTTTTAAATGTTACGTGATACATGTTACAGGATACATGCCTGATCCTTCAGTCAGTTAATCAATAATTGTAAGTTCCCTATGTCCTATCAGTTGCCTCCATCCAATGGCCAATAATTATATCAGGTTGACTGAGGGACTTCATGTTTTGATGTCAGTTCAGATTGTTTTAAAAATTCCTAAACATTATCATTACACAAAAATATACCCCCCAGGACTGGGTTGTACTGTAGTACAACAGATGTGGTCTAACCAAGGCAGAAAACAATGGCCATCCCCTTCCTCATTCTAGATCCTGTGCCTCTCATATCAAAGCCTGATCTCACACAGGTTCTTTAGGCTGTCAGATCACGTTATTCACTCATACTGAGGGATTAGAGAATTTTAAGGATGGCTGTCCAGGCTGCGGGAGGTTAATGGAGTCAGAGAGAAGGGGACCAGTTTAGGAAGAAAACAAAAGGTGAAGCAAAAGGGGAAATCTCTGCTCCAGTTCTCCACCCCACCTCTAGCCCCATTCTAGGAAATATACAAACTACGGATTAGCAAATCAGCATAAACTCTCCCTAGGCAAAGACTAAGAGGGAGGGAGAAGAAAAGAGGGAGCCAGTTGCCCCAACAAAAAAAGTGGGGAGGGAGAAAGGAAAGCAGAGAGAGAAACTGGGAGATAGTCAAAGACAAGCAAAAGGAGAGAGGAAAAGATGGAGGAAAGGTGGGTGATTGGGAGGAAAGGGAAGAGGCAAGGAAGAAACAGGGCAGGGGAGATAGAACGGGAGAGAGGGTAGAGTCAAAGAGGAGGAGTAAGAGGGATTAAGGGGAAGGAGGAGAGGGAAAGGCAGAAAGACAAGTGATAGAAGAGAACAGAGAAGTGAGAGAGGAAGAGGAGAAAGGGGTATAGAGGCTACAAGTGAGAGGAAGAAGAAAGAGAGAGAGAGAGAAAGAGAGAGGAGAGAGAGAGAGGAGAGAGAGAGAGAGAGGAGAGAGAGAGAGGAGAGAGGGAAAGAGAGAGAGAGAGAGAGAGAGAGAGAGAATCAGAAAGGTCCGAGGAGGGGTGAGAAAGAGGTGGGAAGGAAAGGGAGTAGTGAGAAAGAACAGAGGCAAAGAGAGGAGGAGGAAAAACAGAGAAGAAAGTGAAAGAAGTGAGGATAAAGAGAGGAGACAAAGAGACGGGGAAAGGAGAACAAATATAATACAGAGTCCTAGAATTGCAGTTAGCTCTAGAAGGGACCTTAGGAAACTTTTAGTCCAATTTCTTTTTGCCAATGAGTCATACTGAGAGTTGTTGGCTGGGCTGTGATTGGATCCAACACTCTGGGATTCAGTCCAGGGAACAGCTTTGTGTCCTTCCAGACTGACATTGATTGGTCTACTTAATGTCCTTCCTTCTCTTTCCTAATCTTCTTGACGTAGAATTCAGAAATGGTGGGGATCTTAACAACACCCTCTATTTTACAGATGAGGCAACTGAGGTCTGGAGGGAGGAGAAAATAATTGTCTAAGATACTAGGAGACCTTAAAACAGCTCTCCTGGCTCCAGGGTCAATGCTAGAGGGACAAGGAATTCACATTTTAGAAAGTCTAGCTCATGGTGGCATTTGGGAGGAGGAGGGGCCCAGAGGGCCTTGGTGAACAGAGCTGGGTCTCTTCCCTAACGGAGGAGTTCTGAAAGTCCTTCCCTTTAGCTTAGCCAGACTTTCCCCTTTCCCCCTCCCTTCCCCCTTCTGTTCTCCCCCTTGCTGGCTCTGGGCAGCATCTTTTGTCTTGGGTCCAGCCTCCATCTCAGTGAACAAAGCACCAGCTGCCCATTGGCCTGACCCAGCCCTGGCCTGGCCTTTGTGTTCAGGGGCATGCTGGGCCTCCTGAATGAGGCGACCCTGCAGACCAGGCTGCTACAGGAAAAGTGTCTTTTCTTCTTCTGGTGGGAACTGCCACTGGAACAAAGCAGAGCCTCAAAGGCAGCCCAGCCTTGGCCCCCATCATAAATTCACCTCAACCCTGAACTGGGGATGGGGTGGGGGTGAGAATTAGAATATAGAGAGAAGAGCCTAGTATCCACAGATGGATAGAGAGAGAGCCCAGGAAAGATAACTGTCTCAGGCTTGGAGGGCTACATTCCTACCCCCACCCCAACCCACTGTGGAACCAAAGTGATGAAACATATAGACTTTCACACACTTATTCCTACAAATGCTCACAAACATGCTTACTTCACCCTCATCCATACATGAACACACATTGTTCCACACCCACCCACGTATGCATTCATACTCAGAGACTTTGAAAAAAACAACATTTCATACAGATGTTAGGCCTCAAGCACTCACAGATTCTCACCTATAAATATTCACACATATACTGGACTCAAGCAAACATTCATAGATGGATAAATTGATAAACTCCCACTTATGTATTTGTTCATTTTACAATAAACTGTGCTGGGTACTGGGGGGAGATACATAATTTAAGGGCAGCTAGGGAGCACAGTAGACAGAATGCAGGGCCTGAAGTCAGAAAGACTCATCTTACTGAGTTCAAATCTGGCCTTAGACACGTACTAGCTGTGTGACCCTGGGCAAGTCACTTAACCCTGTTTGCCTCAGTTTTCTCAACTGTAAAATGAGCTGGAGAAGGAAATGACAAATCATTCCAGTATCTTCACCAAGAAAACCCTAAATAAGGTCACAAAGAATTGGACACGACTAATCCACTAAACCACCAAAAAGGGAAGAGTGAGAAGTAAGGCTAGACTGGTTGATGCAAATTGCAGAAGGCCTCAAATGCCAGGCTAAGAAGTTTATATTTCAGCTGGTAGTCAACAGGGGACCACTTAAGGTTTTTTAGTTAGGTGTAAAGACTAATTCCTCCCTTCTCTGAGACCCTAAGACAAATAAGAAAGCACACATCTTTAGAAGAGATGAACCACAGGAGAGAAAACTAAATAGTTAAGTTTTTCTGTCCCAAACAAGTTAAGGCTGAGTGCATTTTAGAGGAGATAGGAATTTGAGGGCAAGGGAGTAACTGGGCAAGAAATAAGAAACACCTGGGAGTCATGATATTTGCATGGATAGAATGGTCAGGGAAAGAGGATGCTGTTAGCTCTCCTCTGATTAATTCAGAAAAACCACTTTGGGAGGAAATGGGCTTTTAGAAGTCATTGAAGATGGAAGGAAAGTGAATAAAGGAAGAGAAGCTGCTTGTTTCTCCTCTGTTTCTTATCCATTGTCAGGGGTAAATAGGCATTGGCATTAAAGCCTTTTAGATCAGACTACTTCATGCTCTCTTCCTTCCAGAACATGGCCCAAATAAAAAGCAGCCCCTTTCAGCTGAACTAGAAGTTGATAATGGGCTGTTCTAATTTTTACAGGTTAATCCATCGATCAATCCTCCAGCATTTATTAAGCCTGGAGATGCGCCAAGTGCTGCAGTTTCAGAGACAAAAATGAGACAATCCTTATTCTTGCTACGTTCTCCTAGAACATTTTCACAGTGAAGCAAGTACAGGATCTATACAAAATAAAGACCCTGTGATAGAGGGTTAGGGGTGTGATAAAAGCCACTGCAGAAATCGAGAAAGACTTCTTGTAGGAGATGTCACTTCAGCTGAACCTTCAGAGAGCAGAGAGTTCCAAGAGGTGGAGGTCAGGAGGGAGACTGCTTCAGTCAGGGTAACCGACAGACTTTGCAAAGGCATAGAGACAGGCAGTGGTGTGGCATACATGGCAATAGCAAGTGAGTTAGTCTAACTGCAATGTGGCAAGTGTGAGGGGGAGTAACATGTGATCAGCCTGGAAAGATAGGCTAAAGTCAGATTGCCTTTAAATGCCAAACAAGGGAGTTTGCATTTTACATTTAATGTGTTCTGGAACATTAATTTGACAACTGTGTGGAAGATAGATTGTACAGGGGAGAAAATGGATGTCAGAGAGACTAATTAGGAGATAATTGCAGCAGTCCAGGCAAAATTTGGTAATGAGTGAGGGCCTGGACAAGGGTAGTTTTATAGCTTGCAGAAAGATCTAAGTTTATGCTTTTTATTCTTTATAGAATCACAGAATATTAGGGCTGGAGGGGATCTGATAATGTAAAACAGAATGTCAGAACTAGAAGAAATCTCAGCTCTGCTCAGTTCAACAAATATTTAAGTGTTCCTTATGTGCAGGGGACTATGGTAGGTGTGAGGTGCAAAGACAAAAAGCAGACGGTGTAAACTCCCTTAAGGACATTTACATTCCGAGACCTTTGGTAGTGTGAAAGGCATGACGATCTTCTGCAGTAGATTTCCATTCAGAATCCCTGCATTTTTTAGCTATAGGCTGACTAGGCAGAAGCTTCTTCATAACCAATCGTGTCAGTTCCATTGTTCCAGTATCTCTGTCCCAATTTTCCCTACCCATTGTACCCTCTGGAATGCCTGTCCAATTATTAACAAATTGTCGTGCATATTAGAACCATCCTACACCACTGGAAGGTACTTTGGATAGGTTTTGTATTTCCTTATCTGTAGACATTTTTCCTCGTGATAGAATGTAAGCCTCCTGAAGATAATTTTGTTTTGCCTGGTAATAGTATATACTTAATAAATGTTTGTTGAATTCAGTTATTGAATATAGGGAACAGAAGTTCAGAACTGAGAGACACGTTAAAATACAGAACAGTAAAACTAAGACCTTTAAAATATAGAACAACCCAGAAGGGGCTTTCCACTGGAGTTCCACTCCTCTATTTTTTACAGATGAGGAAACTGAAGACAGGAGAGAGGTGGGGCCTTGCTCAGGTTCCTTCATCAAACAAGCAGAGCCTGGGCTAGAACCTACAGCTCATGATTCCCATCCTTGCTACCTGTCACTTTTCATCCTGCTCCCTCCCCCAGAAGAAAGGAATAGCCAAAGCTTATTCCAGACACCTAGGGAAATCATGATTCAAAGAGATTACATAGCAAGGCTATTGTAGAAACCCAAATCAAAATGGGTCAACTTTGAGCCAAGGTAGGAACTGTGTGTGTGTGTGTGTGTGTGTGTGTGTGTGTGTGTGTGTGTGTGGCCAAAGTCCAGGAAGGAATCCCTGGTTCTGCTGGTGAAATGAAAGGAGAGGACAAGAAAATATTTGGTTTGAGGCACGTGGTCTAGAATGACCCAGGGCCCCAGGGACAGCCAATGAAAGGAGAGACGTCTTGTCCCCCAAAGGGCCATCTTGAAGGATGGTGTTGGCAGAGGGCATAGCCAGTAACAAAGCTCTCTCAGAGGCTTGGAGTCTGAGGAGCTGGCTCCTGCTCCTGTCCCTCCTCATTGTGAAGCCCTCCTCATTCCCAGCCCCTTGCATTGGGGCATTCAAGGGCCTGAGGGTACTGGCACAAGGATCTCATCCCTCCCTGGGTTTGAAAAACCATTTTCAAAGGGAAAAAAGACAGAGGGATCCAGAGAGGAGCCAGAGAGAAACTTTTACCACCACCCTCTCCATTGCCTTTCAGAAACTGGGAAGCCATTTAAACAGTGAGAGCAGCCCAGGACTCTTGGTTAATCTCCTCTGCTTACAAGCTGCATGACCTTGAGCAAATGGCTTCCCCATTTTGGACTAGAATTCAGTGGTTCTCACAGTATGGTCTGAGGACCTGGGGGTTCCTGAGAGCTTTTCATGCTTTCATTCAAGGCCAAAATTATTTTTCATAATAACACTGAGAAGTTTTAATTTATAATACAGTAAATATTGATAGATTTAACCCACACAAACAAAAGCTCTTTAGAGTCCTCAGTAATATTTAAGAGAAGGGCAGCTAGGTGGTGCAGTGAATAGAGCACCGGCCCTGGAGTTAGGAGGACCTGAGTTCAAATCCGACCTCAGACATTTAACACAAAACTAGCCATGTGACTTTGGGCAAGTCACTTAACCCAATTGCCCTACCTTCCCCGCTCCAAAAAGCAAACAAATAAGTAAACAAAAATAATACTTAAGAGAGTAAAAGGGTCCTGAGACCAATAATTTTTGGCCTTCTTGTTGGCCAAGATGGTCTTTAAGGTCCCTCCCAGCTCTTTGCATGAAACATGCAGAGCCTATCATGAGCGGTAGATTAATTGTAATCATAAGTTTGGAAGAAGTCATTTCAAGATCATCAAAGACTACAACTGCAACAGAAATCTCCTAGTCCAGCCCGTTGGGTCTACAGATGGGAAAACTGAGGCCACGTAGGTAGGTAAACATAAACTAAGCTTATGTAGGTAAGTGACTTGCCTGAAGTCACACAGCAAACCAGTTGCAGAGCTGGAAACTCTGAGATTCCAATGCAGGGAATCTACTTCTTTATATTGTCTCCAAAATTTAAAAGATTTTAAAAGGATATGTGTGTATATCTGTGTGCATGTCTATGTATATACACATATATGTATGCATAGACACATGCAGAAGTATATATGTAAAGAGACTGATATACACATGCATATTTCATACACACACGCTTTCACATACGTACACATATATGCACGTATGTATAAAACAAGGGTAATGAAGGGACATACATCTTTGAGAACACACATATTTAAAATATGTACATATATTTTGGGGTTTTTTGTATTTGTCATTACGTCATCTACATTTCTCAATATATTCCTCCCCCTCTCCTTCACAGTCATCTCTTGTAACACAGGACAAAAAAGAGGGAAAAAACAGTTCAGAAAAGACTAATCAGCCAAGTCCAACATTAATTATCTCTGATACGCTCTACCCACGCTCCCACAATTCTATGCAAAGAGAAGGACACAGTTTCATAGCTCTTCTTTGGGGTCAAGCTTCTGATTATTTCGATTTCACAGAATTCGGCCTGGATTACTTTGCTCTGTGTTTCTTTTCATTGACGCTGCCATGGCCGTGGTATTTTTTGCTGCTATCATTTTAGAGTGCCCAAAGGACCTTGGAGGTCATTTAGTCTGAATCCCTCATCTTCCTAATAGGAACGCTGAGACCCAGAGAGAGGAGAGACCTTGTCCAAAGTCACACAATGAGTTGGTGGCAGAGCTGGGATTTGAACCCTTAACACCTGGCTACCTTTGTTACAAACTAGAAATCCTCCTCAAATGCCCCCTTGATCTTTCTCTTTCTCTGCTGAAAAAGGTTTCCTAGGCAAGGATGTGGTCCAAAGAACATGGAAATCAGGGCTGCTGGTTTGGGATGGGGAGAGGGGAGAGTGAACTAGGACGGGGCATTGTGGCAGGGTTGCCATAGGGATGGGAACAGACAGACTCCTTTAATGGGCTTCTTTCCCAGGAAACCAAGAGTGTGGCTAAAGATTTTCCTGACTGGCAGCTTGGCTGATGGAAAAGGCTGTTGGCCGTTCCCTGTCTTCCTCAGCTGGAAGGAAACAGTAAATACTCTGTTCTCAGAACTACTGAAGGCACTGAGCTGGAATGGAGAGGATGGGGGCATGCAACCGTCACCTAACAAATGGCAACAGGAGCAGAGCTGGGGCAGAATCGGAGGCAAGGAGCTCCCCCTTCTTCTCCATCCCACTATATCTAGGCCTGGGTTATCATTTATCCTAGAACTTCTGCTGGGCCCATAGACTCAGGAAATGTCAGAACTGGAAGGACCTTTAGAACACAGAATGATAACAGCTTACATTTAGATAGCACTCTCAGGTTTGCAAAGTATTTCAAAACATTATTTCATTTAAAATCTTTGCATATGTTTTGCATAAATTTGCATATACAACAAATACATTGCTTGCCTTCAATGGGTGGGGGAGGAGCTGGAAGTAGGGAATTTAGAACTCAAAATTTTTAAAAAGAATGTTAAAAATAAAGAAAAGAAAAAAATAAAAATCTTTGCAGTAAGTTTCTCTGCTAGAGGTCTTATTTACAAAATACATAGGCAACTGATGCAAAACTATAAGAGCTACTTCCAAATTAATAAATGTTTAAAGGTTTATAAACAAGCAGTTTTCATAGGAAGAAATCCAGGCTACCAAAAGTTATATGAAAAAATGCTCTAAATCACTAATAATTAGAGAAATGTAAGTTAAAACAACTCTAATGTTCTATCTCCCACCTATTAGATTGGCAAAGTGGACAAAAAGGAAAATGACAAATGCTGGAGGGGCTGTGGGAAAATAGATACATTAATTAATTCACTGGTGGTAGAGCATGAACTGGTCTGGACATTCTTGAAAGCCATTTGGAGTTATGCCCCAAAAGTTATTGCACTGAACAAATCTCTTGATCCAGCAATATATCCAAAAGAGATCAAAGAAAGAGGGAAAGGACTCATAATATAGCACTATTCACAGCAGCTCTTTTTGTAGAGGCAAAGAATCAGAAACTGAAGGAGTGCCCATCAACTGGGGAATGGATGAACAAGTCAGTATATATGAATGTGATGAAATACTTTCATACCGTAAGAAATGATGAAAGGGATGGTTTGAGAAAAATCTGAGAAGACTTGTATAAACTGATGCAAAGTGAAGTGAGCAGAACCAGGAGAACAATTTATACAATAAGAACCAAATTGTAAAAACAAACAGCTTTGAAAGACTTAAGAACTTTGCACAAGAGACTGGAGTTGGAGGACATAAGTTGAAAGTCCTACCATGTCACTTAGCTATATGATTATTTGCCCAGAAGCATTCAACTAGTAAGTGCTGGAGATAAGATTCTAATGCATCAGAAAAACAAGCAATACAATTAACCGTATAAAGATAAAAACCATTCTCAAACTACACGACTATCTCAATAGACACAGAAAAAGTCTTTGACAGAGCATAACTCTCATTTGTGCTAAAAATCTTATGTAGGCAAAGAGGAATTTGTAAAGAAAAAAAAATCATTAAAATATCTATTTAAATCCAAGAGAAAGCATCAAATGCAATGAGGGTACACTAGAGTTTTTTCTAATAAATACAGAGGTAAAGCAAAGTTATATTCTCCCTTATTGTTATTATTTGATATAGTTCTAGAAATGCTAGCAATAATAAAAAAAGAGGATGAATAAAGGCACAAAGACAGAAGAAACAAAACTATCCTTATTTGCTGATGACATGAAAGCTTATTTAGAAAATTCTAGAGAATCAGTGAAAGAAAAAGATAATTAATAGCTTCAGAAAATTTCTAGACTACAAAATAAACCCACAAAAATCAGTATCATTTTTATATAATAACAACAAAATCCAAAAGACAATAATAGAAAGGGACATCCCATCCACAATAACTACTCAAATGCATAAAATATTTGATAATTGCTCTGCCAAAGCATACTCAATATTTTTATAGATTTGATTACAAAATGCTCTTAAAGAAATAAATAACATAAATAACTGGAAGAATATTCCATGCTCATTGTGAGACTGTACCAATATTTAATGACAATACTACCAAAGTTAATTTACAGATTTAATGCTATACCAAATTATCAAAGGTATACTTTTCAAAATTAGATAAATAACAATAAAATTGATTTGGAGGAACAAAAGATCTAGATTACAAAGGGAAATAATAAGAAAGATAGGAATGAAAGGGGTAATAGCATATGCAGACCTCATACTACATTATAAAGCAGTAGTCATCCAAACTATTTAATATTGATTAAAGAAAAGAGAGACAGAACAATGGAATAGTCTAGACAAGGAGATCAGTGGAAGTAGAAAAAAGAGAAATAATGAAATTCAATAACCCAGTGTCCTCATAAACCTAAAAACATAAATTCCTTAAGGAAGAATTCTCTATTTGATAAGAACCTCTGGGAAAACTAGAAAACTCTCTTACAGAAATTAGGCTTAGGCTAACATCTTATCTCATATTCCACAATAAATTGAAAATGGATCCATGATCATAACAAAGACTATATCATAAAAAAAAGTTAGAAGAGAAGTACATTAGATATTTTTCACAGCTCTGGGTAGGAAATGCATTCTTAACCAAACAAGGAATAGAGGTAACCATAAAAACAAAATAGGTCATTTTGATTGCATGAAAATGGAAAAAATTTTGCACAAAATATCTAGGATAAGAAGAGAGGCGGTCAAATGGGGAGAAAATCTTTGTATCAAATATCTCAAATAAAGATTTTATATCCAAGATATAGACAACTAAGAGAAATATAGACACAAAAGTCATTCCCCACACAAAATTTTCAGAATAAAAATAGTTCTCAAACTATCAACATCCATGTGAAACAATGATCCAAATCATTACTAATGATTCAAATGCAAATAAAAACACCCGTAAGGTTAAAATTACATCTGAAAAATTAGCAAAGATGACAAAAATGGGAATAGTTAAAGGTGGAGGGGCTGTAGAAAGAAAGGCTCAATAATGAGTTGTTGGTAGAACTGTGAATCAGCACAACCATTCTGGAAGGAAATTTTTTAAAGTCTTTTAAAATTAAGTTTTATTTTTATTTTATTAATTATTATTATTTTATTATTATTACCATTTATTATTTATTTTAATTAAAATTCAATAAATTAAAACAGAAATTTTTTTTTTCCCTCATACCTACCCTCCCCTTTCCTGGGTAAAAAAAAAACAAATTCCGTATAACAAATACGCATAGTAAAAACACATTTTCTTATTGGTTGAATTTATATATACATATTTCTGTACTTTCGATCCAATCTGCACTTTGGAATCATGAATGGACTTTTTGATATTATTGATAATAATTCTCATAGCCTTCAAAATTTCTTGTTTTTACAGCGTTATCATTGTATACAGTATTTTCTTGGTGCTGCTCATTTCATTCTTCATCACAAAAGGCTTAGCTCTTTATATTTTACTCTGTATCAGTTCGTGTAAGGCTTTTCATATTTCTCTGTATTTTGTATTTCTCTATATTATTCTCTGTATACATTCATGCAATGTAAGTTTTATTTTTGTAATATTGATGCTATAGTATAAACCACTTTTCTGGTTCTACTAACCTCACTCTACATTATTTCATAACTAATCTTTCCATGATTCTCTTAAATGGCATTCCATTCCATTAATATACCATAATTCCTTCAGCCATTCCCCAATCAATGGGCGTCCCCTTAGTTTCCAGTTTTGTGCCACCACAAAAAAAAAAAAGCTCCTATAAATATTTTGCATTCCTAGGACATTTCTTTCTTTTTTGACCTCTTTTGGAGACAGGTCTAGCAATGGTATAGCTGGATCAAAGGGGATAGTGATTGGGAGTATTTTTATGTGCTAGAGATAGTCTGGGTTTCTTTCTAGAAAGCCATTTGTAAATATTCAGATAAAGTGGCTAGAATATCCATACCCTTTTGGTCTGTGACCAAAATACTTATAGCAGCCCTTTTGTGATATAGCAAAGAATTAGGAACAAATTAGATGCCAGTCATCTGGGAAATGGCCAAGAAAACTGTGGTACATGAATGTAATATTACTGTGCTATAAGAAGGACAAATACAGAGAAATATGAAAAGCCTTACATGAACTGATGCAAAGTAAAATATGAAGAGCCAGAAAAATAGTACGCATGATGATTTTAGCGATGTAAATAGAAAATACAAAAACCATACAACAATTGAAAATGAATGTTGGTGAAATCACAAGGAAGAGAGATGAGAAGATACCTCCCCTGACTCCTTTGCAGAGTTGGGGAGGTTAAGGGTTGGGGAGGGAGGTTCCACAGGTATTGAACATTACATATAATGTCAGTTTTTTGGCATTGATCTGTTTAATTTAAAATTTTTCTTCTTCTCTTTCTTAAAAAAAAATCTTTGTTATAAAGATATGGCTCTCTGGGAAGAGGGCCCAGAGAAAATCAAGGCAATGTGAAAACAAAAGTTATCCATTGAAAAATCAATTTTAAAAGAAAAAGTTAACCTTTTGATACTTGGGATCCAAGTGCTAGGATGGCATAGTACATGGAGTCTTGGACTCAGACTCAGAAATACCTGAGTTCTTGTCCTATGTATACTTACGGGCTAGGGTGTGTCCCTAGGCAGACCCCTTAGCCTGTCTTGGCCCATTTCCCCATCTGTAAAATGAAGATAATTATAGCACCTATCTTGCAGGATTATTGTGAAGATCAAATGAGATAACATATATAAAGTGCTTTGCAAACCTTTATAAATAAATACCTATGTGTACATATACATATATCATATGTTTATATATGTGCATATGTTTATATATGTATATATGTGTATATATATACATATATATGTTATATATATACATATATATGTTATATATATATATATAGACTATTATAGATGGTTACTCAGTGAGCACGCGTCAAAAAGGAGACTGAAATCCAGATCTTCCTGACTTTGAGGACCCTTCTCCCTCCACTGCACCGCAGCTGCCTCTGAGAGGGAGAAAGATTAGAGGTCTTGCTGTCTCCATTTCATGGCTTTAAAAAGTGAGCGGCATCAAAGGGGCGGAATTTGTCCACAGTGAGTTAATAGCAGACCATGGTTCTTCTAATGCTTAGCCTTGGAATCTTTCCCTAAACTCAGAGGCTTCCAAGTGTAAGATCTGCCTGGAAGCAATTGAGAGAATTAAAGAAAGGAGTACTGTTCCAAGCCCTAAAGAATCACAGAAAGCTTCTTCGAGGGAGCTTTGCTGATTGACTGACTGAAGAGTGGATAGAAGAAATGAAGACACAGTGGAAAGAAACAGAGAAGTAAAGAATGAAGTTAGAGTGGTTGGGGAAAAACTTGAGAGGAGAATAAACTGCTTAGAACAGAGGCTGGAGACTCCTGAAAAGCAGAATGGAAGGGGAGATGACAAGTCCTTTCCAGAAACAATGGCAAATGACAGTATAGAATTGATTACTGTGCTGACAACAAGAGGTGATGGTGTTTGGGTGGGTGAGTGGGTGGTGCTATGTGTGGTGGCTGGAAAGATGGTAATGTGGCCAAGGTGGACAGGTGGATGGGATGTGAAGCATGCTCTGGTCTGGGGCTGGTTAGCTATAGTTTGCATTCATTCAACAATCAAAATCGCTTAGCCCATAGGGGCAGCTAGATGCCCAATGGATAGAGTCAGGAGAACCTGAGTTCAAATCTGGCCTCAGACACTTATTAACTGTGTGACCCTGGGCAAGTCACTTAACTCCAATTGCCTCCCTGCCCCCCAAATATATATATATATATATATATAAAACTCAGTCCAGGGTGGGAATTCCAAAGCTGAGTGGATAAACTATTGGAAATGGGGACATGGCTTAAAGAGGCCAGGTGAATGAGAGGGTACAGTTCCAGATAGGGAAAAGAGAGGCAGCTTCAGAGCAGATGGCCAGATGGGTCATGGTGGATGGCTTTATGGGAGGTAAAGCTGGATGCCATGTGTTATTAGTCATGTTTCCTTTTGGTGTATGCAAACATTGACCTTAGAAGGGTACACTTGGAAGGTCAGTCTCTGGGGATTGTCATAGCAACGCAGCACATCCCATCTGTTGGCTTCCCCCCACCCTGACCTGGTAGTTAGGTAGAAAGTCTAATGATTTTTCAATAGGTTCTAGAAACCTGGGGAGAGGCTTCCCAAGGGCACCCAATAGGCTCAGGCCCTGAACAGGAGCTCAGGCATTCTTCCCTGAACAAACAGAGACAATGGGTAAGTGAGGGCAGTGGCAGGTATGGGGGGGGCGTTGAATAAAGAACTTCGATTAGTTTTTTTTGTAAGAGGGAAATTCAAAAGATGTCCTGGTGGTATCTGAAGGGAGGAGGCACCAAGTGAGAGAGAAGGGGAAGGGAGATACAGAGCTACCCAATGGAGCACCCCAGAATTCTCTGAAATATCCTGCATTGCCGCCTCTCAGGGCTTCTGGTAACTTCTCTGAGCCGAAGTTGCTTAGACTGAAGGGTGAGATAATGGATGTGAAAACCCTTTGTAAATTGCAAAGCACTACATTCATGGGCACTGTTATGATTAGGTGGCCTTTTAGAATAATTGAATATCTGGAGGTGATGGTGTAATCTTCTCCTCAGAGACCCTCATGGCATGAAGAGCTTAGGTGCATTTGGAGGGATCCTCTCACTCTTTCGGCTCACCACCCCTGCCCAGAAAACCTTGGAAAACATACAGAAGGCTATCTCAATATCCTGAGACTAACTCCCACTTTGATTCACTCAGTACAAATACTGCAGAAGAAAGGATTAAAAGAAAAAAAACCCATAATCATCCTGAAGAAGAGAGAAGAAAATATTGCTTTTTTCCTTCTTTGCAGAGGTTGAAGACTATGAGTATAAAACATTCCCTACTTTCTGATTTTCTGGCTTTCTGGTGTGGAAAGAAAGGAATACTATATTTGGAAATTAAGGTGATATAAAAACAAAAGATATCAATAAATATTTCTTTAAGAAGCCAAATGTCCTTGAAGGAGTACTTACTAGTCATATATAAAAGCTAAGTCAAAGGCTCTGGGGGAGGCTTCTCAGTGCTCTCTGATGTTTAGGGCAAATCTCTCTCTCTCTCCCCCATAGACTCTTATCTACTTGCCCCCTCTCTTTTCCCCCCTTCTTCTCCTTCCCCCTTTTTCCCCTCTTTTTTCTTTTTTCATCCCTCCTCTCTTTTTCTCTCTCTCTCTGTGTTTCTTCCTCTCTCATTCATAATTTCTCTCTTTCTCTTTCTCTGTCTCTCTCTCCCTCTCCCTCTTTCATAATTCCTACTTCTCTTTCTCTATCTCAATGTCTCTCTCCTCAATTTTCTCTATGTCTCCTTGTTCCATGGAACAGATAACCTGTCTATCAGGCTGGGCAAAGGCTCTTGAGTTCTCTCATCAGACATCTCTCCAATATATCTCCCTGATGTATGACTAAGACAAAGCCTCTACAATCCTCTTTACTGGGATAGACACCACTTCCCTCTCTCCAGTTTTCCCTTCCCTTTCTTCTCTAGTCTTCACCAGTTAACATCAGAGCCTCTCAGCATGTAGACTTTCAGGAAATGTCATTCATTTGGAGAAAAGAGGAAAAGGATGAGGGCCCCAGCATTGGGCCAATAATGAGAGCTCAGATATATTGAGTGCCAAGTGAACTATCATAGTTCCACTACCATTTCAAGGCCACCCCTAGGGAGTTACCATAACAATACTGGATATTTTGACCACGCTTTATAACTTCTCAAAGTACATCTCAATCTATTACTTCCTTTTATCTTCATCGCCACCCCAGGAGGGAGGCAGGGCAGGGATCATTATCCTAGGAGGAAACGAGGTGCCGAGAGATGACCTTATTGGCTCAAGGTTACTTCGCCAGTAAGAGGCATGTCAAAGACAAGACTCAAATTTCTTGGCTCCCAATTCAGTATTTCTTCCAACTCACCACTGCCCCTTCATGTCAAAGGCACAATGACATAATTTCATTTCTTTGATTATTCACAAGGCACTTGAGCCTCTTACTTTGAATTTATTCACTCAACCAATGTTTATTTTTAAATCTTATTTTACTGATGTCTTTTTGTTTTTACATCCCTTTTATTTTAGACTACAGCCGTCCTCCCTCCCCTACTCAGCAAGCCTTCTTCTGTAACAAAGATTAACAAAGAGGAAAAAAAAAATCTAAACAAAACCAGCCGCACGTTGCAGTCCTTTGGACTTTTCTATCATGCCCCTGAAGGAGGTACCTTCCCTCCCCTCTCCTCTCCCACCTTTTTTCAGTTTCCTTCTGTGTGTTGTCTTCCCCAAAGACTATGCGCTCTTGGAGGGCAGGAGATATCTTTCTTTTAGTATTTGTGTCCCAGGGTTTAGCAGTACCTGGCTCGTGGTGGGAGCTTTATAAATATTAATTAGCTGATTGACAATGCTCCAGATGGGCATTAAAGCCAAGAGAAGGGAAGTGACTTTTCCTAGGGGTTATTGAATTATTAAGTGGTAGGTAGGCTATTGACCAGAGAGAAATTAAGTCTTCTAACTCCCAGGGGTCTAGGGTTCTACTCCACTCCATACTGTGGCGTGCAAGTCAAGACACTGGTCCTCTTAGAAAAGGAAGGACAAATAATAACAACCACACTGCAGCCACTCTTGGCATACGTGGTATGTGTGGACACAAAACACATAGAAAAAATTCCAGGTGAAAATATCTAGGAAAAAAGAAAGAAAGAAAATATCCAGGGAAGGAAAGATCCTTCTGGTCTTGAAAAGTCTTTGAGTTTGTTCTAATACTTCTTGTTGGATTACTGGATTTGAGTATTCTCTTCCATTCTGCTTTTCAGGAGTCTCCAGCCTTTGTTCTAAGCAGTTTATTCTCCTCTCAAGTTTTTCCCCAACCACTCTAACTTCATTCTTTACTTCTCTGTTTCTTTCCACTGTGTCTTCATTTCTTCTATCCACTCTTCAGTCAGTCAATCAGCAAGCCTTTTTATTAAGCACCAGGCACTGTGCTAGGCAATGACAATACAGGCAGGCCCCTTCAGCAGAAGTAGCATTTGACAGTGGGCTGTTATATTTTAAACCAGTCAGTCAACAAGCACTTGTGACCATAGGATTTCCCAGGCAGGGTCAGGGAGTTAGCCCAGATGAGCTTCTGCTGTCTACTGCTTCCCTGGTGGCTCTTAGGAAGATCTACAGGAGATGCTCCTTAAACCGGCAAACCCCTGCTCACTGAAAGAAGTCAGAAATAGAGTGGGCAGAGGAAGGTGTTTATTATGCTTCTGGAGGAAGTGGCCACACTGATACAGAAGCAGGAGTGAGGTCATACAGTTCTGTCTTTCCTAGTAGACTTAGAGTTAATTAAAATTCCTCACTTTATGTCCCTACATTCCCTCTTTATGCAGATTATGTAGTGGTAGTGAGAATACTCGTGACCAGGTGTGACCTCTAGGGTCTGAGCTGTTTGTCAGGCCCCCTTTCCCCACCCACACCCCCCACCTTTCTAGTTCCCCCTGGGGCCAGGATGGCCATTGCCTTATAAAATAAGGGAACTTCCCCACAGCTATTGATTATATCTCAATATTTTGTGAAAGCAAAACAAGATACCATAATATCCCCTCTTACAGAGTCATTAAGCACCAGGTACAGTATTTGGGATTCAAAGACAAAATTAAGCAAAAGTCATCTTCCCTACTGGCTAATGAGGAAATATAACTAGTTCATAGGTGAGTAAATAGAGGATGAATAAACAAAAAATACACTATGGTGGGGATGGGGGACTAGAGAATAACTAGAGAAACCAGGAAAGGCTTCTTGTTGGAGGTGGCCCTTGAGCTGAGCCTTAAAGGGACTTGAGGGTTGCAGAAGGAGAAAGAACATTCTAGGCAGGGGGGACAGCCTGTGCCCAAAGAGGCAGGGGATGGAATGACATATGTGTGGAATAGTAAGTAGGCAAACAGCAGGTTTGGTTAGAGTGTAGAGTATGTGAGGAGGAGTAATGTGGAATAAGCCAGGAAGGAAGGGGAGCAAAAGGCATTTATTAAGTACCTACGGTGAGCCAAAAACCATGCTAAACGCTTTATAAATATTATTTCACTTGATCCTCATGACAACCCTCTGGGGTGAGTGATGAGGTGCAGGCTCTGGGAAACCCCTTGAAGTCTGATTAAATCTTCCCACTTAATGAGGTCAATGCAAGGGTGGATTGTTATTTTGATAGGCTCAAGGGTGGGAAGCAGATGGACAATGGAGGGCCAGGCTAGTAACAGAGGTTTGGGCCCCACCGCAATGAAATACTTATGGCCTCTGCAAATGCCTCATCAAGTGGAAAGACTTAATCAGACTTCAAGGGGTTTCCCAGAGCCTGTACCTCATCAGTGAGTACTATTATTATCTCCATCTTATAGATGGTGAAACTGAGGCAAGCAGAAGTGAAATTACTTGCCCGGGGGTCACCCAGCTAGTAATTATCTGAAGCTGGATTTGAACTCAGTTCTTCTAGACTCTAGGCCCAGCATTCTATCCACTATTGTGCCACCCAATTGCCTCTAGGAAACCTGGAAAGAAAAGGTAGAACCTAGGCATTAAATGCCATAATGGTGTAATGGAAAGACCACCAACCCTGGAGTCAGAGGATCTGGGTTAAAATCATACCTTTAATACCAATTGCCTGTGTAACCCTGGGCCTGTTTCCTTGCCTGTAAAAAATGTGGGGATTTGTACTAGATGTCCTCTGAGGTCCCATCCAGGAGTAGGAGTCATTAATGAAAACTTTGGGCCATTTTAAGATCCTCCTTAAGGAATAGGGAACAGTGCAATCAGAGCAAACAGGCTGTGGGCATTTTCTTCTTTCCCCCTCAAGTCTCATGTTGAAATGCACCTCCCACCCACCCTCCATCCTATCTTAAGAGACCTAAACAGCTGCTCAGCCACCTTGGCTGTGAAAGTCCAGGGCAGGACAGAATTAATGAGGAGAAACATCCTCTTATGGAATCAGCATCAGTAGGAGGAATGCCTCTCCCAGGGCTCAGAAACAAGCAGGCTCACATCCCAGGCAGCAGTGTGGAGGCAAGGGAGTGAGCTGGAAAATATTCTGACCTGGGGCAGCTAGGTGTCCACCAGCCCTGGAATCAGGAGGACCAGAGTTCAAATCCGACCTCAGACACATGACATACTAGCTGTGTGACCTTGGGCAAGTCACTTAACCCCAATTGCCCTGCCTTCCCCCCTTAAAAAAAAAAATTCTGACCTGGCCACCTCCTGGACTGAAGGTTAACGGGTTATGTGATTTTGGATTCATCACCTCCCCTCTCTGGGACTCAGTTAAGATGGGAGAGTTGTATTAGATATTCTCCAAGACTCTGACTGGGTTCCAGTCCTGATCCTACCACTAATTCAATATGTGACTTAGGATATAATCCTCTCCGGACTTCAATTTCATTATCTGGAAAATGAGAGTCATGGACTAGATGGTCTCTCCCACCTCTGACGTTTGAGAAGCAGCAAAAAGATTGATGGACATGAAATCAGAAGACCAAAGTTTGAGTCTATCTGTGAGATGGGGATAATCTCTTCCCTCCTTACCTTAAAGAGATGTAGGGAAAGTCCTTAAAAGAGCTACAGAAATGTGAGCTATGGTGATGGCAATGATTATATAATGGGGGGGTCTCGTCCTTCTCCTTCTCTTCCCCCTCCTTCTCCACTTTCTTCTCCTTCTGCTTCTCCTCTTCCTTCTCCTGTCCCTCTTTTTCCTCCTTCTCCTCCTCTCCTCTTTTTCCTCCTCCTCCTCTCTTTCCTTCTCTTCTCCCTTTCTGCTTCTCTCTTCCTTTCTCTTCCTCCTCTTCCTCCTCCTTCTTTTTCCTCCTTCTCCCTTTCCTTCTTTTCTCCCTTTCTCCTGCTTCCCTCCTCCTTTCTCCGCCTCCTTCTCTTCCTTCTCTTTTTCCTTCTCCTCCTCCTCTTCCTCCTCCCTCCATCCCTCCCTCTCTTTCCCTAGCCTTACAGCCTCTCCTTTCATACAAAGAAATTGAGAACCTCCCCTACTAAAAAGCTCCCAGAATTCCCTCAAAGCCCAGTTTGACACTTTGGATTCAGAACTCTTCATCTTTTATAAGGTAGGTAACTCTGGGCCCTTGTGGACCTCTGCTGGCTACTGAAGGAGCATCCCGATCTCCTGCCTTGAACCAGGGGACAAAATTCTGGTGTGAGGGCGCCACTCCGCGGCTGGACAAGCAACAACTATGTATGTTAGGAATAGGGACTGGTCCTGTGATGTGACTAACTAAAAGAACTCAGATGGAGAAACTCTACAAGTCAGCTCTTTCTCTCAAACAAGTCTTAGGGAGCTGTCCAGTGTCACAGAACCACCACGTGTCAGAGGTGGGACTTTGCTTCTCTTTATAATTAAGATAATTATTGTTATTAGCAGTAATAACCCACATTTATTCAGGGCTTCCTGTTTGCAAAGCTCTACCTGTATAATCTCGTTTGATACTCAGAAAAACACTATAAAGTAAATGCTATTAAAACAACAACAACCGGATCTGCAATTTCACTGGTACAGCTAACTCCCTCTACCAAGGCAAATCCAAATCTGCTCTGCAGCTTCTATAATCTTAGGGCCCTGAGAGGGGGCTTGCGGGGTGCCAGAGACTTGACTTGAACGGAGAACTCCTTGATTTCAGGGCCATTTTTCTATCTAGTGTAGCAGCTACTTCTCCAATGCTATTAATTTTACCAATAAGGAGACTGAACCAAGGATCAGAAAGGTTAATCCACCAACCCAAATAGGAGTGATGGAGAGAGGGAATAAACATTTATTAATAGTACCTACTATGTGATAGGTCCTGTGCTAAACACTTTACAAAATATTATCTCATTTGGTCCTCCCAACAACCCAGGGAGGCAGGTGCTATTTTTAATCCCCATTTTACAGTTGTAGAAACTGAGGCAGGCAGAGGTCAAGTGACTCACCTAGGATCTAACCTAGGAACTAACTGCAGACCCAGAGCTCTATTCACTGCTACTAGTAGTGGTAATACTAAAAATACTATTAGTTACTAATAATTACTACTATTGATGATGTCAACAATTCCCATTTCCGTAGCACTTTCAAGTCTACAAAATGTTTCCTCACAGCAGCCCTTCAAAGAAGGTAATGCAAACATTGTCGTCCCTCTTTTGTAGACAAGAAACAGGCTCAGAGTTTATGAATCTTGCCCCAGGCTTACATAGCTAGTGGGATCAGAGCCAGGATTCACAACCTGGCCTTCTGACTCCCAGTCCCACATTCTTTAGCGCACATTCCATCCACACTTACAGATTTGTTAAAGTGTTTTGTTTTCGTTCGGAGTCAACAATTAATCTGTAAACAAGCGCACCCACACACACACACACACACACACAAAGCCCTACCCTCAAGGAGTTTAAGATGATGGGTTTAGAGCTAGAAGAGTATTTGGAAACTTTGGATAGATGAAGAAACTGAGGACAGGAAAGGGGTAGTCACTTCTCCAAGGCCCCACAAGGACCTATCACATAATCTAAGTATTAGATTAAGTATCAGACTCCAAGTCCGAGGTTCCTTCTGTTCATGAACAGGGTTGTATGAACAGCCATTTATTTTGTAATCAATGGCGCAGTGCCTGGAGGGAACATATAGCCTTGAGGAAAAAGGTAACCTCCCAGAAGCGGAGCCCACAGTTTCCCCAAATGTAGCAGTGACCTGTGGAACCAGATATTTGGACGGGTTTTCCCTGTGGGCAGGGAAAGACTCTAGGAGCTGATGCCATAGACTTCTGGGAGCTGTAATCCAATGGACTGGGAGCTGTCCAATGGACCGAGTGAATTCTTCACCCAGCCTGGATGAGGAAGGATCATGAGATTGGAGGCAGGAGGATACAGAACCAAGTCACTAAATTTGAGATTGAATTTTGGTTTGGTAAAAGAGTAAGCCCAACAGAGGCAATGTAATGCCAGGCTTCAGCGTGATGGATTCAGGAGACAGAGCCACACATTCTGGTGCTTTGAATAAATATTAAAACTGGGGGTGGGAAGTGAGGGCAGGAGAGTAGTTTTAGATGCTTATTCCTCTGCTCATTTGTTCATCCTACTCAACTCCTTGGGGATGGCTGGAAGGGACTGAAGCTGCTGATTTGTCTCTCCAGTATCAGTGAAAGGAGAGGAAAGGTTTGACTGGGGGGG
>CM053581.1:335265217-335303554 GCA_028627135.1 Pseudochirops cupreus | reverse complement strand
GATAAAATTGTTAGCAGGGGTGGGGAGCCTGGGATCTTGAGGCCACCAGTATTTAATAAGCACTTACTATGTACCCCTCCACAAAGTGGATCTTCCAGAAGGAACTCACCAATGGGAGAAGGAGGCAAGTCTTACAACGGGGTAAGTGTCCTAGGATAAGGGCTGCTGAACATTCCTTGGGCCTGAAGGAAGTTCACCTGCGCGATTGTTTGTTTTCTCTGATTTGGGAGTTTACATACCAGGGGAATTCTTCCTTTCGTCTCTTTTTTAAGCAGAATTTTCTGCATCATTGATTAAAGATAACCATACTACTACACAAATTTGACTTTCATTATTTTTTTTGTTTATATTCTGTTAATTTTTTTTTCCCTTTTCTGTTTGGGTTTAAAGTTAAATCTCTCGATGGTGGCTATTTCTGAGGAAAAATTATTTGATACGACTTTTGTATTTGCCATATTTTTTCAATTTTGACATAAAATTTCCTTCTGATACCATTTAGAACACATAGTAAGCACTTACTAAATGTTTATTTTTCCTTCCTACCTTTTGAAGTACATTTAAAAAATTCCCACTAGAATATTTTATTTTCTTCTCCCTTTCACTGAAGTTATTACTCAGATTTTGTTTTTTAATGCTTTTTTGTTTCTCTTGTTTTGGATTGTTTCCTTTTTTCCTATCTGTGTACCTGCTTTCACTATATTCAATCAATTGCATCCTTCTTTTGCCTTTGTACATGAGTATCTATTAATTACTAATGGTAATACCTTGAAATTGTTATTGATATGTCCATCCAATGTCAAGTTAACAGGTCAAGTAGGTGTTAAATGCCTACCAACTGCTGGGGCTACAACTAGCAGAAAGATAGTCCCTGCGCTCAAGGAGCTTACATGCTAATGGTAAAAGGTGAGAATGGAAGAGGGTGAGATAGGAGTATATGGGATGGTAGAGAAAGTCACAAGAGTCAGGTGTTGCTAAATTTGTAAAATTCTTATTGACAATGCACTTGCATTGTCTGAAGCTTTGTTTACTCCTTTGATCTGTTAGTGGGGAGCCCAGCAGTTGAGAGGCAAGCTTGGAGTTATAGTTGGGCTTTCACCTCCCTAGGAAACCAAGACAAGATTCTTTCCCTCATAATCAAACCCTTCCTTTTGATAATCATTAAACATCATATTTTTTTTTATCAAAGTCTGAATTAATCAAATAGACTGCTTTGCCTTACTTTTAAAAATGCCTTTTTCTGTGTCAGCAACTCCAGAGACCAGATAAGGTTGAAAATGGCATTTCCCCTTATCTTGGGACATGCTTCTTGTGGGAGGAGCCAAATGGACCCAACAGCTTCTTTGTTCTCTGAGTAAACTCAGAGAATATTTCTTCCCCCAGACAGGGCTAACTTGGGAGCATTCTTTCTTCTAAGAATAAGACTCTGAACCTAAGATACTACCTTGAATAATGGAACCTTTTCTTATCTAAATATTGTGTGGTACATGTATTATGTTATGTTAACATAATGTATTATGTATTATGTTAACAACATGTATTATGGCATGTTAATGATAAAGAAAACACAGATGTTCCAGGTTGACACCTCATCAATTCCTTGTAATAAACTTCACCCTGAATTGGGCTGGCTCTAAAATGTCTAAAACCTTTTCATTTCCTTGTTCATCAGTTAGAAATTAACTTCTAACTCCTTGTACAAGTTCACTAATCTCAAGGGAATAAATGCTGTAACTGTATATTACTATTTATTATTATATATTACTATACAAATATTACTATTTGTCTCCTTTTTAAATCAAACTTTTAAAAGGCTGACACTTTGTGAGTGATGATGATTCCATATTCTCTCTGCCAAAGATGAGGATTCTACCTGCACCTAGGAGAATGTCCAGCTCCCCTAAGTTAAGTTTGTTGTGATACAGTCTGCAACTGAGACCCAACATAGGAATTTTCTCACCTATGGGCCCCAGTCATCCTAGAGGAAGACTCTAGAGGTCTGGGCTGGGTGTTCAAGAGCTATTAGGGCTGGCAGGAATCAAACAAAGATAAAATGAGTTATTTGACAGAAAGTACCAAAGGCATTGCATTTGAATACTGAGAAATTCAAGTACAGAAATCCTGGAACCATGCCTCTAGAACGAAGTATCTGAGGATATGGTGCCTTAAGCTTTGGGCAATGTCATTAGAATTTGAGGTATATACCCTGTAGACCCCTCCCCAAACCATTGTGAGCCCCCAAGACCTGAGAAAGGCCTAAAAATCAGGAGAGGCAATGTGGCCTTCTCTGAGCTTAATCTATTCTCTGAGTGAACTCAAAATGCTCCTTCCTATCAATACTACAAGGAAGGGTGAAGTTGGTCAGAGCATTCTTCTGTTAATGAGTATGAAGGACGAGATGCCTTGACCAGACACTACTTTGAATAATGTAACTTTTCTTATCTTAATAT
This sequence comes from Pseudochirops cupreus, assembly GCA_028627135.1. NCBI lineage: Eukaryota > Metazoa > Chordata > Mammalia > Diprotodontia > Pseudocheiridae > Pseudochirops > Pseudochirops cupreus. The sequence goes on along the minus strand of CM053581.1, from coordinate 335,301,107 downwards.
TTTATGGACATATACTACATTATGTCATGTTAGTGGTAAAGGAAACACAGATATCCTAAGTTGTAATTTCAACTGACACTTTGTCAGCTCTCTTATCTTATTATATATTATATTTAAAACTTATTCAATTTTGGGGTTTTCTTGGCAAAGATACTGGAGTGATTTGCCATTTCTTTCTTCAGCTCATTTTACAAATGAGGAAACTAAGACAAACAGGGTTAAGTGACTTGCCCAGGGTCACATGGCTAATAAGCGTCTAAGGTCAGATTTGAACTCAGGAAGGCTCATCTTCCTGACGCCAGGGCCTGGTGCTTTATCCACCGTTCCACCTAGTTGTCCCCTGCTCCACTAGAAGAGCCAAGTGTGTAGGTCATGCTCTCATTCAACATATATTTCTTAGGCATCTACTACATTGGGCCAAGTGCCATCGGACATATAAAGATAATAAGACCCAGTATCTTTACTCCAGGAACTTAGAGCCAAGGAGTTTAGATAGAAGAGATGACATGCTTGTTAACTTAATTAATGACCCAAAGTTGGGAGGGAGGGTTAACAGAAAAATATCTCAACAGGATCTCAATAAAGGGCCAAATCTCATAAAGGATAAATATAAAGTTTCACACTGGGGTTAAAAAACAACTGTGAGAGTACAGACTAGCTAAACAATCATTCATGTGACAAAGAACTGGGAGCATCTAAGAAACCGTACAGTCAGTTTGTGGGTCAACAACACAACAAAGCAACCAGAACTACTTGGGTCTTAGGTTGCATTGAGGAGCAGTGCATTAAAGGGGGTACTAGTCCGTCACTGGCAGCCTACACCTAAAATCTTGCGTGATTTTGAGAACTAGATTCTATTTATTTTTTTGATACAGCACTGTGATTTCACTGATAAGGGAACTACTTACTAGGAAACTTCTGCCAACTGAGATAAGCAATGATATGAAATTTATAGTCTTAGGGAATTTCCCAGGGCAATAAATGTTTAGGTGACACACAGTTGGCATGTGTCAGACACAGTCCTTGAACCTAGGTTCTTCTCTTTTCACCATACCATGCTGCCTTTCTGAGAGTCACATTTTATTTTATTTGACATTTGGGGTTAAGTGACTTGTCCAGGGTTACGCAGGTAGTGTCTGAGATTGGATTTGAACTCAGGTCCTCCTGACTCTAGTGCAGGTGCTCTATCCACTGCACCACCTTGACTCACATTTTAGAAAGAAGTTTGATAAACCACAGGCTTCCATTCCCATTTTCCTACTTCGTATTTCTTCTTCCTTTTCATAGAAATTCACAGAAGCAGCCCGAGGCAATTTGCACAACTTCAGCTTTTGAGGAGGAAGAAGAAAGATGGGAATGAATTGTAGGTTCACCTTCTGATGACTGAGGGAGAAAGGAGATAAATAGCAATGAATTCACCTCAAGCCATTTCAGAGTGGGAGCCTGAGAAACGCTCTGAACGGTCCCAAGAATGAGGCATTTTCATAGCCTCCTGGGGAGACCTTCTGTCTGGAGGACAATAAATGGTAAAAGACTAACCTGGAGCCATTCTGGCCCTAAAAAATGAAGATTCGTAATAACTGGTATGGTAATCATTCCATGGAAGTGTTGTCTCTGTTTGAGAGTCAGCTGCAGCTTCTGGGGGATGGACACCAGAGGAGAGGGCAAAGAATAGCGACTCATCTGAGAATCAATCAGGATAGAAGATGGTCAAAGAAGAACAACTTCCAGGACATAGGATTGGAGGAGAGACCTGCCAAAAAGGAATGTGAAAGAGGGTCACAGTGCCTGGGGGGAGACTCCAGTGCAGGAGCCTTACTCAAACGAATACCAGTCAATCAATCAGTCACACATTTACTAAACACCTACAATGTGCCAAGCACTGTGTGCTAAGTGCTCAGGATACAAGGAAAGGCCAAAGACAGTTCCTACTCTCAAGGAACTCAAAGCCTAATTTATGAGCCATTATGTACAAACAAGATATAGACAGGCTAAACTGGAGATAATAAACAGAGGGAAGGCACTAGAGTCAAAGGGGATTGGATAAGTCTTTCTGCAGAAAGTGGGATTTTCACTGGGATTTGAAGAATGCCACTGGATGAGTTCCTGTTGTAGACCTGTTGTTCTTCCCCCTTGCTGGGGTCCTACCTAGTGTCGTGTTGTGAATTCTGGGGGCTGCATAGGTCTTGGCAGAGGAAGGTTAATCCACTAGAAGCAGGAAAGGTCCTTGATTCTATGCATCTTGATTCTACATAGCACCTTCACTGGTGCTAGGGCCCACCTTGAGATAGTATGGCAGCAAGCCGTAAGGGCTGCACAGTCAGTCCTTGGAGAGTTAGTTGCTCACTAAATAGGAGAGGCCTCTTGACTCTTTTAAGCCAGGATGAGAGTTCTTTCAATGTTCTTTATTAGAGAGCTGTTCTGTATTTTGAAGTGTTGTGAATCTGAATGCTTCTAAGGGGAGAGGGTGGGAACTGCCAGTTACTTTAATTGCTAGGTTGCTCCTGGGAGGCATCAAGTCAGAGAATCGAGTGGTCTCTGATGTATGTACACATGGGGCCTTTATGTTAGGTGGGAGTCACTGACTTTGGTTTACATCAAGATTTGTGTATCTATCATGTGAAAGAGGTATTAGGTTTTGGTTTTGTTTTAGTTTCTTGGTTTTGCATGGCTCCAGAGGGCACTACAAAGAGAAAAGAAATTTCAGAGTGGCAGAGTTAGGTTCTTTTATTAAGAAATAACACCCTAAGTTGTGAACTGATCCAATCATTGTGGAGAGCAATTTGGAACTATGCCCAAAGGGCTATAAAACTGTGCAAATCCTTTGATTCAGCAATACCACTACTAGGTCTATATCCCAAAGAGATCATAAAAAAGGGAAAAGGACCCACATGTATAAAAATATTTCTGGCAGCTCTTTTTGTGGTGGCCAAGAACTGGAAATTGTAGGGATGCCCATCAATTGGGGAATGGCTGAACAAATCATGGTATATGAATGTAATGGAACACTATCATGCTGTAAGAAATGATGAGCAGACAGACTTCAGAAAAACCTGGAAAGACTTATGTGAACTGACGCTGAGTGAAGTTAGCAGAACCAGGAGAACATTATACACAGCAGAAGCAACATTGTGTGATGACTGACTTTGTTAGACTTGGCTCTTCTGAGCAATGCAATGACCTAAGACAATTCCAAAAGACTCAAGATGGAAAATGCTGACCGTATCCAGAGAAAGAACTATGGAGTCTGAATGCAGATCGAAGCATACTATTTTTTCTCTCTCTCTTTTTTCCTTTCTCATGGTCTTTCCCTTTTGTTCTGATTCTTCTTTCACAAAATGACTAATGAGGAAATACGTTTATGTGATTGTATATGTATAGACTATATCAGATTGCATGCCATCTTGGGGAGGGGGAGGAGAAGGAAGAGGAAAAATTTAGAACTCAAAATCTTATAAAAGCAAATGTTGAAAACAAAAAAGAAAAAAGAAAGAAAGAAACAACTCCCTGTAACCAGAGCTGTCCAAAAGTATAATGGTTTGTTTTTGGAAGACAGTGAATTCTCTATCCCTGGAAGTCTTCAATCAAATTTTAAATGCATACTTATTGGAAATTTTATAGACAGAATTTCTATTCAGATATAGGTTGGGCTAAGTGGACTCTTAAGTGCCTCCCAATGCTAATGTGCTTTGATTCTAGGTCACTCCATAGACCACTGGAGAGATTTACCTCTCTTCTTCATCTTCATCTAATAATCAAGGAAGCAGAAGTCTCCTTTACTTTCTGAAAACCCGAAGTTTTCCCTATTTCAATCAATGGAAAATTTATCATTCTTACAATCATTCAAGATAAAAACTTTTCCTTTAGGACTCTAACCTCCTCCAGGAAGCCTTCCCTAACCTTAGTGATCTCTCCCTTCTTTGAAGTCTCTGAGAAACCCACAAATATTGTATTATGTAGGCAAAGACTCAGGGATTAGTATAGATGGCCACAGGTTTTGTTGTGTTTTATTTCTCCCCAAGTGCTCCCCTTTACAATGCTTTCTCATTACTTCTTATTATATCAAGAAGAAAGCTAGTAATAGGGTATCATCTCTTTCAAAAACTTGTAGCTTTCACCACTCTCTAGCCAAGAGGGTGACTCCCTGTAGCACCAACGCAATATTCATAGCACCGACAGTGACTGTGAATATGCCAACATAATTCTGAATTGCAAAATATAACAGACTCTCCATGTAAAAAAGCAGAAGCAAAACAGTTACTCAGACACCAGAAAACCAAATCCCAACACCAGAAAGTCAAATCCATCATAGCAACAAAGAAGCTAATGCACCATAACACAGCAGGGAGCCACACCATGCTTTAGCCTTCCTACAAATAAACACAAATAAACAAATAAACAAGCTGTCTGCTTGCCTGTGCCCTCTCCTCCTGCCATCCTTACAGCTTTGAGTAACTTCCTGCTCCACCCATTCAGCAAACTCCTTCTACCACAAGCTCCATGTGATTACATTCAGCCTATTAGGAGGCAGGGAAGATCTTCAAAGCAGGAAAGATCTTCAAATTCCCTTAGGCCTATGCTATTACACCTCCCAAATAATATACCTACCACTGTCCCACTCCATTACATTCTTCATCTGTAAAATTAGGGGTTGGATTAGATCAGAGATTCCTAATTTTTTTTCGGTTATGGACGCCTTTGGTAGTCTGGTAAAACCCTGAACCCCTTCTCAGAAGCATGTTTTTTAAATGCATAAAATGAAATGCACAGGATTAAAAAGAAATAAATTATACTGGAAAACAGCCATCAAATACAGGGTATCCCAAAAGATTTAGTGCAGTTTTAAGCCTAATTAACTTAAAATTACCCTGACTTTTGACACACCAAAACTTAAAATTGTACTATTAGGAACACCCTGTTTTTGGGGAAACAAAAACAGTTCACAGACCCCAGGTTAAGGTGGTAGATGGTTCTGTGATCCCAGAAGACAGTTTGATATAATGGGTAAAGGACTATACTGAGTATCAAAGAACTTGAGTTTGACTCCTGGCACGTGACTATACTTTCTCCAACCTTAAGATGGGCATCATAATTTCTGCCCTGCCTCACAAGCAGATGATTGAATGAGATAAAGTATGTGTTATGCGAGATAAGAAAAAGTGGAGCGTATTAACCCACATTTGAAACACATTTGAGCATATTAACCCACATTTGAAACCCACATCAGGAATTTTAGAGACCGCAGAAAGTCATGAATCAATCCAGATCTATACATTTTTCCCCCAAAGAAAGTTTCTCTGATTCAGACACAGCTGTAGGCTTACAAAGATTGGGGACTTTCTCTTTCCTAATCTCCCCTACAGCATCTAAAACCATATTCATTATTCAATGAAGAGGAAGTAAACTGATGGGTTTTGTAGTGTGGTGACGAGAGTGGTAGATTTGGAGACAGATGGCCTGTGTTCAAATTCCTTCTCTCTTGCTTATTACCTGTGTGACCAGTTTTGGGGAAGCAATCATATACTCTCTGGGTTTCGGTTTCCTCATCTGTAAAATGAGGGAATTAAATGAGATGAACTTCAAGGTCCTTTCCAGCTATAAATTCTATGACCCAAGTTCTGAATGGACAATTTGAAGGTTCCTTTGCAGCTCTGATTCCTATAATCCTAAAACTGGTTGACTGCTTTTTCTAGTTCCATGCTTAATCCTCATAAACACCTCATCTCTTCCTTCAGAAAAGGTTCTTCAACAATAGATTGGCTTTGCAAACACCCAGTGGGCGTCCCACAATGTCTGTTTTGAGTGTCAGCCACCTGCAGCCTTTCCCCATAGGATAGCAGCGGAGGAGAGATGAGTGGGTAACTCATCACAGATAATTGCCTCTCAGATTCACAAACCTAGTTGTTTTCAGCTTATCATGGGGAGCCAAGCTATATTTTGTTCATCAGCCTTAGTGACGTGTCAAACAGTTTGAGTCCTGAAGGGTGTGGAGGCATTTGCCAAGCACCCACAGAATCACAGGATCTTAGAGACTGGAGATGGAAGGGACCTTAAGGCCATCTAGTTCAAATTGCCTCTGAGAAGGAATTGCCATCAAACGAGGGTGCCCTTCCAAATCTGTATCTACTATTCTGAAAAAATCCCTGGCTAGTGGTCATCCAGCTGCCCCTAGAATCTTCAGGGATGGAAAGTCCAAGGCAGCTCATTTCACTTTTGGACAGCTTCATTTGTTAGGAAGTTCTCCTTCCAACTTAAGCAGAAATCTGCCTCTACAACGTCCACCCACCACTCCTTGTATAACAAGTCCAATTCCTCTTTCACATGACAATCCTTCAAATACTTGAAGAAACCTGTCATGTTCCTCGGAAGTCTTCTCTCCTCCAGGGTAAACACCTCCAGTTCCTTCAATCACTCCTGGTATGGAATGTTTCTCCAATGCTGGGGCACCATCCCCTGGATGAACTCCAGTTTGTCAATATCCTTCCTAATATGTGGTTCATGGAACTGAACAGAATGTTCAGATGTGATCAGAAGACAGCTCTGTGGGGAATACGCCCTCAACATAACCAAGTCGATTCATTTTTGCTCAATACAATTAAGGCACATTTTTAAAGTATCTACCATGTATCAGGTACTGTAATAGGCAATGACACAAATTAAACACTCCGGACTCAAGAAGCCTACGTAGGAAGGTCAAATGGACAAATAACTATCATACGAGGGAGGGTGAAATAAATGAAAGCAGAGGTCCAGGCAAAGGGATAGCTCTAAGAAATGTGATCCAGGGCTGAAAGTCATTTTCTGCTAGCCTGAGAAACAATATGGCAGAGTGAAATGGGGGCTAGAGTGGGAGTTGGGAAAGACCTGTGTTCAAATCTTGGTTCCAACATTTACTAATTGCGTGACCCTACCAGTCTCAGCTTCCTCATCTATAAAATGGGGATAATAATTCTCGTACTGCTTAACTAATAGGTGGTTGTGAGTAAAGTACTTCACAAACCTTAAACTTGAATTGTTTCTCTTCCTCCAGTGACAAAGAAAAGTTGAGCTATTTGGTGGAGAAACCTGTTCACAGCTGGAAGGTGCCAGTGCCACAGAAACATCTGCTGCACAGTATGGATCTGTTTCACAGGTGCAGACATTAACAATTTGTGTGGGCAGGAAGGAATTGGAAAAATCTACCTCCAAGATTTCACAGCATCATATATGGACTATAAACCAGTGTATGTATCCTAGACAATGGAGGCAGTTGCCCATTGAAATTCATTTTCCTTCTCAAGAAGGTCTAATTACTGATCTATCTCTCAAGCGGCTTCTCCCTGTGGGAGTAATGTGTTCATGGATAATGAATACTATTATGAATTATTTCTTAATAATACTATAATGAATTATTGCTGGCATGGCTGATGTGGCAAACAGTGCTAATGGCTTGAAAGGCTTTGGGGTAGGGTGGGGTGACGTGGCTCAGTGAGGGAAGGAAGGGTGGCTTTAAATCCCCCCCATTCTGTCACTTAGGACTCTAGACAGAATCACTGTTTCTTCAGTAGCTGTCGATTTCTACTTTTTCTCTGAAGCTTGAGCTCATCCTTGGGGTTCCACCTGCTCTTCATAGTCCTAACCATCTGTGAGAAAGCAAGCTGATTTGTCAGAGAATTTGAGAGTTAGAAGATACTATTTCTGGTCATCAGGGCAGCTAGCTGACACAATGGATAGCAAACCAGACCTGGAGACAGGAAGACCTGACTTCAAATTTGACCTCAAACACATACTAGCTGTGTGACCTTGGGCAAGTCACTTAATCCTGTTTGCCTCAGTTTTCTCATCTGTGAAATGAGCTGGAGAAGGAAATGGCAAACTACTCTGGTATCTTTGCCAAGAAAACCCCAAATGGGGTCACAAAGAGTTTGAAAAGACCAAACAATGACTAAACGAAAGTACTGGTCATCTGGCCCATGTCACCACCATCATGTAAGGAGTCTCTCTGCCAGACGGGAGGAATCCTCTGTTCTGACACCAATATAATCCTGCCTGTGGCCCACTCAAGTCCTTAGCACCTGCACCAGGTAAACAGGAAATATTGTGTGGTGGTTGCTTCTGCACCCTCTTCCAGCTGAGTGAGTCCTGAGTCATACTTTGACACAGGAAGACAAATAGCAACTCATATTTAAGGTTTATGAAGCATTTTACTCACAACCACCCTGTGAGTGAAATAGCACAGGGATTATCAGAGACATTATTAGAGGCAGCTGGTGGTAGACAGAAGACTGTGCCCAGAGTTCAAATCCTGCCTCAGACACTGACTAGCTGTGCAACCCTATGCTGGTCAGTTTAACCTCAGTCTCCTCAACTGTAAAATGGGGATAATGTACCTTCTTCCCAGGGTTGTTGCGGGGATCGAATGAGATGATGGCTATAAAAAGTGTTTAGTGCACTACCCAACACATACAAGGTTCTACATACGTGTTTATTCCCTTATCATTCTTATTTTTTAGGAATAGGAAGGGGTTGATTTTCCAAGTCTAACATTCTTCGCCACCCTCTATCCTTGGAAAACAAAAGCAAAAAGGTCACTAATTATGAGTATTCATGGTAATTAATATTAATTAAAGCACAGAGTAGGTACCTAATAAAAATACATAATTCAGTTGTAAACATGCAAAAATAATAAATAGCAGCTCATAATTCCACAGTGATTTAAGGTTTATAAAGCTACTTTCTTCACAACTATCCTTTGAAGTAGATAGGGCAGCCTTATTTTATAGATGAGAAAAATGAAAAAGCTCATTAAGGTTAAGTGACTTGCCCAAGGTCCTATAGCTAATATCAGAGGTGGGGCTATAACTCACATCTTCCAACCACAAATTGGTGCTTTTCCCATTGCCCCCTATTTCTTCTTACACTTACTTTGCTCTAGGCCTATTTTTTGTTTGTTTGTTTTTTGCTTTTTGGAGGGGGAGGGCAGGGCAGTTGGAGTTAAGTGACTTGCCCAAGGTCACACAGCTAGTGTTAAGTGTCTGAGGCTGGATTTGAACTCAGGTCCTCCTAACTCCAGGGCGGGTGCTCTATTCACTGTGCCACCTAGCGGCCCCTTGCTCTAGGCCTATTAAAGACCTATCTCTTATCCTAAAGGAGTCCACCTACACCTCTAGGCTCTGCTTTGTCATCCAGCATTAGGCTGTCTTGGGGAAAGATTTAAAGTTATACTTGTTGTTCAGTCATTCCAGTCTCTTCACAACTGAATTTGGGATTTTCTTGGTAGAGATACTGGAGTGGTTTGCCATTTCCTTCTCCAGCTCATTTCACAGATGAGAAACTAAGGCAAACAGGGTTAAGTGACTTGTCCAGGGTCACACAGCTAGTAAGGGTATGTAGTCAAATCTGAACTCAGGCCTTCCTGACTTCAGACCCAGTGCTCTCTCTATCCACTGTGTCATTTAGCTTCCCAAAGTTATGCTAGGGAATGACAAAAACAAAACGGATCTCACCTAACTTAGATATCAACACTTGTCTCCAGCTCCTTGACAAAGGAAAGAGGGGAGGATGAATTGAATGTAGTAATTCCATAAATTTCAGGCCAAGGTTTCTGAAAACAAAACATATCAAACACGCACTGCTAGGGTAGGCAGTAGCCTATTGTTATCAGAAATTAGAACAATAATCCCCACCCATCCCATTTGCTGCACAGTCAGGAGGGCTGGGTTATGGTCCCTCTGATGCTCTGTGTGACCTTGAGAAAACATCCCTGGAGAGAGAAGCTGTGTTCCTCATAGAACTAGAAGGGCATCTGGAGACAATCTTAGAGGTAACAGATTGTAGGATTATAGATTTAGAGCTAGGAAGGACAATAGAAGTTATTAAGCCTACCCCTCTCATTCATTTATTTATTCATTTTTTTGCTTTTTGGAGGAAGGCTGGGCAATTGGGGTTAAGTGACTTGCCTAAGGTCACACAGCTAGTTAAGTGTTAAGTGTCTGAGGCTGGGTTTGAACTCAGGTCCTCCTGACTCCAGGGTCGGTGCTCTATTCACTGCACCACCTAGCCACCCCACCCCTCTCATTTTTCAGAAAGAATTCCGAGAAATGAAATGACTCAGATTTTGAACCCAGGTCTCTTGAATCCAAACCTAATGCTCTTTAAATAGTTGTGTATGTGCACTCACACACACACACACACACACACACACACACACACATGAAGAGGTTACCCACAAAGAGGGTTAGGATTGCCTGAGACCCCAAAATACCAACATGCTGAGTCCTACCAAAAGAATTCAACTTAAGTCATCTCAGCCAAAGAAAAACAAAGTTTATTAATAGTTCATTAAAAGTTCACCATATGGGGTAGACTCTTAAGGAGCCTAGGTATCTGTGATGCTTGCATTGGGCAAGCAGGACAGAGTAAGTCTGACACAGAATAATTCTGCGCCAAATCATTCTATGGCACTCTCACAGAGCAAGTCTGTGCTAGGGCATTCTATGGCGCTCTCACCCCACATGGAGGGAAGATGGGATTCTATATACAGAAAGGTTGTGGGAAGAATCTAGGGGTGGTCTAGAGGAGGAGTTTGGGGAGGGTCTTCAGGAGGAGTCAGATGAGGCCACACTCCAGTAATGAGTGATTAAGGGTGGGAATTTGCTGGAGGGTACCTGGAGACTACAGACTATGGTAGGCCAGGCCAGTTCAAGGGTGGAAACAGGAGCACCAGGGGTGGGAAACTTGGAAGAAAGGAGGGCTAAAGACTTGGGCAGAGCCACAACTTAAGCCCATGACCTCAGGCAAAGGCCTTCAGCGGGAAGATTCAAGGAGGGCTCTGGGGGGGGTCCCAGAGCTGCATCTCATCATTCACACATACATTATATATGTATATTTGTGTGTGTATGTATGTATGTGTATATATATATATATATATATATATATATATATATATATATATAAATAAAGCCCTTGTACAAATATGCATAGTCCATCTCTTGGCTCGGGGAATTTTCTTTCGCTGTCCCCTGTGCCTGGAACATTGTGCTTACAGACTTCTGAGGCTTCCTTTAGGTCCCACCTAAAATCTCATCGTTTACTCTTCCAACCACTCTTCTAGTACTTTCCCTCTGGTAATTACTTCCTACTTATCCTTTATATAACTCACTTTGCATATATTTGCTTGTATATTGCCTCCCCAGTTAGATAATATGATCCTTGACAGCTGCAACTGCCTTTTGCCTCTTTTTGCATCCCAGTACTTAGCACAGTGTCTGGTGCATACTAGATGCCATGGTGAATAGAGCACCGGCCCTGGAGTCAGGAGGACCTGAGTTCAAAGCCGGCCTCAGACACAAAAACTAGCCATGTGACCTTGGGCAAGTCACTTAACCCTAATTGCCCCTCCAAACCCCCTCCCCAAAATGTTTATTGTTTGTTTGATTAGCCATCATATTTGGAAAATGTAATATCTGGGAAAATATGTATTAATCTGCACCATAAAACTGTCACCTCTGTGTTAGGAGATGGGTAGTAGCATAGAAGGTGGTATTATGAGTCCTCTGGAATCTCACTGGTCATTGTAGTCAAAATCTTTATGAAAGAGAGAATAGTGAGAGGAGTGTGCCTAGCGCCCGGGCTTTAGGTTTGATGCAGCCTGCTTCTCCTCTCTGCCTCTCTGCTTTCCCAAGCTCATTTTCTTATCCTTTCTTTTCTCTTGAACCTCTCTTCCAGATCCATCCATCCACCATGGTAAGAGTTTGTTTGATTTAAGACTAATCCCTCCACTAATTTACCATTAATCCTCCTCTTTTCCCTTTTCCCTCCAGTCTCCCAGCTGAGCGAAATGCTTTTCTTCACCCCTTCCTTTTAACTAGTTCAGATAAAAGTGAGGTGTGTTGTTCCTTCCCTCCCCAATTCCTTCCTCATTTGTATAGTCTTCTATTTGCACACCCAAGTTATATGCAATAATTTCTCTCATTCTTCCTCTCCTCTCCTCCCACATCCCCCAGGAAAGAGAGGCTTTCCTTTCAAGAACACAAAAAAACCACTCCCAGGCATCTGTCTCATTAGATATTCTTTGATAATGATGGGATTCTGAGGGGATACATGCATTGTCTCTCCATGTTAGAATGTAAACATTTTTAATGTTTAATCCCTTATGATTACTTGCTCATATTTACCTTTTTATGTTTCACTTGACTCCTATGTTTGTGTTACTGTTAATAAAATTAAATAAAAAATACAATAAAATCTAGATAACATTACATTTTAAAATCAAGTCAATATGTGGTCCACAGAGATCCTGATGTATGGGTAGTGGCTCATTTCAATTTAAGTTTGACACCACCGCTCTAGCACTCATTTCAATGATAAAATCATTTTTAGTTCTTTTAAAGAAGAACTCTTGCTTCACATCTTTCAGGAATTCTAGTTGAACACTATAGTTTTTTTCTTTAAAGTTTTTGTTTTAGATGATTTGGAGTGATTCTCTTCTGGACTTATCCTGAGTTTCATCATCACCATAATAGCTCTTTATGGTGAGATTTCTTTAAAAATTATTTTAAACATACTTTTCTTTTTAAGATTTGAGTTGCAAATTCTCTCCCTCCCTTTTATTCCCTCCAACACCCACTGAGAAGGCAATCAATATGGTTTCAATTATACATATGAAATCATGAATTTCCCTATTAGCCATATATTTTTTTAAAGCAAGAAAAATAAAGTGAGAAAATTATACTTCAATTTGTACTCAGAGTTCATCAGTTCCCTCTCTGGAGGTGGAAGCATTTTTTCATCATGAGCCCTTTGGAGCTGTCCTAGATCATTGTATGATGAGAGCAGCTAGGTCTTTCACAGTGATCGTTACAACATTGCTGTTACTGTGCACAATGATCTCCCCGTTCTGCTCATTTCATTTTACATTGGTTTATACAGGCCTTGCCATGTTTTTCTGAAACCACCCCACATGTCATTTCTTATAACACAGTAGTATTCCATCATAATCATATGCTACTACTTATTCAGCCATTCCCCAAATGATGTGTATCCTCTCAATTTCCAATTCTTTGCCACCACAAAAAGAGCTGCTATAAACATTTTTGTACATATCAATCCTTTTCCTTTGAACTCTTTGGGATATAGATCTACTAGTGTATTGTGTCAAACGGTATGTGTAGTTTTATAGCCCTTTGGGCAGTTTCAAATTGTTCCCTAGAACAGTTGGACCAGTTCACAACTCCACCAATAATTCATTAGTGTACCTATTTTTCCTGATTCCCTCCAGCATTTGTCATTTCTGATAACTATGAAGTAGTACCTCAGAGTTGTTTTAATTTGCCTTTCTCTGAAATCAACAGTGATTTGTTAGCATTTTTTCATGTGATTTTAGATAACTTTGATTTCTTCTTCTGAAAACTGCCTGTTTTCTTTTGACCATTTATCACATGAAGAATGGCTCTTATTTTTATGAATTTGATTCAGTTCAATACTCAGTTTGCCATAAATTTTTTTTATATTACTTCATTGTCTATGGTATGTTGTAGCAAAATGTAGTTTCCCTGATTATCTCTTTCAATTAAGTCTATTTTTGCTTTTGCTTTGTCTGAGATCATGATTGCTAGCCTTACCTTTACTTCACAGAAGCATATTAGATTCTGCTCCAGTTTTTTAACTGTGTTTCAAAATACATCTCTTATAAACAACATGTGACTAGATTCTAATTTCTAATCCATTCTGCTGATTCCATTTTATGGGTAAGTTCATCCCATTAACATTCACAGTTATGATTACTGTGTATTTCCCTCCATCCAATTTTCTTCTGTTTTTCCTTCTCTCACCTTCTCTTTTTATACTTCCTTGCCAAAAGTTTATTTACTTCAAACCACAGCCTGCCTTAATCCACCCTCCTTTTTATCACACATTCCCCTTTCTCTTATCTTATTCCCCTCCTATTTCCCTATTGAGTAGGTTATATTTCTATACACAACTAAGTGTGTGTGTATGTGTATATTTATATCCTTCCCTCTTTGAACTAATTCTGATGTGAGGTTCAAGCACTGCCTGTCATTCTCCCCCATTTTATCCTTCATTATAAATGTTCTTCCTTGTATGCCTCTTTTATGTGAGAAATTTCTACCTAGCCTAGCCCTCCCTTCCTCCTTATCCTAGTGCATCCCTTTTCTCTTTTTCCTTTTTTTTTGAGATCATTCCAACAAAATCAACACACCCACACCCTCTGACTATATAAATGCATTTTAATGGCCCTAATAATGAGAAATGTCTTGGGAGCTATGTGTATCATCTTCCTATATAGGAATGTAAACAGTTTAACTTTATTGAGTCCCTTTTATGGTTACTCTTTCATATTTACCTTTTTATGCTTGAGTGCTTGTGTTTGAATGTAAAATTTTCTATTTGGCTCTAGTCTTTTCATCAGGAATGTTTAAAAGTCCTCTATTTCGTTAAACATTCATTTCCCCCCTTGAAGAACTACACTGAGTTTCGCTGGGTAGGTGATTCTTGGTGGTAATACTAACTCATTTGCCTTCCCAAGTATCATATTCCAAGCTCCCCACTCCTTTCATGTGGAAGCTACTAAATCTTGTGTGATCCTAACTGAGGCTCCACGGTATTTGAATGATTTCTTCTGGCTATTTGAAGTGTTTTCTTCTTGAACTGGGAGCTCTGGAATTTGGCTATAATATACCTGGGAGATTTCATTTTAGGATCTCTTTCAGGAAGTGATCAGTAGATTCTTTTAATTTCTATTTTACCCTCTGGCTCTAAGATATTGTAGCAGTTTTCCTTCATAATTTTTAGAGCTATAATGCATAGGTTTTTTTCCTTTAACCATGGCTTTCAGGTGGTCCAATTATTCTTAGATGATCTCTCCTTGATCTGTTTTCCAGTCTGCTGTTTTCCTGATGAGAAATTTCCACTTTTCTTCTATTTTTTCATTCTTTTGACTTTGCTTTTTTGTTTCTTGATGTCTCATAGTCATTGGCTTCCACTTGCCTGATTTTGCTTTTTAAGTAATTCTTCAGTGAATTTTACCAAGCTGGCAATTTTCACAATTTTCTTGTACCACTCTCATTTCTTTTCTGATTTTTTCTTCTACCTCTCTTATTTAACTCTTCCAGGAATTCTTGTGGGGCTTGGGTTCAATTCGCATTTTTCTTTGAGGCTTTTTTGAGTAACTTTTCACATTATCATCTTCTTTTAAGCTTATGTCTTAGTATTGCCTGCCATAGTAGATTTTTATGGTCAAATTCTTTTGTGGTTGTTTGCTCACTTTTTTTCAGCCTGCTTCTTGACTTCAAACATTATGTTAAAGTTGGGATCAGTTTACCTGGGCATGAGGAGGAATCATTCCAAGCTTCAGACTTTTTTGTGCTACTGTTTTCAGAGCTAGTTCTGGGGATCTGCAAGCTTTTGGTGCTTCCAACGTGGTGTGATCCTGGGAGAAGTATGGTCACTGCTCTCCTGGTCTGTACTTCTGATCTTTACCAAGGAAGGGGCCTTGGTACCCTCTAGCTGCCCATGATAGCATTCCTTTTTATGTTAGAGCTGTAACCAGGGCCCTTGCTCCCTTATGACTGACCATCAGTGCTCCTTTCTGTCCTGAGTCTATGATCCATACTATATATGGGCAAAAATTTGCCAATCAGTGCCACCAGTATCCAGTGACAACAAATTGTCCCCATAATCTCTTTCTGACCAGTTATTCAACCCTCTCACTGTTGCTCCTGAAGTTGCTACGGCTGCTGTTGCCCCTGTTATCTGTGTGGGCTTTGGACAGACCTCTACCCTGGTGTCATAGACTTCTAGTTTTCTTAGGCTAGAAAAATGTCTCACTCTGACTTTTTGTTGGCTCTGCCACTCCAAAATTTGATTTGCTATTTTAAATTTGTTCAAGTTGTTAAAGTTGGGAGAATTCAGCTGGGTGACTGCCCTTAATTTGCTGTCTTGGCTCCACCCAGATTATTTTTATTTACTCGCTTTCCCAGCCATTCTTACTGACTCTGGACTTCGTGTTAGGGTCCAGGCTCTACGTGCTTCTGGAGGGAATGACTTGTCTGTGCTCCTTCCTGTTCTGTTTTTTCTTGGATCTTATTTCTGCTTTCTCAAGGTACCGAGTTGTTGTCTTATTCCAGGATCTCAACAATAGTTCAAGCTGGGGACCTTTTCAAGCTTTCAGTGACCAGTTATCTGAGGCAGGGCAAAGTTTGATCACCAGCCTCCCAATCAAAGCTCTGTGAGCTCTTGAGTTTGACTTTGAGCAAGGCAGCTATGGGCTTACCTCCAGTTGAAGCTCCAGTAGACTGCTGTTAGACTCAGTCACCATCCACCAGCCTAGAAAATTCTGCAGGTTCAGTGTGATGGAGCTGCAGGCTTCCCTGTGGGCTTCTTGCCCTTCAGATTTGACTGGAGGCTGGATCGGAGATCCCATTGCACTCTTGGGTGACACAGCTGTTGCTTGTTTCTGTACTTGCTTCTCAATCAGTACAGTCAGTTAATATATATTTATTAAGCACCTACTATGTGCCCGGCACTGTGTTAAGCACTGGGGATACAAAGAGAGTTAAAAGATAGTCTGTGCCCTCAAGGAGCTCACAATCTAATGAAGGGAGACAATGCAAATGACTATGTACAAACAAGTTAAACACAGGATAAATTGTAAATAATCAACAGAAGGCATTAGAAGTGAAAGGAATCAGGAAAGATTTCTTGTAGAAGGTAAGGATTTTAGCTGAGACTTGGAGGCAGTCAGGGTAACCAAGAGCTGGAGATGGGGAGGGAGAACATTCCATGCATGGGGGACAGCCAGTGAAGATGCCTGGAGATCTCCTCAGTGAGTGGCTTGTGTGAGAAATAGTAAGGTGGCCGGTATCATTACACTGAAGGGAATGTGGTGCTATGTAAGATGTAAGAAAAATGGAAAGGTGGGGGCAACTAGGTGGCACAGTGAACAGAGCACTGGTCCTGAAGTCAGGAGGACCTGAGTTCAAATCCG
This sequence comes from Pseudochirops cupreus, assembly GCA_028627135.1. Classification (NCBI taxonomy): domain Eukaryota; kingdom Metazoa; phylum Chordata; class Mammalia; order Diprotodontia; family Pseudocheiridae; genus Pseudochirops; species Pseudochirops cupreus. The sequence goes on along the minus strand of CM053581.1, from coordinate 335,284,120 downwards.
GCCTCAGACACTTAACATGTACTAGCTGTGTGACCTTGGGCAAGTCACTTAACCCCAATTGCCCTACCTTCCCCCCTCCAAAAAACAACACCCCCAAAACAAAAATGGAAAGGTGGAGGGAAGTCAGATTATGAAAGGCTTTAAACACACACACAAAAATAAAAGTGTCAGGGAAGTAAAATAATTTCCTTATGCTTAATAAGTGGGAGAAGCAGGATTGGAGACCAGGTCTTGGGACTCTAGGGGAGAAGGGAAGGGAAGGGGCACAAGCATTTACTAAGTGCCTCCCATTTGCCAGGCCCTATGCTATACAAATAGGATGTCATCTGATACAGAGTACACAGCCTAGGCCCTGGACTACCATTAGATTGTGAATTCGCTGAAGAAAATGACTGCCCCTTGTTGTCTTTTTATACCCCAGTGCTTGGCACACAGTAGGTACTTAAATGCTTAACAGCTGACTACCACTCCTATGTGCAGGTCCTCTCTTTAGTCTACAACTGATCTGTGCCCCAACAGTGTGTGATAAAGGATGGAAATTCCAGGTGGAATCTATTAATGTTCCCTGCATAGTGTCTGTCTCTTCTGTGACTTCTGGCCCTGGTACCCATCTTTTCAGTCCTTTCTGTTGGAATGCCCCACTCAGGCTTCTTCATTAGACCCTGTCCCTGGCATCAACAGACCTTTCTCTCTCCCTTTGCTGACCTGGACTGGAAAAGTAACTCACTATGACTTTTTTATCTTTGCTATCCTAATCCAAACTTGGTCTGGTACATTTTTCAGTTTCCATTTTTAGTTAGGATGTACCTCAATTACTTTCTTCAACGCAATTCATTACCTAGGACAAGCATGAAAACTCCGCCTATGCCTCTAAGAACATTAGACCAGATACGCTCCAAGAAAGTTTTGCCAACTTCATCTTTAGTAATCTTAATCCCAAAGTCAATTGTCCTATTGTACATGATATCAACTCCTTTGCACCCAGATTACATCATCATTTGCCATGTAAGGGATTTTGTAAGAAGAGCCAGGTCCCAATTCTCCTATTTCCTGTGTGACTTTGGGCAAGTCCCTGGACAACCCATCAGGGTCTCAGGTTCTTCACCTGTAAAATAAGAGCATTGGAGCACTCCCACAGAAGAGATAGGAGACCACACCTGCTATAGAGGTCACTGATTGTGCAATCACCTTCTAAGGATTTGGAGGCATGTCTTTTGCTCTATCATAGATTCCAAAGTAAGCTGTTCTAATAGGCACTGAGACGTTGAGATGTTGATACAAGTCCCAGTTTCCATCAGACTTGGTGATTTTTCAAAAGGCGGCTTCTAGGCTTTGAATTTTCTACTAGTACCAGCCTTCTTAACATTAGCTGCCAAGAAGGTTCTGGCAAAATTCAGGGGGTAGACAAAGCAGACAAGTGACTCCAGCAGAGGCAAGATTACTGGAAAAATACCTCCCATACTGTGTTGGCTTTTCCACTCCTCCCGACAAATGTCTGCTTGTATTTAACCTTCAAGGCAAAGTTAAGGGCCTGGGCAGGGAAATATTTGACATTCAAAAAGTTTATTCTACCAGAAGGAATGCACCCCTTGTCCCTTTGGAATTCTGACTGTACTCTGTCTTTGTACTAACTAGCATCAATGTGTTTCCTTGCAGGCTGCAACTCAATGGAAACCACCACCAAGTTTGGGAGGCATCAGTGGCAATGCCAGGTCAGGAAGTACTCGGTGAAGGAAATGACCTATTCTGTCATGGTTCTGTAGTGGGCAAGTGGAACAACTGGAAGCAGAATTGGCATAAGGACAAAAGCTATGGACTGGATTGCTACCTGCGTAGTTCCTTGCTACAGCTTTGGACCAAAAAGTCTCCCAGTTTTTTCCACCATCCTACAGGGTAGCAATACTTGTATGATCTGTCTCACAGGGTTTCTATTAGGAAAAGTTATCTCCCTTTAATTGCTGCTGGGGATATCTCAGAGTGTAGGGAAGTAGGGAGGGATATACTTGGAAATGAAAGTGATATAAAAATACAAGATATCAATAGAAGTTAGGAGGCACAATAAATAGAGTGCTGGGCTCAGTGTCAGGAAGACCCAAGTTCAAATCCAGTGGACTGCCTCAGATACTTCCTGTGTGACCCTGAGCAAATCACTTAACCTGTCTGCCTCAGTTTCCTCAGTCTTGAAATGGGAATCATGATAGTACCAATCTCATAGAGTTACTGTCAGGATTAAAAGATAATATAAAGTGTCTGGCACTTTAATGCCTGGCACATAGTAAGCCTCTTTCCCTCCAACAAATTTAAAATTTAGAGGAAAAAAGCTGTTACTTTTTAATAGGCAAAATACTATGCGAAAGTGAGGTCATTCCTATATGTACAAAAATATTTATAGCAGCGCTTTTCTGGTGGCAAAGAACTGGAAATAGAGGAGATTCCCATCAGCTGAGAAATGACTGAACAAGTTGTGGTATATGAATATAATGGAATATTATTGTTTCATAAGAAATGACAAGCAAGTGGAGTTCAGAAAAACCTGGAAAGACTTGTATGGGCCGATGCAAAGTGAAATGTACTATGTAAAAAGTAACAGCAATATTGTAAGATGATCAGCTGTGAATGTCTTAGCTAGTCTCAGCAATACAATGATCCAAGACAACTCTGAAGGACTTATGATGAAAAATGCTATCCATCCCCAGAGAGAGAGAGAGCTGATGGTGTCTGAATACAGATTGAAGCATACTTTTTTTTTTACTTTACTTTTCTTGAGTTTTTCTTGTCTGTGTTTTCTTTTACAACATGACTATTATAGATATGTTTTGCATGACTTACACATATATAACCTATATCAAATTGCTTGCCTTCTCAGTGAGTGTAATGGTAATGGGAATTCGAAGACTTTCCCTGCTTTAAAAATAAACTCTGCCTTCTAATAGGCTGAATGTAATCACATGAAGCCTGTGGTGGAAGGAGTCTGCTGAAGGGTGGAACAGAGCCCACAGGAAGCTGGGAGCCAGAGCAACCTAGACAGGGAGGAAAGGACGCTTCTGAGGGAGACAGATAGGCTTATGAATAAATATTGGTCTCATGTTGGTTTGTGGGAAGGCTAAAGAATGCTGTGGCTCTCTGTGTTGTTGTGGCTTATTAACTTCTCTGCTACTGTGACGGAATCGGCTTGCTGGTCTTGGGATTTGGTTTTCTGGTGTCTGAATAAAGGTTTTGCTTCTGTCTTCTACATAGAAAGTCTGTTATATTTTGTGAGCAAACACTATGCAGGTATATTTATAGTGACTGTGGGTGTTGTGAGTATTGCATTGGCGCCACAGTGAGGAAAGGGTATGGAGGGAAGGAGAATTTGGAACTCAAAGTTTTAAAAATAAATGTTAAAAATTACTTTTACATGTAAAAATGAAATGATATATATATTATATATATATATACATATATATATATATTTATATATATTTGCATTTTAGAAGGTGGAAGGCAGGGCAACTGGGATTAAGTGACTTGCCCAAGGTCACATGGCTAGTGTTAAGTGTCTAAGGCCGCATTTGAACTCAGGTCCCCCTGACTCCAGGGCCACTGCTCTATTCACTGTGCCACCTAGCTGCCCCTAAATAAATAATTTTTTTAAAAATGTGAAGTCACTTGCCAGTTACACCAGTTTTCTTCCCTTATTCCATGAATGCTTATACTCTTTGAGGAAGGAAGTCACAATGAGATATCCTCTTTTTGGTCCACAAGATTGTTAATATTATTCCTAACTCCCAATTCTTGGTAGAAAAGGCCCTAAAGCTGAAAAAGCAACTCAGATTCTGCTTCCCACAGATGGAAGAATGTAGACCATTTTTGAGGCTTTGAGGCACATAGGATGCTTATACTTGGGAGTCAGAGGGACCTGGGTCTAAAAGTGAATGTATCCTATACTCTAGCGCAAGATAGCTCTTATTTTAGATAACTGAGGCTTTGTAAACCTCAGCAAAGAAAAGCAATCATAGATTTAGAGTCTGGAGGGAATTTAGGGATTATCTACTCCAATGCTCTCATTTTATAGATGAAGAAACCGAGGCAGAAGGTTTAAATTACTTGTCCAGTGTCACACATAAAATAGCTGAGCTAAGACAGAAACTCAGGTCTTCTTACTCCAAATCCAGTATCTAATATCATCCTTATCAAAGACTAAGGAACACACATTGGTGGTTTTTATCACACTAGTAACAGACCAGATGTGTAACAAAGGGTCTCATTCCCAATCACCCCAGCATACTCTTCCAAAGGGGAAAACCTACACTTTTGAGATCCACAGGATGTCAAAGCTAGAAAGGATTGTAAAGACAATTTAAGTCCAATGCCCTCAACCTGCCCTCCCCATAGCTTGTTTTGCTGATGGCAACATCTCCTTGATGCCAAAGCTAGAAAGTTTAATCATCTTGGATTCTGCCCTGTCCTCTTACTCCCAGCCATCAAATTGTTAGCTCTCGCTTTGAAGTACCTTTCCATTTACTACCACTACCATAATTCAGAGCCCCATCACTTCTCTCTTGAATTACTGCAATAGGCTTCCCTAAGTGTTTTTCCTGCCTCCAGTCTCTCCATTCTACAAATAAATGCCTGAATAAGCCTCCTAATAACATATAGTTCTGACCTTGCCATCATCTACTCAAAAGCCTTCAGTAATTCTCCACTATACACTACAAAATCCCCTGCCTCTGGTATTTAAGATTGTCCATAATCTGTCTCTCCTCACCTATTCAGTCTTATACTATTCCCCTTCAAAAATTATGAATTCCAGCTAAACAGCTCCTCCTGGAGATCCTGTGTCCCATTCTGCCCAGCTCTCTTCTCCATGTCTTTGCTAACCATAGTACATACCTGAATAGGCCTCTTTTCCTACTTTTCCTTCTGCTGAAGCTCCCTCCTTCAAGGTATTACCTCCTCCCTGAATCCCCCTTGCCTTCTAAGGGAAGGTGGTCTCTCACCTCAAATTCTCACTGCATCTTGCCTAGATGTATCTATACTTCTCCTGCTACCAGTTTGTGTAGGATGTAACCTTTAAAGCCAGTCTTGTACAACATATTTGTATCATCAGTGCTCATTCAGTATCTTGCACAAGGCTGGCATTTAATCAATGGCTGTTGAATTTGATAGAGGCATAATAGTCAGCTGCTTGGCCCACTAGCAAACAGTAGGCTGCTTTCAAGGCTTTTCCATAAAGTATTACCCGAATCCTTCTGATGTACAATGATCTTCTCCCAGATGAGCTATGTAGCACTTAACCATCTAAGGTTATATATATATCTATGTTTATGCCTCATTCACTTGCTATATAGTATAAGTTCCATGAGATTAGGGGCAGTACTTTGCTGAATAAATGCATGTTTTCTTTTTGTTTTGTTTTATTTAATTTTTTTTTTTTGCTTTTTGGAGGGGCAATTGGGGTTAAGTGACTTGCCCAGGGTCACATGGCTAGTTTTTGTGTTAAGTGTCTGAGTTCGGATTTGAACTCAGGTCCTCCTTACTCCAGGGCCGGTGCTCTATTCACTGTGCCACCTAGCCGACCCTAAATGCATGTTTTCAAATCTTTTCAATCCTTTTTGAAGGATTTTGACCAGGAAACAAACAAAATGCCTGTACAGAAGTTCAGGGTTAGGGTTAAGATGTATCACTTTCCCTTTTGGGGCCTTAGTTTTCCTTAGCTGTAAAAGTGTGGGGTAGATTCAATGATCTCTAACATCTCTTTTCAGTTCTAGCATTCTGTAATTGTCTCATTTTACAGGATAGGATTTAGACCCAAGGAACTATCACAGATCAAGTTCTCCCCTCCCCACCCCCATTCCCCATCCTCCCCCCATTTTACAGATGAAGAGCAGTAGTTTACAGGGAGGCAGATTTAGGCTCAATATAATAAAACACATTACCACTTTGGTAGCCTTACCACTTTTGAACAGCTCTTGTTAGGGCGGAATCCCAATTGCTAGAGGTCTTCCCGCTGAGGCTAGATGAATGGGTATTCCTATTCAAGTATGGGTTGTACTAAATGGCCTCTGAAGTCTTTTCAACTTTGAGATTGTGTCCTACATCACATGAGAGATGCAATGGGGTACAGCAGAATGTTGAACTTGGAGTGAAGAATCCTAGGTTTGCATCACAGCTCTTATTAGCTGTGTGAACAACGGAGTCACAACTTCAGTGCTTGTTTCATCATCTGTAAAATGGAGATAACCTTTGTACTATACTAGAGTTATGTTGAGTAAAGAAAAGTGCTTAAAATGCTGTATAAACATGAAGGAAGTTTTAGGTTAAGTCTTCAAGTTATAGCCTATCATGGCAGAACACTATCCAGATACACACAGGCTTGTGTGTTTCAAAATCAGAGTGGATGATCTTGTGCTCACAGACCAACACTAACCTCACAAAAGTGTGGAAAATGCATCACACCACAGCCATGATGTGTTGAGCCAAATCTATTTCATAATTAAGACAAATACAGGCTACTAGTCAGGGGCTAAGGCTAATCACTCTAGCTAGACAGGTGAGACATATATCAAAGTCAGTATAGCAACTTAGCCAGCCTCTCTGGAAGCTACGTAAAACCCGGTGAGAGAAAGTAAAAGGCTTTTGGAGTGCCCTAAAACGATGCAAGGAAGACTACATACTAATTCTCACAGCAAAAGGATTGTAGGTGTGACAGTTGGGTTGTTTTTGGTTCAAATTTGGTATTCTAGATCTCATTATAGTGCAATTTAAAATTTTAATAAAATCTATTTTTTTTCTAGCATGCTTCAAGACTAATTTCATCCGTCTGATTATTTGCAGGCCCTTCTATGCTTAAGTTTAATGATTTGTAGCCAAAAAAGATTCACTCTGGTATTGAGCCCCCTTGGAGTAAGCTGGTCATTGCTTAGAGAGGCCAGATATTGTCTCTCACTGCACTACTTTAAATCTTTTCACTTTAGCAGGAGCTGATAGAGCTTGTGGGTCATAGGCATTTGAAGTTACTTCTACACCATCATAAAGCACTACAGGATTTTTAGCGGACTTTTATTCCAAGATATTTTAAAATATGGCATAATGAATGCTTTTCAACATAAGAGCCGCTAGATATCATTGCCTTTGTTCTCCTACACTTGCCATCCAGCAACCAGATACATCAAATAAGTATTCTGAGACTCTTATTGATGTATTGTATTCCTAACTGGCTTTCCTAACTTGAAAGAACAGATTATTTTAAGTGAGAGCTATAAAGACAAAGGGCTACTAGGACAGTGGCCATTAACCTACGACCTGCAAACTTAAAAACAATTTTTTGACAACTATTTCAAAAGAATTTATTTTCTTGACAATCCTACATGCTTTATTTTTTGCATTTAAAAACATTATTCTGAGAAAAGGTCCCACAGCCTTCACTAGGCTGCCTAAAAGGTCCAAGCCACAAAAAAAGCGTAAGAAACCCTGGGCTAAAGAATGACACCCAGAATAAAGATTAAGAAACAATCTATAATTAATCCAAGACACTCTCTCTCCTTGTATTATTTACCTGTTTGCATATATTTGACTTTTCTATCTATATTCCTTGAGGGGTCATTCTTTGGACTCCCAAACCATGCATAAATTAAGCACTCTGCTGAATTGACCAACATCACAGTGAGGGCTGGGAAGATATTTCTAGGGTTCCTTCTAGCTCTATGTATAATGATCTAAATTAGGTCATAAGTCCCAATAGCTTCAAAGCAGCATAGGGGTTGGAGAGGATAAAATTGTCCATTTTTATTAAAATTCTTAACTCCTCACAAAGTAGGATTTATTTTCCACCTGTACTAATTTCTTTTGGTTCCCGGGCCCATTCTAAATTTGCATGACTGAACAAGCTGCCCTTGTTTTTCTGGTCTGACTCACCTGGAAAACAGAGAAGAAAAAAAAACACACCACCGGGAAACTACCTAAAGACAGCAATAAAGATGCTGTATGACAGATGCAGATATCTGCAAACATGCATCCAGCCCTCCAGTTTGATATGCTTAGTATGCTGAGTGCCATACTTGGAGAGTTCAAGGATCCCAAATACAAAGAATCTCAAATATACCCAAGAGAAGACTTATAAGGATACAACAGTCACACCTCCATTTGTGAAGAAGATGCATGTCAATGTTACTTTGAATGTCAGAAGCTTGATTAACAGGACTAGAATCTAGGAATCCCTCTTTGCCAAAGTATACGCCTTCTTTTCTCTTACAATGAAACCTGCCTTCAACCCCCATTCAAGACAAAGAACATGATTTTGGCTGAGAAAGGAACTTCTCCAACCCCCAAGTAAGAAGTTCAGTTACAACAGGCTTGCACCTGAGAACTGGCACCATTATACCCTTTGGTGGTCTCCTAACTCCTTCCCCACTTGAATCAACTTTACTAAAAAGGATCTTTATTTCCAAAACATTTGTTAACTGAGGAATTACTATTAATGAGGGTAATCATGCTTAAAAATTTTTTTAAATAGTTAGTTATCAAAACAAAAAACACACTTTGGATTAGCTTATGCCCTTCCTCCATTCAAAGATAAAGCTAAGAGATTTTATTTCATTAGCAACTAAGCACATATGAATATGTATAATTCAAAACAATTTTAAACTATCTTGACACACTATTACATTTCTAATACAGTCAAGAGGGGGTAGGAAACAAATACTCCAGAGATACTTAGGTCCAGTTATACATTTTAACAATCAATGGTAAATATTTCCCAATGGATTTTTTTTTCAAAGAAAAAAGGAAGGTGTGGTCATTTGAATGCTTACATGACTCCCAAGAAAACCCTGCACTTGCAGAATAAACTTAAGATAATCACAAACCTGCACAAAGATGCAGAAAAACAATAGGACAAATGGAAACCGCACCCCCCTCCACAAATTATTTTATGTTTTTCTCAAAACACACAAAATTTATGTTGTATTGCCACTACAAATATATTTTATCACATCACTTAAAAAAATTAAAGCATTTCCTTTAAATTCTATTTGATAGGTTTATTTATTTATAATAACTACTTCATTATGGTCTGGTCCATTTTGACTTAGTCGAATAAAAGATCTAAAAAAGCTAAAGAAAACAAATGCTGTCTGGCTATTCTAGTTATGAACACAGATTACAGATTACATATTACATATATATGTTTTATGACTATTCAGTAACACAAGTACAGAACATATTTTTTCTTGTATATTGTCCTTAGTTTACAATATTTCTTCATGCAAAAATTATTAAAATATAGTACAATGAGCTAACCTGTAAATTCCATTCCAACCCAAACCAGTTCCCAAAAAGCAAAATAGAAAAACCAACTTGTTAATTACACCAGTAAGTACAAAAGGAATGGGTCCTTGGCAATAAGGAATAGGTTAAAATAAAGAAACAAAAGGCATGCTTCAACATTTTTGACCAAACAAATCATTTTCAGTTTTTCCCAACCACCAAAATAGCCAATCTATTAGATCACTCAAGGTTGATCTGGCAGTGCAAAATAACCCTGTGATCAATTCAAATTCACTGGCAAATTTATATTTGCCACATACAGCAGTGCCTAACATTAAGCAGTTGTAAATGAGATGTTTCTTTAATAAGTCATGGGAAATAGTTTAGGAAAAAAATTGCATGAAAAAATGTTATACTCTAATGGTTAGTGGATATATTTTATCCTTGAATAATCCCTCCATTTTAAGACACAATGCAAAATTAAAAAAAAAAACTGGGATGATATTAAATGCATCATTATGTCACATCTTATTTCTCAGAGACGAAAAATGTCACATTCAATTAACAGGCAATATTATGGTTCAGGGACTATAGTCCCTTTAAAGTTTAAAGTGATCATTAAAAAAAGTCAGTGATGTAACAACATTCAAGTTTTTAGGAAAAAAGTGAAAATACAAACCAAATGAAATACTATGATGGGCTAGGAATACAGGGCAAAGAAGCTATCATACACAGATTGCTTCTACTGCTGGCTTCCAGGCTCCTGTTTTATAATGTTGACAACATGGAAAATATAAAGGAAGCATGAAGACAGACAGGTATCTACCTTTCTGTAAACACCAAAAACAAAAGCTAAAAAGCTAAGCACTTGTTTAGTGGTACTTTATCTATTAAAATTTTTCCTTTGCCAAGTTTTTTTCTAATTCAAACAACAAAAACATCTGAAAGTAAATATTAACAAATGGTTCAATCAATAGGCTTTAATATTTTCTGAGGGATGTTATATAGGTCTGGCTCTCCCATATATAGAATATGGGAACCTAGAAAGGTGAAACTACTTTTCAGATGCTAAAAAGGCACTTTAGAGTTTTTCAGAAATTCTTTTGTTTGGGCTAGCAGACAACAAAATCAAATTTAGAAAAATACTTAGGGAATTTTACGAAAACTTTCATGCATTGCAACTGTTTCAATGTCTATTTCAGTGTAAAAAAAGCTTCCACATATGAATAAAACTACCTCAAGCAATCTAATGACTACCTAGCATCACTATTTCAATGTCTTTTTCCTTTTAGTTTGCAGCTCAAAATGCTGGCATCTCTTTCCCAGAGGCAATTAATTTCTTATAATGACAAGTCAAGGGAAATCTACTTCAGAGCCTGTGTTTTGCAATTACCTGTTGTGCAATAACATTGGGTTTACTTACTCAGCTTGTCCACTACACAACCTTGACTATCAGACAAAAGAAAACCATTACATACTACGTATATGTATCTATGTATATATATGTATGTACATATGTTTTCTGACTCTCAGCATGACTTTTGACGATAACAGGTTACTCATTTTCTAGTCTCCCATAGTTTTCCATTTCCCCCCCAAAGGTCAAAGACTTAACCAAAAAATGTCAATCCAAATTCACACAAATTACTAGAGTTAATTCAGATTTAACACACAAACTTTAAAAAACGACAAAAGCTTACAAGTATGGAGGCCTTTATCTCCTCTTCAGGACAATTTTAATTTTTTCCCTTTTTTGCTATTAGTTTTCATAATTTCATAACAAAAAAGGGAAATTATTTGTTGCCCACCCTTGTCATCCCCCACGCATAGCACACGGGACAAGAGGCTTTTCTAAACATAAAATTCTTACCAAAAGGGAAAAAACAGTAGTTTAAACAACAACAAATAGTAAAATGGAAAAACAAATCAACATTTCTAAATTTTAAAAACTGGTTTTCCTTTTTGCTTTTATTTAGCATATTAAAAACTTTTTTTGTGCTGCTCTAGTGTTTGGATCCTAATTTTATTAGGCCAATAATTAATCTGTTTCTCGTTTTCATAATTATTTCCAGGACTGTGAAAGAAGTCTTATCTAGATTTCAGAACATTTGCATTTTTTACTTTTGCCCTATCCATTTTTAAATAGATCAATTACTATTAACTCTGCTTCTGACAGAACTCATTTTTTTTCCAGAATAAAAATACACCTCATACAGATAATACAACCAAATGGAAATGCTAATGGATTGTAAATACATCTGTTTTTGCACCATGAAAAATGGCAGAGATACAATCTGCTTGAGTCAGGGGTCATAAACAAATACTGGTATTGAAATATGCATGTTTAAATCATATATGCCTCAGCAGACTGAAAGAGCTCTATATAAATATATAGGAATCTACATAAAGTGCAAAAGAAGCAATATCAAATATGTGACCTCTGATATCTTAGTATTCCCATTCATCTGATTTCAAGTCGAGATAGCTGAGAATATTCTGTGCAAGTTTCACGGCTTGTTTTCTGGCAGCTTTGCACTTCTCCTCTCCTTGAGGATCCACAGCATCTAGGGCTAGCAGTTGCTTTGTGAGGAGCTCCTCCAGCCGTATGTAGTTCTTATCAGTTCTATTTCCGTCAAACGAAAGGACTTCTCGCTGGATCTCAGACAAACTTCCGAGAACGTTCCAGATGGATTTGTGGGATGGGTGTTCCTCAGCAACCCCCTGCTTTCTTTTCTCAAGAGCTTCCTTTAAGTCAATAAAAGTGATAAGTGTTTGCACCTCTATTACAGCTCTCCTTCTTGCTTCTCGGATACATGGGTTCTTCCCAAGGTCCACTTCATCCAACTGTCCAATTAAACTTTGCAATTCTGTCTTTGATCCTAGATATAAATCAGAAGGATTTTGTGCTTTAAGAAGTTCATTCTTCACTTCTCTCATTTTCTTGAGGATCCCTTCTATTTTTAAAATGGATTGATTCTGTCCCAGGTCAAATGCGTGAGTGGAATCTGCTTCTTCTTCTAAATCCAAATATTTCAATAATTTGTTGATATCTTCCACTACTTCCTTCCTATAATTTCTTATTTCTGTACGTCCACAAACATCTAAAGCATCCAGATCAGCAATCAATCCTGAGAGCACACAGGACAAGTGCTTGCAAGTTTCACTGTTGTTTACTCCCATTAAAAGAGCAATAAGAGTCCCTCTGGCTTTGTTCACTTCACACATAACAGAGTTTATTTTGGAAACAGAAGGATGTGCATCTTCAGAAAGTGGCAAGGAAGGCTGCCTCTTCATGGAATCTTCAATAATCTCTTGAACTGCACATATTTTGGTCAAAGTGTGATATCTTGCTTTCCGCAAAGAGATTTTCCCCCCAGTTTTCACACGTGTCAGTCTCAGTATGACATCCTGGATGGCTTCTTCAAATTCATCAGTTACCCGGTTATCTCCGCTACAAAGTGGAGCAATTTCTTCCTTGACAAGTGACTGAGCTTCCTTAAAAATATTCTCTATCTCTATTCGGTGTGGGTGGTTTGCATTCTGCTCCAATTCTTTGAGAAGGCGCTCTGTGTCCTGAGCGGCCCTTTTTCTGGCTTGTTGAATATCCCCCTTTCCTTCAGTATCTACAGAGTCAATTTCAAAAAGTTGTTTAGTCAGAATCCTTTCCAGTTTCTTATAGTTCTTGTCATTTGAGAGACCACTGAAGGCAATCACTTGCTGTTCTATACTCTTGACTTCCTTTTGTATTTCCTGAAGCCTACTAATAGCAGGATGTTGATTTCCCATCTCCATACTTTTATTTGGCTCAGTATCACAAGAGCTAAAAAAATGAGAAGATTATTTTAGTATAATGTCTTTATAGAACATTGTCATGCATTAATTCATTAATTCATTTGAAAATAATTTCATTTCTTCCACATTATTCTTTACATGGTAGTATTATGTTAGCTTTCTATTTCAAAAGTTGCATAAGTCTTTGGCTACATTTCACAACAGTACATTTCAAGGATCCATAACTTTGATGTGGCTACTCCTTCATCAACATATAGTAATCCCACAGTGATTAAGCAGAAAATCTTCAAGAACAGTTGAAGACTCAAAATTCATCACTCTGAGGCCAATCTGAATTTAGCAAGAATGTTCCTCAGATAACAGGCAGAGAGAGTCTGTCACCCGGCACATATGTGAAGCTACTCCTGCTTGGCAGATCCTGCCAGTTTGCCTTTGAAAATTTTCATGCCATGAGGAAAATAGAGGAAGACCTATCAAACTACCTAAATAACTACAATTAGAAAAATAATCATATACATTATATGCTATGAGTCCAAGACTAGAAACCAAGAAGACCTGGATTCCATGACACTTGTTTGCTCTGTGGCGCTGGGCCTATGTATCTCAAATATCTTTAACTGTAACAAATAAACAAGACACAATCTATTAAAAAAAAGGTCACAAAAAGCTTGGAATTAACATCATTACTCTTAAGTTTCTACTCTTAGTTTCTTCTAAGCCATAAAATTGGTCTTTCATTGGTTTTACATAATATTAAAAAGTTTAATGGCTGAAAATAGAGAACAGATAAGTAAAACTTTTCTCCTCTGACCTAATCATCATCCCTTGCCCTCCTTTTTCCTTTTTCCAAGAAAGGAAATGTAACAGTAAGAACTAGGCTATTTTAGCAAGGATACAGAGAAAGTCTCACTCCTTCTCTCCATCCCCCCAAAGAAAAACCAAACACCTACAACAGATCTATTATTAAGTTCTCATTCCCTAGGATCACTAGCTGATCTACACATTTTCTATTTTCTTCCTGTCTTCACTCCAAAATCTCAAAAACCTTCCCTTTAAAGATTTGGCAAGTATTCCACAAGGTGTGTTACTGGGATACACAGGGGCTGAGACATTCAGCAGTAGTGGCAAGGCAGTCGGTATTAGAAGTCAGAAGAGCTGCATTGGATCCTAGGTGCTAGTAAGTGTTAAGTGTCTGAGGTCACATTTGAACTCAGGTCCTCCTGACTGCAGGGCCAGTGCTCTATTCACTGTACCACCTAGCCACCCCTTATTACCTACTTCTGAGACTTTGGGTCAATGACTTCAGTTCCCTCTCTGGGTTTCATTCCATTTTTTCATCTAAAAAATGCAAGGGAGAAAAGGTAGCCTAGGGGATCTATCTCCAAGGTCCCTTCCATGACACTTAGCCAGGTCCACATGGTACAGAGTGCTGCTACTTAATCCAAACCTAACTAATTTATCACCTCTCCATTACAAGAGTCCAGAATAGTTTAGAGACAGTTTGTTAGAGGTATTCCTCTGTTCTGTCCATTGATAAAGACCTTCACTCACAAATGCTGGTCTCAACACTTCCTTTTGGCTTTACAGAGAGCAGGGCCATAAAACAACCAAAAATCTTTAGGGATGCAGAAGTGAATGAGGATCTGGACCAGGTGCCACCTCCCACCTTGAGTTCCACTGGTGTCACCACATCAGTCAATGGTCTCTTCCAGTTACCCAGAAGGAAAGAGACGATGTTAAAGTGCTGAACAGGGCTGGAACTGGCCAGGCTCCTGCATCTGCTTCCACAAGTTGTTACGTTAGGATGGATGAGCCCCTTTATGGGTCAGGTGTTAAGTCCAAGGCTACATCCTGTGTCACCCCGCCCCAGCTGGTTCTGAAAGGAGCACAGGGCTCAGGGGACCGGCCACTGCAGCCACCTTCTACGGCCGGGCTTCGCCGGCACGGCTGCCCTGCTTCCAGGGAATCCAAGCCCCTGACTCGTCCCTGACCTCACAATAGGGTTGGCCATGGGGGAGGGGAGACCTCAGAGCTTCCCGGGGCTCTGGGCTGGGTTCCCAAAAGGCGAGGTAAAAATCGATGATCCCATTCCCTCCCACTGTGGGGGGAAGGGTGTTATGGGGGAGCAACCCCGGGGAAAGAAATGGTTCTGTGTGGGGAGGGGTTACTGAGAGAAAAAGCCCCGATAGTGAGGAAACATACCCCTTCCAGGCCCCCCAAAGCCAAGAGGCCCAAGGACTTGGGGGGGCAAAAGGAAGGAACCCCTGAAGGAGGGAAGGGGGCTACAAGGAGAAGGGGGGAGCCCTGGCCTGGGTAGAGGAGTAAAAAGAGGGGACCCGGATTCTGAAGGCATGGGAAGAGAAGCCCGGGCTGCGAGGGCAGGAGAGTAAAGGGGGCCACCCTGGGATGAGGGGAGCGAAAAAATGGGGACTCGTCCTCTAAGAGCATAAAGGGAGTAAAAACAGGGGGGCTGGCCTTTGGGAGTTTCGGGTGGGGGTGATGAAAAGAGAAAACGGCCTGCCTGAGAATGGGGTGTAAAACGGAAGGAAAGAAGACCGAGGATGGGGCAGGGAAGGGGGACTCGGCCTCGGAAGGGATGCGGAGGAGGGCGCCGCGGGGGGCCCGGTGGGGAGAGGGAGGGAGGGTCTGGTAAGAGGGATACATACCCCCCTATCCCGCTCCGGAGGGGCCACAAGGAGCAGTCGGTCACCACCGCCGAGTCCTTCACTCTCGCTCTTACCACCTCCAGCCGGGCCCTGAAAGGAAAGCGCCCCGTCTGGCTCGCCCGCCCCTCACCTTCCCGGGCGTCGCCATTTCCCGGCACCGGCCCCTCTGCCCGGCCTAGTTCTCTTTCTCTTCCTCCCTCCGCTCTCTCCTCCCCTTTCCACCGGCTCCGCCTCCCCCGGCCCCCGAGCCCAGCTCGGCCCGGCCGAACACCTCCCCGCCCTGGGAAAGCGCTACCCACCCCCTGCGGGGAGAGGAGTCGCTCCGCCCCAAGTCCTCCGGGGGCCGGGAGGCCGAGCGTTGACACTGCCCTGAATCGCCGGGCGGGGGCGGCCCCGGCTGCCAGATGGAGTCCTGCCTCGCCGCCTCCGCCGCTTGCTGGCCCTCTCTGGGCGAGTACACGGTCGGCCCCCGGCTCCCCTGCTCCGGCTCCTTGTCTGGCTCCTCCTCCGCGGCCGCCATTTTACGAGGCTGCCGTAAAGCGGCGCAGCCGAGGCGGGAGTGAGGGAACGCCAATGGCGGCGGCCGCGGCGTCTACTCGGATGGGCTGGAGAGCAGGGCTCCTGCGTCCGGCCCGCCGCGGCTTCTCCTGTCACGGCCGCCAGCCCGGCCCGGAAAGAGGGGCAGAGCCCGAGGACTCGACGCTGAGCCGGGTAACCAGGGCGTCAGCGGGGCGGGCCCGGGGCCCCCGAGGTGGGAAGGCCTGGCAAGTACACGCGGGTCGGCCGTGACCCAGCCGGTGACCCACGGAAGCCACCCTGCAGCGGTGTCGCTGTGTGTGTGAGTGACTGAACCCCGACGTGTGTCTCGGTGTCAATGAGCGTCCGCCTGATGAGAGGGGCAGAGAGTCACTGAGCCCCGACGTGTGTCTGCCTCGAGGCCTCGGCCTGGTGGGGGGAGGGGCGGAGAGCGTGACTCTGAGCCGGGGCCTCTGGGGGGGAGGGGCCTCGACGTGTGTCTCAGTGAGTGTGAGCCTCGGCATTGTCGGGGAGGGGGACAGAGTGTCACTGAGCCCCGACGTGTATCTCTCTCTAAGCTCCGGCCAGGCGCGGGCAGGGCAGAGACCAGTCACTGAACCGCTGAGTCTGCTGCTCGGCCCAGCCCGGAATTGGAGGGAGTGACTTTGAAGTCCGTCCCTAGGCCCGGGCCCTGCAGGGTGGGTGTGGAGGGTCGGGGGAAGCGTCACCGAACCCTGGTGTGTGTTTTACTGAGTTCTAGTGGGCACACACCGGGGTGCGGGGTGAGTGTGCCCCTAAAGCGCCCGTTTATTAAATCACCTCCTGTGTATTCCTGAGCTGTGGCCTCCCATGGTTGTGGACCCTGAAGGGCCGGGCCCTGTGCATTGGCTTAGGGTCGAGAACCAGGAATAAGCCATCAGACTGTGGCCGTGCTTGCTCCGTCTCTGTGGGGCGGTTGGTGTGACTTGGACTGTGTGTGTGTGTGTGTGTGTGTGTGTGTGGTCACAGCGGGCGGGCAGAGTGACCGCTTCCTGGTACAGAGGGCACAGCAGGGCTCAGTTTTGCCCAAGTCTTGTGGGAAGTGAAGGAGAAGGGAGGCTCGTCGGACCCCAGCCTTCATCCCTGCCTGTGTTCTCCGGAGACAGGATGAGGCATATTCTAAAAACAAAGTTCCCTTAAGCCGGGGGCACCGGGGCTGACTTGGGGCCCTTGGGTCTCTTCTTTCCTGTGCGGTTTTATGCACTTTATGTCAGGGCCAGAGGGGGGGGAGTGGCCTCTGGGGAGCCGTGGCGGGGCTGCCCTCTGAGCCCCACTCCCACTCTCAGTGTCAGCTCCATGGGGGTTTGCTGCCATGTGAAAATATTAGCTCGCTGATTCTGCTGAAGATAGGAGGGTATAGAAAGTGTAGGAACGCAGCATAGGGAAGGGGTGGGACTGAGTGGACAGAGAGCTGACCTTAGAGCCAGGGAGATTTGGTCAGGCCTGATCTCTGACACATTGGCTGTGACCCCGGCTCAGGTGCCAACTTCTTCGTGCCCTGGGCAGCTGGGTGGCCCAGTGGGTACAGAGCACTAGGCCGGGAGTCAGGAAGATACGTCTTCCCGAGTTCAAATCCGGCCTTAGACACGTACTAGCTGAGTGACCCTGGGCAAGTCACTGGTTACGCCGCTTGCCTCAGCTTCCTCATCTGTAAAATGAGCTGCAGAAGGAAATGGCAAACTGCCCCAGTGTCTTTGCCAAGAAAAACCTAAATAGGGTCAGGAAGAGTCAGGTGAGATTGAACCGACTGAAGGCGAAGAAGAAGCTCTGGGCCATCATTTGGATGGTAAGTTGCAGCTTTTGTAGGGGGAATTTCTGCACTTGTGAGTTCTCTGTACCAATGGAATTACAGTAATATTCCATTACATTCACATACCACAGTCTGTTCAGTTTCTTCACCAGGTAGTAGACACATATTTTATTTCCATTTTTTACTACCACAAAAGTTTGGTATGTGTGGGAGCCTTATGTCATTTACTTTGAGGTATCCAGTTGAGTTTGAAGGTTGTAAGGTGAAAGCTCAAAGTTGGGTTAATGTGTATTCCTCTTATTAATGATTTGGAGCTTTTTTCTTAGAGTTATGAGTAGTTGGCATTTCTTCTTTTGAAAACTGTTCTTAAGGCAATTTTCAGAGGCAGACATTAAAGATATTTATGAAAAAATGGTCTAAATCACTATTGGTTGGAGAAATGCAAATCAAAACAACTCTGAGGTACCACATCTCACCAGCCAGATTGGCTAAGATGACAAAACAGGAAAATGACAAATGCTGGAGAGGATGTGGAAAAATTGGAACACTAATGCATTGTTGGTGGAGTTGTGAACTGATATAATCATTCTGGAGAGCAATCTGGAACTATGCTCAAAGGGCTATAAATAATTGCATACCCTTTGACTCAGTAATACCACTTCTGGGTTGTACCCCAAAGAGATCGTAGAAGTGGGAGGAAGACCCATGTGCACAAAAATATTTATTGCAGCTCTCTTTGTGGTGGCAAAAAACTGGAAATTAAGGGGATGCCCATCAGTTGGGGAATGGCTAAACAAATTGTGGTATATGAATGTAATGGAATACTGTTGTGCTATAAGCTATGGGGAGGAGACGGTCTTCATATTCACCTGGAAAGGCTTATACAAACTGATG
>CM053581.1:335224860-335264717 GCA_028627135.1 Pseudochirops cupreus | reverse complement strand
CCTTCTATTTTTTTCATTTATTTGGATCTGTTTAATAGTATCTTGATTTCTCATAAAGCCATTAGCTTCCATTTGCTCCAGTCTAATTCTGAAGGAATCATTCTCTTCAGTGAGCTTTTGAGATTCTTTTTCCATCTGGCAAATTCAGCTTTTTAAGGCATTCTTCTCCTCATTGGCTTTTTGGGCCTCTTTTGCCATTTGAGTTAATTTATTTTTTAAGGTGTTATTTTCTTCAGTCAGGTTGTTGACTCTCTTTTCATGCTTTTCTTGCATCATTCTCATTTCTCTCCCCAGTTTTTTCTTTACTTCTCTTATTTGATTTTCAAAATCCTTCTTGAGCTCCTCCATGGCCTATAACCAGTTCATATTTTTCTTGGAAGCTTTTGATGCAGGAGTTCTGACTTCACTGTCTTCCTCCCATTCTATGCTTTGATCCTTTTTGTCGCCAAAAAAGGAATCTAAGGTTTGATGACTGTGCTTGCTTTGCTTCCTCTGCTTGCTCCTGTTGCCAGCCAGTCACTTGACTTTTGAGCTCTTTGCCATGGTAGAACTCTGCTTCCAGAGAGGAGAGCTTTGACCCAAATCACTGGGGTTTTTGCAGCTGCTGGGGCTATTAGTTGGGTGCCCTCTCTGCTACCCCCACAAGTGCTGGCTCACTGGTCACACACCTCAGGACCACCACCCAAGACAGTGATCCAGATCTAGGCGGGTTAAAGCAAGAGCCATTACCCTCCGAATGGTCTCTTGGTCCTCCTATGATCTGCAGGCCAGGAGCTCTGAAGCAGCCACATGGTGGCAGTTGCAGGGCCCAGGCACCTCCGCTGCTTCTCACTCCAGGGGCAGAGGCCGGACTGTGCTCCGCCCTGTCCCCCTCCCCCGCTCTCACCCCCCCAGTTCCAACCAAGGTCCACACTGACCTTTTACTTTGTCTTTGGCATTTATGAGTTGATCTTTCTGGAAACTGCCATAGCTACTGGGGATCCACTCTCCTGAAGTCTGCTCCAGCCGCTGTTGGTCAGGGCTGCCCTGGGGCTAAAACCACAGGCTCATGTGGGCTGGGCTCGGCTCCCAGCGCTGCAATGGACCCTTCCTGTCCAGCTGCCTTCAGTGGGAGATTTGTTTGTCTCTGTCACTTTGTGGGTTCCGTAGCTCTAGAATTTGTTTAGAGTCATATTTTATAGG
The DNA here is from genome assembly GCA_028627135.1 of Pseudochirops cupreus. Classification (NCBI taxonomy): domain Eukaryota; kingdom Metazoa; phylum Chordata; class Mammalia; order Diprotodontia; family Pseudocheiridae; genus Pseudochirops; species Pseudochirops cupreus. Next base: position 335,263,535 of record CM053581.1, on the reverse strand, counting down.
TATTTGAGGTGGTTATAGGGGGGGCCACACCGCCATCTTGCCTCGGCCCTGAGTCTCCTCTACTTCCCTTTTTTACTCTCTGCCGTCTAGCGTCTACATTCGTCTTTCAACTGAAATTGTTCTCTCCAGAGTTACCATTAATCTCTTAATTGCCAAATCTATGGACCTTTTCTCAGTCTCCCTCTTTCTTGACCTCTTTCATCCTTTTACCCTTGATACCCTCTTTTCTCTAGGTTTTTGTTACGTTGTCTTTCCTGGTTCTCCTCCAACCTGTCTTACCACTCCTCAGTCTCCTTTGCTGAATTTTCATGCAGGTCATGCTTGCAGAGTAATCTGTATCTGCTTGAGGTTACTCATCTCTCTAGCCTCAGTTCCTGAATTAAGGTTTCATGTAGGGGTCCTTGATTCAGTTTGGGGTATTACTCAGTGTCACCTTAGGTCACCTGGATTTCTGTCCTAACCTCTACCTTCAGAGGCCAGGCCTTCTTGGATCTTTGTTGTTTGGAGCTCTGGATCTTGAGGGCATTTAGGTAGGACTGAATGCTAGAGCCTTCTGATCACCTGTAACCTGGGCTGGCCTGGTCTGGGTGCTGTCATGACTGCACTGGTCCCTGACATTCCAGGTGGCTAGGGTCCACCATCTGGGTTTCCAACCTCCCTGGGGCTTTCTCTGGAGAATCTTCTGCTCATACTATCTCAGGACATAGAGACTTGCATTCTGTAGGAGTCTCTGAACATCTTTTATCTGACTGGGAAATGTCTAGCTTGTTTACCTATGCTGTAGCTGGTGCCACCTTTGCCACTGGCATCATTTCTGTTGCTCATGGGCTACTGGCTGACTTTTGGTGAAGTTCTAGAATAGAAAGCACTGTCATTTCTCATTAGATTTCTTAATCGTTAATTTGATCTGGTACAGTTTCTAGGTTTTATGCTGGAGTAGGTATGGCCGTTCCAGTAGCTATCTTGGCTGGAAATCCTATCAAATTAAGCAACCCACATCTTCAATATCTCCCTATTCTCTCTAAGATAAAATATACATTGTCTGTTATATAGGACCTTCCAGGATGTGCTTCCAACCTGCCTTTCCAATCTTATTTTTTTTAATGTTTTATTATGCTTATTATTCCCACAGTACTATCATTTCCCCATCTCCAACAAACCAATACAAACCTTGTCCAACAAAAACACCTGACCTTTGCAGAGCACTGCATGTTTACAGAGAAGTGAATAGAAAGATATCAAAGATAGAAAAGTATATGGTCACTTTAATTATTGTCTTTAGAACACTTTGTGTGGCTCTTGATGGTTGGAAAACTACAGTCCAGACCTGCCTCTTGTGTGCCCCGTGAACTAAGCATGGTTTTTGCATTGTATAATGCAATAAAACTTTATTTAAAAATGTAAAAACAATTTTAAGCTCACCTGTTTTTGCAGGCCCCAAGTTTTGGTCCAAGAGCCGTAGTTTGCCAGCTCTAGTTCTAGGGTTTTTTTATATATATATATATATATATATATATATATATATATATATATGTATGTATGTGTGTGTGTCTGTGTGTGTGTGTGTGTGTGTCTGTGTGTGTCTGTGTGTGTCTGTGTGTGTCTGTGTGTGTCTGTGTGTCTGTGTGTGTGTGTGTCTGTGTATCTGTGTGTCTGTGTGTGTCTGTGTCTGTGTCTGTGTCTGTGTCTGTGTGTGTGTGTGTTTTAGGATTTATATAGATACTCATGTATCTTTATATATATGTACATATGTGTATATGTATATATTATAGATGTGTATGTGTACAGACACATAGTGTAAGTATTCTGAAACAACTACTCTTCCCTACTCAGTGTATCTTACTGCTATTCTGATGGAAGGGTCTATCTACTGTCAATAAGAGATAAAAAGACTTCCAGGTCCCTTCAGCTTTTGAGTTGTATAATAAAGCAGCCAATAAAGATTTGCACCTGGGAAGTCACTTTGATGTGAGACAGTAACCTCTCCCCTGAGAAATGGCCTGGAACCACAGCTCTTTCTAATAAGAAAACCTGTGATGTGCACACAGTCCTGTGTGTACACAAGGTTGAATTTCAGACTAGGATGCCTGAAAGGGCAGAGTCTCAGCTAGTGACTCTCTCATAATGGCATGGCATTTCTTATTTCATGTTCTTTAGAAAGTAGAAAGTTTATGTGGTAGAGATACACATCTTAAGTTATACATTTTCCTTATAATTCTTTAAATGAAGCCAAACTGAGCCCTACACCCCCTTTACAGTAGTAAAATCTTCTTCTCCCTAAACCTGTACCATTGTTTTATGTCTAAATTAATTTCTAGGTAAAAGAATAACATTGAATGCAGAAGAAATGGCTGATTTTTATAAGGAATTCTTAAGTAAAAATTTTCAGAAGCAGATGTACTATAACAGGTAGGTGTATGCTTTTTATTCCAACACAGCTGAGGAATACTGAATCCACATGGTTTGTGATTGCATAGTAGGTCACAGTCATAGTCTTTTTAAATTTAATAATCTCATCTTTATGCAAGAGACATACATTCCTGCTTCTCAGAATTTTTAAATGAAATGATCTATTTAAACAATCTTACTTTGGCCTTCTACATGGCATAAGGAAAAGATTAAAGGTCTGAGAAGTGTCAGATAAGAAGCATCTTAGGAATGTTCCAGCCCAACCCTTTGGTTTCATAGATGAGGACTCTGAGGCCCCTGTAGGTGAAGTGACTTGGCCAAGGTAGCAAAGCCAGGATTTGAAACAGGTTTTTAGTCAAATGAGTATCTGTTGTACTTGATTTCTGTCTCCAGCCTCTGATCTGTGCACACGGCAGTGTTCTCCATGGTCACTTGCATGTAGGACCCCATGTGACCTAAAATCTTTCTGGGTAAAGCTTTTATGGAAAGTAGAGTTGAAAGTAAAGAGGCCCAACCTTAAGCAAAGTTGTGAAGTGGGTGAAGGCCACAGCCTTCTCTTCTTTATCTTTTACCCATTTGGTAACGTTTCCTCCCCTTTTAGGGGCCTAGTATTTTCCTGCTGTCTTCTCCTATTCTCTAGCAAAATAAGGAAAATGTCCTTGTGTCTGCAGAAGCTGAGGGACATGTCTGTTAGTCACATAGTATGTAGGAGAGTGAAGCTTTGGTGTTAACCCTCACAACTCACTGTGAAGTTGGTGGAATTCCTTTTGTGGATTCAAGTCAAACTTCATTAATCATAGTTATTTATGTGAGCTACATGTAATTATGTCTAATGACCTTGCAATTAGACACAATAACTCATATGAATTTTATTAAATCATTTTAAGTCTTTATTACCATACTAATCCCTATCCATGTGTGCTTAGTTTTTATAGCTGGTTAATAATGTAATACCCTTGTCTATTCATTGCTTATGTACACAAAATGACAGGGAACATTGGCGATGCAGTCTTAGCCACAATTGCATAACTTTACATTTTACATTTGTAAGATCTTCTGTTGAAAAGTGATGTAAAAGTCAGTCTCATGTGTGATAGACTTATTCTGAATAAACCCAGACAAAATACTTAGTGTCCTGTCATACTGATTTTCATTAAGGCATTGCTTCCCCTTTAAATGGTCCTCCATAAATAAATTCACCAGTTTACAGAATCCTAGAATGTTAGAAGTGGCAGGGACCTTAGGGCATAGAACGTCACAACAGGTAGAGCCTTAGAGCCCGTGTTCTCCTAGACAGAGGAAGCTGCTTGCCCAGGGTCACACAGTGAGTGAATGATAGAGTCTCGGTTTTCAGTTTCTTAACCCCATGCGCTGCTCACTACGACATGTTCCAAAAGTTTACACATCATTTGTTTAGAATTCAGAGCACATTTTCTCATAGAAATGATGTTACAAGTTGTGTTTAGGTTCCCAGGCCCTCCCCTGAAGCAATAGAAATTTAAGTATTGTTCTCATGTGTCATGGGTGGCTGTGCAGTGTTCAGAGCAGTGGTGGAAAGCTTTATGTAACGTGTTGATTCACATCATCTGCTTGCCATCTCTTTGCTCGTGTTTGAGCCCTTGTTTGTTATTTCCTCCTTCTGGCCCAAGTGCTGATAAAGTACTCTGAGCCTGTTCCCGAACAGAAGTCCTGTGTTCACTCATCAGCTCATTTGGCTGAAAGTAATGGCATGACCTACATACTTATTAGCATTCTGGCTCTGAAGGGTTTAGCTTTCAGAATATGGGACCCTCGCCTTGAGCTATGGCTTCTGTATGAGCATTACCAGTTGAAATTGGGAACTAGCTAGAGTGATGCAAATGCAAATTTCAGCATGTTATTGAGGGTTAGTTTTTAAGTCATGTAAGACTATTATTGTGTGTGAAATGCATCCGTAGTATTTGTATTTAGGCGATTTGAAGATTGCCTTTTGGGCAATTAAAATAAAATGAATGAAAAACCATAAAATTGAGAAACCAGTAAATGAAAACAAGGACCTCTGTAATTTTTCTCAGGTCAGCATTAGTGATAAATGAATCTAACCACTTTTCTCACCATTGTTGGGGAGGAGGTGGACCCTTTCTTTTCTTCTTTGAGTATGAAATGTGTTGCTTCTGTAAATAGGCTGCCAGGATCAGGCATTGTGGATGCATGCAGTGCAGCCCCCGTCACCTCCCACAGAGCTTGTCCAAGCACTTCATTGCCTATTCAACATACCCCTTGTCATTCATCTCCAGAGTCTCTTTTTCCCAGAGAAAGCTTTCTAAAGTGTGTAGAAAATCCCTCGAATTTCTGCATTTCCTCCAGAGGCCACAAATGTTCCTTTTTTCTTGGAAATTCGAGTCAGGAATGGAGCTTACATCACCAGAATAAGCAAAGGTAGTTGTACATTTTGAAGGCTAACAAAGTTCTTGAGAGAATGATGGACCAAGTTTAATAAAATGAAATTTAATAAAGGTAAATGTACAATCCTGTATTTGGATTTTTAAAAATCAACTTCATAAATATAGGATGGAGAATACAGAGCTAAAATTGGACAAAGGCTGGAGGGCTTTAGTGTACTGCAAGCTCTATAGGATCAGCAGGGTAGCTGATTCTGAGTCAGTAAAGGCTTAAAGGCAAATCTCTGCTTCAGAGTAAGAAATGCTGCCCCTGCAGGTAGTCAGTTCTCATTACTGGAGGTGTTCAAGTGGAAGCTGGATGATATTCTGTTAGGTATTCTAGTACTGCTACTTCCAGCTGTGAAATTCTGTGATTCCCTGTAATTATTTTTTTCAAAAATATTATTTTTGAATATTAGATGATTTTTATAAAAAAGACCTCTTTAATGATAAATGCCTTCCATTTCCTTCCTCCTGTCTTGTTGTAATAAATATTCAGTGTTTGGGGCATTTTAGGGAAAGGGGAAAATTATTAACAAAGGAGGATGGTAAGCCAAACTCTTTTTAAGTTTTGGTGCTGAGTCCTTTCTCTAATGCTTAGAATATTAATCATAAGTTACTATTATATATAATACGTAATGTTCCTTGTTCTTTTTCTTGTGGTAAAATCTAGAGACTGGTACAAACGTAATTTTACTATCACCTTGTTCATGGGAAGAGTAGCCCTAGAGAGAATCTGGAGGAAGCTTGGATTCAAACGGGTCAAGAACGCTTAGAAGCTGACCTGCATCTGCCTTCACCAGCTCCCATGCTGGCCATCGGGGTCAGGCACTGTTGTGACTGTGATATCCTATTTACCTCAAACATCATTGTATCGTATGGAAGTGACTGACAAACTCAGCATATGTGGATGATTTAAAAAATGTTTTTTAAGTGTAACAAAAAGTCTTTCAGAAGTTTTTCCATTGAAGGTCACTTTTGTATTCCCTCCCACAACAACCCAAGCAATTAAAGTAATTTGCATGAACTGGAACAGATTGCAGAAGATTTATTTTGGGGCAGAGGTGTGGCCCAGAGAACCCACAGGTCTCAGCTCGCTTTTGCTCTGTGACTTTCTTCCTGGTGGAGATAAGTAATATTATGGTCATTTTAATTCCTGAGTTGGCAGTTTGGGGGTCAGCATGTTTTGAGATGATACTCAGGCTCTGTAATTCGTTGTGCCAGATGTGCCCCACACATACTTTTAAAGTAATTGGCGTCCCCCTTGTCAGGTAATCACTTACAGTCTGAGGTAATTAAGCTATCATAACATTAACTATCCCCAGAGCATATATTCACATGCTGATCAGACATCATGTTGGGTGCCAAAGCTTTAAGAAATACTTAGTATTTATTTTGCAATGAATGTCCTTTGAAACAAACGTTTGAAGTATGACTGTGCTGTAATTAAAAAGTTGTGGTTTTTTTTTTAACAAATATAAAAGAATGTACACTTCCAAATGTAAGCATTACTATTGTTCAAAATATTTCTGGAACTCCTCTCTAGAATTTACCTCCTAGTCTTTTGAACATTTTCGTTTGTAGCACATCATTACCCTTGAAGGGTAATTGGAATTTTTGAAACATTGAAAGCCATGTCTAGCAAATGAAGTGGGTGATACTGCTTGTTGGGACAGTTTGGGGTTCCAAACAAGCTGAGATTCTAAAATAATAAGTGGTTTTCTTCTGTAGCTGGTTAATCTGGCCCTCAGTGTCCCAAAAGAGGTTTCGGGAATTGCCTTTAAGATTCCTTTTAACTCTGAGCTCCTGTTTTAAAACAAGGGCAAAATGGCAGCCATGAGTGTATCTCTGTCTAAAGATGACTACTTTGAAAAGAGGAAACACACTCATATAAATCCTGGTCTGCCAGTTCAACTAATCGAGTTGCTTTAAAATTACATTTTGAGCTAAAACCTGCAGTAAAGGCCACGTTAATCAGCAGTGCTCTCATCCTGTAAGCCACTCAAAGTTGTGAGCACATGGCAGAGGACATTAACTTTTCTCTGTCATGATTTCTGTCACCATCTTATTGCACTTGCTGCCTGTCTGCAGGGCTTTTTAGGACCCCACCATGCCCCAGTCAGTATGGAGATAGCAGAGGAATTGAACTTCCCAGCTCTTCTGGTGACTGATACCTCAACATGATTATATTCCTCTGGTCTCTTTTCCTCTACAGCCCAGAAAAGGGTAGGTAGATTTTAAGGAAGGAAAGATATTTTTGAGGTAAATGTTAAATATGGGAGGTAGACACATAGTCCTTGCCTCAGAGACATAGATTTGTTCTCACTGTAGAATTAGTAGTTGTTAAATTCCACTTAGGGAGCAAATGATTGGCAGGTGTGAAGGAATGGGGCATATAAGAAGGGCAGTGGAGAAGGCACATTTTTAGCTGTGGAAATATGAAAAGACAGATGATCAGACGATTCAGATATAGAGAGCTCTGAGGACTTTGCAAGGTTATTCTCTGCTGCTAAGGCTTACAATTTAAGACCAGGAAACGGTTTTGGGAATGGTTTTGTGTGTTTTACTTGGTTTTTCTTTTCTTTTTTTAATTAAAAGAAGTAGTTTAATATTTATCTTTAGGCAGAGAAAATAAAAATGGTTATTTTATTTTTAAATGTAACTGAGAAATCATATTTTTCTTCAAAGATTCAGTTCAATCCATATTTATTAGAGTGTCAGAGCTGGAAAGGACTTTAGAGATTTAGTCCAGCTTCTTGTTTCAAAATGAGGAAACAGGTCCATAGAGCAGGACTTGCTCAAGGTTGAGCAGTATGTTGGTGGCAGAGCTAGAACAAGAGCCCAGTGACCAGATTCTCAAACTATTATTTTTCTATTTTCTATCATATCTTGCTGCTTTCCATCATGTGTTTTATGTTATCTTAATCCACTCTACATTAAATGTTTTAATGATGTGTGGTTTTCTCAGGTGGGCCCTCCTCCTAGTAATGGAGATCACAGTTCTTTTATGCCTTGGTTTGGTATTGGAGAGTTGGTGTGGATGAAAAATTCATTACCTGATAGCCATTTAATCCAGCTGCTGCTTGATGAGTCTTTCTGAACTAACCAGCACACAAACAGATCTGTTACCTGTTGTTGAAACCATTCCAGCCTATTAAGGCTTGCCAGGGCTTATGTTCCCCTAGCATAGCATTTGAAAAGCCTGGATCACCTGCATGCCTCAACAAGGCTCTTTAATCCATTAAGTTTGCTTAATAGCCTGTGATCTCTATGCTGCTGTGACAGCAACATGCATGTTGACCTAGTAAAAGAAGCTATTTTATCTTATTGGCTTAAATCATCCCAGTGGTGAAGGGACAGACTAGCACTGATTAATACTTGCCAAGCAGTGCTACCAAATAAGGTGTCATTGTGCTTTCAACACAAACCTCTGGAAAGTAAGAATGAAGAGTTCCAGTACTCTGGTATTGGCTCATTGAAAGTTTTCATATAAATATTGTGGTCCTCTCAAGAAGAAAATTACAGAACATATGTTGAAAAATTCAAGACATCTGGCTTAAATTCACAAAAGAAAGAAAATGTTTCCAGTTTCACAATAGGTTGAAGCTTATTGTCAGGGCCCTTTGAAGTTTGAAGTTAACAGGAGCTGGTTTTTAAAATATCATACCCTTTGACTATTCTGTTCTGGTCAGGGGTTCCGGAGCTTTTTTGAGCAGAGAGCTCCTTGCAGATCTGTGCCTTCACCTTTAAAATCTGGCCTAACCTCTGCTGAATTTGTATGCCTTTGTCATCTGTGTTGAGGATGTCTGGCGCTGAGAAAAGACCATACAGTATAATGGGGAAAGCACTAACCTGAGAGGGGAATTCTAATTCTGGCTCTGATACTTCATCTTTGTGTGATCTTAGGAAAGTCACTTCTTTCTATACCCCAGGTTTCTCTTTTCTAAGGGATCTATATTCTCCCAATATCTTTTTCATTTTATAGAGCTTTTGTTGACAGGATGCTTTTAGCAACTGAATACATAAATATGATTACTGAAATCAAAATCGATCTGATCATCTTTTAAAAAATAATGGTCACGTCTTAATGCCAAATGTTAACTTGATTCTTTAGTGTCAACTCTGTTTATTACTAGAAGTACAAATGTGCTGATGGAATTGATAGGAAATGAGGAGGTACTCTGGCTTTGATCTTTTCCTGAATTATAAATATTTGAGCTAAGCAATCATTTTAATGTTACCTCATGCCACAGATAAACAGAAGCAAATAATTTCGAGGTCATTTTGAATTGACCTTGATGTCTATGTGTTCACACACAAGAAGTTTTTTAGATCATTTCTTTTTAAAAGAAAATCTTCCTCTCAATTTTCTGTAGCATCATAAATAACCATCTTTGGCTTTTAGGACTTAACTTTAGTTGTATCAGTACTTGAATTTTTAAATATTTGTTAGTGGTTACAAATGTTTTATTTTCCGTTTTGGCTTTATTCACATGTTTCCATTTGATTGTAAATGATTCTGTTAGCTGCACTTTTAAAAAATTAAATTAAAAATTCTCTTTTCCATTTCTTATTTTTGGTGGTTTTTATAGAGATCACTTCACCTTCACTTTTGTAACAAGGAAATGCAGATATCAGACTGCAGTGAAGATGACAATCTTCCCTGCCTACCTTAGAGTGAGAATCCAAAGTGAAAGAGTTGGGGAGGACCAGCATGTCCAGGCTAGAAGGGACCTTAGAGTCCCAGTGCCTGAGCTGAGGATCAGAGCTGGAAAGGACCATGGACCCCCAAGAGCCATAGAATGTCCACTGAAAGAACCTGCTGACCAAATGCCAGATCCCTTATTTATGCCACACATTCTCATAACATAATCTAATATTCTGTCTTCGGTCCCTTCATGTGGAAAGCAAACCCAGATTGAGGAAAAGGCACTAGTGTGTTAGTGGCAGAGCCAGGGCTAGAGTATACATCCGCTGTGTTCGTGGCCAGTGGTTCTCCAGCTGGACTTCCCCTGTTCAGTATTCTGTAAATCATGAAGGGCCTTGCTAGTTATAAAGCTCTGTGTTCTCAAAAGGTATTAGTACAGTGCCTGTTATTACAGTAGCAAAAAGTAAAGTGCGACTCACTACTTCGGGGCAATCCATGCTATCTCCAAAAGCAGAAGTCGGATAAGTGCATAATTTAAGTTATTTTTTATCCAAACAAGCACCATGTTGGAAAAATCCACCTGTAGAAGATAAGCAAGTTACAACTGTTCCCTGTAAAGTTCTGTAAAAAGCTAGTTTCCCAGGCTCCAGCAAAGGCAATGACTTTAGGACTGTGGTGGTTCTGGCAAATACTGAGACGACCGAAGCTTATTTAAAGATGGCTTCACCTGTGCCCTTTCTCACTAAATGGCCCCAGAAGACAGGAACCCTTCTGTTCAAATACCAAATACCCTTGTATTAAATGTATTTTTGGTGACTTTCTTCTCATGGGCCCAATGCAGTGGAAGGCACGCAGTGGAAGGCACACAGTGGATTCAGTATGAATCTGTTTATGATGGTGATAATTTGCCTTATTTTAATACATTTAAGGTTTCCACAGCACTTTACCTATGCTTCTTAGGATCACAGGGTTAAGAATTGGAAGGAACTTTGAGATGAATGTTTTCCCCACCTGTGCCCCTACCCTTGTTACATCGATGATGCCCAAAGAGGTGAAAGAATTTGCCCATGGTCACACAGGTAATAAAGCAGAGTCAGGATTCGAACCCAAGATATCTGTTTACAAATCTAGTACTTTTTCCCCTGTATCTCATTATTTCTCACCAGTGCTGTTTGTACTTCACTTGACTCTAGACTCCCAAGAACCACAGGTTTCCATGTGAGGTATTTTGGAAGATATGTCCTTCAGTTGACTTGAATTCCTATCTCAATTTAGTTGGGGACCCTTAGTTTGAACCAGGCAAGGAATATGCATTTTAAAAGCAAAACATTTGATCAGGACTAAAATGCAAAGGAAAAGGTGAAATTACACTTAGTACCCACTCCCAATGAGTACAAATTCATCCCCAATTTTCTCCAGAATGAGAATCCGTATCCCCATCAGTGCTCATGCTTCCAAAATGAGGATAGGTATTTCTCCCTCTTTCTCTCTCTGGAATCACAGTGGAAGAAGTGCCTTCAGTGTAGGCATCCTTGCTTGAAGAGTGTTCCTCCTGACATCAGGTACATCTGACTCAACTCTCCTCTGCGGGTTGCTCTTTCTTCTTGCTTCGTGGGTCTTAGAAACACACCAGATATTGTCATTACAGTGTCTCTTCCATGTGGTTTCCCTCTCAGAAATCTCTTCATACCAGTAACCGTCTGTTCCTTGTGATACAATTGTCCTACACTTCAGGCACATGGTCATATTTGTAATGGAGTCTTGGGGACTTCTCCCAATGAAGAATCTTTCTCTGGGTCCACATATTAAGACAGATATGGTCAGATATACAACTGATACCTTTTCATCCATTCAGCCTACTTTTGAGTGCCTACTTAACACTGCCAAATACTGGAGGATCTATATATATGTCATCACCCTTGGCAACTGGGGGGTTAACTTTCTAGAAGAACATATTCCATCTCTTGACAATAATCAGTTTCTCACAAATACACTATACTAATATTGTGACAGGTTTTAGCAACTTTACCCCTATGAGTTGGGACCTTTATAACATCCTGCTTCCTTTATATGTTTCTTTTTTTTTTTGAGGGGAAAAAGGGCAATTGGGGTTAAGTGACTTGCTCAAGGTCACATGGCTAGTTTTTTTGTGTTAAGTATCTGAGGCTGGATTTGAACTCAGGTCCTCCTGACTCCAGGGCCAGTGCTCTATTGACTGTGCCATCCAGATGCTCCTGCCCTGTATATTTCTAAAAGGTTCAGAGTTTGACTAAAAAGTTTTGGACCCTAAGCGAACTTTACATTACATCACCACCTCAATTTATAAGCTGATCAAAGATCATGGGATTTTAGAAATAGAGCTGAAAGGGACCTCAGGGATGATCTCATTCAAACCTCTAGATCATGAAATGAATTCCTAATGATTGTCAATGGGCTCCTGGGTGGACCCCCAGGCAAAGTGTCATTTCACCAATTTCCTGTAGGATGTTTCTTGGATCTCTACAGACCTTGGCTTGGATTCCTCCCTTAAGCTTTTAGTTTCCAGCTTCTGTTTCTGCCCTTTCCATTCCTAAGAAACTTTGGTTCCTTAAGCCTGTCTCTCTTCTCCAGGTGATTTCCCTAAAGGCTCAGTGATTGCCCTACTTCTAGATCCCAAGATTTAGAGATGGAAAGGGGCAGAAGGCAGTAAACATTTTTAATGCCTGCTATGTGCCCGGCACTTTACATTATGTTATTACATTTGATTCTCATAACAACCCTCTGAGGTAGATGCTGTTAATCATCTCCATCTTATAGTTGAAGAAACTAAGTCAAACAGGTTTTAAGTGACTTGCCCAGGGTCATACATCTAGGACGTGTCTGAGGCTGGATTTTAACTTTTGGTCTTCCAGACTCCAGGCTGAACACACCAGCTGCCTTAGAGATCATCTGTTCAGATTCATTCATTTTACAGACCTAGAGGGGTTGAGGGACTTGCCTACTCTCACACAGGTAAGTAGCAGAATTGTACGTCTTACTGCACACAGTTATCTTATTTCAGTCTTTTTGCAGGGTTCGTTTTGTGTAGTGTGTGTATGTGTGTGTGTGTGTGTGTGTGTGTGTGTGTGTGTGTGTGTGTGTGTGTAGGATATATAGACCCCTTGCTTTAAAAATAATGAATAATTTAACCCAAAAGGAGTGCTGCAAATTGGCATTCAATTTGAACATTTTTCTTAAATTCAGAATTTGATCAAAAGATTCCAAAGACATAAAATGCTCTGATAGACTCATAGTGAGATACGTCATATTGAAATACAAATACAAGAACCATAGCCCCCTATACTGAGTATCTTCAACACTTAAAAGATCTTTGATTCCACCATCGCAGATTTCAGCTTCTCCAAATGTTAGTTTTGATGACCCTGCCAAAACGACTCCCTGCTGACCACTCCTCTGGTGATAAGCCTATCTCCATTAGACCAGGCCACTCCTCAGTGTCAGCATACATACAGTCGATGGCTGGGCCCACACTCCTGTCCTTTGTAGCTTGACTTTACTAGCGTAGCTTTCAAAGCCCCAGGGTTACTTCCGTGCCTCCTTGAGACAGGGACCCAATGAGGACATCAGTGGAGATTACGTTAACTACTTTGCTTTAAATTTACTATTTAGGGTTCTACTGTTATGTTGTCATTAATGTTTTTCATGCTATATTACAGGAAACATTTTGACAACAGTTGTTTTTTGGCATTTGTTAATTCTTTAGATGCCGGGAAGTACCCAGGCTATGAGTCTCCAATATACTCATGCAAAAAGTCTGTGGTTTAAAAGAAACCTTGATCATGGGCCATTATGTGTTCATACCTTAGCCTTGGTTGTTGTGATCTGTACCATTGGAGAGCACTGACAGTGATGAAATTGTGAAACCCTGGAACTATCTCAGTCTGTTTTAGTCTTATGTCCCCTCTAGAGAATATTTGAATGAATCTTTTTCTCAATTACGTCATTCTAAAATGACTAATTTAGGCTTTTTGTACAGTGATGGGAAGGGCTTGTATTCGAAGAATTCTTTATTTCCTGCTGGCGCTGGCCCTGATTCAGCCTTCGAGGTGCTTATTCCAGTTCAAAGGGCTTGGAAAGGAAGTGTCAGCTGCCTCGTATCTCTCAAAACAATAATAAATGCACCAAATGAAGTAGAAGAACTAACACAGAAAAGGGGGAAAAGGAAAGAAAACCTCACAGGAAAAATCACCCAGGAAAAAAGAGAAAAACTTGAGGAAGGGAGTCAGAAAAAAAGGCCCAATAGAATAAATACTGAAAAACATGAAGCAGAATTTCCAGAAGCAAAGGACAAGATAGAAATACTGACCTCTGGAAGAGAATGGACACACCGCAAGAACCTCTTGAGTGTGGTCATCATAGTTTTAAGGTTTGCAAAGCTCTCTGCATTTATTATCTCATTTGGTTCTCTAAAGTAGGCCTTAGTATTGTTATTCCCAATTTACAGATGGGCAAACTGATGTTCAGAGAGGTTAAGGTAGTGCAGTGGATAGAGTGCCACAATCTAGAGTCAGGAAGACGTGAGTTCAAATCAGACCTCAGATACTAGTTGTGTGACCCTGGGCAAGTCACTTATTCCTGTTTGCCTCACTGTCCTTATCTGTAAAATGAGCTGGAGAAGGAAATGTCAAACCACTCCAGTATCTTTGCCAAGAAAACCCCAAATGGGGTCATGAAGAGTCAGACGTGATTGAAACGACTCAACAACAACAACCTAGAAACCCAGGTTAAAAATACTTATGTAATGACTTTGTAACAAGTCCTCCTAGACAGTTCCAGTTCATGTTGTATCGGTACAGATAGCTAGCATACTAGAGATACAACTTGAGAAACCCAATGTTACTTTTCAGAAGCCAGAAATCTAACTTGAAATCAGTGTTATAACTACATTGTCAAAAATACAATTGGATCACTCAGATTCTTTAAGTATTAGCCTGAATAGTGAGAATTAAACTGGGGGAGTCACTCTACTATTATCACTATGAAAGTAGAAATCAAGTATATAACTACATAACAATAAATCTACCTGGTAAGCTCTAAACCATGTTGCATTGTTCTAGATGGCTAAAATTATCTATATCTAACTCAAGAAATCAAATATGGCCCCTAGAACCCTAGAAATCTAGATAGAAGCCTGAATCAGATTAAAATTTAATTGGCAAATATGTAATAAAAAAATACAATAAAACATAGGTAACACCGCACACATGTGAATGTACACGTGTGATATTCACACATAATGCCGATATATGTATATATGCAATATACATGTGTATAGATATGCACATATGTATCAGTAAGTCTGTCTTGAAAGATCTAATGTTTGTTGGCTTGTGACAAAGTTGTGAACAAATAAAGAATTGATCCAGGAAACAAGGAAACTCATATCCATAAACAAATGGGATGATAGAAACATAATTATATACTAATAAGCCTATGCAGAAGACTCTAAATAGCCTAAATATTGTAAATATAGCTGAAGGTTTCAAATATTTCCATGGCTCTATGGCCATGAAGGCTTTGGTTGGAATTTCTGGGGAATGAGCCATCCCCTCCCCAATTGTGACTACACTTGACCTGAGTGGACTATCCTCTGCACTCTACCTTCTCCCTGCTTGACTGAATTTTCCATGGGCACAAGAGCTTCTATTTACAGATGATCAATTGCTATAACTAAATTAATGAAGACAATGGCAGTAAAACTCAGATTAAAGCATTGGACTGTATCAGTACTAACTGATAAAACATATATTTGCCCTTTAACAAACAGAAAGCTAAGACCTAAGGGGCTAAAGATTTAAGAACATATTCAGGAGAAGAGATTGAAGAAGAGTTGGATTAATACCCCATGAGCTAAATCACCATAATCTCTTGTAAGTGAATGGATCTCTTTTGTGGGAGAGATAGCAAAATAGGAAGTTATGCAAAGAGCTGAGAGACAAGAGGAAATTGGCGTTATACTTTCACTCATTCCATAGGTAAACAGAGAAAGGATAGTAATTTTCTTAGTCTCTGAACAAGAGTGGGGTTGTAGCAGGATAAGATGAAAGCAGCAGTGGGGGAAGACTGAGATATGAGGAATAAGAGGCAGTTTTGCCCCTGAAAGGAAAACAAAATAGTTCAACCTCATAGTATTCGCATAGGCCAAATGTGGTAAAAGGCATGAGTCTCTTTGTTTCTTATTATGTTCAATGAAAAATAAGCAATTTTTCTTTTTTTAAAAAAATTTACTTATTTTTGGTTTACAACATTCATTTCCACAAGCTTTTGAGTTCCAGATTCCCCCCCCTCCCCCCCCCACTGCCGCCAAGGTCGTATGCAGTCTGATATAGGCTCTACAATATACATTCACATTAAACATTTTCACAATAGTCATGTTGCAAAGAAGAATGATAACCAATAGAATGAACCATGAGAAAGAAGAAACAAAACAAAACAAAAAAGAGAGAGCAAACAGTCTGCTTTGGTCTGCATTCAGACTCTGTAATGCTTTCACTGGATGTGGATGACATTTTCCATCATGGGTCTTTTGGAGTTGTCTTAGAATCTTGCATTGCTGAAAAGAACCAAGTCTATCAAAGTTAGTCATTGGCGGGCAGCGAGGTGGTGCAATGAATAGAGCACCAGCCTTGGAGTCAGAAGAACCTGAGTTCAAATACATCCTCAGACACTTCACACTCGTTGTGTGACCTTGGGTAAGTCACTTAACCCTAAAAGCCCTGCCTTCCTCCTCCAAAAAGCCAAAAAAAAAAGTTAGGCATTGCACAATGTGGTTGTTACTGTGGACGATGTTCTCCTGGTTTTGCTTCCCTCACTCAGCATCAGTTCATGTAAGTCCAGATTTTTCTGAAGTTGCCTGCTCATCATTTCTTATAGCACAATAGTATTCTATTACATTCATATACCACAACTGGTTTAGTTATTCCCCAATTGATAGTCATCCCCTCAATTTCCATTTCTTGGCCACCACAAAGAATGCTGCTATATTTTCATACATGTGGGTTCTTTTCCCATTTGTGTGATCTCTTCAGGATACAGTGGTGTTGCGGGATCAAAGGGTATGCACATGAAAAATGAACAATTTTTCAAAGTGAGAAACAGAAGTCTTATTATGAGCTGGGCCTTAAGAATGAGGGTGATCCTGTTAAAGCTCAGGGTAAGGACTCGGGGTTACACCCATCCCAAGACACTCCTTTTCAGCATTGCTTCCTTCATGAATTGATGTTTCTAAGAATGAGACATGTCAGGAAAGGAGACAATAGTGAATAAAACACAATCAGTGTTGTGTTGGAGGTAGGCTGATACTGACTTGAGAGAGCTTGGTTGCTAAATTTTCACCCTGAACATTCATACCCCCAAATCAGTAAATACTATAAATTAGAATTTGATTTAATGTTTTGTAGATTATTTAGACATAGAAAAGTGATGGAGAAAATGTGAATGATGCAGGTTAAACTTAAAAGTATGTCTGCGGTGCCTTTCCCCCACCTCCTACCCCTGCCCCAGAGAACTGGTTGTTAAACATTTACCAGTATATTACTACATGCAGCATTCAGTGATATAGAAATAGAATAGGAGGAATTCAAAGTTAGTGATCCAGAAACTCCATCATCCTGAGAAAAACAGAGAATAAAGAAGGAGCATAGCACGTGAATTAGCAAAGTACAACACTAATTTGTGTTAAAACACATAAAAAGTATATTATTGTTATATAAACACATATCCATTATATTATTATAAAGATACATATCTAAAATTAAAAGCCAATATTATTTGCAAAGGGAAATAAGAGAAACATGCCTAAGAAATATAGGCATAGAAAACAAAGATGTCTCCTTTCCCCACTGTTATCTAATATGATTTTATAAGTGTTCACTGTAGCAGTAAGATGAGAAATAAAGTCATAAACACTGACAAAGAAGGATGAAGTTATTCATATTTGCAAGTGACAGAATGGTCTACTTAGAAAACCCCAAAGAATCAGAAAAGAAACTGAGACCTTTAATGGTTTCAGGAAAGTAGAAGAATACAAAATTAACCCACAAAAATCAGCAAAATCTAGGAGAAAGGGGAAGCTAGGTGGTGCAGTGAATAGAGCACCAGCCCTAGAGTCAGGAGGACCTGAGTTCAAATTTGACCCCAGACATTTAACACTAGCCATGTGACCTTGGGCAAGTCACTTAACTCCAATTGCCCTGTCCTCCCCCCTCCAAAAAGAAAAAAATATATAGGAGAACAAAATAGAAAGAAGGGAAGAAAGGGAATAAGCTTTTATTAAGCATGCTATGTGCTGGGTATTGTGCTAAGTCCTTTACAAATATGATCTTACTTGTTCCCCACAACAGCCTTGTGAGGTAGGTACTGTTTTTAAGACAGCTGGTAAGTAACTTGCCCAGGATCTCTTAGCTAGGAAGTGTCTGAGGCTGGATTTGAATTCAGGTGTTCCGGACTCCAGGCCTGGCACCATACCCACTGTGCCTCCTAGTTGCAAACCCCCTTACTGGAGTGGTTTGCTGTTTCCTTCTCCAGTGGATTAAGGCAAACAGAAGTTAAGTGACTTGCTCAGGTTCACACAATTAACAAGATTCGGAGGCTGTATTTGAACTCGGTTCTTCCTAACTCCAGTCCACTGAGCCACCTAACTGCCTCAAAATCATTTAGTAGTGGTTTAAACTAGAAAAGTGTGTTAATGGATAAGCAAAAATCAGAAACAAGCAAACGTAATAATCCAATGTTCAATAAACGCAAGGACTTAAACAGCTCTCCACTTGGTAAGAACTGCTGAGGAAAAAGCTAGAAATCAGCTTGGTGACAAATAGCTTTAGACCAGCAGCTTATGCTGTATAGCAGGGGAAGTTCCAAATGGACACCTGACAAACATAAAAAGTTACATCATAAAAAAAAAAACCCAAAAAACAACTGGAGAAAAATGGAATGGGAGCATCCTTCATAACTAAAGCTAATGGGAGAATTCTTAACCAAATAAAGGTTAGAGATCACAAAAGGTAAAACAAGTAATTCCAGTTACATGAACCCTTTGGAAACTTTTGCATAAAGTCAATGGTAAAGCTAGAACAAATAGGGAAACTACACTGTGAACACATCTTTATATAAAACATCTCTGATAAGATTCTGATGTCTGAGACAGAAGGAGATTTACACAAAAATATAGGACCCTTAGTTGCTTGTTCCTTTCTCCACTACAAATTATTTTTATTTTATATTCACTTATATGTGTACATGGGGTAGCTAGGTGGCTCAGTGAATAGAGCACTGGACCTGAAGTCAGGAAATTTCTTCCTGAGTTCAGAACTAGCCTCAGATGCTTCCTGTGTTACCCTGGGTAGGTCACTTAACCCAGTTTGCCTCAGTTTCTTCATCTGTAAAATGAGCTAAAGAGGGAAATGGCAAACCACTCCAATATCTTTGCCAAGAAAACCCCAAATGGGATCATGAAGAGTCAGACACAATTGAAAATGATTGAGCAACAAAACTATTAATTACTCCGTGAAATATTTCTCCCGATAGCTAATGCTAAATAAAAATCAGAACATCTCAATTGATGAACTGAAAGTTGAGTGGCTGGTTATTTTCTGTTTTTTTAATTGGGTAATTGCATGAAAACTCACGTGAAGAATGTTTTCTGTTGTCATAATTTCCTTGTTTTCTTACATTTCCATCACAGGGGGAGTTATCAAGGCCCTTGCCTGATCTGCTCTAGCTAGAGTGCACCTCTCTTGAAGCATACATGGAACTGAATTGAACTGTCCTGTCCATTTCCAAGTATCCATTTGCTCATCACCAAAGGATGATCCATCAGGGGAAGGGAGAATGCATCAAGGAGTATTGACCACTGAACCAGTATAAAGAGCTAGGAAGAGTTGCCTGCTCAGTAGACCTTGAAAGAAGTAGTTCACATCCAGCCTCTGGCCCCCTTGGCACCTAGAGTATGGGGACTTTACAGAGCCTCTCTCTTGGACTTCCTTCCCATAGATGGGCAAGGTCTCTCTCCCTCCCAAAGGCTTTAGTGGCAGCAGGCATGCGTACTGTTTAGGCTACAGATCCTGGGCTTTGGCTGCCTCTTCTGTTTGTGTTTCTTTCTCTGAACATAAGGGATCAAAGAGCAAACCACAGTAAAGATGGATGGGACGGGTGTTTCTCGCTTTGAATGGAGCCTTGGTGAGTTAGAAAGTTTGGAAATCCCTGGGTTCCTCAGGCAAGGCTGACTGTCATCAGGAGGAGTTTTCTGTAACATATATCCTTCTCAAAAAAAGAAACCCAAAACAAAAAAATAGGAACCACTCCCCCTCCCCCCTCCACGGAAGATGCCTGGCTGGCCAAAAACATGGACTTTGAGTGAGGTGTTCAGAAAGTACAGAGTCAAGGTAAAGGTGAGATGCCTATCCAACAGTCTCACTAAGTGATTCATGTTTCATTTAAGTATCATTCTAGAAGAATATAGAAAGAATTATAGGTGATTGTTCAGTTATTTTTAAGTCATGTCCAACTCTTCATGACCCCAGTTGGGGTTTTCTTGGCAGAGATACTGGAGTGGTTTGCCATTTCCTTCTCCAGCTCATTTTACAGATGAGGGAACTGAGGCAAACAGGGTTAGGTGACTTGCCCAGGGTTACACAGCTAAAAAGTGTCTGAGGCCAGATTTGAACTTGAGAAGATGGATCTTCCTGACTCTAGGTCAGGCACTCTATCCACTGTTTCATATAGCTCCTCCTATAAGGTTTGTACCATGTTCTTAGTTTTTGTCAGTGTGCACTTAGCACTCTTGTGTTTTAAGCCTTTCTTTTGTAGTGGAGGAAAGAAATAGTCTCTGATACCTGACCTACCTTGTACATTGAGTACCTCTATCATGCCTTTTGGAAAGATCCTAGACATGAGCCAAACCTAAGTTTTCAAATGATTTTACCCAGAACTCCTAGTTGGGGGTGAGGAGTGAGGTAAAGGACCTGAGATAACAAGAAAGAACCTCACGTCAATCTTTAGAGCCAGGGCTCCCTGTAGGACTGAACCCCATCTGTGTCTGAACCCTTTAGTAGGAGAGGGGTCACAGCTTTTGCCAGCTTTATGGTCAGTCTTTCTGGACCAGCCCCTGACTACGTTAAATGACATTTTGCTTGTAGTTGAAAAAAAACAACCAACATTGCTAAAGAGAGATAGCTATGGAGAAGTGGGGAACTAGCTGTCCTCAGAGTCAGGAAGACATAGTTCCAGTCCCCTTGCTGACACATAGTGCCTGTGGGACCCTGGACAAGCCATCAACTTCTCAGTGCCCCAGGCAACTATGATTATAAATTTCAAAAAAGGTGCCAATCTTCCCTGGTAGATAGCATTTGCTTACTGGAAATTCCCTGAGTTAAATCTCATGTCTACTCACCGTAGACTAGCACCACTCTCCCTAACCCCCTCCCCCCAAAATAGAAAACTAGTGTTTATTAAAGAATTGGCAACAAAACATATGCCTGTCTGTTGGGGAAAGACTAAACAAAGTACAGTAAATAAATATAATGGAATATTAATTACTGTGCCCTAAGTAGCAATGACTGTGAAGAGTTCAGAGATAGGTTTATGTGAACTCAGTCAGAGTGAAGAAAACAAAACCAGGAAAACATATATACAATAAACAAATTTGGCATCGAAAGAAAAAAAACATACAAGCTGAAACAAATTGCTATAGAACTATAATGACCAAACTTGGCATAGGAGAAGAGATTAAGAAAATGTCCCTCGTTCACACCCTTCCTTGCGGAAGTGGGTGGCTGACTTATAAGAGTGTGGAACATTATACTGGTTAGTCTTTTGGTTGATCTTGCTGAATTTCCTCTCTCTCTGTCTCTCTGTCTCAATCTCTCTCCCTCTCCCTCTCTCCCTCCCTCCCATCCTCTCCCCCTTTGCACTCTGTCTCTGTCTTTCTGTCTCTCTTCTTAAAATCTTTGTTACAAGGGATGGCTCACTGGGGAGGGGAGGGAGGAGGAATATATTTGAGGGAAAAAAGGCAATGTAAAAGCAAAAAAAATAAAAATAAAAATTTCAAAATAGTGTTGTCTCTTCAAAATACAATACTCCTCCATTGCACTGTCTCATATCAAAATACAGATAATTATTGTTATTGTTAGCATTGTTTACTAATATCAGGTAACCTGACTGGTTACTCTTTTATTAAAAACTTAGTGCTGAACATCAGTACAATGAACTAAACTTGCTAAGTAACTTTTTACATTTAATTCAGTTCATTTCAACATGTACAACTTTCCAGTCACTCCAAGTTGTTTGAGATTCTTTTTGTTCATCCATTCATTCTCACTTTCTTATATAATCATAGTTAGATGATTAGAATTTATTTAGATGGGAAATTGAGATTTGAAGATGAAGAAGGGAAGCTTTTAAAATTTTTAACCAAAGCTGTAATACTGATCTTTGGGAAAAAATTTGAAAGTCAATATTTTGACCTCTCTGGAATTCCAATATACATCATTTTGAACAAAATATTTTGCTAGCACAAGGTTCAAAATGTGCTTTTGCTACAACTCTATATTATAATCTGTTTTGTTATCCAAGTAATCCAGTCATCTAAGTATATAATCCAACTTATTATCCCTCATTTACAGAAGATAACATCAAAACAAGGTGAAGTGACTCATTTGACCAGGATCATACAGCTGAAAAATACAAGAGCCGGGATATGAACCTGAGTTTGCTGTTTTTCCAATTTTCTCTTTCCATTATGTCACAGTGCCTCCTAGCCAGACCAAGACACAACAGTTCATCTTTCAAAACTCTATTATAGATTTTAGGAGAAATGAACATGACTCTTTACAGATTGGAAATTTCTAGGTGAAAAGAGATATGATCCGTGGCAGTAAATAGCTGAAACCAAAGCCACCAATGACATTGAAAGATGCTTTCAGATGGACGTTTTTGCTGCAAAGGGCAGGCTCCAAGAAGACAAGAAATAGTCATTCAGTTAATGACATTTATGGTGCTTTCCCTGTGGATGCATCAATGCGCTACTGTTTTCTGTTTGGGAATTGTAGAAGAATATGTTTTGCATAACTTCCTGTGTATAATGGGTATCGTATTAGTCGCCTTCTCAGTGGGTAGGGGGTGAGACTGATGAGACAGAATTTGAAACCCCAAATTTTTAAAATGAATGTTAAAAAATTAAATAATTTTTTAAGAAAGGAATTAAAAGAAGAAACAGAAGCTTCAGTACCTGCGCTGGAACAGCCTATGGACACTATCTACTGCTGCTTAGAAACAGTTGTCATGGAGAGGAACCTGCCAGAGACAAGAATTCCCCAGCTGAGGAAAATTCAGAGGAAGCTGAAGGGTGAGGTTGGCTAGTTCTAAAAACATGCCTATACCCACGGAATACAGCAACATGGGAGAATTCTGCCAACTTTAACCTCTGTTTATCCACCCCTGTATCATTGCTTGCATCCTGTCTCACTGAAGTATTGTGGAAAATGCAAGGCCTGCATCCAGCACTCACAGTGTAGTGTGTGGTCATAGGTCAGACACTTGAGCCTCTGAGTCTCAATTTCTTCCTCCTCTGGAAAATGGGAATAATAATAATTCTCTTCTTCCAGCTATGGCATCATGAGAAAAAGCCTTCTATTTGGACTAAAAACAACCTGAACTAGAATTGCAGATGTGGTCTCTGATACCTGTGTGACCTTGGGTTTTACTCACTTAATATCTCGGTTTCCTTCTTCTGTAGGAAAAAAAAAAGACAGCTGACCTCAAAGGTCTCTTTCAGCTCTAGATCTCTGATTCTGTGCTCTCTAAGGTTCCTTCCAATTCTTAATTCTAGGATTGGATCAATGACCTCTTACTAGCGCCCTTTGCTTTATCTCCCCTACCTGCACAGGAACTTCCCAGCCCTGGCCCTCCCTGACCTTGGAGGCTTAAATTAGTACCACAGAACTTGCTGGACAGAAACCCATGGCAGGTCCTGACCTTGGCTAGGGCACAGAATATAGGTTTCAGGATAAACACATGAAAGACCCCTGTATGCTATCTGTATATCTAAAATCTGTTCGAGTGCACATTCTTTTCACCACGAACTCCCATTTCCCCTTGGAACTCAGCCAGTCAGAATTATACACATGAGATCATACTGAAGCAAAAAGACATTTCCTAAAAATAGTCTTTAGAGAAGGGTCAAAAAAGTCTCTAGAGAAGGTTGTCTCTGGCTCTTTATGTCTCCACTCCAGAATCCTGATGGAAATCACTTAAAACTCAGGCTTGACTCCTGTCTAGAGTCTCCCCAAAAGGGATAAGAAAGGTTTTCAATGTACAAGGTAGGTAAGTTAAAGGACGACCATTTCTTTCCTCCACTATAAAAGAGGGCTTACAACACAGAAGACTCATAAGTGTACATTGACAAAGAATTAAAGCATGATGCGGTAACCTATAATTCACAATCTATAAAAGGGTTACTTAAAACATTAAAACGTGGAGCACTTAGAGGGACGGCTGAATAGGCATGTTACTTTGACCTTGGCTTGGCATTTTCTGAGCACCTCTCTCTCTTCTGGTCATCCAGACCAGAGCTTGGGTCCATCCTTCTAACAATGGTCACTTTCTCCAAGCAGGGAATACAGTTTCAGTAGGCTCCTGCTGCTGCTGCTGTTTATATTGAGGAACCTAGAACCCCCAAACTGTCAAACTCATGAGGTTGGCCTCAATGATTGCCATTTGGTCATGCATGTTCAGGGTAAGATATACAAAACAGAAGAGGTCTCCAGGGGCCCCAAACAGTGGGCATATGTGCAAGAAAGCCTACCTACTGCCAAACTCTATTATGATCATCGGGCAGGAATAGAGACAATCCATGCATATATAAGAATATACAAGGTACATTCAAAATAGATACAAATTAACCTTAAAAGGGAAGGTGCAGTGGGAAACCAAGCAAAGCCTCAATCAATCAATCAATCAATCAATGAGAATGTATTAAGTGTCAGGCATGGTAAAAAAAAAATGGAGATATAATGACAAAAGAGATAGATCCTCAAAGAGCTTACATTCTAACAGAGTACATAATCGTATGTAATATAGAAGTGTATAGACAGAATGAATTCAAGGTAGTTTTGAGAAGGAGTGAATAACCTGTGAGTTCAGAATTGAGTCAAAAGCTTTGCAATAAATTAAAACAACTCTGAGGTTGTTTTGGGAAAATGATGAATGTTGGAGAAGATGTGGGAAAATTGAGTGATCTTGATCTGGAACTATGCACAAAAGGCTACAAAACTGTACATACCCTCTGGCCCAGCAATACCACTACTAGGTCTGTATCCCAAAGAGATCAAATAAAAAGGAAAAGGATCTATATGTATAAAAATCTTTATAGCAGCTCTTTTCATGGTGACAAAGAATTGGAAATTGAAGAGATGTCTATCAATTGTGGAATGACTGAACAAGTTGTAGTCTATGATTATAATGAAATACTATGGTGCTATAAGAAATGACAGGCAGGATGCTTTCAGAAGAACATGGGTAGACTTACATGAATTGATGCAAAGTGACTTGAGCAGAACCAAAAGAACACGGTACACAGTAACAGCAATATTGTACCATGATCAACTGTGAATGACTTAGTTATTCTCACAAGATGATGCAAGACAATTCTGAAGGACTTATGATGAAAAATGCTATCCCCCTCCAGAGAAAGAACCGATGGAGTCTGTACGCAGATCAAAACATACTTTCATAACTTTATTTTATTTTTTCGGGGGGGAGTTGGTCTGTGTTTTCTTTTGCAACATGACTAATATGGAAACATGTTTTGCACAACTGTATATGTATAATTGATATCAAATTGTTTGTCTTCTCAAAGAGGGAGAAGGGAAGGAAGGAATTTGGATCTCAAAAATTATAAAAAATGAACGTTAGAAAAAAATTAATTAATTTTGCAAATTGTTTTACATGTAATTGAGAAAAAAACATTCTTTTTAAAAAAGCTTTGCAGCAAAGGCAGTATATATGTGGCATTACTTTTGGGTAACTTGTTCAGTAATTAACTGAATCAACAGTTAATTGTTCTTTATATCCCTGGTACTTTTTAGCCTACTCTTTTTTGCTTCTCAGTCAATATATTATTTTCTTGTCAGTGTTTACAGATTTTTAAAATTAACATAGACTGTGACTACTTTGTATAAAGTATATAAACAAGAAGAAGCCTATATTTGGAGTGATCAATGGAGTTCTCATCCTTTGGTAACAGAAACATGACACCCTCTATTAAGAAAATTGGGATCAGGCTATCATCTGAGAGGAAGCCAGCAAACGGCCTTGCTAATAATATATGTGCAGATGTGAAGTGTTTGGGCCAATAATTATAGATCTTATCTGTTCTTACTGTTTACCAGTTTTGGAGAGAGGCTAGCGTTTAAATTATCTCCCTTTATGTAACCTGTTTTATCATTCATTATATTAATAATATGTGAGTTTTCTGTTTCTCCTTTGATCCAATTTACATTTTCACAATTATTATTCTTATAAAAGATTATTCTCATCTTATTTGATAAAGTTCAGATAGACTTATATGGTCCTGGGGCAAGTTATTTTTCTTTTATATTTAATTTTGTATTTATATTTATATAAATTTTATAATTAATGTTCTAAATTATCGTTATTGCTTAGTAGAGTTTCAAATAGAATGGTCCTGAGACAAGTCGCTATCTTGACATCATTTTTTATATTTAATGTTCTATAGAGTATTACACAGGTAGCTTAAATAACTTCTTTTTGTAGTTGAATATTATTATTATTGTGGTATCTTAATATGATTAATTATGTTAGTTGCTTTTCCAATGCTGCACAATCCTTGTATCCTTGGTGTGTCTACTTTGATCATAGGGAGTAATTTTTTGGATATGTTACTTTTTTCCAGGATTCTGCTTAACATTTTTGCATTAATATTCACTAATTAGCAATGTTGACTTATAGTCCCCTTTCTTTGCTTTAGCTTTGCCTGGTTTATTAAGTATTAGGACTATTTTTTACCCATGAAAGTTTTATTTCTCAATTTTGAGAATAATTTGTGTAGCATCGGTATTAATTGCTCTTCAGTGTTTGATAAAATTCCTTTACAGATCCATCTGTATCCTAATTTCACTCCCTGACCCATGTTAGTAGTTCCTTATGGTTGGAAGGTATTGTCATTAATAGTGGCTGTTATAATTAATCACCCCGAGCATTGGCCAAGGGGCCTCACCATCTTTGTTTTGGTTTGGTTTGGTTTTTCTTGGAATCTCTGGTCAGAGGGATTTTGCCAAGGGGAATGATGTGTACCCACTGTCTCCTGGAGGCTCTTCTCCTGAAGCCAGCATTGTAGCCTTCCTTCCTGCTTACCAAGACAGGAGAGAGAAAGAGGAGATGGAGCAACCCAGCCATCAGAGGAAAGGAAACATGACCTGTGTTTAATCTTGCTGATGTAAGGAAATCTAGGCTTAATAATAACACCATTTGTAGCAGTATCTCAAAGCCCACAGGACAGCAAAGGTAAAAAGAATTCCCCAGAGAGCTTCAGGAGTTCCCGGATGCTGTTTGGTTCAGTCGCTCAACAAACACTTCCTGACTATCTATTATTCATAAGGTCTTTTGTCAGTGCTGAAGGGGAGAACGAGGATGAACAAGAAATGGCTCCTTCCCTCCCAATCCTCACAAGTCTTGTTAGAATCCTCCACCAAAGTTGGAAGATGCTTTTAGAGGTCACCTTGCCCAGTCTTTAGACCTGCTACCGACTTGCTGTGTGACCTTGGGTACTTACTTCTCTATGGATATCCCTTTCCTCATTTGTAAAATGAGATGGCTCATAGTGATCACAGGATTTAGAGCTGGAGAGCTCATTTAGTATGATCCTATTTACTTTACAGGTGAGGAAACTGAAGCTGAAACCAGGTGCCCTTCAGCTCGAAAAATCTAGGATTTGTTTAAGGGTCAGAAGACTTGGGTTTGATTCCTCCTTCTGCTACTTACTGCCTCTGTGGCCTCAGGGGAGGCACTCCCTTCAGGATCTTCATCCCTAAAATGGGAAAGTGGTACTATGATCCCTAGGGCCCTTTTAACTTTAAACCCTTTGGTCCCTCAATCCTCTCACTTTACAGTTGGGGAGGCTGCAGCAATGAGATGCCCTGAAGATCACACGACAGATCAGTGTCAGAGCCCAGACTCACATCCAAGTCTCCTGAGGCCCAGGTCCAGGCCTCTTCTTTTCCTCTCTGCTGCCCAGATGAGAGATCAGGCTTACCCATAAATAGCTAGGTGAGGATAATGCAGATAATGTCCCAAGGTGGGGGTCAGTGCCCAGTGAGCGTCTCCAGCAACAAAAGTTATAGGAAGGAATTAGAATACCGTGTGCTAGAAAGAAGGAGCAGGGGAGGAGTCTTCTTCATCCAGGGTGTATGTGTGTTTGTGTGTACATGACCATTCATCATGACAGGAATAGCTGGTGAGACTGATGTGGTTACTAAAAACCTCTTTTGTGTCATGGTAAAGCTTATAGACCCCCTTTTCAAAATGATGTTTTTAAATGCATAAAATACACAGGATTGCAAAGGGAACCAAGTATATTGAAATAAAAATGTATTTTTTCCCATCCAAGTTCATAGGTTCCCCTGAAATCTATCCAGAAAGGGGTCTGTGAATGCCAGATTAAGAACCACCGATCTAAGCTTTCAGTGGCTCCCCAGTGCCTACCTTCTCTATTCTGGCATTCAAGGCCTTCCACCATCTGGTTCTACCAATCAGCCTTTATAATCTTATCTCCCCTCCCGACCCTCTATACTCTGTTCATAGGATTATGCAACCATAAATTTACTCCTGGAAGAGATTTTAGAGGTAATTTAATTCAATCCTTTCATTTTACAGATAAGAAAACTGAGGCCCAGGGAACTTAAATTACTTACTTCACTATAGCTTTTCTTCTTATTCAAATTTCATTGAGTTTGTGCAGATGTTTTTACATTTTACATCACTGCAGCTGTCTGTTTGTCTTTTGTAAACACCTCTATCCCTTATCTCGTAATACATTTTCCTCTCTCTGTAGTTATGAAAAGTACTTCATTCCTATTTTATAACATACTCTTTTAAATTTCAAGTGTTTGTCTATTTGGAGTTTATTGTAATTATATATATATATAATTTAATTTGGAGCTCAAAATTTTTATTGAAATGAATGTTAAAATTGTACATGTAACTGGCGGAAAATAAAATATTTAAAAATTTAAAAATATTTAAAAATATCTATACATACATGTATACGTAAATATATATATATATATATATATATATATATATATACACACATACATATGTATGATTTAAGATTTGGATCTAAATCTGTTTCACACAAAACTGCTCTCCAGTTTTCCTAGAAGTTCTTATCAAATGGGGAGTCCTTCCCCATTAATAATAATAATAATAATAATATGTCTCCTAATATGTGCCAGGTACTATACAAATCCTTTATAAATATTATTCAATTAGATTCTCACAACAACCCTGGTATGTAGCGCTATTATTATCCCCGTTTTATATTTAAGGAAACAAAGGCAAATGGAGATTAAGTGACTTGACCAGGGTCACACAGCTAGTAAGTGTTTGAGGCTGGATTTAAACTCAGGTCTTCCTGACTCCAGGCCTGGCACTCTACCCACTGTGTCCCAGCCGCTTATCATTTGTGGTCTTGGTTTGTCAAACAATGGGTGACTGTGAACAGAGGCTTTTTAAAGGTTCTTCAATGCCATTATCCAAAAAAGTCATCAACATGGGAATTCCTGTCTTTATGGTCACCTCCCTACTTGGTCCTGTTACTTCTAGGATCAAACATAAACTTTATTTGACAATTAAAACTCTTCGTAACATGGCTCGGGCAGTTAGGTGGTACAATGGATAGAGTGCCAGGTCTGGAGTTAGGAAGAGCTGAGTTCGAATGTGGCCTCAGACACTTACTAGCTGCTTGACCCTGGGCAAGTCACTTAACCTTGTCTACTTCAGTTTCCTCATGTGTAAAATGAGCTGGAGAAGGAAATGGCAAACTGCTCCAGTGTCTCTGCCAAAAAAACTCCAAATGGGGTTGTGAAGACTCAGACACAGCTGGACAACAACAACAAATAACATGGCTCTAATGCAGAAATTTGTTGCATGACTCTACATATTTGTAAAAGGTTTTGTTTTTTTTCTTGCCTTCTCACTGGGTGAAGGAGGGGGCAGGGAAAGGGAGAGAATTTGGATCTAAAAAAATGAATAAAAAAGTCTTTATGCTTAAAAAAAATCTCTTCATAATCTGGCACCATTTTACCTTTTCAGCCTAATTATAGATTATTCCATTCTACAGTCCAACTGTACTTCTTGTTCTTTGCACATGATGCCTCCCACCTCTTTGTCTTTGCACTGACTGTCCCTCTTCCCTGGAATTCTGTCCCACCTCACTCTGGCCCCTCGGAGTCCTTGGTTTACTTCAACACTCGGCTCAAGTACCACTTTCTCCAGGAAACTTTCCTTGCTTCTTCCAGCTTCTAGTGTTCTCTCTTCCCCAACTCACCCCACCTTGCCCACCTTGGCTCTGCTTCGTATGAGATCTCTCTGTCTGTCTCTCTGTCTCTCTCTGTCTCTCTATCTGTCTCTGTCTCTCTCTCTGTCTCTCTGTTTCTCTGTGTCTCTTTGTCTCTCTCTGTCTCTGTCTCTTTGTCTCTCTCTGTCTCTGTCTATCTCTGTCTCTCTGTCTCTGTCTGTCTCTGTCTCTCTCTCTGTCTCTGTCTCTCTCTCTGTCTCTATCTCTGTCTGTCTGTCTCTGTCTCTCTCTCTGTCCCTGTCTCTCTCTGTCTCTCTATCTCTCTTTGTCTCTGTCTGTCTGTCTGTCTCTCTCTGTCTCTGTCTCTCTGTCTCTGTCTCTGTCTCATATATAAACACATCTATAACATCTATATCTAATGTATCTAAAACATCTGTCTATATGTATAACATCTCTATCTCTAACATATATAAAACACATATATCTCTATAATATCTCTATCTATATTTAACATATATAAAGCATCTATCTATATATAGCATCTCTATCTAACATATCTATAACATCTATATCTAATACATATGAAAACACCTGTCTGTCTATAACATCTGTCTCTCTTATCTATCCTCACAGCATAGAGGAGTGTCTAGCACATAGCAGCAGGTGCTTAATTAAGTGATGGTAGTAGATGGTAGGCCAGTGGGGGAGACTATAGAGCATGGAGGTCCTTCTAGAGCCCTGTGGTTGCCCCTTATAGCAAAGGTGGCATCTGACTTTAACCCTGACACCAGATTCTCACGAGGCCTGTGTTACTGCCCATAAGCCTGAGCCCAGGGCCCCTGCCTTCATGCCTTACCCATTAGAGCCCCAGAATCACAGCCTGGAACATATGTTGAAATTGATTCCAGCTTCTTGATTGCAAAGAGACTCAGAGATAGAAAGATAAAGAAAAATGGGGGTGCTCCTTCTCCTTCTTCTTCTTCCTCCTCCTCCTCTTCCTCCTTCTTCCTCCTCCTCTTTTTTCTTCTCTCTCTCTCTCTCTCTCTCTCTCTTTCTCCTCCTTCTGAATGTCTGACTGTCTCTCTCTCTCTCTCCTCCGTGTCTCTCTCTTTCTCTTTCTCTATCTGTCTCTCCTCCCTCTGAATGTCTTTTTGACTCTTTCTGTGTCTCTCTCCTCTATCTCTCTGTCTGACTTTCTCTCTCTGTCTTGTCTATCTGTCTTTCTCTCTTTGTGTAAGAGACAGAGAGACAAAGAGGCAGAAAGAATCTCACCTGCTTGACTGCACTCTCCAGCCAGCATGGATTCTAGAAGCACTTGTCAGTCCCAGAGGAACGCTCTCCTGGCATTCAAAAGTGATGACGCGGAGCTGGGTTGAGAGCACTCTCTCAGAGGCCCATCTTTTGATCCTGGAAGCAGCACTTTCATCCCCGCCCCCCTACCCCCTCCCACCGTACCTGAGGCCTTGCCCAAACCTATCCTGTCACTGTAGTTTGAGGGAATAAGAAAGGGGAGGGGATTTCTGAATGGTTAAGAAATTTTTATAAATAAAAACATCAGCTAAATGAAGCCAATGGGATTTAAAACTGAGAGACCTTAAAGGTCATTTAGTACCCTGCCCCCTTCTTTTTACAGTTGAAGAAACTGAGGCCCAGTGAGGTTTGTCGGGAGGTACTAAGTACTGTGCCTGAGCTTGGCCTCGAATGCTGCTTCTTTGACTCCGAAACCCAGGTGTCTTTCCAGTGTAGCTTGTTGCCTTCCTAGTAAGGATCCCCCCACTTCGTATTCAGTAAAGTTTCAAAGACTTGAATCCCTTGAGAATAAATGGAGCTTAGACTCATAGTCTTAAGATCAGGGACATTTTAGAGCTGACAAGGCCCTTAGAGATCACCTAGCCCAACCTCACTTTACAAAGGGGGAAACTGAGGCAACTGTGGTGTACCAGAAAGAATACAAGGCTGGGAACCAGGAGTCCTGGGGTTCCTGGTGCTGATACAGATTTGGTATGTGGCCTTGGGCAAGTCATTTCCCCTTTTCAAGCCTTGGTCTCCCCATCTGTAAAATAAGGTACTTGGTCTAGATCAGGGGATAGATTTCAAGGAGTCTGTGAACTTAGTTGAGAAAAAAAATGCATCTTTATTTTCACTACCCTACAACTGAAACTTAGCAGTTCCTTTGATTACGAGCACGGGCAACAAACCACAGTACCTATTTCTGTCTCTTTGTCACTGATAGTTGTTGCCGATGTCTTAAAATAACATTTATGGTCATCACTACTTTGGAATGACTATGGTTATTTGACTTGCCACTAAATATATTACTATATCATAGATTTATTTTTAAATTATTTCCTTAACTGTATCTCAAGATAATTGGTTTCCTTTGTAAACCTATGTATTTTTTTTATGCATTTAAAACTATTTTTCTGAGAAGGTAGGAATTTGTAGGCTTCACCAGACAACCAAAGGGGTCCGTGATACAGAAGACGTTAACAAACCCTGGGCCAAGCAGTGTCTAGGGGCTCTTCTAGTGTTAAGGTTTTATTCTTTGAAGTGAAAGAAGGGCAGACGCTTGCCTAAGGTCACACAACTACTCAGGTGGGACCACTGGGGCTAGAACCCAGATCTTCTGTCTCCTGATCCTACTATTTTCCTTATTACTTACTAATATTATCACCTCACTACCCAACCCACAATATATGTAAAGTGCTTTGTAATCCTTAAAATGTTATCTAAATATTGCTCCTTTATGAATCTGTGGGCTTCCATCAATCACTGCTACTCTGTTCTGATTCTCCTATTCAATCTCCTTTGGAATAAGAATATTATTAAATCTAATAGAATAACTTTGTTCCTAGCCAGAAGCATTCCATTGCACTGCATTGAGATGCTTGAGTTGGGTTTTAGAGCCAGTTAGATGTATTTACTCAGACACTGTGTGTGACCCTGGGCAAAACACTTAACCACCCTTTGCCTCAGTTTCCTCAGCATCTACCTTGCAGAGTTGTTGTGAGGATCAAAAATATGAGATCATATTTGTAAAAGATCGGAGATAACACGAGATTTTTTTTAAAGTGCGTAGCAGCTGGGTAACAGTGGTGGGAACACAGGGCATGGAGTCAGGTAGACCTGGGTTCATTTGACATCAGACACCAGCTTTGGGACCCTGGCAAACACACTTAACTTTTATTTTCCTCAGTTTCCTCAACTGTAAAATGGAGATCATAATAGCATCTACCTCCCAGGGTTGTTGTGAGAATCAGATGGGATAATATTTATAAAAACATAACACACAGTAGGCACTTAATAAATGCTTATTTTATTCCTTCCTTCCTTTTTACTGAATCAGGTGCTTTGAATCAGGTAACTTACCTCTGCCATACTACCTGGGTAACCTTAAAGCAGGTCAGTTTCCCTTGGCCCCAGGTGCCTAATTTGCAAAATGAGTGCTAAGGTCCCTTATGTTTTAGGACTATTAAAGTCCCTCCCAACTCTGATGTTTTACATTCTATGGCCCTAAGGCTCCTTTCCAGCTCTGATACTGTGCAGTCATCCACAAAAGCTGATAAAAACACATTGTCAAGGCGTGAACTCAGGAAGTAGAATCCTGACTACCAGAAGTTAGCCCTGGCCACTCCTAATCCCTGATTCTCCTTCCTGCCCTGATTTGGGCAGGGGTGAGGCCTATCCTTGTGGGTGTTTCAGGGCTGCTTGACCTCCAGAGCCCAGGCCTGCCCTGGTGGAGTGACTCCCACGGAGGAGGGCCTGCGGCTCCGCTGGTCCTCCTGACATGTTGGCTCAGCTGATGTCAGCCTGTCTAACAAGGAGCGTGAGCTGGGAAGTGGCATCTGGGTGGGGAGTGAAGAATTTGCCAGGAGGCTGAGAATGTATTTTTAAGCATCGGGTGAAGAGAGGCAAGGAAGGAAGGAAATGAGAACTGATGGGGCCAGCCTGGGTGTGTAGACATCAACACGCTGGCCTCTAACGCCCTGAGTTTGGTCTGGGTCAATAAGAAGCTGCTGATGGAGGAATAGTTCCCAGGTGTCCTTTGTCATTGGGCAGAGCAATGCTACTGGGGATTGCTTCAGGGATCAGGTTCAAGGGAGAGAGCACCCAGACCTTAACAGGGCTTCTCGCTTGCTTGTTTGTTCAGTCCTTTTAGTCACGTTGGACTCTTCATGACTCTATTTGGGATTTTCTTGGCAAAGATACTGGAGTAGTTTTGCCATTTCCTTCTCTAGCTCATTTTACAAATGAGGAAACAGAGGCAAATGGGGGTAAGTGACTTGCTCAGGGTCACACATCTGCTAAGTGTCTGAGGTCAGATTTGAACTCGGGAAGGTGAATCTTCCTGACTTCAGGTCTGGCACTCTGTGCACTATGACGCCACCTACCTGCCCAGGGCTTCTCGCCCCAGCCATTTTTTAAAGAGATAAATGCCCCTTGATAACAGTCACAATTAGAAACAGATACACATTTCTCTAGCTTTGTACTTATATTCTCTCTGTACTTTTATTATCATATAGCTTAAATATTATCTCCATTTTATAGATGAGCCTCATGAGCAGCATAGTGTAGTGGAAGGAAGGCTGCATTTAGATTTAGAGGACTTGAGTTCAAATCCTGACTGTACCTGTTTGTGTTTCCTTGGATAATTATCTAAAGCCCCCTGGGCCCATCTGTCCCTGTGGAGTGACCACCAGGCTCTTTCTCACCCCAGGTGATTACAGCCAATAGAAATGGAAGACACAACGGAGGTAGAATGAGTTTCAGGTTTTCTATCCATGCTGCCTTTGGGAGTTTAGTTATGGAACATGGGGCTCATAAAAATACGCTCCCCTCCTGGTGATCTCCTTGACCCCCAGTCTAGAAGTGATGTCCTAGCTTACATCCTCTGTGAAATATAAAACTTACCCCAAGCTCTTCTCTGCTCCGCCCTGCTTTAGCTTAGCCCTCTTGGCCTACTCAGTTGGCATTCACAACCAGTACTTAGCCCAGTGTCTGCTATACAGCAGGCGCTAAATAAATGTTTATTGACTGACTGATTTACAATCACCACACAGTGAGAAATCTATGTAAAGGGAGTAGATGGATGTCAAGACTTTTTCTGTGGGCAAAGCCTCCATCTCAGCAGATGGTTCAGCTGCCTGCCTTCACAGCTGGTAGGAATGAGCCCGTCACCCTTGCTGCTTTGCCCTATTTGCTGATCCTCTGTCTGCTTGAGGTCAACATACCTAGCCCCAAACTCATATTCTCTCATTCCAATCTTCCACCCTTCCCTCCTCACACTGGGATCCACAACTCCCGCCCCCAGGGAACCCTCTCATTAGTCCCTAGAAGCTTTGGAAGGGGCTACCCGTGAAATAAGAGGACTACATTAGAATGACGGTCCCTTCCAGCTCTAGATACAGGGTGTCCCAAAAATCCTGATGCAGTTTTAAGCTATTAACATTTAAAACAACACTAAGATTTTGGGGACATCCTGTACATGATCCTGAGGCTTAAAGAGGTCTTATTCAAGGTCATACAACTAATACAACAGAGCTAATACCTAAAAACAGGTGTCTTTTTTGTTTCCTGCACCCACCCCACTAACTTCCAAACTACCAAACAACATATGCTAACTCTGGTTACTTCTGGACGTCTCTCAGTGTCCACTATGAAATTGCTATGACTTGTTTCTTCTTGTAGGGACAACCCCAGTGGAGAAAGAGCCAGGCCTATGACTCTCTTCTCCTCTCAGCCCTACAGGTCCCCAGCCTCCATACACTTGAACCTGAGTCTTCTGATGTAGAGTGCTGGGTTCTTTTTCTCGCACACAAGTTCCCTGAGTCCTCAGAATACTGCAGCACCAAGAATAAACAACTGTATTCAATGCTCTCTTTAGGCAGCCACAGGCAGGTACTCAATAAATGTTTATTCCCTTCCCTCCCATTTCAATGGAATTCAGTTCAACTGAAATAATCAGATTGATTCTGTGTCTTTTAAAAAATTGATCCTATTTACAGTTAATTGATTTTCTCCTGGAACTGCCCGTCATCATTCTTTGTCTCTGAACTTAAATTCAGAAATTTAGCTGACTTGTAATGAGTTGGGTTTAGAAATCCAGTTCTTCTATTAATCACTGTTCTATTTTTGTGTCAAGGAAATCTGTTACCCTTAAAAGTTGCAGGTGGACACCATGGAGTCTGGTCCAGTATCTTTAGACCACCAAACTATCCTTTCAAAGATGTCTGGTTTGTTATCTCTATCCTTGCAGATGCAGCTGGACAAAAAACAATGAACATTTCTTAGTCACAGGAGGAAAAGAGGGGAGTTGTTGCTAGCCCTCATTCCTAATTTCCATCCAATCATATTACCTTCCACCTTTGATGCTAGTCTTGCTATTTTTGGTACTCCCCAAAACTATACAAGAACTGGGGTCTTAGCTTGGCTGAGGAAGCTGAAATCCTATTTATTGGTAAATTTGCAGTTTAGTAATTGATCATACTCAGTATTTTGTGCCTAGGTTTACCTTAATTTTAACTGTTACACAACAGATATAAAAAGAGAAAAACAAAAGTCTCTGCCCTCTACATATTTATGTTATACTGGGTGGGTACATCATATATGTGCTTGGCACATATAGGAGGTGCTTAAATGTTGATTGATTGATCAAGGAAAACTTCATGACTAAAGCCTTGGAGGAAAATAAGGATTCTGAGAGACAGAGATAAAGGCAGAATCTGCTTTAGGAAAGGGGGATAATGTGTGGAGATATACAAAGGTGGAATTAGAGTATCAAGGTCAGGAAGAGTTAATATTCTAGTTTATTCGTGTGGCACAGGTTCTAGCCTTTCACTCTTCTACCTTACACTGGCAGGTCGGCTCCCCAGAGTCCAACTACTTCTCCCCTCAGGGCTCTAGGAGTATCCCTGAGGGGTTGGGGGTTGTACTGTCCTTTATGAGCCCTTGTCTGATTGGCACCCTATAATATTGTTCAATTCAATATCAGTTGCTATTTCCCTGAAATTCATTAACCAATTAATACCAATTAGGTTTTAATTTACTGATAAAACCTGGTCTTTGAGCATGCTGAGTTTATTTTACATGGAGTTTGGCTTCCTTGTCTATGTCTCTAAAAGCAGGGCCATCAACGTAGTCATTCTCTTTCCACTATCTTCTAGGCCGTGCTCCCGACGCTTCACTCAATGTGGTTGCTATGAATTGACCAGTGAGAGGAATGGGACTTGGCCTTCTGCTGCTCTCCATCTTTTACCCTGGCTCCAAAAAATGGCCTGGGGGTGTTTGCTTCTGTTCTGTGTTGTTTGTCCTCAGTTTCAGGTGCTGGAGGTGACCTTCATGGACAGACAGCTCAAGCCACTGCAGCCTTGGAGCCAGGACCGCAGGCCATCGTAGAAACCCTGAGAATTCATGGTGTTTGAGACTGAGGGTTGTTTTGTGTGTGGGGAGGGGGGGGGAAGACTTAGATCCTGGCCTGTGCTCTGTGAAAACCGAGCTAAACCATGAACCTTATGCCCCTTCCCTTCCCTAGCAACTGAGATGGTGCAGGAGGGGAGGGGGATTACACCTCCCACACGCTGGAGGGAGAAATTGGTATATTTTGTGACTTTCTTTTGAAGTAAATTTTCCTTTGTATGAGTTCTCCTGTATTACACTAAGAAGAAATAGTAAGGACTGAAATATTAAAATATCCCATTCAAACTGAGGGACTCACTCTCACCTTTGCACGTACAATCAAACCCTAAGAAGAGCATACTCCAACTTAAAATAGTTACTACCTGCCCCACCCCCATCTGAGGGTGGCACAGTGGATAGAGCACTCGACCTGGGTCAGGAAGACCTGAATTCAAATCTAGCCTTAGACACTAGCTAGCTGTGTGACCCTGGGCAAGTCATCTAACCTCTATCTACCTTGGTTTCCTTAACTGTAAAATAAGGATATTACAATGGGAAAAGTAACAGCACCTACCTCCCAGGATATCTTGAGGATAAAAAGAGACAGTAATTGTAAAGTGTTTTGCAAATCATAAATGCATGGTGGCGGTGGTGGTGGTATTGGTAGTAGTAGTGGTAGTAGTCATTATCATAGTAGTAGTTGTTATTCTTGGCTTAGGGAGTTCTCTTTTTTCATTCCAGGCGTCCCCACTAAGTTCATTTCAGGGTATGGCATAGCCAGTGAACAAATGTATTTCTTTCTTGTAGAGGACAACATGTCTTAGCTACCAGGTTGATTCAAAGCTGGACTAAATAAAGCAGGTCACAGCCGAGCCTGACCTCACCAGATTTGGCTACTGTGGATGTCATATTGAGTTCCTGAAGTGGACCATGATAACTCTTCTGAACTTTCAGAACTCATAGTCGTAACTTGGCTAATCTGTCTCACATACTCATTCACCTAAGATGAGGAAGAAATAAATACAACAGAGACAAGAGAAGTAAAGGTATAAATGCATTTGCAGGCATAGGACCAAGTGGGAAACAGGATCTGGTAACCTTCTTCTACCTGGAGGCCCAGCAGTTCTTGTCTGGCCCTCCACCAGGAAAGAAAGAGACAGAGACCGAGAACCAGAAATACGGACAGAGACAGAGAGAGAGAAAAAGAAAGACAGACAAAGAAAGAGACAGA
>CM053581.1:335186910-335215216 GCA_028627135.1 Pseudochirops cupreus | reverse complement strand
TTATTCGCTAGGAATATTGATTAATAATTTTCTTTTTTTGTTTTGTCACTCCTAGTTTAAATATCAAGATCATATTTTTCTCGAAGAAGGTGTTTGGTTGACTGTTTTGTTTTTCTAATTTTGTAAAGTTTATATAATATTGGAGTTAATATTCTTTCAATGTTTGTTAGAATTCACTTTTGATTCTATCTGGTTCTTTGGGAGTTCTTTTTTCAATTCAATTTCTTTTCTTGAGATCGGGTTATTTAAATTCTCTATTTTTTGTTCTGTTAATACGAGTATCTTACATTTTTATAAAAAAAATTCATTGTTATGAGTTTTGTTGCTATATGACTGGGTAAAATATTTTCTACTAATTTCCTTTATTTCCTATTCATTTTGTTTTGAAATCTCCTTTTTTTGATACTGAAAAATTTGATTTCTTCTCTTTTACCAGGTTAGTCAATGACTTTTTTAATCTTTAAAAATTTCCTAGTTCCATTGATCAATTGAATTTTTTGTTTTCAATTTAGTTTATCTTTTTTTGATTTTCAGAATTTCTATTTTTGTGTTAAATTGGGAATTTTTGATTTGTTCCTTTTCTAGTTTTTTTTTTTTTTTTTTAGGAATGGCCATTTTACTTATCTATTCTTTATCTCCTTTGTTGATGAAAGTGTTAGGAGTTAATACATTTTTTCCAAAGGATTACTTTGGTTGTATCCCATAAGAAGAGGAAGGAAGGAAGGAAAGAAGTGAAGAAGGAAGGGTTCAAGCATTTATTCAGGGCCTACTTTGTGCCAGGCACCATGCTAAGCACTTTACAAATTAATCTCATTTGGTCTTCATAATAACCCTTTAAGATAGGTGCTATTTTACTGTTGAAGAACCTGAGGTAAATAGAGCTTAACTGACTTGCCTAGGGTCACATGGCTACTAAGTAACTGAGGTGGGATTTGAACTCAGCTCTTCTTGACTACAGGCTTCGTGTTCTTCAGTCACCTAACTTCTTCCAAGAAAAACAGAGTTCTGTAGGGTTGGAGTGTGAGTCACCTTAGCCACATGTGATCCCTGTCTCTCTACCAGCGTGTTACATGTATGTATGTGTTTGTAAAACAATGTGCCCAAAGGTTTATGGGAGGGTTGTTGTTCTTCCTATACCAAACCTGTAAGTGTTTTTTTTTAATTAATTGCATCTGCTGACTGATTAATAAAGGCAAACTAGCCAGAGCAAGTTAAGGACACACTGTCTACCAAGCCAAGTATATGGGAATATTCTTATGACCCCAAGTGGGCCTAATGTTAAAGGGAAGGTTGGTGACATTCATTTTTTATTCTACTGTTCTAGACCTGACTTGATTGTTTTTGCATTTTAGTCTCTCTCTATGTAGACCATTCCACAAAAGGTGTAACTAAGGCGTGTATGCAGGCTAGAATTATAAAGGTTAAATATCTCAGTTTTTTTCCCCTTGGCTTGGACTCTGTTAATATTCACACACCTGTATTCAGTGAATGATAAAAAATTAAAGCAAACAAAACTACTCCCACCCAGACTGCTTTTTCATGAGAATAAGATAGTACATTTAAAACCAACCATTGTCATAAGAACATAGAGGAACTCTAACTAAATACCCTATTACTTTCAGATGTCCCCCTTCCTTTTTTAGTGGTAAATGTTTTAACATCGGTTTTTGTTTTAACGTCACTATCACTTCGCAATGACTCCCTCCTTCCACTAGAACTTCTCTCATAACAAGTACAGTCAAGCAAATAAGTCAATACATTGGCATCTGTACTCCACCCCTTCTCTGCTAAGTAAGCCCTTCCTGCCTTCCCTTTTTAATGAATATGTCAGCTTTATTTCTAAAACTCACCCCAAGACTACTGTTCTAAGTTTAAGCTATTGAGGAGGAAGTACATTCCAGGAACAGGGTTTTTAAGGGTCAAGTTCAGGAAACAGCAAACTATAGTTTGAAGAGTTCAGATGCAGGGTACCTTGATACTACAGTAGAAGTACTCACTCCTTTGAATGCTGAACTGGGGCAAGTGTCCCACGGGATGCTATAGTACCAAGGAGCTGCTATAGTACCAAGGAGCTGCATGTGGTTACAAGTTAGTATCTTTGTCTATCTAAGTGTGATCTTGCCTTGCTGAGTCTATTCTTGACTAGGTATCTCTGAGTGATTCCCTTGCAAGGAACCATCAAACGCCACCATCTGGAAGTCCCTTAAAATCATAAGACTCAGAATGTCAGAACTGAAATGGGACTTAGAATCAGAACTGTAGAAGACTGGTCAGGGGAACTCTTCAATTCAGCTAGATGGGATTATTAATCAAACAAAGAATCATTTATTAAGCAGGCACAGTACTATGGCTGGGAATGCAAAGAAAGGCAAAAAGCAAATCCTTTCAAGGAGTTCACAGTTACAGGGAGGTGAACCTCTCATAAGGAGGGTAGGGACTTGTCCATTGATTCATACCTCATGGAAGATAAGTGATCAAGTTTCAGTTATTGGAATGATTTAGTAACCAACAAAAATGTTTTGTTGGGTTATTGTGGATCAGATCTACCTTTTTGTCTTACATCTATAAAAAGGAACCCCTTTTTGGAGTTATCCAGAGGAATCTAAGGAAGAGACCTGAAAGATGGGGTGCTTGGGATGTTTGTCTGTACAGCCTCCAAGCACAAAATAATAAACTAATTTTTTTTTAGAGGGCGGAAGGTAGAGCAATTGGGGTTAAGTGACTTGCCCAAGGTCACACAGCTAGTTCTTTTGTGTTAAGTGTCTGAGGCAGACTTGAACTCAGGTCCTTCTGACTCCGGGGCTGGTGCTCTATTCACTTCACCACCTAGCCCCTCATGATAAGCTCATTTAACTTCTCTCCCCTGCTTCCCGCAAATGTCAGCTGCAAAGAGGCAGTTACACAAACTCTCAGCTCAAGAGATGACTGTCATAGTACGGTGGACCAAAACCCAAGAACTTTGTCCTTCACTACTACTGTGAGTTATTTAAACAGTGTAGGTCCAGTAGTGAGGGGGACATCTCTAGTAACCCTGAATTTGTTTTCCTATTGAGAAAGGTTCAAACCCTCAGGCTTTTTACTGTGAGGCTGGAAAATTGTATGAGTCTCTGGGGTTAGGAAAGAAATATTGGGGGATTATTTTTTTCAATGATTTGTCTCTTTTCCTAGGAGAGTCACAGAATCATAGATTTAGAGTTGGATGAGATCTTAAAGGTTATTAAATCTAAATGCCTCTTTTTACAGATGAAGAAACTGAGGCAAAGAGGATTCAGTGCTCAATCACACCAGGATGCCTTCATGTAGTTCACACTACACAGTATCTCTGGGAGTCTGGAGGACTATTTAGGTCTCTGAGGGAGAAAGGTGGGGCCACATTGGAGAGGAGGGACTGTATAAACTTTATAGGATATTGTGAGTGCTTCCAGGGGCCAGTGTGCCCTCTCGAAAAAAAATCTCTCAGCTATGCATTATTACTTTGAGTACTTATGGAGATCTAGACACCAGCTATATTCCGAAATTCCCAGAAAGAGGCTCTGGGTGTGGCCAAATAAACCACAGAGTTATGGTTTGGTGGGGACTACCCCTAAGATTGAATTCGGTCCCTTGTAAACCCAAAGCCTGGAGTCCCATGGGGGATACAGAACACTGAGTATCAGAGCTGGGAGAATATCAGACCAGAGATCATGTTCTAGTCTGAGCTCCTCAAGATCACCTTAGATCCACAACTGGAATCCAGATTTCTTGATTAAAATAGAACAGGAGAGTCATATTTTTGGAACGATTGAATGAATTCATTTATATTTGAAGTTGGGTACTCATTGGTAGGTGCTTCTGGGGAATTCTAGAACAACAACAACAAAAAAGATTGGCATAAAAAAAGGATCCCGCAAAACATTACATACTGTACATGTTACTTAAATAAAATGGTGTCCAACCTCCATTTCTTCAGTTCTCCCTCCTCTCTGACCTCTCCAAAGGTGTTGGAAGTGCCTTCTATCCAAGCCTTCCCTCCCTCCTCTCCTTATTGAACGGGCAGGGGGAGAGCAGAGACTTTCTTTTGTTCTCTGTCCTTGTGGTCTCTAGGGCAACAGATTAGTGCTAAGGAGACACAA
Organism: Pseudochirops cupreus; assembly: GCA_028627135.1. Lineage (NCBI taxonomy): Eukaryota > Metazoa > Chordata > Mammalia > Diprotodontia > Pseudocheiridae > Pseudochirops > Pseudochirops cupreus. Next base: position 335,211,104 of record CM053581.1, on the reverse strand, counting down.
AGACACCTACATAGATACGGCACACAGACTCCGCTACACACACAGATGCACAGGCACAAAACGGATATAGGCATGGACTGTAAGGAAGCCACACAACAGACACACAATACACACAAATGGCTGAGCACAGGCACCTACACCGACAAATAGGACCAATACAGTCTCAGCGCAAAAAAAAAAAGATACCTGCACCCAGGGTTAGAAACAAAGGGTGCTGGTTCCCAGTGTGGGTATGAAAGCCATGGAAATGCCACTTTGTTTGGGGGCTAGAAGGGCTTCCGCAGTCGTGACTCAGTGCTTAGAATTCGGTTTTAATGACTAATGCCAGCCAGCTGTCTTCACTGCATGGAGAAATCTTGAGGGACAAAAGATTTGCAATAGATAGGTAAACGATACAGCCCCCCAGCTAATGGCCCTTGGGAGGCATCGGACACAGGACTAAACCCTCCTCCTTTCTCTTGGGTGGCACCGGGGCAAAAGTGAGCAGTGTGCCTTTTTCCATTTCCTGGTGTACCATTCAGGGCAAGCGACCCGATTGTCACCTTTCGTGATGCAAACGCCCTCTACCCCAGCCGGCGCAGAAGCTGGGCCTGGGAGCATCCAGTATTCCAAGGCCGCCTGGAAAGGGCGCACGTGGTGACGGCGATGGAGGTGGGGTGCCCTGAGTAGTGGGGAGCTCGCCTCGGGCGCGTGCCTGAGCCACAGACACTGCCTCCAGGCTGGGCTCGGAAGGTGCGAGCTGGGGCAGTTCCAACCCCAGGCGCAGCGAAGGCACGTGGCTGTGCTACGCAGGGTCACCTGGACCAGGGTAATTTAAAGACCGACTGGGAAGGGTGGGATGCCCCCGGGACTGGGAGGAGGCGCAGCGCACCCCTGCCCGGCCCAGGAAATGAGTTTTGCTAGAAGCACGCACTGGAAGGGGGAAAGGGTTAGGAGGTAGGGTGGGGGGACCGGATTTATTCAACAAACGTTTTTAAATTTGCTGCCTTGAACAATCTTAATTTTCTTGGTATCTTTTTTAGAAAACATCTTTATTTCCGATTATCGAAATATATTAATGTCCTTTCTCACCCAGAGAGCCTTCCCTTTATAACAAAGATTCTAAAATCACTTCAAGCAAAATCAACCAACGCCACCACTATTGGCTGTGCGTGTGTGTGTGTTGGTTGATTTTGCACATACAGTTAATAGTAGTAGCGTTAGTTGGTTTTGCTTGAAGGGCTTTTAAAATCTTTTTGTTAGGCTCATCGGACACATACACACAGACATACATATTTTATGCGATAACCCACACTCGCAGTCCTCCACCTTTTCTATGAAGGGTGGAATAGATTCATTCATTAAAAACAACAGCAGTAACATTAAGTACTTCGGTGCACTGTGCTAGGCACTGGAGGGAGCTACAAAATTTATATTCAGTCCTTCCCTTTATGGAACTTAACAGTATGTCGTAAGGGTGATGACAAAAGATAACTATAATACTCAGCTGACACATAAATACATTAAAAAGATGCAACACAGAGCGCCATAGGTAGGATCTGGAGGCAAGTTTGGGGGTAGAGAGAGGAATCCAAACAGGTAAGGCTTCCGGGAGGAGGTGGCATATATTTTCTTTTAAAGAATGGATAAAAATTCAAAGGTAAGTGGGAGAGGGATGATGTACTTGGCAGAGGGCATTGCCCACCGCAGGGATGCGGGGCTTGGAGATCCAGTGTGTTTCACCAGACTAATATTCACTAACTTTTATTAAGCGACTAGAAAGCATAAGGGTAGGGTGGTGGCTGGAATACTTTCTTCTTCGAACGCTATTAATACGGGATGGAAAGAAGCTGGGGAAATCATCTAGTTCTTCCGCCTCATTTTTACGGATCAGTAAACAATGAATGTGCTTTGGCCAAGATCTCACAGGGAGGAGAGGTGGGATTCGAATTCGGATCCACTGCTTTCATTGCACCCTGCTGCTTCACTACCATGTGAAAAGAGGAGCACGAGGAGACCCTTTTCGATCCCAGCTCCCAGAAACACCCTACCGCGACCAAACTTGGACTCGGGAGTCAGAAAACTTGGGTTCGAATGCTGACTGTCTCTCTGGGACTCTCCTTTTCTTTCAATGGGCGTCTCCCTTCCCTTCCCTGTCAACTAAGGGCTTGCACTATGCGTCTGCAAGGCCGCGCCTTGCGGAGGGGATAGTCTGTGGAGCAGCGGTCGGATCTCCCCACCTCCCCGTCCCGGGTACTAAGGGCTCGGGTCCCTAACCCCCAGCCCCCTGCCCCTCCTCAGACAGCCGGGCTCAGCCCAGCTTAGCACAGAGGCAACTCCTCCACAAACGCGCCTGCGCGCTGGAGCGGAGACTGGCACGATGACATCATTGGGCAGGGCTAGGCGGGGCGGGGAGGCTGTCGCGGGGCATTCTGGGTCCGGAGGGAGGGGAAGGGAGCGAGGGGAGGGGTGTTGACGCCATTTTCGGCGGCTGACGGGGGAGCCGGGGACGCAGGTCTCGGAGGTTCGGGACGGGTCGGGCTGCCCACCTCTCGGGACCTGTTTGGCTGAGGCCGGGAGCAGCGGGGGCGAGGGGGCCCCGGACGAGGATGTGTCGGGGCGGCGGCGGCTGCGGCTGCGGCGGCCGGACCTGCCTCCCTCGCTAGTGCCTCACTGACAGACGGACGGCCCGACAGCCCTCCCCGGGCCCTCGAGGGGCTTGACGGCTACTCCCGAGCTCGGGGACCGGCGGCCCCGCCGGCCGGCCCTTTGTTCCCAGGCCTCGCGTCCTCGGCCCCCGTGTCGGCGGATCTAGGCGGCGGCCCGGCTCCCTCCCTCCTTGTCAGCCCGCGGGGAGCGTGGCCACCGCAGGAGCAGGACGGTGAGTGGCGACGGCGGGCGGGGGACGGCGGGCGGGGGACTGCGGGCGCGGAGCCCGGGACCGTCCGAGGGGAGCGCAGCGCGACCCCCTTTCTCTTCTCTCCCTCCCCCTCGCCGGGCTTCTTCTGCCTGCTAGAGTTTTAAAGGTGACAAAGCCTCCTCCATCCCCGTGGGGCCGCGAGGTCTAGGTGGAGCCCCGCTTATCTCCCCATCTCCATCCCTGGCCGGGCGCTCGAGCGGGGACGTTGCATTCCCCCAGGGAGGCTGCGGGGTGGGGGTGGGGCGGGGGGCACGGCGTGGCGCCGCGGCGGAGGAAGGCGTCCCTCGGGGGCAGGGGGGCTTGGTGGGTGACAAGTGTTCGGGGCCCCTTCCCTGGCGCGTTTCTCTTTTGCGTAGGTCGCAGGAGGGGGTGGGGTAGGGGCCGAGCGTCCGCGGACACCCCGGAGCCCTGCAGAAGGAGGGGCGGGGGGCGCGGGGATGTGGCCGCCCCGGGAGGGCAGACAGGAGGAGGGATACCCGGCTGCCAGCGCCGGTTCTGCTTTGTCCGAGTTCTGGCCTCTTCCTTCCGGGTTCCTCCTCGCTGCGGTTCCGGTCCCCCCCCCTCCTTCACCCGCAAGACACCGCCCAGGGAGGAGACCCTGGAGCGAGGCCCTGGGATGAGACATTTTTATCGGCATTCCTGGAAGAGGGAAGTTCACCTTCCTTTCATTGGAGAAGAAAAACGGGGGGTTTAATTGCATCTTCTTGTTTTAAGCGATAAAGCACTTACTGACCAGGTTTCTTGGCTCTTCTGTTTTGTCTACTCCGGTGTGTTTCCGATCAGAATGGGAGCCCTTCTCCTTTAAACTGAACTTCATCTCAGACTTGAGTACTTTCTTCAGTTATAAAATCTGCTGAATTCTTGTAATAAAGCTCAACACATTAACAACAGTTATGTGGTGGATTAGACTGTATTGTGTCAAAATTTCTACCTTTTTTTTGTGTATTGAGGCATCTTATTGTCTTATAAGATTGAACTAAAAAAGAATATCAAGTATTTTCATGAGGAGATCCTGCAAAAATACATTTTGGGATGTTAGTCATGAACATTTTTACTTTATAGTATTTTAGACTCGCTCTATAAAACAGACCATGCTAATTACTTCATTCCCTGTTCTAGTTAATTGTGAATTACACCTGATCTTCTTTCTATAGGTGTAGGAATTACTCATTTCTTTTTAATGGGCATTTCACTGGAGACCAATGAAATGCCATTAGGAAAAACGAAATGGCCTTGTTAATGTTTAGTAACCATAACGTTTACAGATTATTCAGTATTTTGATGGACAAGAATCCTTTAATATGGTGGGAAATTTGGCTCATTGTGAAATTTATTAAGTATCTTTAAGAGCAAAGTGATTTAAGTGTTAATGTGTTACAGACTGCAGTATTCTGCTTTGTAGGATAGGTAATATAAAAACCAGTTTCTCAAAGTCACTAAAGAATGCAACATCATTTCTGCATCATGTTGCAGTTGAAGTTTGGCAACCTTGCTGTGTTACTTTAGTGGTATAGAGAGAACCTGATATTGAACCTCACAGTGATCATAGGATCATCTTAGGTTCATTCCCTTTGGAGATTTTCTTTGCAAGAAATATAAAGAAAATGAAAGAAATGTAGACAAGTTTTAAACCAGTTGTAGGGATAGTTCTAACCTTTAAGCATTGCTTTTAGAAGTTACATGATATATCTGTATCTTTTGTGTGAGCTAATATTTTGTGAAGCAAATAATAACTTTATAATGGCTGTTTTGAAAAGTATTAATATACGTTTAAGTGCAATCTCCTGAGTATTGAATATGAGGCATTAGCAAGAGAACCTATAACTTTTTAAAGAGGATATTGTTCAGCAGTTCTGAAGTGTTCAGGGTAAATGAAAATAATTTAATCTTTTTAATGTGTCTGAAATTAACCACATATTTGAGTGTCCTGGCAACATTACACCCAAATGGACAGATGCTAGCCCAAATGCCATCTGACATTCCTACTCAAAAACTTTAGGATTAGTATAGTAGTTCTGTTGTCTTTGTAACCTTCTAGTTATTGTGTCTTTGGATTTTCAAAGGAAACAATAAAATTAAAACGTGGATTTCCTCTGTTTGACTTTTAGTTTCAGCACAAATTTAGAGACATGAATACATGGAGAGTTTAGGTCAAAGCCCATTTTAGTGTGCTAAGAATATTGTCTAGAACACCAGTTTTCAAAGTGTGGTCCCCCCAGGGGTCTCCCTGAGGTCAAGATTATTTTCATAATATTAAGATATTTTAATTTGAATACAGTAAATATTGATAAATGTAACCCACATAAACAAAAACTCTTTGGGGAGGTCTGTAGTACTTGTCAAGAGGGTAAAGAGATCCTGAGACCATAAACTTTAAGAACTAGTCTAGAGAATTACAAAGTGTGTTGTAATAATATATCACAAGTATAGTTATACAGTAGTTATATAAGAGGGAAAAAACTCCATATCATAGCCTCAGTTATTAATTTCATTTCAGTAGACTTTTATTATGTACTCATCTGCAAGTGCTGGGGAAACATAAATTTAAAAAAAACCACCTTAGTAGGGAGAAGATCCAACATGAATACTGATAAATGTAATACAGCATGGACAAAAGACACGGAACACATTTTTGTTTTACTTGAACTATTCCAGCAATTGGTTTTAATTAGCTCTGTTTGCTATTGAATGAAGTCTGAACTACTCAGAAGGGCTTTCAAGAGCATTTATAGTCAGGTTTTATGTTCCTGATCATATACTCAGGACTTTTGTTAGGCTTATCTCATCATGCCACCACAGTGCCATGTTTTTAGGATCCCTCCTACCCTCTGTATCTTTACTCATGGTTTCCCCTTTTTCAGAATGCCTGTCTTTCCTATAGAGTTACCCAATTTTTCCCTTTCAGATCAAGTCATCTCTAGTGTCAGCCTTCACTGATCTCTTTTTTTTTTGTCAGCACTATAATGGTTCATATTAAAATTTAGCGTTCAGTAATGGCTATCTTGAAACTGTTTGCTATTGTTATAGATAGTTTTGTTTTCCTCCAGCTAGAATGTAAGCCCTTTTAGGACAAGAACTATATTTTATGTTTTTTTCTAATTCTCATCTAGGCTTAAATACTTATTAACTGAATCTCTGATTTTATAGTGGTTGTGTTTACTGCTTACATTTTTAAAGTTTAACTTTCATCCTCTTCAAGTCCAGCAATTATTTTAGAAAAATTTGTACATTTTAAGTAGAAAAGCAATTAAAATGAAGATATTTACAGTGGTTGAAATGGAGGGTTTTTCCCTCATATTTTTTGGTTGAAGTGTCAGAAAATGAATTTTATGTTTAAAAAAAAGAGAATTTGTCATAAAGCTATTTTGGCTCGGTGTTTTCAGCATGTTATTTTCTTCTCAAGGTAAAAAATCATTCATAACACCTTTTTTAGTCTAGATAGGAGGTGACAACTCCTTAATTAAAAAAAACCTATTCAATTTTAGTAGGAAGATGCTGACCTTTAAAAAGTCTATAGCAACCTTCAGTTGTCTTTCTTTGGTTGGGAAAGGAAATTATTCTGTTGATGAACATTTAATTATGAGTATATCATATTAATTTGTTGTCATTTTCTATGTTGAGTGAAAATATTTCTGCAGTGAAATTAATACTTTGATTTGACAAGTTAAATTGTCTTGTGTCTCAGATTTTCTTATATATAAACATATATTCTTTGCCTTCCCACTTAATAGTATTTTATTTTTTCCAATTACATGTAAAGATAGTTTCCAACATCCACTTTTATAAGATTTTGAGTTCCAAATTTTTTCTCCCTCCCCTTCCCACCCCATCCAGGATGCAATCTGATATAGGCTATACATGTACAGTCCTATTAGACATCTTTCCACATTAGTAATGTTGTGAAGGAAGAATCAGAACAAAAGGGAAAAATCACAAGAAAGGGAAAAAAGAGAAAATAGTAGGCTTCTATCTGCACTTAGACTCCATAGTTCCTTCTCCTGGATGTGGATAGCATTTTCCATTGTGAGTCTCTTGGAGCTTAGGTCATTGTATACTGAGAAGAGTATCTCTTCTATCAGAGTTGGACATCACACAATGTTGCAGTTACTGTGTACAATGTTTTCTTGGTTCTCCTCACTTCACTCAGCATAAGTTTCCATAAGTCTTTCCAGGTTTTTCTGAAATTGCTTGCTCGTTTCTTATAGAACAATAGTATTGCATTACATTAATATTACCACAGCTCCTCTTCTCTCACTCCACTGTTTACTCATTCACTCAGTGGTAATTAGCTGGTTTTGCCTATGTGAATTAGGTTTATGCTTAACAAGTGGCCTCTGAAGTTTTCTCAAAGAACAGTGCTAGATTATTACTTGCATTTTAGAAGTCTTCTGTTTCTTTTTTTTTTCTTTTTGGAGGGCAATTGGGGTTAAGTGACTTGCCCAAGGTCACATGGCTAGTTTTTGTGTCAAGTGTCTGAGGCTGGATTTGAACTCAGGTCCTCTTGACTCCAGGGCCGATGCTCTATTCACTGCGCCACCTAGCTGCCCCCATTTTAGAAGTCTTAAAATAAGTTGATGCTTTTAGAGTTAAAAGCAAACGTGTGAAATTAATATTTTGAGTGGCATAGAAATAGACATTTATGAGCAATGACTATAAAAAAAAATCATGTTTAAGAGTTGCTTATTTGTAAATTATCTTATTTTCTAACCGTCAGAGCACATGTAAGATGGAATTGTTGAGAACAAATACACCTCTTTTCTTTATGGTGTTTGGAGATCCGGAATTAAACTTTTATACATACATACATTTATTTACACACACACATACATATATATACACACTCACACACTTCATGAGGTTATAGAATAAGTGATGTTTTTGCGTGGCAGTTGACCTTTGGTTTGACCGCCTTTGCTGTGTAGATTTTTGTGTTTTCTGGATTAGCATAAGAAACTTGTAATTGAAAATGGAAAGATTGTTGTAGTCTTAACTTTGAAGATTGCTATTGGTTTTGAGCCTTTTGAATGCATACATAATTAGTCAATGGGAATATAAAAACAACGTAAATATGTTCTGCTCAACTCTTAATTGCAGCAGTCATTTGAATATTTTTAAAAAATCATTTAAAAATGGAAGAAAGGGGAACAACAATATATTTAACTTTGGAGAAGAGGGACTTTTTTTTAAAATTACTGCCCTAATCTTTTATAATAAGAGGGAAGGATCTGTTATTCGTTACTTGTTGGTTGGCTGATTTGACTTGAGTCTTAGTTTGTTCAGTGTATTATTTCAGCCATGCATTTTTATTGGAAATGTTTTTAATCCATAATTGTAGAATAAAAAGCAAACAGAAGGAGCGGGTTTTTTGGGGGGGTAAGGAGGAAGGAAAAAAAAACTGGTTGGGAGAGGCAAATGTCCTGAAATTAAGACTATTCAGTAACACAGGAAGTTGAATACAAATTATTTTAAGAAGACTAGGCGTGGAACAGAAAATAGTGCATTTCTATTTTTCTGAGCATCTTTCCTCCTTTCATTCTCAATCAGTCCTCTGTTCCCTTGGTGAAGACCAACAGGTTGATCACATGCAATGGGTTGGTAAATGGTTGTCAAAGTTTTCATCTGAGACTTAGACTCCTGCTATTTCTTATTTGTCACATGTCCATTTGTAGGCCATCTTTCTCTTAACTCTCACAGTATATCTTTTTTATAGAGTAGTAATATTGCATTGATGTACCACCATTACAATGATGTACCATTGTTTAGCCATTCTCTAATCGAGGAATATCTGTTTCCAATTTTTTGCTGTTATAAAAAAGTGCTGCTGTAAGTATTTTGGGGACTTGCTTATCAGTGACTTCCTTGTATTGCAACGTCTGGATCAGAGGGTATGAACATTTCAGTCACTTTATTTGCATAATTCCAAATTGCTTTTCAAAACAGTTGTTCTTATTCACAGATCCATCAACAAATACACTAGTGTGCCTCTCTTCCCTCAACTCCTCCATCTCTATTTCCATCATTTGTGAAATTCCTTTTTAGCTTTTTTGCATCTCTTATTTCATAATTTTTGCTCTATAAATTTTGCTAATTTTTGTTGGGGAAAAAGACAAACATAGAATAAATCAGTATATAAATCCTGTACTTTGGTTTATTTCCCAAATAATGATAAGTTCTAAATTGGAAAGAATTTCAGGGGCCCTAGCTTTTGTTGAAGATCTTAGTTAGGGAGAGCCTACTATATCATGAGGCAGCCTCTTCTACTTTTGCATAGTTCTAGTTTTAGGATTTTTTTCCCTTATATGAGCATAAATCTGGCTCTGCAACTTCCATGCCTTGTTCCTTCTATGCTTCTGGTACCAAGAAGATGCCTTCCAAAGAAGGCTTCCATGCCTTCTCTTTTCCTCTCTTTCTTGTCTTCTCCAAGCTAGGCAACCTTAGTTCCTTTAGCTGATTTTCATGTGGCATGGTTTCTGTTCCTGTCATCATCCAAATCTACCTTCTCTGGACAGTTGATTGGCATCTTTTTAAAGATGTGGAGCCCTGAAGTGAACATAGTTTCAGGGATGGACTGGCTAGGGTAGAGTATAGCAGGACCTTTCTGAGCTTAGACATTTTTGCCTATCAGGATCACATTAGCTTTTTTTGATGGTCATATCAAATTTTGATTTATGTTGAGTTGACAATTGACTAAAATTTGCAGGGTTTTTTTTTCAGAAGAACTATCAAGCCACACTTCTTCAATCTTGTATGTAGGAAGCTGGTGTAGACAATTGAAATAGAAATATCATGTATCATTCTGCACAATTAAAATATTTTAAAATTATTTAACCTGTAAAAACTTAGTACTTTGTGAATACACAAAATAAACTGTCTTCTGACATTTCTTTTTCCTGTGTTTTGTCTCATTCTTTTTATGCAAGATGGTCAGTACTGTTTTGGGGTGGCTGTGGAACAAAGTAAATAGGCCAGAAATGAGAGCCAGATGAAGCAGTAAAATACCTAATTGTAGTCAAATTAGAGATCATGGTTAGGGGGGGACCAGGTTTCTTTAAATTCATGATAGTCACCATTTCTTAGGGTGTAGTAATAAATTCCATTATATTCATGTATTGTTTATCCATTTCCTGATGGATGGACATCTACTTTGTTTCCATTTCTTCACTACCACAGAAAGTGTTGTTAACTCTTTTGGTATATGTGGGACCTTTTTTCCTTTCTTTGATGTCTTTGTGTAGAGGGCCAGTACTGAGCCAGTCCAGTCATGGGTAGAGTCTGGGTCAGGATTTCCCTAGGCTCCCCTTCCCCCCCTCCTCCAGGGCTCATTGTTGCTCAGGGTGATTGGCTCACCATCTTTCCTTGATTAGTAAGGGAACAGGGTGTGAGAAGTGATGGCACATGCACCCAACGGAGTAAAGTACTAGGAGGTAGGATACCAGATGTAATCACTTTTGCTATTGGTATGTAAACCTTACCCTCAGCTTCCCTCCTGGCTTGGTCTCATCATTCCCACACTCCCACGTGTGGCCTCTTCGGCTCCTCTTTGGTGCGGGCATCAATATTCCAGTATATTCCTGGTAATGAGGGTCAAAGGTATGGACATTTTAATCACTTTAAAAAAAAATCTTAATTCCAGATTACCTCCCAGAATGTCTGGATTAACGCACATCTCTACCAACAATAGTCTTAGTGCTGCTTATCTTACTGTAGTTCTTCTAACATTGACTATTATTTTTTGTCATCTTTGCTAATTTGCTGAGTGTGAGGTGAAATCTGAAAGTTCTTTTAATTTGCATTTTTCTTATTAGTTATTTTCTACAATATTTTATTTGGTTGTTAATTGTAATTCAAATCCGAGGACTGTTGATCCCTTGATCATTCCTCTATTGGGAAAGGGTTATCATTCTTGTATATTTGTGTTAGTTATCTATTTATCTTGACCATTTGGCCCTCATCAAATATATTTGATGTAAAGATATTTTCCCCATCAGTAATTTCCATTTTTAAGCTAACTGCATTTATCTATTTATCCAAAAGTTTTTCAGTTTCACATAATCAAAATGATTTATCTTTTGTGATCTCCTGTCTCTTAGGGTTATGAATTTTCTCCCTAGCCATAGTTGTGAAAGATACTTCTGTTTTCTCCATTAAAAAATGCGACCTTTTGTCCATTTATTTCACTTGTGTTTTTCTAGAAGACATAATTCTTAAGTTGTCTCTGTGCATCCTGTCTTTGAGTTAAATGTGTTTTCCTTGTATGGAGAATCATGCTTTCTTTTAATCTTATTGCTTTTTACTTCTGGATTGTCCTTCAGTTTCATGTATGTGAATTCCCAGTCAATTATTAGCTTTTGTTTCTTTGGTGAGACTTGCAACTGAAGATTTAAGTTTTTCTATTTTCCTAATTATTTCTGCTTGAGCAGCCAATAAATTCTACTTTCACAATTCTCATTTCTCTTAAACCATTCAGGAACATCTGTGGTTTCATACTCTCTTGAGAATCCACCAGGGTCCTCTGCTTCATCAGGTGTTGATTCATTTTCCTTTGTCTTAGAATACTCATTCATAGATGGCTAAACTTTTTTTTAAGCCTAATCTGGGAGCTATATTTCTTTCTTCTATTAATATCTTCCCTCCTGATTTATTTGCTTTTGCTCAATTTCTTTAATTGAGTTTTTTTCCTCATGAGACCTTTAGTAGTTGCAGTCTTTTCTTCCCCCTCTGCTTTCTCCTATTGCTTACCTTCTGACTCCTTTCCCTTTGATGCTGGTTTCTCTTGGTGCTGGATGTCAAGAGTTTCAGGCTCCTATCTTGAGTAATTCACAGTTCACTAGCCTTTGTCTCTTCTGACCTCTGGGGAACAGAACTGGACCCAACTGGATTCTGAGCTCTTTCAGCCTCAGTGGAGTGCTAGACAGCCATACACATTTCCTGCCCCCTTTCTCTCTGTCAGTTCTCTAACTGAACTCTGTTGCAGCATCAAGAACTATCAAGTTGCTATCAGCAGCCTTAGCAGATTTCTGCCTTTGGAGTTAGGGTTTCCACGGCAAGGTTGAATGCTGTTACAAGCCCTATGGTTTTAGTGAATAATAGTTGAATTCTCTTGCAAACCCTATGGTTTAACTCGGCTGCCTACTTGGGAAGGTGTGTTGAGTGAGCAAGTTCTGGGGTTAGGGATTAGTATTCCTTGTTAACCTTCATTTGGCTTGCAGAGAGAGCTGCAATTGCTTCATCTTTTGTACATAATTCCTATTTTGGAGAGGTTCAAGAGGTCATGAGATTTGGGGAGACTATCTAGTCCTCATTTTTGTTGGCCACATGACCAAGTCCATCTGTTTCAAAGTTGTGGCTTATGTAGTGTAAGTTTCAGGTCTAAATGCATACTTAAAAAAAAGTTTAAATATCTACCCATTGAAGTGAGTCAGATTCCTTAGATTACTCTTACCATCCACTTCTTTTGTTCCTATTCATGTAAATGGAACTAGAGAGAATCATGGAACTGATTGGGTCCACTATAAATGTACATAACCTCAACTGGGTCCTCACTTCATCTAGGCAGTTCTTTTACACCTCCCTAATTTGCTAATCTACTTATCACAGCAGCTGTTTTAGTCCTTTTCCTATTCTCTCATGGCACCCTTTCCATTCAGCCTCTCAGCTGAGGACCTTGCTTTTTACTTCATTGAAAAAATTAGGCCATTCCATCCTTTGGAATGGTGATAGAGGAGAGGAAAGCTAGGCACAGTCTGAGGTATACCCTGGATTTGGGGAAGAGCAGAGTTCACAGGGTTCAGGGATAGGATAGATAAGATATAACAAGATCTAAAATGTTACAGGGGGAATTGGCCCAAGAGACATAGGAAGCTAAGGATGCAATTGCCATAAGAAATGAAAGGAGGACTATCTTAAAGAGGATTGTGTAAGCTTAAGGACCTCACTGACCAACTTAAATTTGAAAATAAATAATACAGAGGATACAAGCAAGGAGGAGATAATTGAGGATGCTTATATCTCAGGACTGTAAGAATAGTGTCAAGATTGCTAAAACTTAGTTTGAGCTAAGTCTGGGGAAGGACAACAAATAAAGGGGGGAGTGAGAACCTCTTTAATTATGTTGGGGGCAAGGAAGCTCAGAGTAGGGATTGAACTGCCGTTCAGAGTGGCTAGCAGTGATAGTGGATGAAGTATTAAACTTTTCTTTTTCTTTTTTTTCTCTCCCCAAAAATAATTTTTGGAATACGAAGAACAGATCAGAAATGGTTAAAAGGAAGTTGAAGTCCAAGATAAGAAAAGAAATAGCCCTAGATACTATAGAGTAAGTTCAGATCATCAGGTCCGGATGAATTACATTCCAGGATACTGAAAGAACTGGCAGATGTGATTACTCAGCTGTTAGTAATTTTTGAAAAATCATGGAAAACCAGAGGTACCTAAGGATTTGAGACAGGCAGATATATGTGTGTATATATATATAAACACATATACATATACACACACATTTATACATACATACACAGGTATTTTAAGTTTTATTGTTGCCATGCTGTAATAGGCACTTAATAAATGCTTGCTGATTGATGCTTTAAAAAATATCACTTTTCATTTCTCAGCATTTCTCCTGTCCTTTTATAGAATTTTCGCCTGTAACAAAGCATTTTCATTAAGCCAAATATGCTCCTTGCCTGTGTTTGACAGTATTTACTTCATACTTCCCACGTAGTGGTCAGCATCCTCTCCGATGAGGAGGTGCATTTCATGATCAGTCCTCTGCATTCAGGAGTGGTCACTGCATTGATCTGAGTTTTATTATATTTTAATATTGTTTTTCTTTAAGTTAGAAGTTCTTAAGCTGGGGTATGTGAACTTAATTTTTTTTTGATAACTTCATTTAAATATCATTGGTTTCCTTTGTAGTCTTATGTATTTTATTCATTTAAAAACACCCTGAGACATAGTCCATAAGTTTCACACTGTGAAGGAGGTCCATGACTCCTTGCTTTATGTTGTATTATTCTCTTAATTTTGCTTACTTGGCTCTGTATCAGTTCACACAAGTCTCAAGTCAGAACTCTTTGTGTGATTGTTTTCTTTGGCCCAGTAATATTCTGTAACAATCGTGTTGTGTGATTTGTTTACATATTTCCTAGTTGATGGGCACTCATTTTCCTTTTTTTTTCTTTCACAAAAAGTGCTGCTATAAGACTTTTGTTCTGTTTGGGATCTTTTGTTTATGCTCAGTGGTGGTATTGTATCAAAGGCTGTAGTTTAGACACTTTTCTTTTTTAAACAGGTTTTCTTATTGATATCTTGTTGTGTCACTGAAATTCTCCACAGTATCACTTCTTCCTGCTCCTTGAGAGCTATCACATAGAACAAACAATATTTTTTAAAAAGAAAATGAGAAAGAAGAGAAAAAACAATTCGCAAAACTGATCAGTTAGTTAAAAGAGAAGAAAATATATGCAGTATTCTACCAGAGAAGTCAGAGGAAATGTCTTCTTATTTTTTCTGTGGGGCTGTCCTTGTTCTTTGTGATTTTGCAACATTCACTTTCGTTTGGTTTGTGGTTACAGGTCTTTCTGCTTACATTGTTATAGTCCTGTATGAGTTTTCTTGCTTATTTCATCATGAATCAGTTCTTAGTAGTCCAAGCTTCTCTGTATTCATCATATTTGTTGTTTCTTACGATGAATAATATTCCATTACATTGATATGCCACAATTTATTTAGCTGTTCTCCAGTGATGGATTTCATAGCTGACCAGAAGTTTAGAATATTTTAAGATTTATTTGGTCAAAGACCTAACCTAACTGTTTTTATTTCTTTAGTAGTGGAAATGGAAACTATTTAGTTTAGTGCTATTTAGTACCAGCATGCCTACTTTAATATTACTTAAAATGCTTGTAGAAACCATGAACTTCAATTTATCTGTGATTAAACGTATGTTTTTCCAGGGTTTTGTGGTTGATATTTTCTCCATTTTAAATTGAAATTTCACCTTTTAATTTGGTGGGGCTTGTTGTATTCTATCAGGACTCCCTTCTCTCTTTCCACTTTATATAATGGCCCACTTACAGATAGGCTTTTCTGAATTTGGGAAAACAATTAAGGGAAAAAATATGTTAATGGTAATTTAAATCTACCTAGTATCAACAAATCATTGAGGAATGTCAGTTTGTTTGGAGAAAGGTGTCTGTTTATAATTATTTTGTAATTTCCCAAGTGTCTATCATAGTGCTAGATACATGGTAGATATTTATGAAAAACTTTTTATATTGGCTTAAATTAAATTAATGATGTAACTGTGAATTGAATGCTTATTTTATCAACACAATTAATGAACTAGTAGAGGATGCTTGTGAATATTCAGGCTTAAAATTTGAGTTAAGCTTTGAATTAGACTGAGCCACTTTAATTAGCATTTAGGTATAGGATTTGTTAATTCTGATCATTTGAAATTGGAAGCATCAGTAGGAATGAATTTGAGTTGATTTGAGCTTTTCTCTAAAGTTTGCATATGGGCTGCTCCTTTAATAAAGGGGCCTTAGAGGACTCATTATGTGCTTATTATTGTGAGTGATATGAGCTACCTAGAAGTATAAGTCTTGCTTGCTAGGAGCTTACTATTTAGTTGGAAAGAAAAAAAATTTAACACGATACTTTGATTTAATCGGTATAGGTCATTCTTTCATTTATGCAGATAATAGCTCTTTTTTTTTTAATTTACTCATTTACTTTTAATTTACAAGATTCAGTTCCACAATGGCTTGAGTTTCAGATTTTCTCCCCTCCCTTCTCCCCACCCCCCCCATGGTGGCGTGCAATCATGTATAGGCAGATAATAGCTCTTGTACAAGATGCTTGTCCATTTATTTTTCTGTATCATTCATAGACTACTGTATTCTTCCCAAGTTGCTGAATACTGATGGAGGAATTCATTATAACCAGGCCAGCTGGATCCAATATAAATTAATATTATAATTAATTTTGATAGGAGCTAGAGGAGCTAGGGGAGCTAGGTGGCGAATGGGATAGAGCACCAGACCTGGAGTCCAAAAGATCTGAATTTAAATCTGACCTCACACAGTTAGCTGTGTGACCTGGACTCAACCTCTATTTGCCTTAGTTCCTTATTTGTAAAATAGGGACACACTAAAGAAGGAAATGGCAAACCACTCCATTTTTTTGGGGGGGGGGCCAAGAAAACCCCATGAACAAAGCCAATATATGGGGTCAAGTCAGACATGAATGAACAACTGAGTAACAACAACTTGATTGGATCTTTACACTGCCCAGCAAATCTTTAATCTTTTCTTGATTTACTATTTCATATCCTTCAGTGGCTGTTCTAAACTCTTATCAAGTCCCCATTGCTTGCTTATATCCCCCTGAATCAGCAGATGTTCTTCCTACTTGTTTTACTAAGAAGGTAGAAGTCATAAGGAGTGAAGTTCCTCTTCTTTATACCTCAGAATCATAGAGCAATGTCAGTTTGTTTGGAGAAAGGTATCTGTTTATAATGATCTATATCTGCGTCTTTACCCATCACCTTTCTCTAATGAAGAGGAGGTTCTCTTTGTCAAGGCTGACCCATTTACTCGTGCCCTTGATCTTATCCCCTCCCATTTCCCCAGAGAGCTTAATTCTTCCTCTTTTGTCACCATCCTTGGAAGTCATTCAGATTCCTGAGCTTGTAACCGTATTTGTCTCTTGACTGTGCCTCACTACATATCCAGACAGCTGTTGGATACTGTTTATTTCACATGTACATTTCTTGCATCTTTTTTCTTCCTCTCTACTCATACAACTACCACCTCAGGTTGAGGTCCTCATCACCTTTCACCTGAACTTTTGCAGTAGACTCCTAATATGGCTCCTTGTTTCCAGTTGCTCTCCTCTTATTTATTCTCCATACAGCTGCCAGAAAGAGTCTTCCTAAAGCAAAAATCTGACCCATGTCATTCTCTGGTTCAGAAATCTTAGAGTCTCATTACCAGGGGGTGAGCCTCTGAAGAATGAATATTTTTGGCTATAGCAAGCAATTCATAAGCATGAAGGGACTGTATGAATTATGGAGGACATTGTAATCTGGATTGGTGGAGAAAACTAACCACAGTAATAGTCATATAACCTTGCAGGATTAAAGTAAATTTTGAGGCTAGGTGCTATATCCAATATGGAAGTAAAACAGAAATTTGGCAGTATTTAACATGAAAGGGGGTTCATAGAGCATGAAAGAAGATTATTTCACTTAAATAGTAAAGATAGTGACAAAATGAGTGGAGCATTAAGGAATGAGCCTTGGATTATAAACCCATATGTTGGAGTTAAGAGGTAGAAGAGGAGCTATCAAAGAAGAAGAAAAAAAGAACGTTAACAGAAGTAGGAGAACTATTACAATATAAGGGAAGCCAAAGAAAGAATAAGTTTCTAGAAAGGAGATAAACATTAGTGTATCAAATGATTCTAAGAGGGCAGTGGGTCTCATGGTGAAGCAGAAAGTACGTTGATTTTGCAATCAGAATATCCAGCTGTAGTCTCCAGTTTCCTCACCTGTAAAATGTTCTACTAGAACAGTAGTTCTCAAAGTATAATCTGGAAACTCCTGGGAATCCCTGACATTATTTCAGGGGGTTCACAAGGTCAGGACTTTTCATAATGATATTAAGATGTTTTAGTTTCTCATACGGTAAATATCAACAGATATGACCCACATAAACCAGGACCAAAACATCTGAGAACCACTAGACTAGATGATGATTAAGGTATTTTGTAAATCTCGTGATCACATAGTAAGGACAAAGGCCAGAAAGCAGAAATTAATCCAAAATATACTTCAGAGATTGGAGATACATGGGGCAGTTTGTTGTTTTTTTCATAGGGATATAGAAGGATGAGAATTGTCAAATTATTTTTTAAAAATTGGAGTTGTTGTAAAATGTTGGGGTTAATAGCTTTTTTCTCCCTTAAGATTTTCCACTCTGTTTACCTCATAGCTGCTTTGATGAATTGGATGGCTGTTGAGTTTGCTAGCAACCATTCTCACTAGAATGTTTGGAATCCTTGCCAGCAGAATTAGTTATAGTTGAAGTATAACAGCACTATAGGAGGACAGAGGCCTGGAGACAACCGTTTTATAATCTGATTTTCAGCAATTCAGCAAGCATATCTTGTACCATACTTACTTGTAAACTTCATGCCCCTCATGCTTCATTTTAGAATCAACCCCTTGAGCATTGGGCCAGTTTTTGACTTTCTGTTACCAGCATAGAATACAATGAAGATACTCTTGGTAGGTGCTTAATATTCGTTAAATTTAATTACTGTGTGATTGAACTCTTGATCCTACAAAAATAGGGCAAATACAAAGATGCCCAGGATTGTTTCAAAGAATGCATGTGAAATATATAGTGTCTGTGGTTAGCTGCATAGTGCTCAGGCAGGTGTACACTCATACACCAGTCCAGTGCTCCAACAGAAATTCCAAAATTGAATGAATTAACTCTCTCAGGGACAGAAAAGGTTCTGGAAGTCCAGGTGTGAAGGAGTAGGATAGCAGTAGAGGAGTAGATCACAGTATATTTTGTACTAAGATTAAAAATATGAAATCCTTGGGGGCAGCTAGGTGGTACAGTGGATAGAGAGCCCACATCTGGAGTTGGGAAGACTCATCTTCCTAAATTCAAATCTGACCTCAGACACTTACTAGCTGTGTGACCCTGGGCATGTTGCTTAACTGTATTTACCTCAGTTTCCTCATCTGTAAAATGAACTGGAGAAGGAAATGACAAACCACTCCAATATCTTTGCCAAGAAAACCCCAAATGGGGTCATGAAGTCAGACTCAACTGAACAACAACAAAATGAATTCTTTAGTCTGCCTTTCACAGTACTTTATGAGATGAATCAATCTCCCTTTACACTCTTTTTGCATAATATTCTCCTGTAAGCACTCCTGTGGTCTAACCAAACTGGGCTGCTTCCTGTCCCTGATCTTATTTTAACTTAGCCTGTCTGTTACTTTGCTCATTCCATTCCTCATGTTTGGAGTGAACTGGACTTCCTTTTCCCACCACTTCTGAAATCCCTGCCTATTGAAAACTTTCCAAAACCCTTTACAAAACCCAGCTCAAGTGCTTCTTTGTCTATGATGTGATTAGGAAAACCAGGAGATTGTAGTATTTTAGAAGTGGGGGAGGCTGGTATGTCTAGAAGGAAGAGGTAATTAGCTGCAGAGAAGTCAGGAAAAATGAGAAAAAAGACTTTTGGGAGTAGAAACCAGATTGCAAGTGACAAAGAAGTGGAGGCATCATATTTAGACTACATTTTCAGAAATTCAGTGAAAAAGAAAGAATGGGACAGTAAGTAGTTTGATGGAAGACTTGAGGGATATTTTTTCTTGTTTGTGGGTTGAGGAAACAGGAGAATGTTTGTAGGCAGATGGCAAGAGTCAGCGGAAAGGGAGAAATTGAAGATGCGTGAGAGAAGAGAGTAAGAACTGAGTAACTGAAGTAATTCTGGAGAAGTTAGGGGTGGAATTAGTTGTCCAAATAGGAATTAGGACTTGCAAATCTGAAGATTTCTGAGGCATATTTAACAAACCTACACATAACAGTTGGGAAGAGTAAGATTGTATGACAGAAATTGCAAACTTGTAGGATCCTTTTTGGAGAGTAATCTAAACTACATAGTAAAAATTTACAAAAATAGTCATACCTTCAATGCCAGGAAGATGTGAGTTGAGGAGATGAGGCAGTTCATGGGAAATAGCATCTGTTTCTTGAAAAAGTATAAGTTGAGATGCTTAACTGAAAGGATGAGGAGAGCGAGTGCAGTGGAAGGCTTCTAGAGAAAAGACAGGATTTGAAATAGCCTTCATGGTAAGTGGGATATAGATTAGATTAGAGTAAATTGATTGAGTAGCTGTAGTGAAGGGTCTGTTTGAGATTAGAGAACATAAATTTGTAGCAAACCCAGTCATCAGGTTTATGTATTACACAGCATATGAGTAGGAACAAAGGAGGCAAAGGTGGGTGTAATTCAGGGTTTCAGGGTTTGGTAAAGCATGAGCAAATGATAGGACAAGGGAGCAAGAGATTCCTGTGCAGAAGCTAGTATAGAGTTGAACTGTTTCATTAAAGATTCACAAAGTTTCACTAAGGAAAGACTTTTGGTAAGAGTTGCATAATTGAGGCTTAAAGGAAGCTGGGGATTCTAAGAGATGGAGATGAAAGGGACGTACATTTCAGGCATGGGGTGGATAGAGCCTGTGCAAGGGTAAGAGATAGAACGCTGAGTTTGGGAAACAGTAAAGTAAGTTAGGCCAGTGTTAATGGAGGACATGGTGCAATATGCCTGGAAAGTTAGACTGTAGCTAGATTGTAGAAGTGTTTTAAATGTCAAACTGAGTGACAAATGGAAGAACCACAGAATATTCCGGAGCATAGCAATGACATAGCCAGGCTTAAACTTTTGGAAGATTATTTTTTGGCAGTTTTTTTTAAGAGGATAGAAGGAAAAGGGGAGAGACTAGAAGCGGGTAGTTCAGTTAGGTTATTGCAATGGTTCAGGTGAGAAATGAGAAGGTCCTGGTGGTGGGTGTATAAGTGGAGAGAATAGGAAAGGAAAAGGATGCTTCGGATGATATGTAGGTAGAATTAACAAGACTTGACAACGGATTAAAAAGGGCAAGTATATGAGAGAGAGTGGTTGAGGATTACTCAGGTTGTAAATATGGGCACCTGGCAAGGATGGTAGTACTCTCAACAGAAAGGGTGAATTTAGAGGAATGGAGTATCAAGTTCTATTTTCTTAACCAAATAAAGAATTCCATCTATAGCTTCCACACTATTGGTCATCTAGCCAATTGCTTAAAATCTTCTAGTGATGGGGAATTAATTTGCTTCCCTAAATAGAGCCCATTTGGTTTTTGGATAATTCAGATTATTTGGATGTTTTTTTCTGATCAATTCATTCCTTATTTGGGCAACTTTAACTGTTAGGGTATAGATCAAACGAGCTGAATTGCTGGGTCACAAGGTGTGCACAGTTTAGAGAAATTAGATATTAATTAAATTATATTAATAACTTGATTAAAATTTAGTTTGATGACTAATTGTAATTTTTAAAATTCTAGGATGTATGACAACATGTCCACAATGGTGTACCTAAAGGAAGACAAGTTGGAGAAGCTTACCCAGGATGAAATCATTTCTAAGACAAAGCAGGTGATTCAGGGACTGGAAGCTCTGAAGAATGAACACAATTCCATTCTGCAAAGTTTACTTGAGACACTCAAGTGTTTGAAGAAAGATGATGAGAGCAACCTGGTGGAAGAGAAATCAAACATGATTCGCAAGTCATTGGAAATGTTGGAGCTTGGACTGAGCGAGGCACAGGTAGATTGGGAAATGACCTTAAGCTTTATTTAGATGGAAAAATGGAGAAGTAATAACATATTTGAAATTGCAAGGGGAAATATGACACTTGATATTGATGTTAAAAAAAAAAGGAAGACCATTGTTAGAATTGATGTTGATATAAAAAAGGGAAGATCATTGTAAGAACTTTATATTAAATGAATTATATAAATTTGGGAAAGCTTGTTGGATTAAAACCAAGAGGCTCTGTCTTGGACTGGTGACACATATTAACTTAGATCTACAATATAAAGATGGGTTTTAGAATTATTGACTTCCCTCTTCCTTTTTGAGTTTGAATTCTTCCAAAAAATAGATACAGTTGAATGAAATAGATATTAAAATTCTTTGGCTTTCTTTTGGTCGTTTATTTATTTTGTTTATTTACCAGTTGGCTTAAAAAAAGAGCTGTGACCAATTTATGTTCAGAGAAGATTTTATTTAGCATCAGACATAATGTGCCTATTCTGATTTTAGACTTTTTTTCCTATTCATGTTATGATTTTTAGTGTATGGTTTTGAGACTTTGCCAGTCTTTGTTTTCTTTCCATATTTTATTGAAGGGGAGAAAGTTTAAAACTTGATATAATTTGGGGATACATTATTATGAACCATAATCTCTAGTCACATGCTTCATTTGTATCTCAGGAGGATAGAACTTATATCTGTTCAACAGAGTGTAGTATACTCACTTGGGGGAAAATAATTACATACATATTGGAGGAATTAAAATCAAAGAAATATTCAAACTTAGCAAATTTTCTGAATTCTTAGCTTAATTCAGTAGAAAATTAGGAAGGTGATGAATATTATAAGGCAGGGTTTAAGTTTTTTCTCTGTGTCCTAGGTGATGATGGCCTTGTCAAACCATCTAAATGCAGTTGAATCAGAGAAACAGAAATTGCGTGCCCAAGTACGTCGTCTATGCCAGGAAAATCAGTGGCTGCGGGATGAGTTAGCTAACACACAGCAGAAGTTACAAAAAAGCGAGCAGTCTGTGGCTCAGCTGGAGGAAGAAAAGAAACACCTGGAATTCATGAATCAGTTAAAAAAATATGATGATGATATTTCTCCATCAGTAAGTAGCTGTTTATTAAAATCAGTTCATCTTTATCAGACACTTAGAAGCTTCTAAGATATTATGAAGCTTTTGTGTAAATATTCTTTTCAATTTGATGTTACAGAAAAAGGCTGTTACTAATCCTCTGTGCTTTTGGAAACATCTGTAACTTCCCATGCCTTAATTACATTCTCTGTTAAATGTATATATTTGTTCTTACCTTTCACATGTGGTGTTATGATTAAATGAGATAATGGTTGTGAAAGTATTTTTAAAATACAAGACATTAAAATGACTTTACTTTATTTGTTGTTTCTACAAATAATACATTTTCAGTGGGAACTTAGAACTAGAAATTTCTGGTTCAGAAGGAACGTTAAGAGTATTCATTTAAATAAATAGTTACTAAGTGCCTACATTGTGTTAGGTACACAAAGATGAAAAACCATATAAACTCTGCCCTCAAAGGTTTATTTTACTTTTACTTTAATAAAGGACATAAAGAACATTTGAGGAGCTGGAGATCACTTTTACCTATGGAGATAAAAAAAAAGTCTTCATGGATGAGATAGCACCTGACCTGGGTTTTGAGGGAAGATAAGTGACCAGAAATGTAGAGAGCGTAGTCTGGGTAGAGGGAATGAACTTTTTGATTGTAGAAAAAAGAAAGACAGCAGGATGTGATCAGACTGTGTAGTTTGGCAGGAATGTAGATGGCCTAAAGTCAAGTAGAATGAACTAAAGTTGGAAAGACAGGTGGGAGCCCCAATTATTAAAGGACTTAAAAGCCTGGTTAAGGGGCTTGTATTTTCTTACTGTAGGTAATGAAGAGCTATTGATGATTTTTGTTTTGAAGCGACGCAGTGGTATGGGTCAGGTCTTTTGCATTAAGAACGTTAGTTTGTGAAGATGGATTAAGGAAGAGAGAAACCACAGGCCCGAAAATCGGTTAAGAGGTGATTATATAAATCCAGATGAAAGGTGATGGTGATGAGGGCCTGGACTTCATTAGTGGCTATGTAAATGGAGAAGAGGGGAATTAGGTACAAATGATTTTGTGGACATAGAATGACAGGACTTGGCAAATGTTTGGAGGTAAATGTTGAAGGGAAAGAGCAAAGTAAGAGATAAATTTGTGGTTTTTAGCCTGAGTGACTAGAGAGGTACATTGACAGAAAAATGAGTGAAATTAGTTGGGTTTTTTCCCCAGTTATTTTTGATGTAATCATATGTATTTTGTTACTTTTGTTATTAATATAATCAATTGTTAATAATTTTCCTTATGTTAAACCATCTCTGCATTCCTGGTATAAATTTTACTTCCATGGATAATCTTTTTGATATATTGTGGAATTTCCTGGCTAGTTTTTTATTTAGGATTTTTATTCATTAAATTTTCTTTCTCTGTTTTTATCCTTCCTGATTTAGGTATCAGTACCATATTTGTTTCATAAAAAGAGTTTGGTAGGACTCTGTCTATTATTCCAAATAATTTATTTAATATCGTAATTAGTTGATTTTAAAATATTTGGTAGAATTCACTTTTAAATCTACCTGGTCCTGATGCTTTTTTCTCAGGGAGCTCATTTATATAGCATGTTCAATTTATTTTTCTAAAATAGGTTTATTTAGATATTCTGTTTTCCTCTTCTGTTAATTTAGTCAGTTTATATTTTTGTAAGTATTCCATATCATTTAAATTGTTTAATTTATTTTCACATAATTGGGCAAAATAACTCCTAATAATTGCTTTGATTTAATCTTCATTAGTGGTATAATCAGCCTTTGCATTTTTGATAGTAATTTGGTTTTCTTCTCT
>CM053581.1:335128667-335186410 GCA_028627135.1 Pseudochirops cupreus | reverse complement strand
CTTTAATTTTTAGACTTTCCAATGTGGTGTTTAATTGGGAATATTTATTCTTTTTCTGGTTTCTTAATTGCATACCCAGTTCATTGGTCTGTTCTTACTCTGTTTTATTGATGTAATTATTGAGAGATATAAATTTTCCTCTGCTTGCTCCTTTTGCTGCATCCCCTAGATTTTAGCATATTGTCATATTATTGGGATTAGTAGTTTTAAAAAGTTTGTTCAGCAACATTGTTGCTTGGTCTGGAAAAGGGTCTATTGTCAAGGTTATTGCATAGTGAAGGAGCCATGTAGTATGATGGTTGTAAGGCTCATACGTTTCAAATAAGGTCGTTAAAAATGTACCTTTGGAAACTTAAGATTGAGTGTCTACACACTTTAAAAACTACTTACAATTCTCCCATTATCTGGAATATCTGGAGTAATTGCAGGGATTTGTCCAAGGACATAATTCTCTTTCATAGTCCACTATGGCTGCTCCCATTTGATAGCTGATGCTTTTTATAACTGCTGTGGCTGCTCTTGGTGCCAGCATTTAAAACTGTAGTTCTAAGAACATCAGCATTAATATCCATAATGTCATTAGAACTTTTAGAGTGGGTTTCCCAGTGAACTTATTTTGGTTGCTAGCTTTTCATATGAATCTCTCTCAGAGATTTGTCCTCTTTGGAGTACAACTTCTGCACTCCCTCTTTAATAGGTCACTCCTTTGAAATGCAGTCCTCTCCTGCTCAATTTTTTTCTCAATTCCCTATGTCATCCTAGAGATTGATATTACTTTCAGACTTAACAAAAACTTTTATGTCCCTCCTAAATAATTTGATTTCAAAGGCCTCTCACTTGCAAATGGTGATATCAGCAAGAATTGAAAGCAGATTTCACAAAATCATAAAATTTTAAGCTAGAGGGGAACTTAGAGATAATTTAGTTTAGTTTAGTTTACAGATGAGAGGACTAAGACTGTAAGAGGTTAAGAGACGAGATAGTATAGCTGGAATAATGACTGGAAGGGACTTCATATATTATCTAGTCTAATCCATACACGAACAGGAGTTCTTTCTGTAATTTCTCTGACAAATGATCAGTGTTCCCCTGGGCACACTATTTTTTTTTTTAGTGATTCTGATTGTTAAATTTTGCCTTTTATTTTGAGGCAAAGTCTTTTTCTTTTTTGACTTCAACCTGTTGCTTCTAGTTCTGCTCTCCAGATTGGGCACAAGTCTAATTCTTCTTCCTTTAGCTGTAATCTTTCAGATATTTGCGGATTGCTGTTAAGTCCTACCCAGTCTTCTGTAAGCATTTCTATTCCCTTTAGCTGAAGACTGCCTGTATGATATGTTTTCTAGTTACCTTACCCCAGCTCTCTTGGGTTTGTCAGTAACCTTGCTAGAATGTGACACCCAGAACTGATATGATATAACAAGGTCAGGATGCAGTTCTGGACAATATAGTTTCATTAATACAGCCTTAGTTTTTTGGTTTCTCTGTCATACTGTTGAGTCATTGAATTTGTGCTCCACTAAAACCTCTGGTGTTTTTTCCTGCATGACCTGCTGCCCATCCACCTTAGCCTTATTCTGATCTTGTATAATTAAAAAAAAAACTAAAATGAAAGACTTAATATTTATTACTGTTAAGTTTAACTTTACTAGCTTTTGCCCATATTTCTAGCTTGTTTAAGATCTTTAATAACATATAGGACCAGTTTATGTATATGTGGCACATTCCATTAGAGAACATCCTCCAGGTTGACATGGATCCATTTATTATCATCCTTTAAAGTTCATTTGTTCAACTAGCTAGTTAATGGTGGAACTGAAATTAGTACCTGTGCCTCCTCAGTGTTTTATCTGCTATACCATGCTGCTGAATAAGCCACAATGTAGATCATGGATTAAATTAATAATTTAATCTCCGACAAAACCTTTTATTAAAATGTATGTTATGCCAAATGGTTTAATAAGAGATGTATGTAACACAGTCTTAAGGTTTATGCTTTGCGGATTTTTTTATAGGAGGACAAAGACAGTGATTCTACCAAAGAACCTCTGGATGACCTTTTCCCCAATGATGAAGATGACCCAGGTCAAGGAAGTAAGTGAAGAGTTGTTGTGTCCTGAAATAAAATGAGAAGCATATTTGTCCTGTGTGGTGTATAGTTGTAATTTCTTGTATTATATGGAAGATGTAGCAAATGTAGTTTGCAGAACAAAGTACGTATTCTTTAGCATTTATAATGTTTGTGTTTCTCATTCATTTGTAATGTTTCTTATGTTATGATAAAGCATCATTAATTTAGACCCTGGTAAAATCAAACTCGCAGTAACAATTGAGTCATAGTACTATAAGTAATTGTTATTGAATAAAAAACTCAACCTTTTTTTTTTCTCTCAGGGAGTTTTTGGAGTCATACATATGGGTAGAATTTATTACATTAGTGATTTTTTTTTTTCAAATTAGAGGCTCAAGATTATAAGGTTTCCTTTGGTTGGCTTGAAACTTGCCGTTCATTTGTCACTATGTTAAACTCCTTTTTTTTTTGTTTATTGGTGTTATTATGCATTGCTGGGCTGTTGTAAATTATTATTTTAAAATGGACTTAATCTTTATAATGTAGGTTTTTACTTAGTTTATAAAATATTTGGTGCTTGAAAGTAATGAATTGTTCTTTTTTTGAAGTTACATAACCGTTCAATGTAAGGCTTATTGTATTCTGAATGTATAAGTTTTTTGGTTTGTTTTTTTTAGTTTGTTTTGGCTTAAAGCAGGGCTTAACACATAAAAAAGGAGAGAATATGGCTTTTAATTTTAAAATTATCAGAGAAATTTTGTTGTTGGTATTTGCAGGGTCATAGGATATACATGATCTTGGAGGTCATAGAGTCCAGCCCTCTCATTTTAGATATTACTGGTAAAGCAGATTACTTCATTATAAGGTTGTGGGGAAAATAGCCAGTAAGTTTTATTGGAGACCCAGTGGGGAATCATTGTTTAATGTGACTGTGGTGCATCATATAAACAAAATATTATTTATTTACATTTTTTACCTCACATGGACATAGTCTTCTTTAGGGTTGTATCTATATGTGTGAGTAGATAGCATTCTTTTCTGGCTATTTCAGCATTTGTTAATTTGCCTTTCTTGTCTTGCCTTTGTATATGGAAAACTAGCTCTTTTTTTTTTTTTGCTTTTTGGAGGGGGAAGGCAGGGCAGTAGGAGTTAAGTGATTTGCCCAAGGTCACACGGCTAGTAAGTATTAAATGTCTGAGGCCAGATTTGAACTCCTGACTCCTGACTCCAGGGCTGGTGCTCTATTCACTGCGCCATCTAGCTGCCCCCCAAAACTAGCTCTTTTTAATCACAGTATGTAAAATTTTGGTTTTTAGACTGATATCATAAATAAGTGCTATTTCTCCCATACCTTTTATAAAATCAACCTGACTTTCCATACTAAAGGTATAATTATTCATTGATATTAAAATATACTCATGATTATCAGGCGTGCCTTGAAGCTGTTGTCCCATTTCCTGTGTCAGGGAACCTTGTAGGTCTGAGGCTTTAATCACACAACTCTGTTGCATGGATCCCTGTGGTCTCCACAAGTAAACACCCTTTTTACGCAGTTTCTGTGATACTTAGTGAGGGACAAGGCCTCAAAGTCACTCTCCTATAAAATTCTTTGTAAGAGGAATTGTGATAAAGGACTGCCCTACTTACTTAGATATATTGGGAGCATAGGCCGTGGTCCCAGAGGTAAATTTCTTTGCTTTATGAAGCAGAGCCATGTCTTTGTGCTATGGCACCTAGTTGTGAATTAATAGCTCCTAAAGCAAGTAGTTAAAATATAGTCCATAGGGTAGATGTTTAGGAGTTCACTATATTTCTGTTTTGTCCCTATTCTTAAAAATAATTTTGATATAGCCATGTAATTACAGCTTTTATATACATACATATATACATTCACATAGACATGCAGAAAAATATACACGTTTTAGTCTAGAAACGTGATTTCTTTAAGGCAAGGAACTCATTGTATGAAAGCCTCAACCAGGGTAGTTTATGAACTTATCTTTCACTTAGAAAGTGGCCTGGGGTGCTAAGAAGTTATATATGACTTGCCTATGGTCATTTAGCCATAAATATGTGTCAGAGGCAGGACTTGGACTTGATAATTCCTAACTTAACATTCTGCCATCTTTCCATGGCCCCCATGCTGCCTCTCATATTTACTACAAAGTAGCAAATAGAAGAATTATAAATCTAAGAAGAAAATACTGATTTTTAAAGCCATAATTGGACTTGCAGTAGATACTTAAATTATGTTTATACATGGTAATAGGGTTCTGTTTTATTTTGTGTGACGGTTTTAAATCAGTATAGGGTGTTTTTAGGGTACTGACTTAAAAAAAATCAAATGAACTTAATTTTGAGATAAGATTATATAGTATGACAAACCAGATATTCTTAACAAAACTACCTTCATCATGTGCATTGTGATAATTGTTTTCTTGATTAGATTATGAATTTTTTTATATTAAATTATGACTAAAATCATCTCTTTTGTAGTTCAACAGCAGCATAGCAGTGCAGCTGCTGCTGCACAACAAGGAGGCTATGAAATCCCAGCCCGGCTTAGAACTCTTCATAACCTCGTTATTCAGTACGCTTCCCAAGGCAGATACGAGGTTGCTGTACCGTTGTGCAAACAAGCACTGGAAGATCTTGAGAAGACTTCTGGTCATGATCATCCTGATGTTGCCACCATGCTAAATATCTTGGCTCTGGTATACAGGTGAGTGTTTCTATAGTCATCTGTGCCTTTGGTAGAAAAAATAAAGGCAAAAAAACTCTGAAGATATGTTTTTTAAAAAATAAGCCTAGATTATCTTCTATGAATTTGTGTTTTGGATAATCTTTGTACCTTGGAAACTGACCTTGAGTCAGAAAGAAGAATGCTTCTTAGTGTCTTGCCCTCCATCCGAGTTAACTTATGGCAAAAAACCAAAACAAAACCCAAAATTAAGACCTGTCCTAAGGTGAAGTAGAGAGGGGTTAGAAATTAGTCATAGCAAAATTTCTTCTCTTGGGTAGTTCACTTCAGTGAATTTATACCTTTCTGTTATGTGCTGTTATTTCTCTTTATTTGTCTGGAAAATTTAGCATTTCATAGAAACATTTAACAAGTTAGGTTTTTAAAATCAGTGGTAGATTTTTGTCTTGTTTTTTCTTTTAATTTTAGGAACTGTTTACTTTCTTAAAAGATGAAACAACAAAAATCTACCACTGATTTTAGAAACTTGACTTACCACATATTTATTTCTGTGAAATAAGTTTTTCACCTAAATATGAGAAATATCATTACAGATGAGTCTGTGGCTGAGGGTGGCAGAGAAATCTATTTGGGTATAGTCTTTGAGTAGGTTTTCTTTTGATTATGTAGGTAGGCTTAGAAATATTAACTCTGCTCCCCTATGACATTATATAGAAATATGTCACATTGGGGCTTATACCCCATTTACTGGTCACATCTCCTGTTACCTTTCATTAGTGATCTTTGATAGAGGAATGTAATTAAGGTTGGAGATCAGTTCTAATCATTTTTGGTGAAACTGAAGCCATTGCAGCAACAGTTCTGGGAGCTTGAGTGATTTTACCAGTTGCCCAAGAAAATTTAACACTTTCAACCAACATGAAAGATTGAGCTGTGCGTGCCTTATCTTCTGTGTCAAGACCTAATTTTATTATTTATTGTTATTCTTCACTCCAGTTTACAAAATCATTTGAGAAAATCTCAGTTGAGTTATAGAACTTAATATCTGTTTTTAAATTTAGAGATCAGAATAAATACAAGGATGCAGCTAATCTACTAAATGATGCACTGGCTATCCGTGAAAAAACCTTGGGCAAAGATCATCCAGCGGTTTGTATATTTTTTTCACCTTTTTGATGTATTATTTTCCCTACTATATTTTACTCAACTCATTTTAATATTAAACTCAACAGGAAAGGGCTAAGACCAGTCTATTCATTAGGTGGTAAAAGGTAGGAGCCCTTCCTTTCTGATTACCAATTATAAGTCCTAAGTGTTCTTCACTTCTACTATTTATCATATTGAAGTACACATGTGATCTGTTTAAAGCAATGTATCGTATCACACAAAATGGACCAAGTGCCACATTTTTGATTCTAAATCAAACTGCATGTACTTGTGAAAAAAATTTCTAACAATTGTATTTTTATTCCTTCCCTTCCCCCAAATCAGCACTAAATGCCCATGAATTTTTACTTTTTTGGTTTGCTTTATTGCTTCTAGCAAAACAATGTTGAGATCATGCTATTCTCTATGATTTGTTTAATTATGCTCAGTAATATGTTACTTTACAAAATTTATCCTACAGTGAGGCACTCTTATTGTACCTGGCCTTATATGTAATATTTGATCCATATGGGGTATATTCCTTGGTATATCTAAAGCAGAAAATACCTTTATGATTTGATTAAATATTTATTTACAGTAAAATTATATTATATCCAATTAAGAGTCCTCCACTGTACATTTAGGATATAATTGAATCTTGTCTATTATGTAGTGTTAACTGTCTTCACATGTTAGTTTTGGTCAGTTTCATTGTGCTTAATGTTTGTACTTTGACAGGTGGCAGCAACTCTGAATAATCTTGCAGTGCTTTATGGTAAAAGAGGGAAGTACAAAGAAGCTGAGCCTTTGTGTAAGAGAGCCCTGGAGATCAGAGAGAAGGTAGGAAAGACCAGAGCATGCTGTGATGTGCTGAGATTTGTGTTCTTTTCTTGCATTTTATTTTGAAATGTTCACAGATCCCCAGGATTTTAATTGTATTTTATTACTGATTCTTCAATGGGAGTAAATTGTGAAATTGACTGTCCTCAAAGCCTTGGGAGTGTATCCCAGATACTGAGTATGGGAGTGTGACAGTGGGGAGCAGTGTTTAGGATAAGGTAGGTATTTATGAAGTATTAAGATATAAGTCTTCAGGAACTGGCTTTATTTCAGAAAAGATTTTAAAGAAGAAATCAATATTCAGAAGGGTGAAGAGGTGGAAAGAATGATACCATCTTCTTTAAGAGAGAAAAAGAATGACTATCCATAATAATATTATGTTTTAAAATTTATGCAGTGTTGCATTAAGAAATTTGTTTTATTAAGAAATTTGGGGGGTAGCTAGGTGGTGCAGTGAATAGAGCACCAGCCCTGGAGTCAGGAGGACCTGAATTCAAATCCAGCTTCATATACTCAACACTTACTATCTGTGTGACCTTGGGCAAGTCACTTAACCCCAATTGCCCTGCCTTCCTCCCTCCAAAAAAAAAGGCAAAAAAAAAAAGACATTTGGTAGCAAATTAATTACTTGCTCAGAGAGATTAGTTTAATATACTGGTACTGTAACTTTAAAAAGTATACTCCTAAAGGATTTGAGTTGTAATCACAGTTTCTGGGATACAGAGTTCCAGAGGGTAAAAAAAAAAAGTTTCTATATAATTTTATTTGTTTTTATTTATCTCCATATTATGTGTACTTGTTATTGACATGCATATTAAAATGATTAGTGGGGATGTAAGGAGAATTAGGTGTGAGGATTTGTGTGATATAAAATTACGAAGGCACATCTCTATCATGGTGCCATTCAGTAGAATTATAAAAAGTAGTCAAATATTGAGCGCTTTGGTGTTGAATTTTAAAAAACAAATTGGGAAGAAATAAGGGAACAAAAGTATTCAAATTGAGACTGATGATGAAATGGAAATGATCATCTAGCGTGGAGGAATTTCTTCCTAATATAATGTGTATTTTTTTATTCTTAGGTTTTGGGGAAAGATCACCCAGATGTTGCCAAACAGTTAAATAACTTGGCCTTACTCTGCCAGAACCAGGGCAAGTATGAGGAGGTAGAATATTATTATCAAAGAGCTCTTGAGATCTACCAGACAAAACTGGGACCAGATGACCCCAATGTGGCCAAAACAAAAAATAATTTGGTATGTAGTTGGAAATTAACTTAGAGTACATCAGAGTTCCATTCAGTAATTTTAACTTTTAGTTATGTACATTAAGATACATTTCAGTTTTGCTTAAAGGATGCCTATTATGTTTTGTTTTAAATAAAGGCATCCTGCTACCTGAAGCAAGGGAAATTCAAGCAGGCTGAAACACTATACAAGGAGATTCTCACTCGTGCACATGAGAGAGAGTTTGGTTCTGTAGATGGTAAGAAATTTAGTTAACATTTATAATAAAGTTCACTATTTTAAATAATTGTTTTAAAAATGAGTGGCAATTTCCACCAGTGATTTTGTGAAATACATTATCTATGTTTTATCTTATATCTACTTTGTTTAATATTTGCCAGTTACGTTTAATTGGGTTCAGTTGGACTGGGGAATGTTGCCACTGCCAGTAGAGCTGACATCTTTACATAGGGATTTTTCTAAAGGATAGTTAGTTCTGTCCAGTCACTCCTGTACTGAATAACTCCAATGGCTTCCATTGACTAGAGGATCAAATATTATTTCATCTTTCTCTTATCATTTTTAAACTTCTATTTTTGTGTAAGTTATATAGTATACATGATTATTAGTACACTAATTTTATGCATATAATTTATAAATAAATAGATAAATGCTCAAAAATTTTCTGATACAGGTAATACGCTTAACCTATTGGAAGCACATTTGTGTTTTTTACTTATGGAAGAATATGATTAGAAAGTTTGGAGGATCTAAGTTTCTCTTTCTCCTATGTCAGTGACAAAAGTTCAAAGTCTTTCTTTCTATCTCAGCTTCTGACCTTCTTTTGATTATTTTGGCTTTCCCATTACTTTTCTTTCTCTTTTTTTTGGCCTACATTTCTTTCTTTTTTTTTTTTAATTCACTTCGAACTTAAATACAAAAATACGAAAAAAAACCATTTACATATACACAGCACAAGAAGAGAATTCAATATACAGTCATTAACTTCTGTTTGTTTCACAGTTTACTTTTTTGAAAAACTATGTCATAAATCCTACACATTATTTTCAAAGCTGCCTTGCTTTTTTGTGCTTCCTTCTAAGTTTTCTTTTCTCTGCTCTGTACTTTTTACTTACGTCAGCCACAAAGGACCTATGAAGGAAGATGCTATCCACATCCAGTGAAATGACCATTGAGAGATATTGTAGAGAGAAAAGTGACATTGGCAACTGTGTGATATTGGGAATGATGGAAAGGGAAGAGTCAAAGATAATGCCAAGTTGTGGAAGGCCTAACTGCTGTACTTAGGATTTTGTATTTTATCCTAAATGCATAGCGGGGGAAACCTTTAGAAATTTTAAGTCAGGTTTGTGTTTTAGGAATATCAGTGCAGGGCAACCATTTAGGAGCTATTGCAACAGTTCAGGCAGGGATTTGGGTCCCCATGGACTAGAGTGAACTTATAGTACTAGCTTAGGAGTTAAATGCAAAGATGATAGAAGATGAAGCTCATACAAAAGATATTGCACACATGATGCATTTAGCTCTGCTTTAAGCTGTTATTCTAGAGTCTAATAATCTCTACATGGAACAGCACTGAGCTTCTCAGTTCTCAGATTTTTGTGAATTTTGATTTTTTTGTTGTTGAATCTCTTTAATTTATTTGGAAAATTTACTGTATCATCCACACATGGATAAAAATAAATGAAAAAAAACCCCACCACAATTCCAAACTTGATTCAATGCTGAAAAATCTTTATTGGATAGATGTATTGGGAGAACTGAATTGAAAAAAGGGTATGATTTTCATTGATTTGTATATACAGAATTCACAATAACTGATCATGTTCTAGGACATGAAGAAGCCATAGATACATTTAGAAAGGCTCCTTGTGTTTCAAGAGAATGCTTTTGAAAATATTCTAATTGGTCCCATTTTCTCTAGACAAAGCTTGCTACAGAAGTAGCAAAACTAGAATTTTGGGTTTTTTTTTTTTTTGCCATAATATTGCCATCAAAAAGTTACATAATCTTAGCCAAGTCATTTTATTTCCTCTCTACAGAGAGGAATCCATTTTCTTTGTTTTTTAATATCTTTCTTAAAAATGGTTATTTTTTGTTTTTACATCATCTTAATATCTCACTGTATGCCTCTTCTCCCTCTCAAAGTGAAGCAATAAAGAATTTTTAAAAAGGGGAAGGGGGAAAAAAGCCATTCAGAGCTAATGAATGTACTGAAAAAGGCTAACATCGTATGTGGTGTTCTACACTTGTGGTCTTCTACTTTTGCAAGATGTAAGCAGAAGTACCTTCTTCTCTTACTTCCTTGAGTGGCACTCTCATTTTTGAATATAGAAAAAGATTTAGAATTGGACCGAAGACCCCTTGAGTGTGTCTGGGGGGAATTGGTGGTAGGAGCCTCTATTTTCTTTACTATCTTTAAAATGTTTTCTCAGCATAAGTGAGTATACTAATGAATGTGATTAAATTTTTCTGTGATAGTTTAGGGTCCTATAAATACTTAGGTTTATAATTCTGAATATCAAATTCAGCAAATTAGACTTCAGTACTTAATGAATTCAAAGTACTGTGTGGAGATACATAGATAAAAAATACCAGTCTCTGTCTTGAAAGGACTGTTCATTAGTGAGGATAAGCCATGTACACAAAGATAGGTGCAATAGAAAGTAGGATGTGATAAGGGATAGAGTTGTGAAGAATGCATTGTGGGCTCTGGAACAGCTTGTGTGAAGAACAAAGCAAGAATAATGCAGGATAAGATTGGGTAAGAGCTTGTATACCGGTTGGCTGTAATGTATGTGGCACAAAGAGGGGAATATAGTGAATTAAAAATAAGTTCAAGGTGGCTTAAATACACATTTATATATATATATACCAAGGTCCTTAGGGCAGCTAGATGGCATAGTGGAGAGAGAATACCAGATCTGGAGTTGGGAAGATTCATTTTCCAGATTTCAGATTTGGCCTCAGACAGTTACTAGCCCATGTGACCTTGGGCAAGTCACTTAACCCTTTTTGCCTCCGTTTCCTCATCTGCAAAATGAGCTGGAGAAGGAAATCACAAATGACTCCAGTATCTTTGCTAAGAAAACCCCAAATGGGGTCATGAAGAGTTGGCACAACTGCAAAACAACACAAGGTCCTTAAATACATATTTACTATTAAAAGCAATGGAGATCCATTTGAGGAGAGTCTGTTAAGATTATTTTGGTGGTTCATATGGAAGATGAGTTGGGGAATGGAGATTAGACTCAGAGAGGTTAATCAGACCATTCTAATAGTTAATGTGAAGAGTGAAGTTTTAAAAGCACTTTTACCCCATTTATTCCTCACAACAAATACTTTGATGTAAGTTCTATAGCTGTTATTGTCCTGATTTTATGGATGAGGCAATCGAGACTCTTGAGATATCAGATGATTTGCCTGTGGTCTCATAGCATGTATTAAGGTAGGATTTGAAAACCAGCTCTCTCCTTAATCACCATATTGCAATGCCTGTGTCAATGGGTGCCTGAATTATAAGTAATAAGGGGAGTGCAGAGGAAGTGCTTGGTGTGAGAGCTGTTTTCATCCATTTGGGTATAGAAAATGAAGACAAGGGTAGAGTCAAAGATAACTCTGGGCTTGGTTGACTGGGAGGGTGGTAGTCATCCACAAAATATGGAAGTGGAAAAAAGGGCAAGTTTCTGTAGGAGAAAGTGGTGAGTTCAGTTTAGGGCATATGGAGTTTGAGGTAGTGGTGGAATATACAGATGGAAATATCTAGTGGCAGTTGAAAATATAGAACTGGAGTTCAGGGAAGAGATTGATACTAGAAATAGTTAGGTAAATAGATTTATGGGTCATCATCATAAAGGTAATTGAAGCCATTGCAGGTAGATGTGATTACCATGGAAGAAAGGTGGATGAATCAAACACACAGATTTGAGGGGGAATGTCAGGGGTCAGCACCTCCTTTGGTACTTGAGGAAGAAAGATGAATTACTGTGGGAGACAGCTGTGTTTTTGCAGTGTTGTAGACATGAAAGACTTTTAAGCCAGTGGGTTGATTTTGTAGAAGGCTAAGGATTTATGTGGAATGTTGTTATTAAAAAAAAAATAAATTGTTGATGTGAAATAGTTCTCTCATTTTTTTTCTTTTGGTTGTCCCCTGAAAGTAGTTAGAAGTATAACCAGAAATTTTATTTCATTGAGGATCTTGGTTTTTTGGGTTTTGGTTTTTATTATACATTCATTTAACTGTATTACTTGCATTTGTCTCCCTAAGACTTAGTGTTTGAAGTAAATCAACAGTTGGGCTTTTTTTGTTTGTTTTTGGGTTTAATAGAATGTAAATATGGCCACAGTGATGGCCTCAAATTATGACAGTTAGTTATACATACTGGTGTTATAATGTAATATTGAAACGGGCAAAGATTACTTGTTTAATATACAAAATAAATATCCCAAGGCTTATTAACTATATTGTTTGGGTATGTCTTCTTGCAGCCAAATGATTTTTTAAATCATATTATCTGCCCCAGGTAACGTTAATAGATAAACTTTCAAGGTAGAGGGTGTGTGTGTGTGTGTGTGTGTGTGTGTGTGTGTGTGTAAGAGAATACACAACATAGAGCAATCTAGAAGGAGCATATTTTAGTGGAGGAGTTTTTAACCTTTTTTGTGTCATGGACCTCTTTTTGGCACACTAGTGAAACTTAGGGACCCTTTTTCAGAATAATGCTGGTTGCCCACATTCATAATTGAAGGAAATCCTCAATTTCAGTTAGAAGTTAGTGAAAATAAAGATATGCTTTTCCCCCATCCAAGTTAATGGACTCTGTGAAGTCTTTATGCAGATCCTTGTCTGTGGATCCCACATTAAGCACCCTGGACTCAGTGGTAAAGTGAGTGGACGTGGAATCTTGCAGGACTGTAGTTTTCGTCCCAGCCCTGCCGTTTACTAACAGGGTAACCTTGAATTTCTCTGAGGTTCAACTTCCCCCTCTGTTAAATGAGGGTGTTTGATTAGGTCTCTTTTGAGGTGTATTTCTTTAAATATATAATCCCCTCACTTTGGAATACCAACTTTTATATTAAGAGTCATCTAGACCATAGAATCAGTTAATCAACAAGAATTTATTAAGCATGTACTGTGTGCCAGGTTCTGTGGCTACACTGACAAATGAAACCATCTTTCCCCTGAATCTAATTCAAGTAGGGGGAATATACATATATAAATGAGGATATGCAAAATGTGTCCAAAATAAATATGAGATACATTTTGGGGCAGGAGGACCCTAGCTGCTGGGGGGATCAGAGAAAAATTTCATGTAGAAGGTGGTGCTTGTACAGAGTTTGAAGGAAATGAGGGATTCCTACAGGCAGAAGCGAGTAAGGAAAATACTCTAGAATAATTATGATTCTGATCACTTGTTCTACCTCTGTATGTTTAGCTGCAAAACTTTTTACTAACATTTAGTCAACCCTATTTTCTGCTTGCTGGCCTTTTTTTTTTTGAGGGGGGGAAGGCAGGGCAATTGGAGTTAAATGACTTGCCCAAGGTCACGGGGCTAAGTGTCAGAGGTCGGATTTGAACTCAGCTCCTCCTGACTCCAGGGCCAGTGCTCTAATCACTGCACCACCTGCCGCCCCATGCTTGCTGACCTTTCAAGAGTAGAATTGCTCCTCCCATCAGTTTCCATTTTTCATTTTTCTCCCTACCTCATAGGAGTGTCGTGAGAAAAGTGCTTTATAATAAACCTTAAAATAGTATATAAATGCATAGTTATTTATGCCTTGCTGAATGTTCCTCATAAAAAAAAGAATACCTTTTGAAGTCACTATAACATTATAAGAATGTTCTCTGTTGTGTTTAGTTAATGTCTAATTTTCCTCTCCCCCAGATGAAAATAAACCCATTTGGATGCATGCTGAGGAGAGAGAAGAATGCAAAGTAAGATTATAACATTTTTAGAGATTTTTCAAGATTTTCTTTGTGTGAGTTCAAGATTAATTGTTGTATCATTTCTAATTTAGGGAAAACAAAAGGATGGGACATCTTTTGGGGAGTATGGTGGCTGGTACAAAGCTTGCAAAGTTGATAGGTATGTGTTTTACATTGGCATGCAATTGAAGTTGTTGGAGATATTTCAGGCATAATATTTTCATTATTTCAAACTTTTCCTCAGCATTAAACTGGTAATTTGAAAGTCAAACATGGATTGTCCACTATATATGAGGCATTAGGGATGTAAAAAAAATTTTTTTTGCATTACTAAATACCTGATTTTTAAGAAACCTTTCATTTTGCCAGGGGAATAAGAAGTATATAAATTTATAGCATGTAGAGCTCCTCTAAAAATCTATTCCAGGTACTCTATGGGTCTGTTTCCACTCAAAACTAGCCTGTTTCTTCCTAATGACTTTATTCTTAGTAGTCATCCAGAGTTCATAGTTGAAAGCAAAGGCATTTTATGAAATAGCATTGTAAATGTAGCATGGCCATTTCAGCTCCTGCACTGTTGTGTGGTGACTTTAAAGCCTCTCCTTAATAAGGGCAAGTGCATGCTGACAGCTCTTTTGTGACAGCTTGCTTTGAGCCATTATTCTTACCTAACAAAAAAGCAAAATGCCCCCAACCCAAGGTTGACTTTCCTTTTTACCAATGGGTTTCTTAAAACTTTTTGTGTCATGAAGTCTGTTGGCTATATGATTATGTTTTTAAATGTATATAATAAAACATGTATTAAAACAAACTGTTTGTATAGAAATACATTTATCAAAATGTAATTTTAAAAAATCAGTTTCACAGTTCCCAGGTTAAAAACCCATTTTAACCCCTCAGGCACTGAAATACTTTTTTATCTTAGACTATTGATTTAGGATTAGAAATTGCCGAGGTCCTTGGCTTGGTATGAAAATAAATTTAACTCAGAGCAAAAGGTAAGCAAAAGAGGCAAGATCATTATTTTCCATCCTCTTGGCTAGAATTTTTCCTTTTTTATGTATATCAGCAACAAAACCCTCTAACTTTGGTGCTGTCTTTTGGATATATCCTTTGCAGTCACTCACAAGAATAATAAATACAAGGGAGTCAAGGACAGATGGCACAAAGTACTCTTAGGAAATTTGAAGAGGTAGAGAACATTCTTAGGTGAGGGGCAAATTGCATAGTACCGTGGC
The DNA here is from genome assembly GCA_028627135.1 of Pseudochirops cupreus. Taxonomy (NCBI): domain Eukaryota; kingdom Metazoa; phylum Chordata; class Mammalia; order Diprotodontia; family Pseudocheiridae; genus Pseudochirops; species Pseudochirops cupreus. Next base: position 335,171,244 of record CM053581.1, on the reverse strand, counting down.
ACCTGAGCTGAGCCTTGCAGGTAGATTCTAGTACTATGGGTTTATAGTTTAGTTAGTCTTTAATTTTACAGATAAGGAAACTGAGTCCTAGGGAGATTAAGTGACTTGTTCTAGGTAGTAAATGGCAAAGCCAGGATTTGAAACTAGTTCCTGTGTCTCCAAAGCCAGCATTTTCCCCATTGTACCACACTGCATCCTAACAATTCATAAAGTCAAGAATGAGGATGGTGTGCATTTCAGGCATGGATATGGGAAATAGCATTTGAGGTTTTGGGGAATGTGAGATGTTATAACATGAAGTAATGCTAGAAAAGGTGTGGTGAATCAAACTTGCAGAAGGACTTAAACATAGGCTAAAGAATTTTTATTTTTATCCTAGAGGCATTAGTAAGTGAAGACTTTTGAACGGGGAAATAACATGAGATTGAATCTGTGCCTTAGGAAGATTATTTTGGCAGCTGTGGAAAAGGTGGCTTAGAGAGATAAGAGACTGGAAGCAGGGAGAGGAGTTATCAGGGCTGGGAAACCTGTAGCCTCGAGGCCACATGTGGCCCTCTAGGTCCTCCAAGTGAAGCCCTTCGAATCCAAACTTCACATAACAAATCCCCCTAATAAAAGAATTTGTTTTGTAAAGCTTGGACTCAGTCAAAAGGCTTCATCTGAGGACCTAGAAGGGCCACATGTGGCCTCGAGGTCGTAGATTCTGTACTCCTGATTAGGCTGTTGCAGTAGTGCCCATGTGAGGGCTGTTGAGACCTGAGATAGGTTAATGGAAATGTGAGTAGAGAAAGAGGGATCGATGTGAATAATGTGGAGACATGATGTACAGGCCTTAGCAATTGATTGAATATAGACAGGTGAGTTAAAGAAAAAAGAATCAAAGATAACCCTTAGGCTTTGGAGCAAGAGGAAGGTGGTGCCATCAGCAGAAATAGGGAAATCTGTCAGAGCAAAATTTAGTGGGGAGGTGATAAATTGGTTTTAGACACTGAATTTGAAATGCTCAAGAGAGATCCAGGTGGAGATCTTCAACAGGAAGTTGGAGGTTCCATGATATTGGAGTTGAGGGGAATTAGAGATAGATATAAACCTTTTGGAGACATCTGCACAGGTGTGACCTCTGACACAGTGGGTGAAAGGAAAGAGAATAAAAAAGATACTGAGATAATGTCTTGGGGGATATGCTCAGAATTAGGAGCAGGAGATGAGCCAGTGGGAGACTAACAAATAGTCAGATAGGGAAGAAGAGACCTATGTGAGACCATTGTTGCAGTGTATAGTGTTAAAAGTTTTAGAAATGTCATGGAAGGATGAGAGCTTATAAAATATCATTGGATTTAGCAACTAAGACATAATTGGCAAACTTCAAGAGTAGTTTCAGGACACTGTTGGGGTCAGAAGCCATATTTCAAGGGATAGAGGAATGAATGGGTGATAAGGAAGAAGCAGTGAGTATAACATACTCTTCACAGGAGTGTAGCAATGAAAGGAAGAAAGAGACGCATGGAACTTGATCTGATAACACAGTCAAGGGAAATTTGGTGGTGGTAGTTGTTTTAATCACAAATTTAATAATACCCTCAGCAAAAGAAGTGTGATTAAGTTTAATAGTTTTCTTAATCATGGTAAAGTTCAAATAAATATGCAGAGCAAAGAATAAAAAACCATTAGGAAAACTCTAAATTTGTTATACTGTACATATTGACAAATTATGAGCAAAGCAACAAAAAAATCCATTTCCTCTCCTATTTTTTCTGAATTTTAAAAAATCTTTAGGCTTAATCTTTTTTACGTAGTTGTAGTCAGTGTTTGTCTAGTGCTGGTTCTGTGTGTCTTGCTTTTCCTCCCTTCATATAGTTTTCCTTATTTCCCTGTATTCATGTTTATAGATTTTATGATATAGTGTATTTCATTACACATATCATTATTCAGCAATTATTGAACATAATAGCTTTTGCTCAGATTTTGCTATTATCAACAAAATGGCAATATTATTTTTATGTAGATAAATGGTTTTCCCCCCTTTTCATGATATCTTTAAAGACTGAGCAGTACAATTGCTGGATCAAAGGGTACAATTAATTTTTTGACTTGCTGTAATTGTCTTAGTGCTTTCCCAAAGTAAGTACAGTGTACTTTGCACCAAGTACAGTGTAGTAGAGTTCCTGTTTATCTGCTGTTATTTCAGTATTGAATTTTATTATTTTCTTCTATTTTTGTTTGTTTATTGGCTGTAAAGTGGTGGCATCTTAACTTTGTCTTGATTTGCATTTCTTTGATTTTAAATGAATTTGGACATCTTTTTAATGTGATTAACAATTTGTCTTTTCAAAATGACTCATTCATGTTCTGTAGGCATTTTTTTTTTTTTTTGCTTTTTGGAGGGCAGTTGGGGTTAAGTGACTTGCCTAAGGTCACACGGCTAGTTTTGGTGTTAAGTGTCTGAGGCTGGATTTGGACTCAGGTCCTCCTGACTCCAGGGCTGGTGCTCTGTTCACTGCACCACCTAGCTGCCCCGGATAAACCAGTTTTGAACCACAAACTATTGATAAACCAGTTTTTAACCACAAACTATTGTATTTTGGAAAGAGGCCCATTTTTGTCCAAATAATGAATCTAAATAATTTTCTAAAAGTCAGTCTGATAACCTTGAAAGGCAAGCAAATATTTAAAAACATTGTACTTAAATTTGGTTGTGATTTTTATTTAAAAAAATAAGAAAATCTCCAAGAAGATAAATATCACAAGCATTAATAGATTAATTCCTCTTGAAAAAACATATATAAGGTTAAATGTATGAGATAAAGATGCATAACCTACTATATATAGGCTCAAATTAATTTCTGCCTTTTTCCAGTCCAATACAGTAAACATTTATTGAGTACCTACAGTGTGCATGGTACTATGTTAGATTCTGAAGATACAATTAATAAAAAGAAAGCTAGGCCCTTCCCTCAAGTAACTTATGTTCTAATAGGAGGAATACAAATATATAGAAAAGGAGACAGGAGAGGGTGGGGGGAGAACCACCTAGAGGCTGTCTTGTTCTTTGGAGTTGATACCAGGTTGAGCAACTGAGCAATAAATGTGGAGTGACTTACAAAGATGTAGATTGAATAAGAAATATGGATATAGTAAAGCTCAAAGGAAAGGCTGCTGAGTGATGTTAGCGAAGTTATGACCTGTGTTCATGTTGTATCTCCTGTAGTAGAATGTAAGCTTCTTATAGACAGATACTATTTTGTTTCCGAATACTTTTTTGATCCCCCATGCTGCTTCTGGTCATAATTTTGCTAACATCACTCAGCAGCCTTTCCTTTGAGCTTCACTATATCCATATTTCTTATTCAGTCTACATCTTTGTAAGCCAGTCATGGCAGAACACCTGAGGACCACAGCTTTGAATAATTTCAAGAGTCTAATCGCATAGTATAATGAACTCTCTATTCATTCAGCAATAAACTAAAGCATTCACAACATCATGACGTTATAACTTATTACTAAGGTGGCCACATAGTCTTAAACAAAACATATCATTCACTGTATCTTATAGTATTCTTTAGTCATAATTGCATTTAGTAGCGTTCCCCAAAATAACTTGTTTATACAAGCAGAGGGTCCCAGGCCAGGGTCTTCCCTAGCGCAACATATCCTTAAGGGGGTAGCAGAAAATACAAACACCATCTACCTGTAGGTCACAGTAAGTCACAATCTCTTCTGTCAATACATAGTGTCCAAGTAAAGTTCTCTCTCATCTTGACTTTAGACTGACTTCCAAACCCCACAGTTCCTTCTCCATGGACCACTCCCAGCACTTGCCTGGGTTCACATCCAAGCAGCTTTCTGCTTCTGTTCCTTGTCTCAGCTCACGGGGACTTATCCACTCCAAGTTCTTCCTGCTTCTTCCTGGCAGCAGGCTCTAGGGGCTCTTGCCCATAGCTTCTGTTTCTAAGAAAACAAAGTGTAACAGGGCTACAACAATATTTATATACATTAGCAGTATCATGATCTCAATTCATTTTAACAGCTCTTAAAAGAGGCTTAAGCTAAACCTCCTTCCTGTGGGTGGTTCTCTGCTCTTCAGCTCAATTCATTCATAAAGACTAGTAGACAGGGCTTCTGCCTGAGAAATTAACAGATCAACAGACAGGGCTTCTGTCTCAGAGGGAGAGCCAATATCACAGACATTCTTTCTGTTAGGCCTCCCCACAAGCAAATTCCCCTAGCCTGCTCACTCTCACTTCTCTCTCTTAGCTCTGCTTCTCTTTCTATGCTCTCTTCTTTCCCTCCAGACAACATGATATATACTGTTTCCAGTCCAGAACTCTTGATTCAATCCAAGGCAAGACTCAAATCAAAGGCACTTGATTGGCTAAAACTCAATCCACAAAAACAGCAAAAAATCCTACTTTGCTTACTATTACAATCCTGTAAGCAGTATCTACCAGGTCTCTAAGTCATTCTCCCTCCTTTCTCAAGAGTTTAATACCTAGGTCATAATCTTCCTGTCTTGTCCCCTTTTACACCCAAATGTCCCAGTTCCTTGTTCTCTTAAATCATGTGACCACATCTCAGCTAAACAAAGGTATAGTCATGCCCTTGATCTCACCATCACCCATAAATGTTCTACTTCCACAGTCAAAAACTGAAATATTTTTGCTCAACTTCATAACCCCTAATATTCCTTCTCTTCCTGTACATTACCCCTGCAAAAACTATTTTTTATCTTCACCATGACTCTCAATTTCACCATCATCTCTACTCTTAACTTTCCCTTCGTAATCTCCGCCCTTTTGTTAACCACTTTATTTTCAGATCCCTGGCCCACTTATCCTATTGATGCTAGATAAAAGAGTTTATATTTTATCTTCCACCTATTAGATGACACAGTGGATAAAGTGCTGGGCCTGGAGTCAGGAACACTTTGTCAGCCTGAGTTCAAATCTGGCTTTCAGGCACTTACTAGCTATGTGAATCTGCACATGTCACTTCACCCGGTTTGCTTCATTTCCTCATCTGTGAAATGAGCTAGAGAAGGAAATGGCAAACCACTCCACTATCTTTGCCAAGAAAACCCTGAATGGGGTCACAGAATCAGACATGACTGAAAATGACTAAACAACAACTCCAAAAATATTTTATCCTAGAGGCAATAGGAAACCACTAGAGTTTTTTGAGTTGGGGAGTGACATGGTCAGATTTAACTTAAGAAAAATTACTTTGACAACAGTGGAGATGTAGAATGTGGATGGATACAGTCCTAGTCTTTTTTCCTAAGCTCCAATCCTACATCATAAACTGTCTGTTGAACATTTCAAATTGATATCTAGGTATCTTATCCAAAACTTATTACTTTTCTGCCATCCTTCTTTTTTGAATTTCCCTATTTCTGCCAAGGGCACCACCATCCTAATCCTATTGTCATCCATCACTTTCACTCACATCACACATCCAATCATTTCCAGATCCTATAATTTTTTTTCCTACTTCCACAATATCTCTTTAATGTGTCCCCTTCTTGCTACTCATAAAGTTACTACTCTGGCTTAGGTCCTTATCATTTCTCATGTTATTACTGTAGCTTATATTCATTCTCATTTGTCCCTCATAACCCCATGAGACAAGTAGAAGTATAAGTAATATTCGATAGCTGAGAAAATATAGGCTCAGAGGGTTAGGATTAGAGTTACACACCCCTAATGACAGAATAAGTATCTTAACCCAGGTATGTTATTCAGACTTGGGTGTTCTTTTCATTGCATAACCTGTCCTTGGTTTCTCAGTCATGCTTTTATTTGGGGGTTAATGATAGAATATAGAGTAAGTTATTTTGTGTTATAAAAACATAGTGATGTTTTATTGGTGGGGTGGGGAAGCATTCTAGAGCTTGGAAATTCTCCAGCCTCCTTACCTGTTCCTCTCTAGTTTCCTTAAAGATTCAGTTCAAGAACCATTTTCTGCATGAGGCTCCCTGTTCCCTTAGCTACTAATGGCTCACCTCTCAAATGATCTGGCATTTATTTTGTATTTCACACATGTCTGCGTATATGTATACATATACACAGTGTGCAACATATACAACATACATACATGCATATATGTGTATGTATGTGCATGTGTATATGTTGTGTGCATGTCTTTTCCTGATGTAAACTCCTTGAGTGCAAAGGTGATTTGATTTTTATCTTTTATGTCCCTTGTGCCTTGTATGTTCCTGGCACATGGTAGGCACTTAATAAATGCTTCCTATGCGATGGTCTGTGTTATATGTTTGCTGAATTGATTTTATTTGACTTTCATGGTCTTGTATATAATTCAGTCCAAGAACCATTTTATATCCAAAGCACTGGGTTATTCAAACGTTAAATAACAGTGCATTCATTTATTTTATATTCTTGGTAGGTATAAGAGAGATCAGAAATCAAATACATCTTAAGGAATGATTTTGATTGTTTTGCCAGCTATGCTGAGAAAAATCTTTTTTTTTTCTCCTCCTTTTTGGAGGGGGGAATGCAGGGCAATTGGGGTTAAGTGACTTTGCCCAAGGTCACATGGCTAGTAAGTGTTAAGTGTCTGAGGCCGGATTTGAACTCGGGTCTTCCTGACTCCAGGTCCAGTATTCTATTCACTGTGCTACCTAGCCGCTCCTAAGAAAAATCTTAAGAAAAAAATCTATTTAAACTTTATAATTTATTAAATATAGCGTTAAGTATGATGGTTATGCCCCACAACTAAGATCACAAATAGGCTTGAGTTTCTGGAGACAGAAGAAATTTCCAAAGAACTTTACAAATTTTTAAATAATCCAGGAATAGAATTTTAGTGGTTTCCAAGTTAAATTTTGTACCTAGTCTTTAGAATTATATCCATGGCAGTAGTAACCTTACACTTTTTTTACTACTGTATTAATTATAAATCTGTGTAACACTTATTTTTCTACAGTCCAACCGTGACAACTACTTTAAAGAACCTTGGAGCACTTTATAGACGTCAAGGCAAGTTTGAAGCTGCTGAAACTTTAGAGGAAGCAGCCATGAGGTCTCGAAAACAGGTAAATTTTAAATCTTTCTTGTTTTTAGTTTTTATAATTATTAGAACTGTTAATTTAGGTGGGACATTGGATAGAGCACTGGACCTGGAGTCAGAAAGACCAAAGTTCAAATTGAGCCTCAGACCAGCCAGGCAAATTCACTTAATAATTTTCTACCGAAGTTTCTTGATCTACAAAATTGGGATAATAATAGCACTCACCTCACAGGATCATCGTGAAGATCAAATGAAATAATATTTTTTAAGTGCTTGGCAGACCTAAATGTTTATTATTATTATTAATAACATAATTATGTCCTCTAAAAGTTTTATTTAGAAACATTTATAAGAGTGAAATGTCTAATCTTTGATGATTGTTTTAGTTTTTATAATTATATCATAGAATACTAGAACCAAAAAGAAATTTAGAGACCACCTGGTTCATTGCCTTCATGACACAAATGAAGAAACTGAGGCCCATAGAGATAGTGACTTTGCCGAGGTCATGGAATCCTGCACTGTCACCAGTGTTTTTTCCCTGATAGCATGTATTCTCTTCTCTGTAATGTTATTTTGTCTCTGTTTAAGTTGGAAGAATCACTAAGATTTGCAACTCAACTCTGACTTCTTAATTATCTTTGAAAATCCTCATTTAATATTGAGGCTTATTTCTGGATTTTTTCTGACAGGCCATTCTCTTCCAAACATACTTTTCTTGGGAGGAAGAAAGTTATTCATTGAATTGGATATGATGAAACATTTAGTCATAATTTGAATCCTGATTTTCCATTTTTCCTATAAATTGCCAAAGTTCTCCAGAATTTTCAAATTCCTTATAGAGAGAGTAATCTGAGATAAAATCGCCTTGAAGCAGGTGGGATGACTTATGCTACAAATAATATGAGATGTAGAAACAATGCATTGGACCTGTGTTCTATTTCTGTGTCACTCTGTGACCTTGGACAAGTCATCTTAAACTTTGTCTATTCTTATAATGAAATAGTAAGGTTGAATTGTATGACCCATGAAGTCCCTTCTACCTCTGATATTCAGTGATGTGATCCCATAATTTATGAATTGTGTTATGATTACTAGTAACATCGATCATTAAATCTAGTATTCAGTAAACATTTGTTATTAAGTGTCAGCCTATCGTAATAACTATTCCTGTATTACTCATAAGATGAATCAACAAAGTTATACAATAGGTTATGGCATATAATTTTTTTTATTGAGATCTTTTGTGTTTTCCATTACCTTTGATTCCTAGTATATTCCTTTTTTAGTACAATATCATAGTCATCATATGTTTTGTCCTTTACAATAAAGAAAAGCAAAGTTATATTAAAATAGATAAACGTAATCTTTTATATAAGCTCCTTTGAGTTAAATTCCATTTTATACCTAAAACAGTACCATACAGATTCTAGCTAATAAGTACAATTCCATTAAAAAATCATCACATGTAGAATGAACATTGCTTATGAAAATCGAAAAAAATTGTAAAGCTGCTATGAACTGAAATGTAGATATGCATTCATTTTAGCCTTATTTTACTAATATAGTTTCCTCTGGGAGAATTAATTTTATTATTTTAATATAAATTGAGCTAGCTAGGCATAAGTGGCACTCAAATAAAAATTGATAGATGACATTTCTAAAGCCCTCAGTAGTTAAAAATGCTTCATATTCATTCTTATTTCAGCCTTATAACTCTCTCAGTAAGTAGAAGTACAAGTTGCATTCTACGGATAATGTAACAGAAGTTCAGAGAGATTAAGGGTCTTGTCAAGGTTACATATTCCTAGTAACAGAATAAGTATCCTACTCCAGGTGTGTTACTCAGAGTCAGATGTTCATACCATTATGCCACCTGCCCTTGGTTTCTCAGTTGTGCTTTAATGTGGGTTTAGTGGTGGAAAACTAGTAACTTACCATGTGTTGTAAAAATATGTTGATTTTTTTTTTGATAGAAATTCTAGATCTTGGAAATTTTCCAATACAGTTTTAGTGCTGAAATGTAAATCCCTTTTCCCCTTGCCTGGCTCATAGGGTCTTGACAATGTTCACAAACAGAGAGTAGCTGAAGTGCTAAATGACCCTGAGAGCATAGAAAAAAGAAGAAGCCGAGAAAGTCTCAATGTTGATGTGGTAAAGTACGAGAGTGGTCCTGATGGAGGGGAGGAAGTGAGTATGAGCGTAGAATGGAACGGGGTAAGTACAGTACACAGTTTACAAGTATAATGTAGGCAGTTAACGGCTGTAACAAAATCTGCTTTCTTTATAGCCCTCTTTCCATTAGCATTTTTTCATTAGTTTTTCTAGCTCATTTATTTTGGACTTTGTCATTGTTAAAATCAAGTGAGAATTAAGAAAATATAAGATCCTGCCTTTTGCTAATTAACTTTTGCTATTATTTCAGTTTTTTTACTCATTTAAACCAGTTTGAAATGATAATTTTGTTTTTAGGAATTGAAAGCTTGGCCTTAACTATGAGCATTTAAATGCTGATTGAGTGTCCTAGTTATCTAGAGCATAATGCATAAAGTGTAGGTTCCTTTTAGTATTAGTAGGACAGTTGGCTGATTTACTTTTATTTACTCATTTTTATCACTAACATCAGGGTTTTTATTCCACTGCTTAGATTGCTATAGTTTTTGTTCAGTTGAATCATTTCATTAAAGAAAAATCAGTTTATCAATTAAAATTGTATAAATGACTCCTTTTTTCTTTATCCATGTTCTCCATATAAAAATACTGTTCATCTGTCTCCATTTGAGAGAGGAGGATATCTAGAATGGTGCATTTATATATCTTATAAAGAGTTTTATTCATGTTAACTCATTGATTACCCATATGCCAATTCCTACAGTAAAAGTGTTGTGGTGCCATTTTAATCCTCTTAATAAAGTTAGTCTTAGTTTTTGTCTGTTTTTAGAAGATTTCTAAAAACTCAAACTTGAATGTCATAGATGAATCTTAGATACTAAACATGAAGAATATTGCCATATTTGGAACATTTAATATCTGTGAAAAGCATTATATGACTTGAAATTGATTTTTACTTTTTACATCACAGGTCTGTATTCCAAAGGAAGCCAAGTGTGGCTTTTCATATGCTTCTTACTTATTGAATGTTTATAATACAAGCAGTTTTAAATTATATCTAGCTATTTTTGAGTTTTATTTGCATCAGGTAGTTTTTCATTTCAGGGTTTGCTAGAGTGTGTCCAGTTGTTTTCTTGATGAAGAGCTACGTTGTAATGCTAGGAACTTTGCACATTCAAGAATAGGGTTGCAGTTTAGTTAACTGCAGTGCCACGTTGGTTTAGTGACGGGTTCTCATTATCTAACCATTTTTTCCTTTTGATTTAATATGTTAGCTTGTTTACTACATGAATCCATTTCTTTACCAGGATCTTATACATCTGTGGCAGTTTCATAGAAATTATTCTAATAGACATTTTTGTAAAATCAGTCATGTTGCAGAGATCGCAGGGTGAATATTCTCATCATTGTCTAAAGCTGGCATTTCCTTGGCATTGGTTTTCTCAGTGCTGAGACAGTCAATCAGCATCCATTTTGATACCCTCACATCTGTCATATAGTGGCCCCAAAAGAAAACATCTGAGTAGTTTTCAATATTGTCCATATTGGAACTGTGTACTGTACTCTTCCCTATAATATGCTGTTTTATTTGCATGCTTTTATATGCTAGGAGTAAATAAAATTCTTTTTACTTATTAAAAGTAAGTAGATTTTGATATTCTTAATAGAAGTTCTTGAGGAACTCTTGAGACGGTATTTCTAGGTCAATATATTTGCCTGAAAATCAGCTGATAGTCACTGATAACTTTAAGACTGGAAATTACTTAATTTAGCATAGTTGGTTTTATTATTTCTGTCAATAGTTATCATCATCACTGTTCTGCCTTATAATGGGATCTTTCCCCTCTGGAGGAGTGGGCTACAAGATCTTACCTGTTAGTTGGAATTTCAGGCTGGAATCATACATAATTTACTTATAATTTTCAAAAGAATAAAGAGTAGTTATCTTCTTAAATGGATTCCTATTTTCCTCCTATTCCTCTCAAACCTTTTCACTGTACAACTTCGGACTACTGGCACTACAATAATTGGGTGTTATTTTCTCCTCTCCACAGACTCCTCTTATCAGAAACTAACACAGTGTTTTTCTTTTCAGAGGAAATATTCTTGACCCCTTAATCTCTAAGTGGACCAACAGCTTTGATAAAATACATTCCAGGTGCACTGTACTTTGGGTTAATTCACTTTTAGCCGCAGTAAATACCATCATGTTACTTTAAGATTTCACGATAAAAACTTGATATTTGTCCACGGGGTCACTCATATTTTGGCAACATGGCTCCTCCACCAATAAAGGTGATGAGTGATGGGATGTGAGACCAGAGGGAAAGATCTATGGTAGGAAATCATGGAATATTTTAAGTTTTAATAATATATGCAAATTTTTGAGCCCACATATGCTGTTATTCAGACAGAATGCCAACATGGCTTTTGTATGTTCAAAGAATGGAAATTAGAACAAAAATTAATATATGTATGTGAATACTCTTGATTCTACCTATTTACAAAGAGATGAATTATATATTCTTCAAAAATATGAGGAATATCACTGAACAAATTCTGAGATTTAAACCCAAATTTTTAACATTGTAGTAATAGTTCCTTTGGTTAAGAAGGTACATAATCTCATTCTGTGAGATTTTTAGTAAATCTCACTGAGTGGAAAGAAAATGATTTTTGAACTTAAGATTATAATTGCTTATTTAAAATGGAACTTGCTTGAAAGAAGTTCTGAAAAGCAGTCACTTAAAAAGACGAGTTTATTTTGCTTTTTCAATGTCCCAGGTTTCTGAACCTGTCAGAGCAATATATAAATGAATATTTTTGATTAGAGTTACTTTTAAAATCTGAATGTAAAGTTGGACTTATTTCTTGAAACAGTAGTTCTGTGTTTCGCATAAAATGTGAATGTGCATGCACATCACTGACCCTTATATGTACTAGTAATATGGGTGGTTCATGAATAAAATTGAGTGATCATGTTTAAAGCTTACTCTTCCAGACGTGCCTTATCATGAATGTTAGATAAATAATTACAATTGAATATGTTGAATTCTGCATAAAATATTCTACATAAACTAAAAGTGTTGTCTTTCATCTAGTTATCCGAATTGGAAGTTAAGGATCCATGATTTCCTATTTCCATTTCCTTGTGTAATTATCTCCTTTGGGAGGGGGGAAGAGGGAGCACCTAAGATTAAAATTTAGTGCAGTATATATCCTAATTCCCAATGTGATCTGGAGCTTGTTTCTCACTAAATATTTTGGTTAACAGAGTTTCCATGTTTTATTCATTTTCTAGATAGATGAAAGACAACATTTCTAGAGTTTTTATTTAGATTTTGAGGTATTTGGTTGTAATTATCTGGTATTCATTAACATCAAACACAGATATAGATGTGCATACAGAACATTTTTATATAGGTGTTACACACATATGTTTGAGTTGTAATGATTGTTCACATTCCTGTAGTGTTTTCAGTGTGTAAGGTACTTCCTTGAAGGCTCTTCAGGACATCAGTTATAATTATGTTTTAAATAAAGTGCCAATAAATAGACATTTACAGGCAATGAAATGCTAGATAAACTGACATTATCATAGGTCCTTTACCATTAGCCTTAGATGTAAGGCCCCCGATATAAGAAACAATAGCTTCCTTAGAGGATAGGACTTGTTATTGATGTTTGTGAGAAAATGATGGGGCAGTACAAGGACACTTCAAGCAAGACTGCTGAGAGCCTTTCAGGTTAACACTATAAACACCAAGTTTTTTTCCCCCAAATGGAGTGCTTTTTCTGATGAGGAAAACTCACTTCATATAGTCTGCTGAACATCTAGTTCTGAAATGTTAGAAATAGAATTACTTCACGATTCAGCTCTTTTACAAAGGTGACTGAATTAGAATGAGTATTGTTTATATAATACTTTATAATTATAGTAGAACTTTCTTCCTGATGCACAGCAAGAGCTTTACTTATGTTTCTTGTCCTCCCAACATCCTTGGGGAGTTGGTAACAAGTTTTATTTTTCCATTTTAAAGATGAGGAAAATGAAGCTCGGGCTGGTAAAATGACTTGCTCAACGTTCCATGGTGAGTCAGAGCTGGCAAAGGAATTCAGGTCTCTCGACTCTTTCGAAGGCTTTCTGCCCCAGACTGCCTTGCTTCCATCATAGAGACCAATGACACATTTCTTCCTTTGGAAAATCTAATTTCGTACCTCACTTTATTAGTTGTATGTTCATCTTTTAAAATGTGCCATAGATATTTAGAGCAGTGGAATTTTGGTTCCTAGAGATGTCTTTTTGCCTATTAGTTTCTTAAAAAATAGAAATGCTTTTTGTTTACAGAAGAAAAAAACCAACTTCTCCCTTGTTGTAATGAATAGGCTAAGAGAACACTTCTGAAAAAGTTCAAACTTAAATGCATGTGCCTTTCATATTTTTAGATTTTCATTTTTTAAAATTGTAGGGGTATTTCATTCCAGAGTCACTCTTTAAGTATGATCATTTGCAGAACTTTATTTTAAGAAAATTTTCTAACATACACCAAAATGGTTTACTTTTATTTTCATGTTAGGAATTAATTAAAACTGTAAACAATAGCTTGCCTAGAATACCTGTTTAATTTTAAAACATCAGTAGTAGGTTACTAAGTACCTTTTCTTTTTTAAAAAAGAATCAAAAGATTTTGTGACCTAGAAATACTGTAAACAAAGCTGTTATAAGTAGAAAGCTATTGAAAGCCATTTTTCAACAGTTTCATTCAGATTTTCTTTCTTCATTTCTGTCTAACAGGCCTAGATGCCTTTTGTGATTCTTATACTGTCTCCTGCATGACGGGCGTGCTCCATCGGCAAGCTTTAACTTCTCTCTCCAGTACTGACTGACTGCTGTGCTTTTAGCAAACCTCTATGATTCTTGTCAGAGCTACACTTCTGTGTGTACTGGCCCTTCCTTTCAGTGCTCTTGTTCTCTTTGGAGGTTTATTTCTGTACATGTGTAGCTTTGCCAGATAGGTATTTAGTACTACAAAATGTGTTAATAAAACCATTTACTGTGTAACATGATTTAAAAAAAAGTAAGAACGACTAGCTGTTCACTATGACAAAAAGGTAGTTAAAAGTATCACACAAAGTATTATTCAAATGGCATGATGGTGACCTTTTGAGAATTACTAAACTGTAAAAGTAAGGCATGTGCTCCAAGTGCTTTAAATTGTATTTAGAGACCTATAACTTGGTTAACATCAATATGGAACTCTGGATGTCTTCACTTATGATTATTCTAAAGTAGCATTGCTGTTTAGTCTTTGTGTGAAATTTTGGCAAATATGCTTTTCTCTACTAATCTTTAAGTGTTCAGTGATTTGTGTATCTTTGTCTTTCTAACTTCTAATAAACTTACTCCAACTGACCTGTGTCCTGGTGTCTGTCTGCTTCATAGTACTCTTTCTTCTTTTCATGCAAAACTGTATGGCTTCTAGAAGTAGCAGATAGTTACTGCTGAAACATACTAAACAACTGATTTTGTGAATAAAAATCAAGTCTTTGCTATGTGATTTTGATTTCCATACCCAAAAGTTGGAGGATAATGCAAGTTTAATTATGCAAAAATGTCTAAATTGTGATTTCTAAAGCTGAATTCAGATTTGATCTTTACATTTATGTGAAAGCTAACTTACTGTTCATATCCAGCATGATTTTTTTGGGGGACAACATTATTCATAATCTATCCTTAACAAAGTCATTCTGTAAGGTTCACCAAGTGAATAGTACACGTGAGATGAGTATTGTATTTGGATTAAGGTATTCGAAGTAATTTGATTATACCAGGCCTAAATGTCTTAGGTGTTACATCGTTTGCTGGACCGAGTGACTACATATTAATTAAAGTGGAACATTGTTTTGATGGTATTCCTAGAAGCTTCCTTATTTCTTTTATAATTTTTATGTATTGTCCTTTCTGTCTTAATACAGAAATGTCCTTAATTTTTCTCTTTAGGTGTCATTATTTTTGTGTGAATGAGTTTTTTTATGTTATAGTCTCTTCAGGATCATGGACTACCTTTAATCACTTAAATAGCTAGATTTGCCGGGTGTTAAAAGTCTATTTGCAAATGAAGTAAATCATTTAAAAAACTGATAGGAAATAGTGACTATTACTAGCAACAACTGAGAACAGCTCAATAGTGGAGTGAAATATTTTCATTCAGCTTTAGCTGTGGGAGGCTTGGAAGGGTGGAACCCTTGGCGGCTTCACATTTGTTCACATCTTTTTCAGGATGGCACTGGATCTTTAAAGCGCAGTGGTTCCTTTAGCAAACTTCGGGCTTCAATTAGACGCAGCAGTGAGAAGCTGGTTAGAAAGCTGAAGGGAGGAAGTTCACGAGACAGTGAACCAAAGAATCCTGGGTAATTATATTTTCCTAGCTATGCTGATACTTGCCGCCTTTTATCCATCTTGTAAGCTAAACAGTGGCCAGCGTCATTTTGGGAGGTAGATTTCTCACAAACTTTCTCACACACAAACCTCTGAAAAACATCCCATTTTAATTGTGTTTCTTTATTAATTGAAAGGTTTTAATCTCATCTATCCCTGTGTAGATTGAGAAGTATTAAATTGATATCCTACTTTAAAAATTGCCAATTTAGGGGTTAGAGAGAACAAGTCTTTGGAAGGATGTCATAAAAAACAGTTTTGGCCATTTAAGTTTAAAAACACACACACACACACACACACACATACATACATATATGTGTGTGTGTGTGTGTGTGTGTACATATATGTGTGTGTGTATATATGTGTGTGTGTGTGTGTGTGTGTGTATTTTTCTTTTTAGAGGCGGGAGGGCAGGGCAGTTGGGGTTAAGTAACTTGCCTAAGGTCCCTTGGCTAGTGTTAAGTGTCTGAGGCCAGATTTTGAACTCAGGTCCCCCTGACTTCAGGGCCAGTGCTTTATTCACTGCGCCACCTAGCCACCCTTAAATTAAATATTTAAAGTAATACTGATGCCCTTTAACTTTAAGCAGTGAAATGTCAATTTAATATTAGGATACTCGAACTATTGTTAGCTTATTTAAGAAACCTATTTCTTTAGGTTTTATCTTTTTTATCATTAGCCTAATTTTGATGATAGTCCCCACATATATTATGATTTAATTAAAGTTGTTATGTAGGTACTTACTGCCACATAGCAGATAATTGAACTTCTACTTTAAAAAGCAATATGGCACACACAAAATGGATTCAGAAGGAAAGGGGTGGTGGTGATAGAGGGGGTTTAAGCTTTGATTGCAGGGTGGCATGCTGGAAAATTTTTCTCGGAGATTCCAAAACCCATAAATATTTGTTTCAAATGCATAACTAGCATTACTCCTGAGAAACATGCATTTCAGAGGTTACAGCTCAGTTGGAGGACAAAGGTATCAAATGTTTTTGAGTGACAAAATTCAGTTTCATCCCCTAGTAGTCTTAACATACTGTGCTTTAGCAGGTAATTAAATTTATTGTTTTTCTTTAATGTTCCCCAAATTGGCATCCTTTACTTTGTAATTGGTAAATTGCCACATGACTAGTGTAACTTACCATGTTTTCCAAAAGGATTTTTCATGGAAGCTCTATTTACCATATTGTTCTGGTGTTAGTAATTTATAGTTTTAGCATCTTCTATGATGATTGTCTTAATATTTTTATATTGTTTTCTATGGAGATGTATTTAGCAAGTTAATTCTTCTCATCTTAGCCTAAGAGATTATTTAGATAAGCAAAAATCAGTGAAAGATCATTATTATAATTCACTCTGATGGATTAATTTGTTGCTTAGCCAATTAAAAAATAATTTTCAACCTGATTTCTCTTATTGGCATGTAATTCTAAACTTTCAGAAGTGAATTTAAAGTGAATGTAAAGCTAATCTGCTAGTTTCTTTTCTATCAGTATGGGAGACACAGTATAAATTTAACCTGCTTTTGAGGTGAAAGTGCCTTAATTGATTTGGGAGTACTTGTATCTGGTTGGTTGGTGATGTGCTCTGGAGAGCATGATTTCTTTGAGAGATGATGCTGTATGGGAAATTTGTTTGTGAACCCTGTTTTTCTTTAGAATACTTTCTACTTGGGGTTCAAACTTCAGGTGGCACCTAAAACTTGTGTTTTGGCATATTTTCTTTCTTGTTCTCTTCCCTTATTAGAAGAATGTATAGATGGGGCAGTGGTAAGTGCTTTAATTCTGTCTATGTAGCTTTTCATTCTGCTTTGCAGAGATAACCAAAGTATTCTTTAGACAGCATAGTATGAGCTCTCTATAAATATCTTCAGGTAGAAAGCGAAGAAGTGAAAAGAATCTGTGTTTTCAAAATTATCTACTTTTTGGTGAAGGCCACGTTTGGATTTGTGCCTCTTTTCCTCTGCAGTTTTGCATGTTTTCCCTCTGAATTTGGCATCTGTGCCATAAGGTTGTGAGCTAAAGAAACTGATGTTTAAAATCAAATTGACTTATTTTATTTCTAAATGCCTACAAACATTTAGGACTCAAGTGACATTTTAACATCAACCTTTTTGTAAATGATGATTTTCCTGAAACTGATGAAGATGTTTCCCAGTGAATTGTAAAGGGTGTTAAAACGTTTTATCTTCCAGTGGTCAGAGAACATAAATATTTCTTTTTGTGCTTTGTTCTTTAGGCAGTTACCAGATCATTATTTCAGTTCTGTACATGTTTTGAAGTTAAAATTAAATTGCTGAATTTGACACTAAATGTTCACTGTACAGTTTTTTGTGTTATTCTTCAGGAATCTCTGATTTCCTAGATGTGGTCATTCCCTCCATGACTAATAGATCAAAATCCTCCAAGACTTAGTAGATAGTCTTTGATAACAATTGTAGCTAAAAAAAATCATCACAATAATCTGTTGATGAGCTTCTCAGAACTTAACTAGGCTGGTCCTCAGTTGTTGTTCACAGCTTGTATGTCTTTCTAGCTTGAGGTTGTCTGCTAAAAGTTCTGCCACCTTCTACAACATGATGAGGTGTCAGAGCAGTAAATAAATGATTCCATTAATTAACTTTAACAAACTTCATATTTGGAAGCCAGTTTTGCATATTATATGTTCTTCATATGCTTATTGCATCCATAATTAACAAATATAAGTGTGTGACATCTGTAGGTTAATTTCCCTGCCTATATACCATGGTAATTTGGTCTGCAGTATAGAAAATTGGTAAACCTGAGTGTATACACTATTTATAGATAAAATTTTAGATGGTAACATTATTATAAAAATGGCCTTTAAAGTTTTTTTTTCTTTTTACAGCTTTAATTGCTTCATATAAAAGTCATGGGAGGAATAACATGCTGAATTTTTTTTTAACTTAAACTTTTTATTTTTGATTTGTAGACATTTTAGGCTTTGAACCATTAAATCTGAATAGTGTTTACTGGTAGACCCAATATACAAGATGCTGTCAGAAAGGGCATCAATCCCCAAGAATATAAATTTTCTCATTTTAAAATTATTTGATGGATCCTGTACATTCTCCACTACTTTTCCCAATTTTTGATCTTCCTGATTGTTTAAAAGAATAGCTTCAATTTGATTAGGAAGAGTTATAAACAGCCCATGAGGAAGAGAATGTATGAACTTTTGAGTCACATACAATTAGACCTGGAAGGCATTTTAGAGATTATTGAGTCTAGTCTCGGATTCATATTATAGATAAGACAGCTGAGCTCCAGATTGGGGAGGGAACTTGTTCATGGTTACACAGATTATGATTTTCTATACCACTACCTTTCCTAAGAACTATTTGGCTGTTTGACGTAGCTTTGAGGTAAATTGAGATCATCTGCTTCTGATATGAGTTTATTTGTAACTTCTGCTTCAAAACATTAGGAAGTAAAGACTATAACTTTAAATACTTTGTGCTGAGTCTTTGTTTTACCTTGATTTTGACTTTTCTTTTTTTCTTTGTTTTTGTTGGGCAGGGGGTGTTATCTTTTGTTTATGTGGAGGGTGGAAGATAGAGAAAGGATTTTGTAGTTTGGGCATATTTATTCTCTTTATATTAATGACCTTTCTCATGGCTTTTGAATGTATACTTTAAAAAAGTAACACTGAGAGCATTGTCATTGTGCTTGTTGTTTTGGTTGTTGCTAACCTTCCAAAATGTGTGTCCCTGTTTTAAAGCTACTGACTTAAACTAATTAAATTTAAAATAACATTACTGTTAGCTTATATTTTTAGACCCCACATTCAGAATTTAAGGCCCCACTTTAAAACATTTAAGATCTTTAATATCAACTTATTTAGATTTTAAATAGGTAATGGAGGTTAACAAACTAAATATAAGATACTGCTTTAAAAATATTAAAGATGGCCTCCAAAACACTGTTTAAATAGATAATTGTTTATAACAATGATTATAAAACCATATAGATTATTTTATGCTTGAGAGAATGTTAAAGTAGATAATATAATTTCAGAGTGACTTCTGATATATGTAACACATCATGTAATAATGTGACTTGAAAGTATTTTGAATAATGAGCTTTGAATTTCTACTTAGAAATATTTGGAATTATTTTGCATAGCCACTATATGAACTGTTCCAGTTTTCCTGAAACAGGTATGATTTGTATGAAAAGAGAATTGCTCATCCCACAAGTGAGAATGAAATGAAGCATTAAAGTAGATGTTTCATGAAATTTTTTTCAGAAACATTGAAAAAGCTTGAGAAAAATAAAGGTAGTTTATAAACATCCCACAGAATAATATGGCTTAAGACATTTGCTAAGCCTGATGGGCAAATCTGGTTTTGCAAAGTTGTTACCAGAAAATAGGTTTTGATCAGGTGTGGCCTGCTTTTTTAAGCCAAGCCTATTCTGAAGGCCGAATAACACAACCAGTAAACAAACTTTATTAGGGCATAATTCTGAATGTAGATTCACTCTCTGACTTAATGTAAATCCCAGTCTTCAACAGATCATTGAAAACAAATTATATGCAAGTAATCGTGCCCTATATATCTTTTCCAAGATGTCAATTTTTTATTTCAAGTGGTGCCAGTGACACTTAAAACCCTGTGCTGTAACCATGTTTTGCTTGTGTTTGAGCTTAGATTTTTCCATTGTTCTGATTGCTTTATCCTTGCATGTTTGGTGTCCTGGTTGCAGCATGAAGCGTGCCAGTTCTCTGAATGTTCTTAATATGGGTGGCAAGGCTGCTGAAGATCACTTTCAAGTAAGGAGCCCTAAAATAATATTCTTAAATGTGTAAATACCACCAGCAAGATCTGGTCCCCAAATATTTAACTAGAGAATTAATGAAAGGATTATTGTACCTTTTAAATAATTTTTAAGTTAGAATGTTTTAGAAATTAAAAACCCTTTAATTCTTAGGCAAATTAGCAAAATAGCTAATAAGGTTTGAGTTATGTTTTTATTGTCTTGAAAAACCTTCACTACATTAATGAGAAAAATGTTAAAATTTTAAGTAATAACTAAACTATATTTTCCTTATTCATTGCTTTATGTAACTATGTGCATCTAAAAAGATTATTAATATATGTGTTGTCCAGTTAAGGTCTTATAATGTCCAACATTTTACTAATATGGTAACCTTTGACTAACATTAGCCTAATGATTGTTTTGAGACTTAACACTTTGTTGAATTGCCTAAATCTCCCACAAATACTCTGCATTGTATTTTTCAGTTTCCTGTCTGTTTGCACCATGTATCTTTTCCTGCACTCCTATTTCTTTGAAAAATTTATTTTGTAGTCTGAATTTTTATCATAATGTCATCAAAGCAATAATACTGTTTTTAAAAGATTCTGTAGAATTGATACAAGCCTAGTTTCTGGTTTCCTGTGAGTGACCGGGAGTCTGAATTAAAAGCCAATCACGGTCCAAAAAATAATCATAATTTGAATTTGTCCTTATTGTGACCTGGCAATATAGCTCATTTTATCACTATCCTAACTGAATCACTGACTTTCTGGGAAAATAGGCTGCCCATATAAGAACTAAATGATAAAAATATCAAGTCCATTTCCCCCCCTTACTATTAGGGCAGTAAACCCTATACCTACATTGGTGCATTGGTTTTTCTGTTCACCGTAAGAGTGACAGCCCCCATTAACTTTAAAATGTCCCTAAGGTGAACAAGTAAGTAGAGGCACATTTCTTAACTGCAGGTCTTCACATTAAATTAAAACCATAATTTTTGGATTTAGATCTTGTGAGTTTCTTAGAGGACATTAAGAACGTGCTTTAACAGAAGTAAAATAAAACAACCAGTTTTTGTTTTTCTGCTTTTTTTTTTTTGGAGGGGGGAAGGCCGGGCAATTGGGGTTAAGTGACTTGCCCAAGGTCACATGGCTGTTAAGTTCTGAGGCCTGGATCCGAACTCAGGTCCTCCTGACTCCAGGGCCAGTGCTCTATTCATTGCACCACTTAGCTGCCCCCAAGTTTTTGTTTTTCTTATAGTAATTGATGCCTCTTAATATTATGACATTAAGTATACATAGATTTGAGCATAAGGACTATCAATTTTAGATTTATATGATTACTAGTAATATTTTAAGATCACTTGAAGCATTTTATTTACTTGAATCATTTGAAATTCTACATAAAATATAACTCTTTCCCATTTTATTTTCATGCAGGAACGAAATAATTGTCTGACAGACTCGAGAGTTCTGAGTGCCAGTCACACTGACTTAGCCCACTGAGGTGCTGGGACTGAAGCTAGCTAGTAACAAAGCACTGAGACTCTCAGAGCTTTGGTTCCTCGTCACTCTTGTTAGGAACACGTAGACTAGAGATTTCCTTGCAAAGGACTCTGATTTTTTGTATTTCTAAAAAATGACTTGTAAAATGTAGTGACTTTTTCCTTCTTTTAAAGAGACTGTAGGTCACTGCTGTCTTCTGTGCTTATACTGAGCATTGTTACTAATAGTTTTTGCTCTCACAGTAGCCATGAGCTATAGAAACACTGGTATTTCAGATAGACCAACATAAGAATGAACAGGATGGTCTCTAGATTCCCAGGATTAAAACACTGCCAATCAGGTAACTCATCAGCTCTTTACTGTGGCATAGTCTAGGCAGTTCTGCTTGCTCCACTGCTACTGCCTGTTACATTTATACTTGGCTCTTAGAATAGATACTGAAAGTAGTGTTTTAATTAGGCTTTCTAGGTACATATGTAAGGAGCCTGTCATCTTACCATATTATGCCATTGCCAGATATTCCAAAAGTCTTGGTCATGTTTTAAGCCATGCTTAAATAATTGTCCTTCTGGGACACTTGTATAACCAAGATTGAATCATCCATGGCAGGAGAGTGATGGGCCGACAAGCAGTGAAAACGGTCTGTCAGGCTTCCTTGTAATCACTAATTGCACTAAGTTATGTTGACTTTATTTCATTTGTTTTTGGCTCAGTTCTTATTAGGGCCTGTATAACTTGTCATAAAAGGAAACGATTGATTCAGGCCAGGATGCTTCACAGAGCTAGAAGAGATACAGCAATAGAGCCCTAGTCCCTAAATTGCCCTTTCTTGGGTCACAGTCTCGGTTGGTGTTTTTTGGGACCTCAGCAGCTTATATTAACCCCAAGACAGGTTCTAGCTGGGTGACAAGTGGCATTCTGTTGTCTTCCTCATGAGGTGAGAGGTCTGATTTCAGGCTGCTCTTGAGAAGTTCTGTAAGACTTGGAGAGTGTAATAAGCTTACAAGCTGTCTTCAGTGATTGAGCCATCGTGAAACAAAAAGGAAAGAAAGAATTTACTTACTGAGAAGATCACAAAGATTAGAGGAAAACAAATCTATGACTTTTTGCTTGTGAGCAGGCCAAAAAAAAGATTATGACCATGGTTGCTGTGAAATATAGATGAGTAATGCGATAATGAAGCCATCTCTGTATGAAATGTACTTCAATGTTTCCTCTAAAGTACTTGCCTCATCATATCTCCATAGAGAACTTGTTTGAAGTTGGAGATTTAGTCAATGTCTAATGTAGACATTTTACACATAGTGATAATGCTGCTAATTTTAGTTTCTCATAGTGTACCATACTTTATTGGGGAATTTAAGAGAACAAACTTTGGGATTATTTTATGGCAATTTTATTTTTAAAGTTAATTTGTTTAAAAGTCTTTATATAGTTATTAATATATTGTAATAGATTGCAAAGATTATGTATCTGTATGAGGTGCATGTGCACATTTTTTCAGTTATATGCATAGACTTTCAATATCAAAATGTCCATTGTACATATGTCCTATAGAAAATTTCATGTTCCATGACCATTAGCATTATTATGGGATCCCTATTTCTTCAGTGTGCTATCTAGTCTTCTCTTACCTGCTTTCCTTGATGATGAGAGCTTGCTGCTTCACAAAGCTAGAGACAGAGCCCCCAGATTGCTCTTCTTGATAACATTTAAGCTTGCAGGTTCCCACAGAATTAGAGCATATACTTTGTGTTTATTTTGCCTTTAAAATTTTATAGAAACAGATGTACTTAGAAAATTTCTATCAAGTTGTAGTAAGAAAATAGTAGAAACAGGGACAGCTGTTTTGGTTTCATTGCTCTATAAATCCCATTTTTTAGCAGACCAGCACTAGGTATTCTGTATCTAAATTTTATATATAAAATACATGATTCATTACACATGATGACGTGACAGGCACATGGCACAGTGGATAGAGAGCTAGTCTGGGAGTTAGGAGGACCTGGGTTCAAGGCTTGCCTCTGATACAACTGATTATATTACCCTGGGCACATTATTTATGCTCTGAGTGAGGGAGGCAATTTATATTGGTAGAACAAGTTCCAGAGTTCTTTTCCAGGAGTTTACTAAACTGATAAAATCACAGGGATAACTTAAAAAAAAGACAGTAGATGTAGTGCTTATTC
The DNA here is from genome assembly GCA_028627135.1 of Pseudochirops cupreus. Lineage (NCBI taxonomy): Eukaryota > Metazoa > Chordata > Mammalia > Diprotodontia > Pseudocheiridae > Pseudochirops > Pseudochirops cupreus. Next base: position 335,147,189 of record CM053581.1, on the reverse strand, counting down.
TTTCCTTTGCCTAATCAAAACTGATTTCATTATATGTGAAATGCAATCAGTAACCTAATGACTGATGGTCCAGTTCACTCTAAGATAACAAAACCAAGGCACAGTTAGGGTGGATGGAAACAAAGTTTTGAAAGTAGAATTTCATGTCAAATTTCCAAAGTTATTAGGCCTACTTTTATATCTTTGTTAAAGAATCTAATTTAGTTTAGTCTCAGTTCTCTGAAGATATATAGTTACGACTTTCATGTTTCAATAATTTGCTGATTAGAAGTTGTACGAGTGGATTTCATAACACTTGAGACCATAAGAATTAGAAAAACATCACTAGAGAAACCAGGCTGAAAACTGATTTCCCTTTTGAGAACTATGATTGCATTCTTCTTGGCTGCATTTCAAGATGACAGTTTAACATGGAAAACTCTGCTTGAAATCCTGATCCTTACTTTTTTATAACAAGGCAAACAAATTAACCAGCGTGTTGCTATTTTAATTGGGTTTCTGAAATGATACTGCCTTTTAAAAAAACATCCAAGTGGATGTCTTTTTCTATTCACATTCTTACATTCACGCCTATTTGTTTCTTGCTAATGTTTGGCCAAGAAAGATTTTGCTGCCAGCATTGGAGAGAAAGGAATCCTGCACACATTTCTGTATGTCTTTGCACTTAAGTGCAACCTGTGCATGACTAGTGAACACCAAAAGGCTAAGTTACTATGGACTAGTACTATGCTGTCATACCTAAAATTGTCCTCTGATGAATTCTTCAGGAAAGAATCCATGTGCTCCAGGGATGACCAACTCCCTGGGAATATATTACTGTTTTTAATGAGATGATGACTGGGGCTTTAGGTAGGCCATTTTCATAGTGTGGTGTTTTGTTTTTTTTTTTTTTTATCATTCTCTTCCTCACTTTGAAAGGTCATTGAAAAATCACAGAGCAAAGTTATTTAAAGTTTACATATAGATTGATGAATAAGATGAATGTTAATGGGTTTACATAGTCTACTAAACCATAGGTTTTTAACATTTGGTTATCTGAGTTTCTGTTGTTGAGAATGCGTGTTAGCACTTGTTCTTATGTATGTTTACAGTATATGATAGGGTCACACGTACAGCTTGGGATGTTTTTGGTAACTGGTCAGAGCGCTGCTAAAAACATATATTTTAAATGTAATTGTTAGGTTTATTCATGGAAGGGAGCACAGATGTTGCTAGGAACTCATGATTGATTATGTTAAATTATGTAGAATAGATTTTTGAAGGTTTACAACTCCCTTAGAGATTGCTTTGTTAGACATATACCTACTTAGGAAACTAATTTCTGAGATGATTGTTAAGTCTCTGCACTTAATATTTTCAAGAAGTTTACACTGATTAGATTAAAAAAAAGAATCATGTGGGGTTCTCTACAGTCATTTTTAAAGTAAATACATATAACTGTAGCACAAAGGTCATTTGGTCAGTGGAGAGTCTAGGCTGATATACATAGACACTGTAACTGTTTCATTCCTCAGAATTTTGAGGAATGATTTAAGTATTTGATAAGGAAATAGGAAGTTAGACACCACAAATCTTATCTGGCAGGGACACTTCCAAGGTCAGAATGGCTGACAGTTTTTTAGCACAGTTCTTATATTGGAGGTCTGGCGTACGTCTGACGCCTTTCTAGGATGACAGTGTTTGAAACCAGGCTATTCAAGCTGACCGACAGTACCTGGAGAGGCCAGCGAGTTGTTTTGGTAGCACTTTGGACTCTATGATGCTCTTTTCACTCTTTTACATTTTCCCTTTTAAAAGTACTAGCTTTGCCCAAAGAATAGTTTGACAAAATAACATTTTACAAAGTATTTACTGTGCATTTCATAAGTTTAAGAAATGTTAGCTTCCCTACTGATGAAAATAATGGCATAAAGTACATATTGTTCAGTGTACCACATTTAATATTTGCTCTGGTTGTTAGGATCAAAGCTTTAGAAACGCATTCATAGGTGCAGGGAGAAGCAGCAGAGGGAGCACTGGGCTCTGCTGAGCTTGGCCCCTCTTTAGGTGCTTCTCAAGTCATCTTTATCTGGAAAATGGCGGCAATATTGCTACCATCTCACGTGGCTGTTGTGGGGAAAGTACTTTGCAAACCTTAAAGTGCTATAGAGATACTGGAGGCAGTGAGGTGGGCATATGTACTGCCAGCCTGCATCATGGCTCCTGTAGCTCACCCTGCTTGAGAGAGGACATGGAGGATAGTAGTAACAAGGATATGGAGTGCCTGTCCTGGAGCTTTCTTTCTTAATCTTGGTATAGAGGTTTTCACTTGATACCTATTTTATAACTACATTTTCTTTGTTGATGGTAGTGTCAAAGCTTAGTGTTTACACTGATTCTGGGATTTACTGCATGTTTTGAGAAGTGTGTGTCATTTCTATTAAATTTATGTGCTGCATCTCAGTGCCTTGGTCATATTTTTAAATGTACTATTTATCTTACATAGAGGACCCGTTGGCATTTTTCTCAAAAAATTGCAAAAATAAACTTATTTGCTAAAAGTTAATTAAGTTAATTGTGCTTTTGTATGAGTACTCGTAAAACACACCAAACACATTGACCTTATTTTCCTTAAATCTGACATTTCTTTATGTCATAAGTTGTGAATCACAACTAGAGAATGTCTTAACAGGGAATCCTGTAATTTTAATACTAAAAATCTTAATGGTTTGTCAGAATTGTTTTAAACTTAAATTCTTCTAGAAAAAATGAGGGGCCCACCAGAAAAAGGACAACAGTATTTGAAGATTTTACCCAAATATTCACTTTCAAGGCCTATTTTCTCTCATCTCCCCCCAGCAAAAGTTAAGAGTTGTTCCATTGCATAGTAATACTCTTTCCAGTTATCTAATTATGTAAACATTACATAATTGTTTTCACATAGATAAGTGGTTAACATTTTCTGTCAATCTCATTTCCTAATGAGTAAACTACACCAGAATTAGTATGACGATGTTCTGTTTCGGAGAGGCAGTGTGGCAGGGTCAGGAGCGCCTCACTTCATTGGAATAAAAGACTCAGGTTCAGATTTTATCCCCTGCATTTACTAGCTATATAATTATGGGCAAGTCTCTCTTGTTTTTTTATCTGTAAAGTGAGGATAATAGTAATGATAGTCCCTATCTCATAAGGTTATAAGGATCAAATGAAATGTGTCTATAAAGTGCCCGCAACTACTTCAACTGCAGCTATTAATAAGCAAATGTGGGGAAGGGGGACTGTGCGGTGTATGATTCTGCCCCACAGTTATTCACATCAGTGCCACTTCTTATGGAGGCACAATAATGAAAGATTTGCCAAATTGCCAAAAGTTATATTTTATAGAAGTCTGTTATTTGAGATGAAGACCCACTGTTGACCTTTGGGTCCCAAGCTGAACTAACTGGTCTTATTTCCCTTAAATTGTTGGCTTATACCATGTTTTCAAATCATAAAGAGAATTACAAGTATGGAATTTCCAGCTAATGTGATTTTATCATCTCCAGAGACCAGTTTGCCGTACTGATTTTGCTATTTGGGGCTAGGAAAGCTCTAGGACAAGGAGATGAAAAAAAAAAACAAACCTCCAAGACTGAATCTAGTGCTTTTAATTTTTGTTTAGTTTCCTTTCTATCAAGTATTCTTCAGTGTTTCACTGTTTTATTAGCAGATTGACTCATTACATTTAAAAATATTTTTTAGCATTTCTTCAAAATCCTAGGCAAAAAGAAAATCCTAGACGAGACATGTTCTGAAGGAGCTTGATGTAGATGAGAAGATGGAATGATCCTTCCAAATAAAACTAGCACAAATGTGTGTATGGAAAGTCATCTGCTTACTGGTGGCTCACTTTAATTAGAGTTAGGAATGGCAGTTTTATATGACATTTAAGAATGAAAAGACTAGAAAATTTCCCCATTATACGTATATTCTGAGTCTTGGCTCATAAGCTTGGCTATAAGTGAGAGACAAAGGTTAGTTCAAACCTTAATCAAATTTTTTTGGTGTGTAATACTAAAAAAGAGCTGATTGCAACTTTAGATTAGATTAAGGTGAGTGTAATATCCCAATGTGAACAAGTTCTAGCATGTTATCTTCGAAGGGATTTGTTGTTGTAATGGACTTTTTTGTGGCACCTCCACCTAAGCTTTCTGAGGGGTAAAAATGCTCATTATTCTACCATTTTAAAAGCTAAACTCCTAGAGAAATGTTTCACCAAGAGCTCAAAGGAGGAACAGTTGCTGACACCCAGGGATTCTCTGAAAATCTCTTAGAGCAGCGGTTTTCAACCTGGGGGGTCGAACATTATTTCCGATGGTCTTAGGAACCGAGACATCGCTTCTCTATGCGTCTCTAGGCAGGTCTGGTCTGCCCACATGCAGATACACCCACATACGAATATTAAAGGGCCGTGGCATTAGGAAGGTTGAGAACCACTGTCTTAGAGCCAGTTTCATGTTGATGTTCAACTAACTGTCTAACCTTGGCCAGAAGATGTGTCAATTAGAATGGTAATTGTTCCAGCTGATAAGAACTTGATAGAACCTAAAGCATCAGTCACTGAGACTATATATTTTTTTACTTTATTTTAATATTTTTTAAATTGACATTTTTTGTTTCACATCTGACTCTCTTTCTTCTTGTTTCTCTACCCAGTAAGCTATCCCTTACAAGAATAAATGAAGAGTTAAGCAAAACTAGCCAATATGATGTTCCATGTCCATAGCATGCCCTTGTGCCCTAGGAAGTTATTTTCTCATCTCCCTGGGCCGAGCTTAGTCATTTATGATACGCAGTATTTTCATTTTCATTGTTACTGTCATCATATCTATTGTCTTCCTGGTTCACCTTATTTCACTCTTCATTAGTTTTTCTTATGGTCACTGAAACAAAAAGGGCAAGGATTTTGAGAGGCTAATTGGGCAATTTTCATTTCCCATCAGTGTGGTGAGGGTTAATGTAGATGATACTAAGAATCTTTAGAGCACATCTCAGCTTCAATTTAACAAACATTTTTTAGCACCTACAGTTGTTCAAGACACAGGGGCAGTAATACAAAGATAAGAGATCAGAAGACTGCCTGTCCTCAAGGAGCTTACATTTTATGGAGAGGGAGAGGCAAGAGGGAGGGAGCTTTAACACATATAGGTAAATATATGGGGCTGAGGAAGAACACTAATCATGGAGGACAGAGGGGAGGGTCAGGAAGAGTCTTGCTTAGAATGGCACCTAACTGGAGCCTTGAAAGGAGGCAGGAATTCAGTAAGGAGGAAGGAGGACATGGGGATAGCCTGAACCAAGGCACCAAAGCAGAAGAAACATCATTTATAGGGAGGGCAGAGAGATACCAAGTGGAACAGTTTGGCTAGAATGTAGAATGAGGAATTGATGTGAAATCTGGAAAGCTAAGTGCTTTAAATACCAAATAAATATTTTATCCTTAGAAGCAATTCAGAGCCACTAGAACGTTCTTTACCATTAAGTACTTAGTTTAAAGCTATGGGGGCTAAAAGGCGTAATTCTTATAAGGGCATCTGACAAATTTCTTTCCTCAAATGCAAATAGTTCACATCTTCTCAAGTAGCCTCTGCCTTGAGAGTTCTTAGCCCTCCAAAAGTCAGTCCTAAATTTAAAAAAATTCCATAAAAATGAACAATTCAATCCTCTCTGGACCAACCCTTGAAGCTAACAGAATGACGTTAAACTATTCAGTGTTAATACTTTATTTGAAAAATAGGGCTTAGTAGCATGTACACATAGGCATACGTCTATCTATATGATATACACACACACACAAACACAAACTGCAGATTAATAAAGGTTTTCATGGAAAGTATCATTTCTCCTGCACTCACTTCAAAGTTGCTGGAACTGTAGTAACTGCCTTACTCTGCTCCTTTTATACCCTCTGCATTGACTGTGTAGTGACAATAGGACTGGGGCAGATGTGGTGCAAAGATGATACTCAGTGTCCTGACAACAGTTCCAGGAGCTGAGGCTTCTGTACCTCTGGAAAACTCACAGGATGGGCGACTCACCATCAGCCTCATTAGTACTTGATTGGACCAGGTTATTCCAAGTGCTGGAGAAACTCTCTCAAGTACCCTAAAGAACAAGATAGTAACAGTTGGTCACTGCTGAGTTTGTATATGTTAATCTTTTAAAAAATATACACCCCCAATACATGTTCTGTCTGCTCTCAGTTTTTTTTTTTTGGCTGAGTGCAGACTTCTGTCTAGTAGCTTCTCTTCAACTGGGCTAGCTCAGTTTAGCTTTCACAGTTTCCTACACCTAACCTAATGGAAAGACAAGCACCCTTCACAAAAACACAAGAAATATGACTAATCAAAATAGGTCCAGTAGTACTTACTCCAGATAAGTGCCAGCAGGCCTCCTCTCATCCACTGTATCTGTTATCTGGAAAACACAAAATTGGGTTCTGTCATGGTAACTAAATGCTTGAAAGGCTGGTAGGTGAAAGAGGGCATGACTGTCCTTGATGATGGTAGGGAGCACCCAACCTGCTAATAGTGTTTTGAGGGACAGCTAGTGATATGGATATCATCTGCTGTGGGAGATAGCAGAATGAAATTAAGATTCCCCCATTAAGACCCATCTGATAGCACTCTTTGATATTGTGACCAAGAGGCCAGATTGCAGTGCTATCTACCATTGACCTTTCCCTTAAAAAAAAAAAAGCTTCCCTTTTCAGATATTGAATATCTTTCCTTGAGCATATTTGTAGGTAAACTAGGTTCATACCTGATTAATGCACAATACTGGACTCTGGAATCCACTGCTTAATTGGTGCAACTTTGCTCCGAGGGTCTGTAAATATTTGGCTTTTGTAATGGAATGCTGGATGCCAAATTCACAGCGAAACAGAGCAGCAATGGAGTCAATGATGATCAATCGGACCATTCCACGAGATAGCAAGATGGGAGCCCTCTTAGTAATGCATTCAAACAACGAATCCTGGAACCAGAGTGGGAGAAGAGTGGGAACATGGACAGTGACCCATACATAACCCAGCCTTCAGCAGTAGGTCCTTAGTTAGTATACCCTAGACTCATAACCTAATATCATCTGACATGCATATTCACCATAGGTAGCTTCCTTCAGTGACTGAGGATGGTATCAGACCTCTCTATTGTGACATTATGAGGGAAAATACAATTTGGGATCATAGAAAGAGGCTCCACTTGACCAGTTTTCTAATCCAGTGTGTAATAATAGCCCACTGATAAGACACTTCCCTCCATTCTGCTCTAGACAGTTCCCAGAATAGTGAAAGTAAGCACATGGGAAAACGGATCTGAACAAGTTCAAGGTGAAGTTGGTGTTTGCCAGTCATTGGCCCACCTGTGGGACTGAGCCCACTAAGTACACTCTTTAATTCTCGTACCCCCAACTGAAACGTGACCGTGGGGAGGGTAGCTGGAATTTAAGGACATGTGGTGGTAATGCCCATGAGGATACCAGGCATCACGCAGAGAGAGAAGGCCTTGGAGTTGGATGGGCCTCCCTGTGATTCTGGGTAAGTAACCACCTCTCTGTGTGTCAGGCAACTCTCTCAAGCAGGGCTTCTTCACTTTTTTGGCACTGCATCACATGGGCTGTTTGGTGAAGCCTATGAACCCCATCACAAAACATTTTTAAATGCACAGAGTACATAGGATTACAGAAGAAAGCAACTACACTAAAATACCGTTGTCAAAATATTTTTAAAATAAATCTATAGATTAAAAACAAGGGAAAAAATAAGTCTATGGACTGCAGGTTAAGAACCCCCTCTCTGAGGTGGGACCATGACAACCAGCTGATCTGCATTAGTTGACGGCATTGGTTTACTACTCTAGGAGCTTTCAGCTTGTTGGGAAAAAAAGCCCTACAGAAACATTTGCATAGTTTTTATAGTTTGCAAAACACTTTACACACATTATTTTACATAATCCAGAGAGGTTAAAACTTGCCCAGGGTGATGGTGAGCATTAGGTGGGATTTTATTCTAAACACAGGCCCTAAAGTCAAACCCTTCCAAGAGGTTTCAGTGAGGAAGAAGAACGGTGGTGAGACAAAGGCCAAGGAGGGATGTTGGAAGTGACTCCCTGGGTTGAGCTTAGGAGAGGGCTGGCTCAGGGAAAGCAGTGCCCATTCCAGGAGAGCCCTTTGCCTCTCTTAAAGCAAAATGGCACATCTGCTCAGCCAATGGAAATGGCAACAATTAAGAGCTGTCCTTGTCCCTCTGAATGTATGGGCTGTATTGTTGTGAAGGGCAGAGTATGGCATCTGCACATGCAAGGGAAGGCCTGGTACCGTACACCGTGCCCATTACTCAGAATGCCTTGAGCTTTCTGTTCAATGCTTTTGTAGCCTGACTTGAAAAGCAAGCTCAAGTGTTGACAAATTACCTGTTGTCTCTATCTGGGTTGATAACCCCATTAACTGAACTTAATTCTTTGTTTAAATCTCCAGGGTGTCTCCAGTAGAGCCTATTTTTGTCGAGAATGATGGCAGCAGTAGTGGTTTAGAAGATTCTTCCATTAATGTGAGTCGCCTGCCCTCCTGTCCCTGGTATTGCCTTGCAGGGGGTGCACATGCATGCCTACAAGAGTGGGGTGTGGTTAACGTTGCCAGAACTTGCAGCAGGTCTGACCTAAGACCAGCCAACACACCTCCCTTTTGCAGTCAGAGTCTCTGGAGCTTAGCTCAGGCTCCCCCATTTGAACCTGTGTCTAAGCAGCTAAACAGGCACTGAGCATGGCGGCAGTGGCAGGGGCCAGCGAGGACCCCAAGGACCTGGCTTTTTCAATCATTAAAGGATTTCTTAAGCACCTACTACGTGCCAGGGCAGAGGTGGGGAACCTGCGGCCTTAAGCCTTCTACATGCTCAAGTGCAGCCTTTGCCTGAATCCAAACTTCACAGAACAAATCCCCTTAATAAAAGGATTTGTTCTGTAAAACTTGGACTCAAAGTCCAAAGGCTGCACCCAAGGACCTAGAAGGCCACAGGTGGCCTTGGGGGCCACATGTTCTCCACCCCTGGCCTGTCACTGTGCCAGGTGCTGGGGATACGAGGTCACCAGGGACATAGTCTCTGACCTAACAGAGCTTTCATCTTTTGGGGGGAGACAGCATGTACACCTGTAAATATAGATGAGTCAGAAAACAAATACAAGTATGGGTTCTCTATTTTCCTCGCATGTATATGGAAGATAAAAGATACTTGGAATACTTGCACCTCACTCAGAGTTGTTGTGAGGACTGCACTTTATGGCTCCTCCTGTTTCAAGATTTCAAAGAAAGGAATGGAGCACAAGGAAGGTCTGTGTATACTGAGCCCAGAATCTCTGGAGTAGATGCACTGCCACTGTCTGAGACAGTGAGGCCCTTCCAGGATTTACGAGAGCTTGGATCAGTCACCGTCACTGTGGTCCCTACTACAGCAGGAAAGTGTGTGACCAAGGACAAGACACAGAAACATCAAACTTGGTTATGATAAATGAATGGGCAAGGCTAGAGCAAATCATGTGAAGTCTCAAAGGTCCCTTGGCTTAGCCTGGCAAAACAGAAGGATCAGGTTTAGAGCTGGAAGAGGCCATAAAGGCTGGCTACACACCCTCCTCACCTTACAGATGAGGAGACTAGGCCCTGATTGTCTCTGTTGATGGCAGGGGAGCACCCCGGCTAAAAACAGATTGTTGAGCGGCAGCTACAGTGTTCTTTTAGCAGCAAAAGGAGAAAGCAATTTGTCCATGTCATCTGCTGTGGACGCTCCAGAAATGTGCTTAACATTTACAATGTGTTGGTACACACACGTGCATGATTTCTTTCACAGAAAATGAGGTGTGGCCAACTCTAATCTCGAAAAAGGAATACTGTTGATTAATCCCTAAAACTTCATTTTCTGTGTTAGCTTCAGGTTTACCCCATTAATCCTTTTGTTAGAGCAGCCAACCAGGCACAGGACTGATTGGAGACTTACTCCTTTACTTTTACAACCTTGTTCACCCCTGGAAACACTACAGGCATTGAACAGAGGGAAGTGAGGACAGTGAAAGTCTAGGGGATCAGGGTAACCCACAGACTGGAAAGCAACCCCTTAGCATGTCAGATATGAAATAATAGGTACTTTGAGAATTTAGCATATGGTGACTTATCAGTGGGGCACCTTGGCGCTATAGGTTTTGGTTCTGGCCACCTGAGGGCTGTGAGGAAATCTCTGCTCTGCTAGCACTTTGCTGCAGGGCCTTCATTTCCTCAACTGGCCCTGGATCTCTAAGAGAGCTTCCTAAGATTTTTTTCTCATAGGCATCTGAATGCACTGGCAAAGGCCGTTAGGAGTATGTTTTGGGGAATTTTCAACATTTCCAGATATACAAGACACACACGTCCATTTCCCTTGATGCTGTCTTCTCTTTCAGTGAAAAGTTTCCACAGTGACCTCCCTGTCAGAAGTGTCCACGTTCTCCTGGGACCCACAAGGGGCACAGCTGCTGCCTTTGTAACTTCTTGCTGCTGGGAATACTGTCCCCTCTGGAGCCGATAGGGCTGTAGTCACGGCTTGGGGCAACCACCTCGGCGCTGGTGGTTATTTAACAAGGTTTCATTATGGCTATTCTTGCTGTGGGACTTGCTACTAATCTCTGTATGATTTGTCAGGATCACACAGGACCGTGACCTTTGTGAGTCTTTTTGGGTGACAGGACAAATGTGGGGAGTTGGTTGGTGTCCCCGAACGCCTTTGTGTATTTCAGCCTCTACTCTTAAAAGAGAATGCTGCTGGTTTCCTCCATGTCATCATTTATCCCCCCAACTCTCCCAGAGACTCTTGTGGGGCTGACTGCAGGGTTGAAGTCTGTGGCTTTGCCATGTACTGAATCTGCATTGGAAGGGTCTGTGCCTCTGTGTATAATATCCTGTTATGTTATTTCATTTGGAGCAATGTGTGTTAATGTATTTTACTGTAAATTTTTTAAAATTAAATTTTATGTGCTCTATACCTTTTGTTCTTTTTTTTTTCTTTTTGGAGGGGGGAAGGCAGGGCAATTGGAGTTAAGTGACTTGCCCAAGGTAACCCAGCTATTAAGTGTTAAGTGTCTGAGACAGGATTTGAACTCAGGTCCTCCTGACTCCAGGGCTGGTGCTCTATTCACTGAGCCACCTAGCCGCCCCTATATCTTTTATTCTTTAAAAATTATCTTTATGTGGTGATAACCTTTAAATCAATGAATCCCTGTAACAAGGACCCACCTTTTAAAATCTCTTATTCTGTCCAACTGATAAGCAAAGCCAGAGATGAGAAGAGAGAATACGTGCACATCAGACTCACTACCCAAGTTTTGTCCCAGACTCAGCAGATCACTTTATTCATGACTTCTTGTCCCTCCTCTGTACAATGAGAGGCTGGACTAAACGTTCTCTCTGTTTCTTTATTAAACATCAGATTGATGAGTCTAGGATCCCAGGACTTGGCTCCACAGAACATCTGGGGTGGGGACCTTGGAGACCATTAGACCACTGCCCCCCTTTTAAGGCTCAGAGATGGGAAGTAATTCACTTAAGGCCACAGAGTGGCAAGACTAAGGCTCACGTCTCTTAGCTCTCAGCTGCAGTCAGGGTGGGGAGGGGTGGATTTCCCTGGTGGCACCAAAATTATCAATCTGCTTTCAACCTTGCAGTGAGCTGAAGGCTGCTCACCCTGTGCTGAAATTTTACATCTCCAATGACAATTATTACCAAGCTTCCTTTTTTCACACCAAATTCTTATGAAGTGTAACTTCTGGGTATGATTTTGTATAGCACATCATATATGTAATAAGGAATAATACAATCGACAAGATTCACTTTAGGGAGTGGAATTTAAAATTATATGTATACATACACACACACACACACACATTGTAACAATACAAACTCATCATATTGAGAAGGAAGTGGTACACGGGACTAGGCCTGTAGTCAGGAAGACATGAATTCAAATCCAGTCTCAGATACTACTACAGGGTGACCCTGAACAAGTCACTTAAATTCTGCCTCAGTTTTCTCATCTGTAAGATGGGGACAAACAGTCACACCTACCTTCTAGGGTTGTTGTGAGAAGCAAATGAGACAATTATAAAGCACTTAGCTCAGCGCCTAACACAAAATAAGTGCTACCTGGATGCTGGCTATTACGATTATAATTAAGTTACTGGATCCAAAAAACATTATAAATATCTTAGCCCTGGCAGCTGACATATTCTCCCAAGACCCCTCTATGTACTGCTTCCTGTTTAAATGGAGCTGACATCTGGATGAAAAAGAACAGCATTATACAGGCAATTGTGGGGACTACAAAGGATCCTAGGTGATGCAGATAATAAAGAAATAAGACCACCCTTTACAGCCAGAGGGCCAAACCTGGTATTCTGCCTGTTTTTGAACAGCTGCATGCTAAGAATGGTTTTATGTTTTTAAATATAATAAAACTTTATTTAAAAATGTAAAAACCATTCTTAGATCAGGCCATACACAAAAGCAGGCAATTCTGCTCGATACTACAAAACTGATCACCCTGATTATTCCTGGGGATAGAATTTCAATTCTCCCATTCACCTTGAAATCCAGAATAATCAGACCCTCCTCCATACCCCCCATATACTGCTGGCGTGCAGGGCAAGAATACTCACTATGTTTGCTGCGTGCTCAATGAAGATGGAGTCGCCAAACTTAATTTTCCTAATGATCTCTCCAGGAACATCTGTCCTCAGCTGATGCTGTAAAGCTATAAGCTGCTGTAAACGCTTGTCTGGGAAAACATCCTCTGTGCAAATGTAGATCACACCTAAAAAAACACAAAACCAGGTTTCTTATTTTAACTAGATTAACTAGATGGATTCCACAGTAATCAGCCCATATCCTCTACCTGTCACCCCCAACTAACAGTTTTTCTACTTCTATACTTTCTTATGTTCCTTGTCGTCTTCCACTGGAGTTCTCCTCTGATGCCTCATTTTGGAAAAGAAGTAACTGTTTTTGAAGCACAAGACTTTCTAAGTGGAAAAGTCTTCTCTTTATGTCTATTGTTCTAACCCACGTATAGAAAGATTCATGATGTTTGGTTACCAGGTGATGACTTTTCTCACCAGAGCCCCTCACGAAGTCCCTTTACTAAAGGGTTTTAAATCTGTGTTGTAGACACAGCAACCACAACAATAAAATCAAAAGCTCTTTTTGAAATGCTTTGCTGATCACACTGGGAAGTGTGAAGGGCAGGAAGTCTGGTAAGCAGACAATCTTCCAAAACAAGCCTTCTTGCTCTAAAGCAATGGTTCTCAACCTGTGGGTTATGTTTGATTTGTAACAATGAAAACACATCCTGCATATCAGATATTTACATTACGATTCATAGCAGCAGCAAAATTACAGTTATGAAGTAGCAATGAAAATAATTTTATGGCTGGGGGGTCACCACAATGTGAGGAACTGTATTAAAGGGTCGCGGCATTAGGAAGGTTGAGAACCACTGCTCTAAAGGAACTTCTGCCACAGATTTGACAGGGACTCTAAAACTGGGTTCATTTGGGCTGTGCATAGAGAAGGTGCCCATCCATCTGTATTTCCATCTCCTTGCCAGTTAGAAGTCCGTGAAGCCACTACACTTGCCCTTGATCTGTTCATACATCCAGGAAGCCCAATCACTGGCTTTGTCCCTGCATCATCTAATACATGTGAACAGACTTCACCCTCATCTGGGTCAGTGCCCAAGAACTGTGCCTGTGGTGTGAGGCTACAGGTCCTGGAAAGGAGGGTACTGACAGCAGCAGGCCTTAAGGGCTGACACAAGATTTGTGAGCACAACTGAGGTCAACGGGAATCCCAGGCTCATCAATTACCACACTGTGACTTTGGGCAAGTCACTTAACCTATCTGGGCCTCAGTTTCTCCACCTGTTAAGTGAAGGTACTTGAATAGAAGGTCTCTTTCAGCTATGGATTTATGATCTCATGAAAAAAATGTACCGTTTTTCAAAATACTTTTCTCATCCATGGACTCACTTAATGCTTAGAAACTTCATGAGGTAGATAAAGCAGTGATTATCTCATCCACAACTGGACAGGCAAAAATGGCAAAGAATGGGCTAATACCTCAGTCTCAGTTACATTCCAGCATAAGTAAGCTGTGGCCCTTGGCACCACACTGCAAAGTTTATACAAGATACCATGACTACTCTCACCTATATAATAACTAAATATAACAGCAAGTAATACAAGATGAGTACTTCAAGAGAAGTATAATCCTAGTTCTACCGAAGGTCTGAGGAGGAAAAGTTCATGGAATTAAGAAAGACTCCTTAGAGGTGGTGGCATTTGAATTCTGGGCATTTCCACAAAGCTTTCAGGCAAGAATGCACGTGGGGACCATGTCTTATATTTTGTCTTCTCCATAGGCCTCAGCAACATGCTGCATTCATAGCCTAGACTTAGACAGTGCCAACTTGTTGGAAAGCCAAGGATCAGGGCACCAACTTTCAAGTACTGGCTCCTCCTACTTCTGTAACTTTGGGCAAATCTTTAATCTTTGGGTTTCAAATTTCCTCATTCATAAATGAGAGGACTAGATGAGCTTAAAGACCTCTTCTGTGTCTAAGATCTATGACTTAAGAGACATTAATAGACAAATTGGGTCTCTATACATACTTAAGACACCAATTTTATGGGCATCCATGTAAATTAAGATCCCAACTAACCCAGCCCACAACAATCTCATGGAGCCTGTCCTCTACCCTTGGACACGGTTTGCTGTACATACTGCCATAGGCTGTGTTGAAGAGCGATGGCAGAGGGAGTTAATGGAATGGACATCACGGGGCCCTTTGTGCTGTCCCTGCAATGTTAAGGCACCGCAATGTTGACTATACTGAGACCTATGCTCCATTACTAAAAGTGAGCTTCAAAACCCGACACAGACAAGACATTCTCTGACTTTCATGTTGCCTAGCTATCCATACGTTTACTTTATGTGAAGGAATTCTGAAAGGTCAGCAGTTTTTACTTCTCTTCTCAAAACCACAGTTTTCAGGAGGAAAGTTTCTCACAATGCTCCAGGGTAAATTTTCTTCCAAAAGCAGAGCCTCTAGGTCTACCCTAGGCCACTTGGCCCCTTCTGGCCCCTTGCCAGAACTCCTTGTCCCAATGTTTCTTACTCCCCTTCCAGTGTTCCTAGGAGGAGAGAGGATCTGGGAGGAGAGAGATCATGAAATCATAGATTTAGAGCTGGAAGAGACTTTAAAGTCTGGAGAATAAAGGACTTATGCCAGGCCATTAGACAAAACCAATTTCCTCACTATGTCCAAAAGGAATAAAAAATTACATACAAAAACATTTTATTCTGTACTTGAGTCTTAACCTATCTGGGCCTCTGGATCAGGAGATGGATAGCATGTTTATGATTAATCCCCAGAATAGCAGCTGCTTATTATACTAATCAATGTACCCAAGTCTTTCCAATATTGAAGTTGTATGAATCACTCTCCTGATTCTCTCCTGGTTACTTCACTGTTTCAGTTCATATAGATCTTCCAAGTTTTCTCTAAAACCATTCCCTTCATTTCTTACAACAGGCTAGTATTCCATCACATTTATGTACCATAACTTGTTCAGTCATTGCTAACTGATGAGCACCCTCACCACCACCACTACCCCAAATTCCAAATGCTCTGCCACCTCACTGCTAAGTTTTTGGGGGAAGGGTCATTTTGTCACAAGAAAATATAATTAAAATTTTTTCTTTAAATAAAAATAAAAGGTTTCAGGTCAGAGGGTAGCTTATTGT
The DNA here is from genome assembly GCA_028627135.1 of Pseudochirops cupreus. Lineage (NCBI taxonomy): Eukaryota > Metazoa > Chordata > Mammalia > Diprotodontia > Pseudocheiridae > Pseudochirops > Pseudochirops cupreus. The sequence continues at coordinate 335,131,355 of CM053581.1, read as the reverse complement.
TAACAAACACTAAGTGCCTACTACTCTGAGTATCAGGGATAAAATAGTGAGCCAGTGTCTGCTTGCAAGAGGCTTATAATCTACTGGCAGTGTACACTATATCCATAAACAAGTAAATCCAAGACACACACACACACACACACACACACACACACAGGGAATTAGGAAAGGCCTCTTTAAAGAGGTGACACTTCAGCTAAGTCTTGATGGGAATCAGAGGTCCTAAAAGGTGGAACTGAGGAGGGAAAACATTTCTGGTTTTGTGGACAGTCTGTGCAAAGAGAGGAAGGAGAAAGAATATTCATATCTAGGAACAACAAGCAAATCGGCTTTGCATCATTCCAAGCACTGTGGTGGGGCCAACCAAACTTAAGACTGTGGCGGGGCCAACCAAACTTAAGACTGTGGCAGTGCTTTCCACAACATCTAATCTTTGTGGTTTTATGCTCAGTAACATTTTGGCTCCAACAGATTCCAGTATGTGGGATCACAGATAAAATCCTCCCCAACCCCCCCCTTGTTAGCCAACCTTTTATAATATTGGGAAACACTCTGTGCTCACATTCCCATCTCCCTCCAGCAGTTGCTATGCTCAAAGGTCCCACAGTGTTGATCTGGCAGTGACGGTAACAGACCATGCCTTGCTTCCCATCCATGGCCATTCTGGAATGCTCTCAAAGCAGACAGCATCTCTAACATACCAGAGACAGCGTTTTTCTTATACAAAAAAAAAAAAGCTGGGAAGCTACCTTTGGAGTCGTCGTATCACCACACTGATCTGTGGAACTGCCAAACCATCGCTCCATTCCAAATGCAGATCTGGAGGTCTATAGCAAAGGTGTCAAGGGCAGGACATGCAGTCCCAGTACTCCCAAGTGCAGCCCCAGCCAGATTAAAATGTAATAGGGAAATGTTTAAGAAAATAAATAAGAATACAACAAAACACAGATACTGTTAATTTATGGTTTTCTAGGTCAATGTGTCATTTGCAGGGATCTTTTTCTATTTGAGTTTGAAGCTACTGGTCTACAGCATCCTATGCTGGGGTCTCTAGTTGGCTATAAGGAATATACTATAATACATTTCTTTCTGATGCCTAAGACTTGCATGTGGGTTTCTTCCTTTGCCCCCATTCTAAGTGTACCACGTAATCATTCGTTAGAAAAAACATTAGCTTCTAAGTAAAGGACTGAAATGAGTAAGAGAAACTGATCGTTTTTGAACTCCTCAAACTCAGAGTGCCCTCATTTCATAATCTCCAGTGAGAGCCCCTAATTTGGTGAATTAACTCAAAGGAGTAAGTGCAAAGTATTCTTACCCATATCATTCACTTAGACTGAGGCATCGCCCCATTCAGGGAAAAGGCCTCCTAAAGAAGTGAGTCATCGTACGGCCCCTTTAATTAGAAAAAAAATCAAGCTGGGAGGGGAAGACCCTCAGGATTGCTGTTCCAAAGAAAAACCTGTACATTTGACATACACTCTAAGATAGAAGGGCCCCAAATACAGCTATTAAGTGGAGCTTGGGGCAGGGACCTATTGTTCAATCTATGAGCTTCATAGTGAACTGGGTTTAAGGTTTTGTGAAAGGAAGAATGAAGGAAGGAATCTGGCCAAGGTAAGTGGGCAGTTTTTGGCCATCAAAATTTACCCTCCTTTGGAGAAGGAGAAGGAGAGGGAGGAGGAAGAGGATGAAGACGAGTACAAACTGAGTTACCCAACTAGCTAGGTCCCCAATCAAGTAGCTTGGTCTGCTCACAGGTTGTGTTTGTCCTTCGTTTTCAAAGAGGACGATCAGGGAGGCATTGCCTCACTCTAAGTGAGTGCTTGAAAAGGCCTAAGAGGGCCAGAGTCTCTCACTGTATCCTGGGTCATCTCCAATTGTTCTGATGAACATCTGGTTACTGGATCCAGATGACTCTGGAGGAGAAGGTGAGGCTGGTATCCTTGCACAGCCCTCCCTCACTTAAATCAAAGTCAACTGCAAGTCATGTCATCATTTCCCTGATGTCACAGTTCTCTTTGAAAACAAAGGACAAAACACATATTCAACAAACCAAAACATTAGAATTCTGTACTCTTCGTACTTCTAGAATTAACCAAAGGGACCATGAAGATGCCTGTGAAAGCCTGCCAGTTCCTTTCACATACTTTTAACATCTACACCTTCAAAATTCGCATAGATCAATCTCTTAAGATGATTTCAGAGTTGAAAAATTAGCTTTATTAATTATTCAGATCATTAAAATCATATTCAAAATGTTCAATGTGAATTCAGTTATTCAGTTCAAATTATTCAAAACATAATCATTAAAAATCAGCTGATACCCTCTTTTTGATTATAACATCAAGGTAACTATAATACACAATATCAGTATTAAAGATTTTTAAAAAGTGATTTATTTTTAGTTTTTACTTTCATTCCACAAGATTTTCAGTTACAGTTTTTCTCCCTGTCTTTCCCCTAATCCCCACCCCAAAATAGCAAGAGTACTGAATACCCCTTCCCCCAACCTGGTCTCTCTTATATCCTCTCTCACCTCCCCACCCCAACTTTCTAGTAGGGCAAGATGGCTTTCTATACCCCATTGCCTGTGTATCTTATTTCCTGGTTACATGTAGAAAAGACTTTTTTTTTAAACATTTGTTTTTAAAAATTTGAGTTCCAGATTTTTTTCCCTTCTTCTCT
>CM053581.1:335079060-335128567 GCA_028627135.1 Pseudochirops cupreus | reverse complement strand
CCCTTTTCAAAAGTATGTGTGCTTCTAACTACCCTCTCCCCCAATCTGCCCTTCCTTCTATCATCCCCCCTCTTTTCCCCTACCCCTTATTTTCCTGTAGAGAAAGATACCCAGTTGAGTGTGTGTGTTATTCCCTCCTGAAGCCAAATTCAATGAGAGTAAGGTTGTCCCATTCGCTTTCACCTTCCTGCTCTTCCCCTCCATTGTAACAGTCTTCTCTTGCCTCTTTTATGATATAATTTACTCAAATCTATCTCTCCCATTTTCCTTCTCCCAATAAATTCCTCTCTCACCTCTTAAATTCTATTTTTTAGATATCATCCCTTCATATTCAACTCATCCTGTGCCCTGTCTGTGTATACGTGAACATAACACACTCACATATTTATATACACATACACCCTCCTATACACACACACATACACTCCCTTCAACTAACCTCATACTGAGAAAAGTCTTATGAGTTACAATTATTGTTTTTCCATATAGGAATGTAAATAGTTCAATGATAAATTCCTTATGATTTCTTTTTCCTGTTTACTTTCTCATGCTTCTCATATTTGAAAGTCAAATTTTCAGTTCAGCTCTGGTTTTTTTCATTTAAGAATGCTTGAAAATCCTCTATTTCATTGAATGACTATATTTTCCCCTGAAAACTCAGTTTTGCTGGGTAGGTGATTCTTGGTTTTAGTCCTAGCCCCTTTGACCTCCAGAATATCATATTCCAAGCCCTTAGATCCCTTAATATAAAAGCTGCTAGATCTTGTGTTATCCTGATTATGTTTCCACAATACTCAAATTATTTCTTCCTGACTGCTTGCAGTATTTTCTCCTTGCCCTGAGAACTCTGGAATTTGGCTAAAACATTCCTAAGAGTTTTCTTTTTGGGATCTTTTTAAAGAGGCAATTGGTGAATTCTTTCATTTTCTATTTTGCCCTCTGGTTCTAGAATATCAGGGAAATTCTGCTTGATAATTTCTTGAAAGATGGTGTCTAGGTTCTTTTTTTGATCATGGCTTTCGGATCGTCCAACAATTTTTAAATTGTCTCTCCTGGATCTATTTTCCAGGTCAGTGGTTTTTCCAATGAGATATTTCACATTGCCTTCTATTTTTTTCATTTGTTTGGATCTGTTTTATAGTATCTTGATTTCTCATAAAGTCATTAGCTTCCAATTACTCCAATCTAATTTTGAAGGAGTTATTCTCTTCAGTGAATTTTTAAAATTCCTTTTCCATCTGGCAAATTCAGCTTTTTAAGGCATTCTTCTCCTCATTGGCATTTTGGGCCTCTTTTGCCATTTGAGTTAGTCTATTTTTTAAGGTGCTATTTTCTTCAGTGTATTTTTGGGTCTCCTTTAGCAGGCTTTTGACTCGCTTTTCATGATTTTCTTGCATCATTCTCATTTCTCTTCCCAATTTTCCTCCACTTCTCTTACTTGATTTTCAAAATCCTTCTTGAGCTCCTTCATGGCCTGTAACCAACCAGCTCATATTTTTCTTGGAGGCTTTTGATCCAGGAGTTCTGACTTCGCTGTCTTCCTCCCACTCCATGCCACAATCCTTTTTGTCCCCCAAAAAGGATTGTATGGTCTGTTTGTTCTTCCTCTGCTTGCTCATATCGCCAGCAAATTACTTGACTTTTGAGCTCTTTGCCATAGTAGAATTCTGCTTCCAGAGGGGAGAACTTTGTCCCAGATTGCTGGGGTTGGAGCTATTAGGAGGGCACTGTCTCTACAGCCCCCACAAGCTCTAGCTCACTGGTCACACACCCCAGGACCACCACTGGAGACCGCAATTCAGGTTAAAGCGAGAACAATTACTCTCTGAATGGTCGCTTGGTCCCCTTACAACCTGCAGACCAGGAGCTCTGGAAGCAGCCAGGAGGCAGCAGCCCCCTGCACCTCTGCTGCTTCTTGCCCTTGGGGCAGAGCTCTTCCATCGACCCCTGTTCCAACAGAGTTCCACACTGACCTTTAACTTTGGCGTTTATGGGTTGAGAAGTCTGGAAGCCGCCATAGCTGCTGGTTATTTACTCTCCTGAAGTCTGCTCTGGCCATGGCTGGAACCATATGGCTCCTATGAGACTGCGCTCAGCTCCCAGTGCACTGCGATACACCTTTCCTGTTGGCCTGCTGGCTGTCTTCAGCAGGAGATTTGTTTCTCTCTGTCACTTTGTGGGTTCTGTAGCTTTAGAATTTGTTTAGAGTCTTTTTTTTTTTACAGGTATTGGAATTGTTTGGAGTCGGAGCCCAAGCCAAGTTTGTGCTTCTACTCTACCATCTTGGCTCTGCCAAAATTAGACTTTTTTAAAAAAAAATCACAAAAATATGATTGAAAAAGATGGGCTGTTCATATGGTAATTGAAGGGTAACTGACAATAATCTAAGGAGTCCACTATCTGATGCAGAAGAAACAAAATTCCCAGCATATTTGATGCATTCACTGTGGTAGGCCGGTGGGAAGACATGAATAAGGCTCCTGTAGTAAGGGCAGACAGAGAGGAGTTGCCATCTGTATCACTGGAGGGAACATCCACACTGATGAGAATAAGTGTATCAAAGAAGTAAAATTAAACTGATATGACATGTGAGAGTAGAAAGGCTGAGCTGAACAAAAAGTAAGATGGGGTCCTTATGGTGACAATGGCCACAGTGCCCACAGTGTACTCAGACAGTCCAGTATCTCGTGCTGGACCAGCCCCAAACCACAAGCTTCCCACAGAATCTGAAAGGAGGAGATCTTGCACGATTACTTGGCAAAAAAGCTTTTAAGTTTGCATCGGTAGCAAACTTCCTCCCAGGGATAAGATTGTGCCTCCAGTGGTTTATTGAGGCCTTTGTGCCTGTTTTCAAGCAGTGGGCCCTAGTTTCAGGCAAGGACTAGATTGTAAAACATCCTAACAAAAAGTAACTCTTTTGTACTAAGTTTGTTCCACTCCTTCGGCTGAATATGGGGGACCAGTGTTCTCAGATGAAACTGAATACTCTACCAGGGGTGGGGAAGCTGTGGCCCTGAGGCCACCTGTGGCTCTCTAGGTCTCCAAGTACGGCCCTTTGAACCCAAACTTCACAGAACAAATCCCCTTAATAAAAGGATTTCTTCTGTAAAACTTCAACCCAGTCAAAAGGTCACACCCAAGGGCTTAGAAGGCAATAGTGGCCTTGAGGCTGCAGGTTCCCCACCCCTGCACCTGTTTAAAAATACTGTTGCTCTTTATGACATCAGTGATTTGTTTTTAGTAAAACCAGACTGCATAAAGATCTACATGTTTACCTTCTCTATCATTTCCTACAGTTCCTGAGAAGCACGTAGGCACATTTACTCTATATGGAGAAGACCCAACAAGAAAAAGCTTATGTTCCATGCACACAGATTAAAAATTCAAGTAAACATTTCCCAAGTATCTACAATGTGCAGGAACCTGTGGCCTATAACTTAAGACTTCTACTCATGTTCTCTGTCCTTAAGGGGCACTCCATCTCTGAGTACTTTACTACTTCACCCTTTGCATGGTTATATTGTCTTCTAGTTCCAATCCTGAGCTTTTGGTAAACCAGGTCAATTCTACACTCTCCTCTACTCTTAAATCTCTTGTTTCTTTGTCTTACTGCTGATCATGCCTTTTTAAACCCCAAATCCTTCTCCTTCATGCCTACTTCAATGTTGAACAGAAGCTGGAAGAAATCACAAAATATTGCTGACTGGCTCTGCTACAAAATTTATGATACCTCAACAGAGCCCTCATAACAAGAAGTTAATCCTACTACTCCTTAATTGGTTCTCTATCCCAATCACCGTAACAGATGTTCAAACCTTTCCTCAAGATTCCCATGTCAACCTTCCCTCAATCTTCTCAGCTGAGGATCTCACCTCAAACTTGACCAAAAAAGTTGAAGCTTTTGGCTGAGAATACACTCTGTTTCCCTTTTCTTTATCTCACACCCTTCTGATGTCATTTCCCACTAACTCCTTCAATTCCAGTATCCGAGGAAGAGGTGGCCCTTCTTGCCAAGGCTACCTCTTCTTAATGTACCCTTGAAACCATCTCTTCCAGTCTTTTTCAGTCATTGTCTCCATTATCATTCCCATGATTTAATTTTCAATCTGAATGTCTAAAAATTTGTTTTCTCTAACCTCAAAAAACCCTCAATAGATGCATCCACCCCTGCTAGCTATCTTCTTACAACAGTCCTTCCCTTCTCACTTAAAAAAGCTCTCTATGATTTGCGCCTCCTTTTCCTCTCCTGTCATTCTCTTCCAAACCTTCTGCAATCTGACTTCTGATCTCATCGTTAAACTGAAATAGTTTTCTCCAAAGTTACCAATGATCTGTTAAATGCCTAATCTAACAGCCTTTTCTTAACCCTCTTTCTTCTAGACATCTCTTGTAGCAGCTGGCACTGTTAAAAACCTTCTATTCCTGGATAATTTCTTCTCTCTGGGTTTTCCTGATTAATGTTCTCTTGATTCTCTTCTTGGTTCTGTCCTCTACCTACTTCTTAGTAACCTTTGCTGATCTGCATATCGCACCCACCCACTGGGGGTATTCCCTAAGGCTCCTGTTGGGTTCTCTTCACTTTTCTTTGACATTGCCTCACTTGGTGATCTCATCAACTCCCTTAGGTTCAATTATCGCCTCTATGCAGACAACCACCAAATCTATATAGCTAGCCCTAGACTCTCTCCTGAGCACCAAAGCTGAGGAAGACAACTGGTCCTGATTCCTTGGGCAACTGGCATGAATTACTTAATAAATTGATATGCTTAGAAGCTTGAACCTTTGTTTCCTCACTCATTTCATCTTTCACCTGCCACATATTTTACAAAACCAACTGTCTATTACATGTTCCAAACTATATGTCCTATAGGCATCTCAAACACAACTTGGACAAAACAAATTATTTTCCCCTCCCACCCCTTTTCAAATTTCCCTATTATTACCATAAATTCTGTGAGGATTACTACCCTTTTATTGAGGACACCACCAATCCTTCCAGTCACCATGCCTTGCAACGTTGGTGTCATCCTTGGGTCATCATTTTTATTTCCAATCTATTGCCAAATATTGTCATTTCTACCTCTACAACACCTCTCACCTGAGCTAATTACCGAAATAGCCTTCCAGTTGGTCTCCCCAACTTGATCCCAATTCCAACCATCCTTCAAAAAGCTGACAAAGAGATTTTCCTTCCCTCCACCCAATAAACTCCAGTGGCTCTTTATTATTTTCAAGTTCAAACATCAATTCCTTGGGCATTTTAAAGTCCCCTTCCTGATTTTACAGTCTTGTCCTTTACTCTCCCCCTATATATTCTACAGTTTAGCAATACTTGCTTATTTGCTATTCTATAAATGAATCCTCCGTTCCCATCTTTATGCCTTTCCTGTGATATTCTTCACCCATGCAGGAATAGTCTCCCTTCTCACCTCAATCTCTTAGCATCCCTAAGTGCCTTAAGACTCAGCTAAAGTGGCACCTTCTGTAGGTTATTCAGTAGATACCACTAAGGCCATTTAAGCAATGGAAAGTTCCCTATCGAGGACTTTGCCACCAAGGGGTAAGATGTGGCAAGCTCAACATAAACTCCATATAGGTTAGTATAGTTTTACAAACATCTGCTAACATCTTTGTTATGTAAGCTAGGTTAATTTTCCCCTAAAAAAAGCACTGAAAGCACCCTTAAGACTTAACTGGGCCAGCAGATGAAGGCTTGAACTGTTGACATAGCTTCCTGATTGCCTAAGCCATAAAGAAAGTTCAGGACACAAGGATGCACAACTTAGAGTCCCTGCTAGTCTGAGAATTAATATACCTGATCAGGTGCACCTCTATATGGGGGCTGGAAGAGCTGTGTCCAACTGAACCAAGGCTGTATCTTTGCTAAATATCCTTCCTATGCTATTGTTAAGTAAGTCTCTTTTTACAAAATGCGCATCATTCCAAAAATAGAGTCTGAAGCCTTAGTCAGCTCTAACCCAGAACACTGCCAGAGTTGCCTATATAATGTGTGATCTGATTATGCATAATGTATGACTGTGCAAATGACTTAACTGTTCAAAAATTTTCAGGCTACCCAATATCTGCAGGATAAAATATAAACTCCACAGGATAAGACTTAATTATGATTAATAATGATAAATAGATGACAAGGAACCTGTGTGGCACAGTGAATCTGAGTCAGGAAAATCTGGGTTCAAGTTTCACCTCTGACATACATAAGATGGCTGACCTTGGGCAAGCCACTGACCTCTGGCTCAGGCAACATTCCAAGATTTTAAGTAGCAGAATAAGTGCCAATCTGCAGTGGTGGAGGCTGTTTCTTTGCCTGGAATTCCCTAATAACAATAAAATCATAGGAAAGGTCTCTAAATAGCTGACATTTATGCAGCCGTCAATGGCCTTCTAGTGTTTTACGTTCGCCATCTCATAGCCCTGTGCCAGAAGCAAGACGAGCATTATTCCTTATTTTCGAAACGAGGAAACAAAAGTTCAAAAAGGTAATGGCCTGAATTTGGTCCCCAGCCCTCTGGCCTGTGGGGCATGAAGCAGCAGAAGAGCACTGGCTTTGGACTCAAGAGGACTTGGCACCAATACAGACTCTTCCTCACGACCTATGTAACTTGGGTCAGTCATCGGATTTCTCTGGGCCTCAACTGTCTCATCTGTAAAATGGGATGGTTGGACTCAGAGATTTCGAGTCTCACTCTGACCCTTTAATCCAACCAATCTTTTTCCCAGGTGACTGCTCTTTCTACTCACCTATGCTGCCCAAACAAGTATATGGTGTTGGTTTATACCGCTGAGAGCTTAGCCAAAGGAATTAGACTGGGTTCTATTAGCCAAAGAAGTTAGGACATGTTTAGCTCTTTTTCCAAAGTCTGTGCCATCTGTGCCATCATAAAGGGAGAAATATCCCAAACTTGTGAACATTAAATTTTACTGACAAAGAAGATACATCTGATGCAATTAAGCAATTTTACTAAGCACCTGCACATGTCCATGTGACAGGAAGTAGGCTAGGTATTGAGGAGAAAAGATTTTCTTTTTAAAAAAATGACATGATAAAATCCCTGCCTTCAAAATAGTGACTGAGGGGTTAGGGAAAGGAAATACATTTCAAAGGGACTAACAGGACCGTCACTGGATTTTAAAACAAGAACATCTTATGAATTCAATGAAAAAGACCAGATTAAACTGGCTTTTTTCTATCATTCAAATCCAGGCAGATAGAAAACAAAACAGTTCAGCAAACCAACAAGCACTATCATACGACTCCTCAAAATGGCACCCAAATAAGTCAGAGACAATGTGCCCTATTTTCTCGGTTAGGGGCCAAGCCACAGAAAAGAACAAAGAGCTGGTCCAGAGATGGATCACATGGAACATATTGGTTTCCTTTGAGAAAATTTATTATGCAACTGAATGTTGGAAGCCATGGAAAGTAAGATAAATTCCAATATGTTTGACAAGGGAATGGCATATTTAAACAATGACATATCATTGTCTTATGACAGTGTGAGAGGAAAATGTAGCCAAATGCTGGGAGTTTCAAGAGCCCACACGAGAGGCCAGGGGTTGCTCCTCAGCAGCTCCAGTTGTTTTTTTTGGAGTTAGTGTGGAGAAGATTTTTGGATATACCAACTACGGAAACCTGTTTTGCTATTTTTGCTATATTTACTACAAAGGTTTTGCTTCATTCTTTTTCCCCTGTGGAAAGGAGAGGTAGGAGGGAAAGAAAACACATTCTTATTAATTGGGGAAAAAATATGAATTCCAGAGCTAGTGTGGTTTACCAGAAAAAGTGTTAACCAGGTTCACATCCTGGTTCTGACATTTATTGGTTCTGTCTGTGGTAATGGCCGAGTCATTTAATTTTTCTGAGCTTTGGTTTCCAAAAAGGGATCATACCATCTGCACTAACTACTTCACAGAGTTTTAAAAACAATTTTTTTTATTTAGAGCACTAAATAAATGTGAATAATTATTATTAGCTGCAGTAGTAAAAAGGAAAGGAGTTAGAAGACCTGAGCAGTCATTAATAAGTTGATGTGCACTTGGAAGGAGGTATCTAGTGGAAGGTTCCAGCCATTTGTCCTTGGCCCTATGCTTTGCAATGATTTTATCACTGATTTTCAAAGAGATAAAAATGACACGGATATAACATTTTTAGATGACTCAATGCTTGGTGAAGTAGTTAATGCATGAGACAACAAAGTTCAAAACAGAAAATATCTTAACTGGGTAGAATGATGGCAAAGTGGTACAGTGGAAAGAGGTCTAGCCTGAAGATGTTAAAGGCAGGGGCTGCCTAACCTCTCCCCAATTCCTCCCCAAACAATGGTAAGATAATGCCTCAGAATGAATTCTGGAAGAGCAGAACCAACAAAAGGACAGAATGAAACAGTTTTTCATACCAAGACAACTTAGAAGGCTGGCAGGAAGGTTGTCTCACTGGGGTGACAGGGAAGCACAGATGAGCACAGGCTGATCACCACAAGCCAGCAGCCTTTGGGAAGAATGAATCACAACCTGCAGCTTCTGGAGTTCTCAGGCCACGAGCAGTAAGGTGTTTGACAACTAGTCAGAAGATTACAGGGGACCCTTTCTTTGCTGGCACTAGGTGCAGGACTCGGCTGCACTGCCCATATACAGTTCCAGATCACTGTGCCAGCAGTGGAGAAGGAACACTAGCACACTAGGGCATGCAGTCACAGGAGTGTAGGGACCCTGGTTACAATTCCAGGGTAGAAAAGAGTAGGAAATCGGTGACCACACCTCCCCTTAGATAAGTGGCTCTCAACCTGTGGGTCACGACCCCTTTGGGGGCCAAACAACCCTTCCACAGGGGTAGCCTAAGACCATGGGAAAACGCATATTTCTGATGGTCTTAGGAATTGAGACACAGCTCCTTTATCTGTCTCCAGGCAAGTCTGCCCACATGCAGATACACCCACATACAAATATTAAAAGGTTGTGGCATTAGGAAGGTTGAGAACCACTGCCTTAGATAATAATCAACCCAGAAACAGAGCCCAACTTTCATATAAAGTTAAAAGTCAAGATATAGGCTAGAAAAATGAGCAAAAAAACAAAAAAGAATTTTTTCTTCTATTTTTTCATTCTTTTGGTTCTGTTTTATAATTTCTTGATTTCTCATAAAGTCATTAGCTTCCATTTGCCATTCTAATTTTTAAGGAATTATTTTTTTCAGTGGGCTTTTGGATCTCCTTTTCCATTTGGCCAATTCTATTTTTTAAGGCATTCTTCTCATTGGTTTTTTTGAACCTCTTTTTCCCACTTGGGTTAGTCTATTTTATAAGGTGTTATTTTCTTCAGTCTTGTTGGGGGTCTCCTTTAGCAAGCTATTGATTCATTTTTCATTATTTTCTTGCATCACTCTCATTTCTCTTTCCAATTTTTCCTCTAGTCCTCTTACTTGATTTTCAAAATCCTTTTTGAGCTTTTCCATAGCCTGTGACTAATTCATATTTTTCTTGGAGGCTTTTGATGTAGGAGCTCTGACTTTGTTGTCTTCTTCTGGTTCTATGTTTTGATCTTCTTTGTCACTGAAGTAAGGTTCTATAGTCTGAAATTTTTTTACACTGTTTACTCATCTTCTTAGTCAAATACTTATTTTTTTAACTCCTTGTCAAGGCAGGACTCTGCTTCCAGTGGGGGTGGGGAGAGTGTACTGTCCCAGGCTTCAGGGGTTTTATATCCCTGGATCCCCCACCATCTGTGGTCCCAGAGCTCCAGAAGCTGCTGCTACTTCCACCTCTAACACCCTGAGGCTGGGGCTGGAATGCACATGCTCCTCTTTCACCCAGTTCCCACACTGTTCTTGGTGTTTATGGGTTGAGAAGTCTGGAAACTGCCACAGCTGCCAGTGATTCAGTCCCCTGAGGCCTGCTTTGGCTCTGTCAAGGCCAGGCACAGCCCATGTCAGACTGTGCTCTGCTCCCAGCCCGGTGCGTTATAAATCTCACGTGGCCTTTCCAGGTTGTCTTGGGCTGGAGATGTGTTCCACTGTGTCATTTTGTGGGTTCTGCAGCTCTAGAATTTGTTTAGAGTCATTATTTAGCAGAGTTTGGGGGAGAGTTCAAGCAAATCCCTGCTTTTACTCTGCCATCTTGGCTCCATCGCTGAAAAAAATTCCTTAAAAACTACTGAGTGGCAAGTTGAAACTAATGACTAAAGAAGTCATCAAGAAACAACAATTTTTTTTTAAAATGGAAAAATAGAAGAAAATGTGAAATATCTCATTGGAAAAACAACTCATCTGTAAAATTGATCAAGAAAAGATAATTTAAGAATTATTGGATTACCTGAAAGCCATGATCAAAAAAAGAGCCTAGATACCATCTTTCAAGAAATTATCAAAGAAAACTACCCTGATATCATAGAACTAGAGGGTAAAACGGTAATTAAAAGCATCTACCAATGATCTCCTGCAAGAAAATTCCCAGGAATATTATAGCCAAATTCTAAAGCTCTCAGTTAAAGGAAAAAATATTGTGAGCAGCCAGGGGAAAAAAACAACTCCAAAAAAGATTTAAATATGGATCCACAAGTCAAGATAACACAACATGTAGGTGCTTCTACATTAAAGGACTGGAAAGCATGGGATACGATATTCCAGAGGGCAAAGGAGCTAGGATTACAACCAAAGATTACCTACCCAGCCAAACTGAGTATAATCCTTCAGAGGAAAAATGGACTTATGCTTTTCACCCCAAAAGATAATCACTTCATTTTGAATTAATGACAATTCCTTTTGATCTTTCGGACACACTGTTTGCATGCTAATTTCAGCATATATCAGCTAGTATTTATGCATTCTGACATCAAAGACATAACAATTTACTTGCTCATTAGGCTTATGAACTATACACCTACATACTATACATTGGGACAGTAACAGCTCATTACTCCAATTTCCAAAAAGGACCTCATCAATGATTTAGGTTAAACTTTTAAGTACTTCTGGACCGTCAAATAACAACCACCCTATTTGAAATGGGTTACATTTGAAATCAATGCTACAAACACCTGACATCCATATCTTTAGAATTAAATTTAAACACTTTCTGAACATCTCTTATATGTAGGTTCTGGGTGGACAAAGATAGATGATCTTTGATTTTGATATAATCTTTCCATTTAAGTGGTTTATAATATAGAAAAGGAGAATTAAGACATACACGCTTGCTTCAATTCACTGAGGATCCATAACTGCATTAGTTAGTATACTCTTCTCTATGGCGCTAAGTTGCTGGGGCCAAAAAATTCATCCCCTAGAAATGAGACACTTCAGATTCAGCCACGTGGTCTGTAAACGGACACACCAGTCCATTGCTGGGCTTTGACTTGAAGATTTTCCAGCTTACCAGAGATCCTGCACTACTGGCAGTGCCTTGGGGACCTTGGGGCCATTTTCATGTCATGACATGTTGTTGCAGGACATTAGAGAATTGAAGACAGTATTTAAATTGAGTATAAAAATGCATTAGAAATTATGTTAAAAAATTATAACAGGTCTTTTGGAAGTGGCAAGGAACTGGAAAATAAGGGGGTATCCACCCACAGGGGAATTGAAGAACAAATTAAGACATATGAATGTAATGCGATATTGTTGTATCAAAAGAAATTATGAAAAGGATAATTTCAGAGGAACCTAGGAAGCCTTATATGAACTGATACAGAGTAAAGAGAACAATCAGTATGATACAACAATACTATAATGAAAAACAACTTTAAAAGACCTAAGAACTTTGATCAATGTGATGCTCAACCATGATTCCATGGGGCTCAAGCAGACCGGGGCTTGTCCTTTCTTCTTGAAGAAAACCAAAATGACGTCACTACGCTGGGGTCAAGGTACAGTGTATCTGACTATGGCTGGTTGGGTACAAATAGCCCATATGAACATATCAGAGTGGAGATGTCTCTAAATCTGCATATCTCATCATAAAGTATGTTACACATTTCCTGAGAGGTGACAGACTCAATATGCAGACTGAGACATACATTTCTGGATGTGGCTAGCATGGGAATTGGTTTTGCTCAGGTATGTATATATGCTACAAGGATTTTTTTTTCCTTGAGATATAAAGGCATATATGTAAGATGAGATAAAGTTAAAAAGGCAGAATGGGCTTTAAAGGATGAAGGGCCTCGAATGACAAGCTAAGGAGGCTGAACTAGATAATGGGAAAACAGTAAAGGTTTGGAAAGCAGAGAAGTGATGTGGTCATGGTTTTCCATTAGTAAGATTAATCTGGATGGATGAGCAGGACAAATTGAAAGGGAGAGAGATTAGGTAAGAAAAATGATCTGAAGGATATTGTAAGAGGCCAGGTGAGAGATTATGAGGGTCTGAATTGGAGGTTAGTAGAGCAAAAGTAGGTAAGCAGATAGAAGAGAAATTACAGAAGTTGCAATGACAGGACATGGAAATATTGTGAATACATACAAGACATGAGAGAATCAGAGACCAATCTAGGTTTCATGAATGGGTGACTAGAAGAATGATGGTGTCAAAACAAACAGGGAAGTTTATAAGTAAAAGTGGTTTTGAGGGAAAGGTGAATTTTATCTGGGACATGATGAATTTGAGGTACTGATGGGACTACAGTTGACACTGTCTCATGAGCAGCTAGATATGTGAGATCTGAACTCGGGGGAGAGGTCAGCATTGAAGAGAGAGGCTTAGGAGTCATCTGCAGAGTACTGATAGTTGAAGCCATAGGAATGGTTGCCCAGGTAAGGAGTTTGGAAGGAAGAAAGTTAAAAACAGAAATGTGGGAAGCATCTACACATAAAGGAAGAGGAAAAAGGAGAGAGAAAACAGTCAGAAAGGTTAAAGGAGAACTAGACTAGAAGACATTAGATTAGGAGAGTCTAGTGTCAGGAAATCTTAGGAAACAGAGCATATCAAAGGAAGAGGTGGCAGCATTCAGTGTTGATTGAAGGATGAACTGAACTGAATTATCATGGGGTATGGCATCTATTACAGTCGCAATAGGAAAAGTGAGAATAAAAGGGGGAAGGAACAAAAAGACAATCTTAAAGGCAGTGAGGGCAGCTAAGTGGCAGAGTAGATAAGAGTGCTGGGCTTGGAGTCAGGAAGAGTCACCTTCAAATCTGGATTCAGACACTTACTAGCTGGGTAAACCCCGGGCAAGTCACTTAACCCCGCTTGCCTGTTTCCTCATCCGTCAAATGAGTAGGAGAAGGAAAGAGCAAACCACTCCAGTATCTTTGCCAAGAAAATTATGAAGAGTCAGACATGATTTAAACAACGGAACAACAACAAAAGGCAATTACAGTAAAAGTTTTGTAAAGAACCTTGGACCTAGAATCAGATGACCTCCGTTTGAAACCCAGCTCTGCCAATAACCAGTAGTGCCCTTGGCTGAGTGACATCCTTTGGATGAACTCTGGTTTGCTCATCTTTAAAATGGGAGTATACATTTACACAGCCTACTCCATAGGGTTATTATTATAAAAGTGCTATAGAAATGTGCTACATTGCCATAACACAAAATTAATCTTATGAGTTTGAGACTTTGACACTTCATTGAATCTATGAACTCACTGACAGTAATGTTCTTCCCACTGGTACAAGGCTGCCATCCATCCATTCCTCCTCAGACTCTGCAATACTAGATCACATTCTTCCACAGAAACTATACACACAATCCACTTGGTTGGTGACCCTTTTATGTCTTTTTCCATTCTGTAGAAATAATAATGATGATGATGATGATAATGCACCAGCCACCAGAAGTTTTTCCATGTAAATAGGTTGTGGCCCACGTTCACATGCCTGCTTTTAGCTCCTGGGGAAATCCTAATGGGGGCCTCTACTACTTTATTTGGGGGCTCATTTCAAGGAAGTTATTCTTTATTTACATGCTAACTTAGGAAGCCTCCAACTCTACAGAAGTAAGGAAACACATGGTCAGATAAATGTCCTCTGCTTACCTGACTCTAGTCCTCCATATGCATAAGGGTACTGCACACAGAGGGAGAGCTGCAGGCCAATCTGAGTCTTCCCAGCCGAACTCTGTCCAACAAGCTCTGTGATGCCCACCAGGGGCAGACCGCCTCTTAAAAGTCTGTTAAGTACTGAGCAGCCAAAGCCGAGTTTCTTATGCTGTGTTGGGAATTCTTCTTTCTGCTGATATATGCGAAGTGCTGAAGGATTTAAAAAAGAAACAAAATGAAACTCCATGAAACAGTTTTTCATTAAGAATTAACAAATCAATATTCAAGCTTTATAAAACATCACAGATGCTTGTCATACCAAAGGTTTATCTAGTTAGCAATATAACTCCTGAGAGAAAAGCAGGCTGGCTAACTTTTTTTTTAATACTTAATTTGTTGTCTGACTTCTTGTGATCCCATTTGGGATTTTCTTGGCAAAGATACTGGAGTGATTTGTCACTTCCTTCTCCAGCTCACTTTACAGATGAGGAAACTGAGGCAAACTAGGCTAAGTGACTTGCCCAGGGTCACCCAGATAGTAACTGTCTGAGGCCAGATCTGAACTCAGGAAGATGAATCTTCCCAACTCCAGGCCTGGCACTGTATCCGCTATGCCACCTAGCAGCCCTTAATATTTAGGACTTTAAGATATTATTTTATTTGTCAAGGGTGGGACGAGCTTTAATCTTTATTAAGCATTTTTGGGCTCAATGGCAATATAAACATTTTATTCATAAAGCACACTCTATGGAAATATTTTCCTATTTGCACAATATTAAATATGAGAAAAACTGTCCCATGAGAGACCATTATAAAATTTCCATTAAATTCAGCAAACCTTTAAAGCAGTGTAGGAGAGTAAAATGGAAAGAAGATGAATCAAATGACATGGAGTTTTAGTTCTGCTGCTTACTAGGGGGTGATCTTGAGCAAGTCAATATAGTGACTTGCTCAAATTCCATATCTATAAAATGGATATAATAATACTTGTGTTCTCTGTCTCACAAAACTTTGGGGACTAAATGAGACAATGTGTATAAAGTACTTTGTAAATGACAAGGTGCTATTTAAAAGCCAATCATCACTATTTTAAGTGTTTATTATGTGCTGGAATGATGGGGGTTTATGACCCACGTACAAATAACTACAATACAAAATAGTGCAGAAATGAATCAGAGTGTCAACAAAATGCTAAATAAAGGCAGACGAAGGATGCAATGCTATGTTTTGTCCAGAACAAAGACAAGCTGCTTCTGTGCACAGCTTGGTACTAACTCAGTTAGAATACCATCGGGAGCTGGGACCCTACTTGAAATTTACATAACTAACCCAGAAACAGAATAAACCTAAAGTTTCTGTCTATTACAATGAGAACGCCAAGGTGGAAAAGGCATTAATTCAATACATATCCTACCTAACTATATCATGTGCTTAATTCTACTTTTTTTGTCTTTTTTTGGAGGTGGGAGGGCAGGGCAATTAGGATTAAATGACTTGCCTAAGGTCACACAGCTAGTAAATGTTAAGTGTCTGAGGCCACATTTGAACTCAGGTCCTCCTGACTCCAGGGCCGGTGCTCCATTCACTGTGCTACCTAGCCACCCTGGTTAATGCTATTTTTAATCCTGAATCATCACCTGCATTCACAGGTGGCTGGGTGTTTGGCAAGAGGTGAAAATAAAGTCTTCACTGGCACAATTATGGGGCCTCATGGATTTACACTAGAAGAAGCTTACCTCACCTTTCGCAATCTCAGATCCCTCATTTGTGAAATGGGGGCAAATTTTTCCTTTATATCTCACCTGGTTTAAATGGGAGATTCAGATCAGAATAAAAAAATAATATGAGGTTCAAATAAAAATAACCATAATAATTCATATTATTTAGTTTTTTAGGGTTTACAAAGCAAGGAAGGTAGTGGGAATGTTATTATTCCTATTTTACAGATGAAGAAATTGAGGTAAAGAGAGGCAGGTGGTCTGACTTTAAGTCTGCTGCTCCTTCTACTATACCAGGCTGCTTCTCAGCAAATGGATATGAAAGCACTTTGAAAATTATAAAGAGGGCACAGTGAACAGAGCACCGGCCCTGGAGGCAGGAGGACCTGAGTTCAAATCCAGCCTCAGACACTTAACACAAAAACTAGCCATGTGACGTTGGGTAACTCACTTAACCCCAACTGCCCTCTAAAAAGCAAAAAAAAAAAAAAGAAAATTATGAATAGCTATGAAAACATAAAAGAGAGTACCATTATTAATATCACAATTCCTGAATGCTGTGGGGAACTATGTGGTCTAGGAGAAAGGACAAGAACAGGCATTTAGGTAATGCCTATGATGCGTCAAGCGCCATGCTAAGTGCATTCACCCTATGTCAGAAGATCAGCATGATGCTGGCACAGAGCACAAACTTGTCCACTTCACAAAGAGCCCCTGGGCTTCTCCTCATTTGTACACATGGCACTGTGCTTCAGTCTGTCTTTCCTATACAGAAGAGACATCTTTTTTTACTTCACTCCTCATTTTCTCTTCTGCCTGCCACTGAGCTACACCATCCTCACCCACTTCTCATATACACACTTCTCCTGCTGGAGATCTACTGTTTCAGTGCTACCATTCTCTCTGCCAGATTCAGAAGACCTGTGCCTCCCTGCCTTCTCACTGGGACTGTGATGGGACTTCACTGAGGTATGTAGCAGCAGGTGTGAGGTAACCAGCAGGGGCACCTCACTCACACTCACAGTGCACAGAAATCCTGCAACAGGAAGAAGCTGGATTAATGATGCGCTAATGCTGTCTTTATAGACAAATAACAGTGCCTCCTATTAACAGGTGAATCATCTTAAGAGACATGCCCCAAGATCCTACACACATTTCAGAATCTCACGTCTCCATCTCTTTCCTCATGATGTGCCGAGGAGCTCTTTCCCACCAGGGCTGCCACTCTGATTCCTGGCAATCCCTCGAAGTCCAGCTCTGTGAGGAGGGTTCCCTCTGTTATGCCAGTGCTCCTCACAGTTCCAGGGCAGAAAAGAGTGCCTGTGGTCATTCACTGACCAGAACACAGGCCAGAAGACGAGTAACACCACTTCTTAGATCATACCACCTTAGAAGAACTGAAAACTGGGGCGGTTAGGTAGCGCAGTGAATAGAGCACTGGTCCTGAAGTCAGGAGGACCTGAGTTTAAATCTTACCTCAGACACTTAACACTTACTAGCCATGTGACCTTGGGCAAGTCACAACCCCAACTGCCCTGCCTTCCCCCCTCCAAAAAGCAAAAAAAAAACCCAAAAATAAAAAAAAGAAGAACTGAAAACTTACAGGACCCTAGAAATATCTCTGAAAAAAGCTGCACAAAACCCCTAAAATGTGGGACATTATACCCTCCACACTGGGAGCAGAGCTCGACCTTAACAAAGAGCTTAAGAAATCAAGTAACTGGCTGGGAAAACGAGCAAACAACAGAAAAGACCTCAGACTATAGAATCTTACCTTGGTGACAAGGAGGATCAAAACATACACTCAGAAGAAGACAACAAAGTCAAAACTCCTACATCAAAAACCTCCAAGAAAAACATGAACTGGTCTCAGTCATGGAAGAGCTCAAGAAGGATTCTGAAAATGAAGTAAGAAAAGCAGAAGAAAAATTGGGGAAAGAAGTGAGAGTGATAAAAGAAAATAATGAAAAACAAATCAACAGCTTGCTAAAGGAGAGCCCCCCCACCAAATACTGAAGAAAATTACACCTTAAAAAATAGAGCAGCTCAAATGGCAAAAAGTCAATGAGGAGAAGAATGCTTTAAAAAGCAGAATTGGCCAAATGGAAAAGGAGGTTCCAAAGCTGACCAAACAAAATAATTCCTTAAAAATTAGAATGGAGCAAATGGAAGCTAATGACTCTATGAGGAACCAGGAAAGTATAAAACAAAACCAAGAGAATGAAAAAATAGAAGACAATATGAAATATCTCACTGGAAAAACAACTGACCTGGAAAATAGATCCAGGAGAAATAATTTTTAAAATTATTGGACTATCTGAAAGCCATGATGCAGAAAAAAACCTAGACATCATCTTTCAAGAAATTATCAAGGAAAACTGCCCTGAACCAGAGGGCAAAATAGAAATTGGAAGAATACACTAATCTCTTCCTGAAAGAGATCCCAAAAGTAAAACTCCCAGGAATATTATAGCCAAATTCCAGAGTTTCCAGGTAAAGGAGAAAATATTGCAAGCAGCCAGAAAAAAAAATTCAAGTATCATGGAAACACAATCAGGATAATCAAGATTTAGCAGCTTCTACATTAAGGTATCAGAGGGCTTGGAATATGATATTGTGGAGGGCAAAGGAGCTAGGATTAAAACCAAGAATCACTTATCCAGCAAAACTGAGTGTAATCAATGAGGGGGAACACTGACACTCAATGACATAGAGGAATTTAATACATTCTTGAGAAGCCAGAGCTAAATAGAAAAACTGACTTTCACATACAAGACTCAAGAGAAGCATGGAAAGGTAAACAGGAAAGAGAAATCACAAAGGACTTACTAAAGTTGAATGGTTTACATTTCAACATGGAATAATGATATCTGTAACTCAAGAGACCTTTCTCATAATTAAGGTAATTGAAGGTAATATCTATCTATCATCTGTCTATCTGTCTGTCTGTCTATAGACAGAGGGCACAGGGTAAGTTGAATATGAAGTGATGATATTTAAAAAATCAAATTAAGGGGTGAGAATGGAATGTACTAGGACAAGGAGAAAGGGAGCGGTAGAATGGAGCAAATTAAATCACATAAAAGAGGGAAGAAAATGCTTTTATGGTAGAGGAGAAGAGAGAGGGAGGTGAGAAAGAATGAGTGAACCTTACTCTCATCAGACTTGGCTTAAGGAGGGAATAACATACACACTCAATTGGGTACGGAAATTTATCTTACCCTATAGGAAAGTAGGGGGGAAGGGAATGAGAAGTGGGGGTAACAGAAGGGAGGGCAGACTGGGGGAGGGGGTAATCAGAAGCAAACACTTTTGAGGAGGGATAGGGTCAAAGGAAAGAACAGAATAAATGAGGGGCAAGATAGAATGGAAGGAGATACAGCCTTTCACAACATGACTATTATGGAAGTGTTTTACATGACTACATAAGTACAATCTATATCGAATTGCTTTCCCTCTCAATGAGGGTGGGTGGGAAGGGAAGAAGGGAGAGAATTTGGAACTCAAAAGTTTCAAAAAACGAATGCTAAAAATTATTTTTACAAGCAAATGAGAAATAAGATAGATACACAGGCAATGGGGTATAGAAATCCAGCTTACCCTTCAGTGAAATAGAAGGGGAAAAGGATAAGAGAAAGGAGGTGGGTGATAGAAGGGAGGGCAGATTGGGGGAAAGGGTAATCACAATACATGATGTCATGGGGTGAGGGGAGACATGGGGAGGAAATTTGGAACTTGAAATCTTGTGGAAGTGAATGCTGAAAATTAAAATAAATAAATAAATAGAAATGTGAAAAAACAAAATAAAATTGGTTTAAGGGAGGTAAGATGGAGGAATTATCTCATACAAATGAGGCATATACGGAAGAACTGTTACAGTGGAGGGCTGGAGGGGTAGAAGTCTGGTAGGGCTAGAACCTTATTCTCATTAGAACTGGGTTAAAGAGACAATAACATCTTGAAGGGTATATAAATCTTCTTAACTTCCAGAGAAATATGAGGGTAAGGGGATAGGATAAAGGAGGGATTCTTAGAAGGGGTTCAAATTTGGGAGACAATCGTTAGAAGTAAATTAGACATCTGAGATGGGATAGGGTAAAAAGAAAAGGAAACAAAGATAAACAATAAGGACGGAAGAAAATATATAGCTAGTAATTATAACTTTAAATGTGAATGGGATGAACTCACCTGTAAAATGGAAATGGATAGCACAATGGATTAGAAACCAGAACCTAACAATATGTTGTTTACAAGAAAGGCATTTTAAAGTGAGAGATACACATAGAGTAAAAATGAAGGGCTGGAGGAGAATTTTTTATGCTTCAGCTGATGTGAAAACTGCAGGGGTAACAATCATGATCTGATATAAAATTAAAGCTGAAATACTTAATTAAAAGAGATAAACAGGGAAACTACATTATGATAAAGGTACCATAATGAAGTAATATCAGTTCTAAACTTATAGGCCCCAAATGCTGTATATTATCTGAATAGTTAAAGGAAAAGCTAAACGCTTTATAGGTGGAAATAGGATAGCAAAACTATAATAGTAGAGGACTTCAACATTCCCCTATCAGAACTAGATAAAACTAACCAAAAAATAAGTAAGAAAGAAGTCAAGGAGATGTATAGAATCTTAGATAAGTCAGATATGGTAGATATCTGGAAAGAACTGAATGAAAATATAAAGGAACAGACCTTTTTCTCAGAGATACATAATATCTTTACAAAAAATGACTACACAGTAGAGGAAAAAACTTCATGGTTAAATGCAGAAAAGCAGAAATGTTAAATGCATCTTTTTCAGATCATAATGCAACAAAAATTATATTTAATAAGGGATCATGAAAACACAGATTAAAATATAACTGGAGATTAAATAACCTAATAGTAAAGAATGAGTGTCTTAAAGAACAAGTCACAAAATACAATAAATAATTTTAGTAAAGAAAATAATTATGAAACAATATACCAAAATCTATGGGATGCAGTCAAAGCAGTACTTGGGGGAAAATTTATATCACAAAATGCTTACATCAATGAAATAGACAAAAAACAGACCAATGAATTGGTTATGCAATTAAAAAACTAGGGAAAAAAACAAATTAAAAAATTGCCAATTAAATGCCAAATTGGAAAACCTAAAAATTACAGATGAGATTAATAAAACTAAATATAAGAAAACCACTGAATTAACCAATAAAACTAAGAGTTGGCTTTATGGAGAAGAAACAACAACAACAATAAAATAGATATACCACTGGTTAATAGGACTAAAGAAGAGAGAGAAAGAAGAAAATCAAACACTAATATCAAAAATGAAAATGGTCAATACACCACTAATGAAGATTAAATGAAAGTAATTATTAGGAGATATTTAGTCCAATTATATGCCAAAAAATTTAATCAAGTGAAATGGATGAATATGTACAAAAATATAGACTGCCCAGACTAACAGAAAAGGAAATAGAATATCTAAATAAATCTATTTTAGAAAATGAAATTCAATAGGCCATAAATGAGCTTCCTAAAAAAAATGTATAAGGACCAGATGGATTTACAAATTCTACCAAACATTTAAAGATCAACTAATTCAAATATTAGATAAATCATTTAAAATAAAGGAATTCTATCAAATTCCTTTTATGAAACAAAGATGGTGTCAATACCTAAACCTGGAAGAGCAAAAACAGAGAAAGAAAATCACAGACCAATTTCACTGATGAATATTGTTGCAAAAATCCTAAATAAAATACTACTAGAAGACTATAACAGTATATTGCAAAGATTGTACATTGTGACTAAGTGGGATTTCTACCAGGAATACAGGGATAGTTTAACATAAGAAAAACTATTAACATAATTGATTATATCAATAATAAAAGTAACAAAAATCATAATTATATCAACAAATGAGAAAAAGTTTTTGACAAAATTAAATACTCATTCTTATTAAAAACACTTGAAAGCATAGGTATAAATGGATTTTTCCTTAAAATGATAAGAAGTGTCTACTTCAAACCATCATCAAGTAATATCTGAAATGGAGATGTTAGAAGTCTTCAAAGATCAGGAGTGAAATAAGAATGCCCATTATCACCAACATTATTCAATCTTGTATTAGAAATGCTAGCAATAGCAACAAGAGAAGAGAGGGAAATTGAAGAAATCAGAATGGGCAATGAAGTAATAAAACTATCTCTTTTTGCAGATGATACTGATGACATATATTGAAAATCCTGGAGATTCAATTAAAAAGCTAGCTAAAACAATAACTTTAGAGCAAAGTAGCATTATGTAAAATAAACTTACATAAATCATCTGTATTTTTATATATCATCAACAAAACCCTGAAAGAAGAAAGAGATGGTAAGAGATACCCCATTTAAAATAACTGTCGACTGCATAAAATACCTGGGAGTATACCTGCCAAGAAAAACCCAGGAACTACAGGAACATAATTTCAAAATACATTTTATAAAAATAAAGTGAAATTTAAATAATTGGAGAAATATTAATTGTTGATGGGGTGGGCAGAGCCAATATAATAAATATAATAAAAATGACAATTCTATCTAATCTACTTATTCAAGGCCATTCCAATTAAAGTACCAAAGAACTATTTTATTGAGCTAGAAAAAAATAATAAAATGCATTTAGAAGAACAAAATGTAAAGAATATCCAAGGAATTAATGAAAAAATGTGAAGAAAGGAGGTTTAGCAGTATAAGATCTTAAAATATATTATAAGGCAGTAATAATCCAAACTATCTTCCACTAACTACAAAAAATGAAGGTGGATTAGTTGAACAGAATAGACATACAATATACAGTAGTAAGTGGTTATAGTAACCTTGTGTTTGACAAGTGTAAAGATTTAAGCTTTGGGGATAAAAATTCATAATTTGGTTAAAAAATGTTGGGAAAATTGGAAAGCAGTCTAGTAGAAATTGGGTATAGGACAATGATCTTACACTATGGTCCAAATGGATATATAACCTAGATATAAAGGGAGATATCCTAAGTAAATTAGAAGAACATGGAACATATTACCTATCAGACTTATGAAGAGGAGAATTTATGAATAAACAAGAGACAGAGAGCATTATGAGATGTAAAGTGGATAATTTTTATATTACATTAAATTTCAAAGTTTTTGTGCAAATAAAACCAAAAAATCAAGATTAGAAGGAAATCAGAAAATTGGGAAAAAATTTTATAGACAATTTTTCATATCTCAAATATACAGAGATCTTAACTTCAGGATATCATCTTACACCTATCAGATTGGCTAAAGTGACAGAAGGGGAAAAAGACAAATGTTGGAGGGGATATGAAAAAATTGGGACACCAATACACTGTTGGTAAAGCCATGAACTGATCTAACCATTCTGGAAAGAAATCTGAAATTATGCTCGAAGAGTTATTAAAACTATGTATACCCTTTGACCCAACAATACCACTGTTAGGTCTGTTTTTCAAGGTGATCAGACAAAAAGGGAAAAGAAGCTATATGTTCTAAAATATTTATAAGCAGCTTTTTTTTAATGGTGGGAAGGAAATGGAAACTGAGGGGGATGCTCAACAATTGGGGAATGGCTAAACAAGCTATGGTATACAATAGTGATAGAATACTACTGTGCTGTAAGAAATGATGAGCTAGTTGACTTTAGAAAAACATAGAAAGACTTGCACAAAATTATGAAAATTGAAATGAGCAGAACCAAGATGTTATATACAGTAACAGCAATATTGTTCAAAGAATAACTTGTGAATGACTAAGCTATCCTGAATATTATAAATATTCAAATCAACTGCAAAGGACTTATGAAGAAAGATGCTATCCATCTCCAGAGAAAGAACTAGTAGAGAGAAGTATAAATAGTGTGGTTTTATACACACACACACACACACACACCTGTGTGTGTGTGTGTGTGTGTGTGTGTGTGTGTGTGTGTGTGTGTGTGTGTGTGTCTTTGTGTATCTGAGTCAAATGGTGGTCTTCTCTAGTGTAGGGTGGGTTGGGAAGAAGGGAGACAGGATGGAAATTAAAATGTAACCAAAAAGAATTAAACTAAACTTTCAAAAAATAACATGAAAATGACAACAATAGGTAACATGTATGTAGTGCTTTAAAGGTTTGCAAATGCTTTAAAATTATTATCTGATTTTATCCTCACAACAGCCCTGGAAAGTAGTTGCTCTCATTCCCACTTTATAGATAAAGAAATTGAGGCAGCCAGAGAGTAAGAGATTCTCCCAGAGTCATAGAACTATGAGTGCCCCAGGCTGGATTTGAACTCAGTTCTGACTGACTCCAGGTCCAGTACTCTCTATGCCTGCCAGCCTCAGCATGAACATCAGCATTCTTTTCCCCTGATATATAACAATTATGCAGATTTTGAAATACGAAGGAAGACTCCAACTTATTTATGACAGAATGACTTTGATCAGTGCCAGTGGCCACCCCAGGATTCACCTTGATATTAAATCAACTTTCATGCAATTTATCTCCTAAACCAAAAAAAAAGGTACCAAGCAAAATTTCCTCATTCTGTTGTTACCTGTCAGAACACAGTTGTTCCTCAGTGCTAATGAGACTGTTTTCAATAAATGCTGGACATCAATGCTGGACAGCTTTGTTAGTCTCTGCAAATCAGGTCCAGAAAGGTGCAAAACTTCCTTTATTGATTTTAGTTTTGCTGAAATGAGCACAAATACAGCAAAAGGAATAAAAACAAAAATTCTTTTCTTTTTTAAAGTTAATTTATTTATTTTTACTTTTCAACATTCACTTCCAAAAGTTTTAAATTTTCTCCCCCCCCCAAAACGACATGCAATCTGATATAAGCTCTACATACACATTTCTATTAAACATATTTTCACATTAGTCATGTTGTATAGAAGAATTAGAACCAATGGGAGGAACCACGAGAAAGAAAAAAACCAAACCAACCAAACAAACAAAAAAAGAAAATAGTGTGCTTTGCTCTGCATTCAGACTCCATAGGTCTATCTCTGGATGTGGATGACATTTTCCATCATGAGTCCTTTGGAATTGTTTTAGGTCC
Organism: Pseudochirops cupreus; assembly: GCA_028627135.1. Classification (NCBI taxonomy): domain Eukaryota; kingdom Metazoa; phylum Chordata; class Mammalia; order Diprotodontia; family Pseudocheiridae; genus Pseudochirops; species Pseudochirops cupreus. Next base: position 335,103,786 of record CM053581.1, on the reverse strand, counting down.
TTGCATACTGAGAAGGGCTAAGTCTATCAAAGTTAGTCATGACACACTGTGGCTGTTACCGTGTACAATGCAGAACAAAAATTCTTTTTGTGGATTTCAATGAGCAATTTAAAAAGATAATTGTAATACAAACCCATTCTCATTACACTAATTGTTAAAAAATGTCTCTTTATACTTGTAATGCATCTAAAATTACCTTTTTTAACAGCAGTGATAATTTTAGGATTCAATTCTAGTTGGTCCCAATCCATTTCTTAAATGTACATACTATAGACTTGAGTAGTCTCCTATGAATAAAAGAAACATCAAAACATAAAGCAACAAAAACCCCAACTTGATTCAAGTCACTTTTTTCTTTTTAACTATCTTTCATTTAACAAAAACCACATAAAATGAGCATTTCCATATACATTGTAAAATAAAAAACTGTATGTAAAACATCTATTATGTAGAGCTTCCATTCCTTTTTAAGTATGTATTGAGTTAAGAATCTAACCTTCAAAATGTTCTGGTTGTGATTCCTCCTGACATTCCTTCTGTCCTCTTTCTCCCCAACTTTTTGTTGTTGGTGTTTGGGAATCCTATCCCTTGTCTCTCTTCCTCTCTGTCTCTCTCTCTCTCTTAGCCTGGAGTCAGGAAAGACATAAGATATGTACAAATAATTACAATAAAGATTTTATAGAGATGAAAAGCAGGCATATGACTTGGTATTATTCTTGTTCTCCCAACTACCTTTTTTTGACAGCAATATGGCTACAATTTTTTCTGGTCATCTGGTATCTTCTCCTCTCTGAGGCATCTGAAGAACTAACACAAATACAGATATCTTACTATGCAAAAATGTAGAGCTTTTGTATAACAAAAAGCAATCCACCAAGGATAAAAAAGGAAACTAAATACAGATTAGGTAAGAAGTCTTTTTGATAAGTACTTCTAATATATGTTTGATATCCGAGACCTATGAGGCACTGATAGAGATTTACAAATATAAAATTTATCCCCTAAATATAAATGGACAAAGCATGTCAAAAAGAATTTTCAAAATATAAAATATTATCATTAACCTCCTAAGAAACTGTTAAAACTGTTTACAAATCAGAGAACTGAGAGTCAAAACAACTGACTCATCTTATATCGATTAAAGTTGCAATGATAGTTAAAAATAATAAGATTTAATGCTATTGGGGCTAAGAAAAAAACAGACATGCATGTCTGATGAACCTGTGAATTGGTAATGATCTCTTCATAAAATAACAAAGCATTAGATGATAAAAGTTACAGTTATTTAAACCTGTTGAACTAGTGATGCAATTACTGAGATTATATCATAAGGATTTCCTTGATAACACTTTTTGAGAGATTCATTTGTACAAAAATACTGTTAAAAGCATTATCTATATGGTAATAGCAAAAAACTAGAAACAACTTAAATGTCGAATGACCAAGGAATGGTTGAATTTTGGTATATTAATGTAACAGAATGTTATTGTAATAAGAAATGACAAATATTAAGACTATAAAGAAATATAGACACCTTTGGATATGACCAATACATCCATTTATTCTGCTTGATCATTTATTTGTTATAAAGATAAGTTTCTGTTTTGGGGAAAAGCAGGAAGTGACATAAAAAAAGAACATCAATAAAACAAAAATTATATACAGAAAAAAGAAGTTAAGAAGAGTTAACAAAGCAATTTTGTAATTTTTGTGATGAATTTAATAGACATGCAATAAATCATATGTAACAAATTCATGGATTCACATAAAATTCTTTTTTTTCTTCTCTGTACAAGGGAATGTTTCTGTTTGCTGATGACAGTTCACAGATAAAAAAAATTGAAAAATGTACAAAGTTAATATAGAGTAGAAAAAGTAGAATCAAAATATCTACATAATTGCAACTGCATGGGTAATGACCATAATGCTTTTGGCGGATCTGTGGGCACTCCCTCCAATGATGTAAAGCACAACTCATCCACGATTTCTTATTCTACATAACACTTAACCATATCTTTCTGTAAGTCCTCTACGGAGAATCTAGCCAATGTGCTGGGGTGCTGAGTGTCTTGACATTACAGGGACAATAAATAGTACGTAGATGGTCCCCACATGTTTTCCTTCACTTTTGTTAAATTACCACTTTGCCCACCCCCTCCCGTAGTGACAAATCCCTTTAACGAGATGCTTTATGGACTGTGAGCACAATGCATGGTTGGTGACATGCTGCCATCTATTCTTGCTTACTAAGCACCTCTCCAATGACTTCTGGGTGACCTGCAATTTTGATTCTGCAAGCACTGATCAAGCACCAGGGACTATGCTGAACTCCAAGGGATGCAAAGACAAAAAATGAAAACGTCTTCTGACCTCAAGGGGCTAACATTCTATCTGGAGAAACTACATAGACAGATAAGTAAATAAATGATGATTCTTTCAATGATTTTCTCATTCTCTGATTTACAGCCATGTAGCAATATCAGAAGTATATTTATATTAAAAAGATAGACTTTACTTTCAAGAATAAAAATTTGGGATCACTGAGAGCACTAATTCCCCAGATACAATCAAATATGCTCTCTCATGCCTATAAAATGATAGGCTCAGTGTGCAAGGTCTGTCTATTCAAAAGATTCAGTATGTACTGATAGACCTGCTCCATGGTCATTTATCCAAATGCCCATGAATACCTGGACAAAAACTATTATTTATTGTTGTTTTGGTGGTGGTGGTGGTGGTGTATATGTGTGTGTGTGTGTGTGTGTGTGTGTGTGTGTGTGTGTGTGTGTGTGTGTGTGTGAATGAACAAATGCTTTTGAAGGATTTTGGGATCTCATTTAGGAGGTTTTATAATGTTGCATATTTTGCTGTTTATAAAGAGAAAAGTCCAAAGGACCTCAGCATCCATAGGAAATACCTCTCAATTTGGATTACGTTCTAGATATCCTCCATGATAGTGACAAACAACACTGCCAATCATGCTGTCCAGTTTCATTCTTGATTTGCTATTAATAAGCAAAAGGCTGTCAAGCAAAAATATCTTATACACTCTTAATATGAAGCTGGGGGAGGCTGAGATGAGAGGATCTCTTGAGTTTGGGAGTTCTGGGCTACAATACGGCTAAAGCTGATTAGGTGACTATACTAAGTATGGCACCAACACAGTGAAACCCCGGGTGTAGAGGGGCACCAGGCTGCCTAAGGAAGGGCAAACTAGCCAAGGTCGGAAAAACAGAGTAGGTAAAAACTTCCATGCTGATCAATATTGGGATTAGTCCATGAATGACCACTACACTTCCAGAATAGATGAGAGAGGGGGGCAAAAAAGAAAGAAAAGAAAAAAGACAAAGCATCCTTGAGGATACATTTTTCTCCATTGAATTACATGCTTTTTTAATAGTCAACCAACAACAAACAGTGGAATCTTGTATTCTCTGTACCTTTTAATCAATTAATCAATTGTGTAATTATAAAGATGTGGTATCTTATAGAATATAATTTGTAAAAAGCCTTCTTGTTCTCGTTTCTTATTTTTATCAAGGACACCCTTAGATATGTCAATAAATTTTTCTCATAAAGATTTAGTTGAGATGAAAAGTTGGCATATAGGTCAGTAGTTATTGATATCCTCCCAGTCACCTTTTCCCAGTAATAATATCTCTGATTTAAAAAAAAATTTTTTTAGTACCTTTCCCTTTTTTGAAAAATCTTAAAATCTCTTATTATGCTTGAAACTTTTTTTGCCTCCAGCATGGACATCTACTCTTGGTTGGATTTGGCTGCCTTTCTTTTATTTTCTTTAGTGTTATTTCTACTATCTCAGGGACTTTGACATTAGTAGTTTAAACAATAATAACACTAGATAAAGTCTAGAAATTATGCAGTAATCAGTGGGGGGAGACAAGAAAGACAAACAGGATGAGTTCATATTAGTTTGTTAAAGCCAATCATTATGACTTTGTTAAACATATAAATTATGGAAGTTGATAATTTTATAGTTTTTTGTGTAACCAAAAGTTTGGGTATATTAAGTCAACAAGTTTATATAAAAATTATTATTACAAAAAAACCTTTTATGGTCAAACTTAAAATCAAATAAAAATTGCACATAGGATGTTTTTAACATTGAGCTGAAGAAATATATCCCGCTAAAGGTCCTATGTTTAATAAGGTTGTCAGATTTAAGAAAGAAGTTAAATTTTCAGTACAGTGTCATTTTCAATTACCTAAAAAAAACATCATTGGGGATGGTAACTCGGTAATAGGACCCTAGACCAATAAATTTATATTTATGCTAATAAGCATGGGGGAAAAAACGGAAAACACCAAAACTCCTAAAATTATGAAAGTAAAACAGTTCTGTTTTGTAACAAATATAAAAACAACTCTAATGTTTATTAACTGCAAGTCTGTTAAAATAGGTCATACAAGAAAGCTAAAAAAGATGACAACCAAGTAAAATGCAACAGAAGAAAGTATATACCTTTAGTAGAGGATAATTTACACAAAATATTATCAAATGTCTAGAAAATGCAAGTAATCTTCTTACTCTGGAGTATAACTGTATATGGAATGACACTAAGTGTAAAGTTAATGACTATATCCAGAAAACAAATGAAAAAGATGTTAACTATCACTGACATACTTGGTTTCCAATAGCATGAAAGGTCACTTGACTGATGTATTCTCTGCAGTCTTCAGAGTAATCTTCCTTAAATCTATCTCCATGAAATCTCTGTAAAGACATTAAAGTCAATTTTATTTCTGGTGCTCAGGGAATTTTACATTCTATGGTAATATCATCAAAAGGAATTATAACAGACTGAACCTAGAAAGTTAAAGCACAAAACCATAGAATCCCGGAGATGAAACAAATCTCAAAGGTTTAACCTGTATCTGAGTAGGAACAGCCTCTGAAATATTCCTGAAAAATGCCCTTTCAAGTTCAGCTTTAAGATTCCTGGGAATAAGGAACCCTTCTACCTCCCTAAGCAGTAGGTTCCACTCAGGTGCTTGTAGTTCTCAGCTAAGCAGATAGAATAAGACGCCCCTTTCTTTCTTATTACAATTTTTCAAATACTTCAGAAAAGGTTTCATGCATAGTGGACCTTGAAGGATGAGTAGGATTTAGATACACAGAGGGCAGAAGGAAGGGCAGTTCAGATAAGAATTGCATGGAAGTTGTTTTAGAATGGGACAATGAACATGTGATGTTCAGGAAACCTTCCTGACTGTCATGAAGAGTTCCTATTAGAAAGCAGTACATCGCACTTTATCCTGAAGGCAATAGGGAGCCATTAGAAGTTATTTATTATCTTGTAGATTTGCGGAAGGGTGAAGGACATGGTTCATACTACTTGCTTGTTTCATTAAAATTCTTAAGCAGGCACTAAAATTCTCCTATAATGTTTCATCATAGTGTAATGAGGATCCTGACTTTTCAAAGCTTATGTCAGTGACCCAAAAGCTCTGGAAGGACTTTTGAGAATAGGCCTATTGTTGGGCTGTGTCTATCGTATCAGATATGCAGAAAGACCACTGGGTTTGAATCCTGGCTCCACTACTTTCTGTTAACTGGTACCCTGCTTCATTTCTCTGAGCCTTAGTGTCCTCATTTCTAAAATGGTAATAATTTTGCTAGTGCTATATACATGACGAAGATTGTAGTGAGCATCAAATAAGATAATGTATATGTTTTGTAAACCATAAAATACCAAAGAGGTGAACTATAATTATATAGCATTTAATATGCACTGACAGTACAGAAGATGGAAAATTTTAATGAAGCAGAGTACGTTGTAATAAAAGAAAATTACTTGATAGAACCAAAAATGCAGATAGAAATTAGAACAAGGGAAAAGGAACAATTTGAAAGAATGCTTGAAACCTCTACAAACTAAAGGAACTGAGCTTGAAGATGAGAGAGTTTGAGAAGCATTGGCCTTCCAAAAAAAACTATAAAACCAAAATTCTGAACACTATATTTCAGGTAGATATACAAGAAAATTGCCCATAAGTATTGGAATTCCTGGGAAAAGCAAAGTACAATAGAATTCCTAAGTTTAACTCACCTGGAATGTGGATTTTAGGGGTCAATGAGACTAGCAAATTATCAAGAGAAGACAATGAATAAAAGTACTTCCAGTTTGAAACAGGCAGGTCTTTTCATTAATAATTAGACAACTAAAGAAAAGTTAGAGTGAGATAGCTCATACCTAAGAAGAATTCATTTGGGGCAAAGAGCATATATGTGAAGAAAGGTGGACTTTTAAATAAAATTAATGGCTTACTTTAACTTCTCCTGAGAAACAGAACTCTCTGAAATACAAAACTGAATAAAAGATTAAAAAAATCTAGAAGGCATGAAAATGTTGCTTCATATTTCACTGAAAAAACTGAGGCCATGTGCTGAGAGTGCCTTCTTTTCCTCTTATCCTTTTCTTACATTACTCACAAGTCTTTCCACATTATCTCCTCTTTCATGCCTATGAAAAAAATCATATGGCACCTCTCCACACCCAAGTGATTTCATTCCACTCCATTCCTTCTTCTCCAGCAGACTGTCTCCTCTAAGACTTCCTTTCTCTCACTAATCTTCAATTTCTTCCTGTTTGCTAGCTGCTTCTACAAACTTGCCCATGTCTCCCCCACTGTGAAAAAAACCTCTCACTTACTTCAACCATCCTTGGTATCTACTGTTCTATATCTCTCTCCTTTTTGTGGCAAACTCCTTAAGAAGACCATTTATAATCAGTGGCTCTATTTCCTTTCCTCTCATTCTCCACCACCTGATTTGATTGGAGAAGGATAAGGATGGACATTAGAGATCTCCTCTCAGGTGCTCAACTACTGAAGGATGACATCCAGGGAATTCTCATCATTTCCTACCCAGCTATTTTCCTGGATTTCATCATCTCCAGAAACTCATTATTTTCTCCTGCACCCTCTTGTTTTCTCCCTCTATATTCTTTCACTTCATGATCTCATCAATTTCCATGGGTTCAAATATCAGTTCTAAGGAGACAGTTCTTGGATCTACTTATCTAGCCTTAAACTCAACAAGTCTAAAATTAGACTCATTCTCATTTCTCCAAAACCTTCCCCATCTTCTAAAATTCCCCAGTACTGCTGAGGGCACTATCATCCATCCTCTCAGGCACCCAGGCTAGGTGTCATCTCCAACTTATTTCTCACCCTCCATACCCAATCTCTTGCCAAATTCTGTCAATTCTACCTTCTTAACACTTCTCCTCTATGCCTCCTTCTCTCCTCTGTCACGGGCCACCACCCTGGAACAGGCCCTCACCTCAGGCCTGGACTACTGAAATATGTTCTGGTTTGTCTCTCAGCCTTCAGTCTCTTGCCTGCCAAAGTGATCTTCCTAAACAGAAGGCCTGACCATGTCAACCCTTCCTTCTGCCCTCTCCCCTAATTCAATAAACTCCAGTAGCTTCTTATTACCCTATTACCTTCAGGATTAAATAGAAGATCCAGTTTTTGGCCTTTGTAGCTCTTTACAACCTAACCCTTCTCTACTTTTCCAATTTTCTTACAGCCTACTCCCCTCCACATACTCTTATGATCCAGTGACACCATCTCCTTACTTTATGTACTGTCAAAGGGCTGTCCCATATATGTCTGTAATTCTCAACCTTCTTCATTTCTATTTCTTAGCTTCCTTCAAGTCTCAGCTAAAATCTTATCTTATGCACAAAATTTTTCTAGGCCCTTTCCATTGTGATTATCTCCACTTGATCTTGTATATATCTTGTTTGCACATAGTTATTTGTGTGTGGTCTCCTCCTTTAGACTGTGAGCTCCTGAAGGACAGGGATAGTTACTGCCTTTCTTTACATCTCTAAGGCTTAATACAGTGTCTGCCACAAAGTAGGAACATAATAAATGCTCGTTGATTAGACTTAATAAGAAAAATGAGCTGAACCACTATTCACATCCTAGAAAGATGAAACAATGCTACTGTCCCTTAACAGTCCCTCCTCATGAAAGCTGACCAGACAGAAGGCTAGCTAAAGGAAACAAAAGGAAAGACAGGAAGGTGAAACGGCTTAATATATATTGAAATCATAAAAGTCATTCAAACAAAGAAGAGAGAGGTCATGCACACCCATACCACACTCTCACATGGGCTGAGCAAAGGAAGCAAAACAAAAATTCTACTAGTAAAAGTAGGGCCAAGAAGCACAGAGGGAAGAAGGGCAGGTAAATAACATATACCTACTGATAATTTAGTCAACTAATATTTATTAAGTACCTACTACATGCCAGGCCCTGCGCTAATTAAGCACAGGTGGACAGAAAGGCAAAAACAGTCCTTGCTCTCAGAGAGCCCTTGGTTCAATGGGGGAAACAACATGTAAACAAGAATAAAATGGCAATGGTCTAATGCCTGGGGAGGTATTAGGATTAAGGAGGACTTGGAAATTCTTCTTGCAGGAGGTAGGACTTTAGCTAAGACTTGAAAGAAGCCAGGAGGCAGATATAAGGAAGAAGGGCATTCCAGGAACAGAAGAATGTGAAAATGCTCAGTGTGGGGATGGAATGAGAAAGAGCAAGGAGGTCAGTGCATCTAGATCAAGAGTGTGTGGATGACAATAAAGTGTAAGAAGTCTGCAAAGGTAGGAGGCAATGTAATAGGATAAGAGGGGTTCTGGAATCCAAAAATCTAGGGAACTGACATAGATCTGTAATCATAAAAAAAAACCCCCACAAAAAACTAGCATTTAGGGCTTAAAGGATTATAAAGTGTTTTACATATGTAAAATGAGCTGTTCACCAAAGGACAAAGTAGTCAAAAGATATGAATGGTTTTTGAAAGAAGAAATTTAAACTGTCAACCATCTTCAAAATTTACTAATAAGCAGAAAAATGCATTAAAACAACTCTGAGGAATCCACACATTAATCCAGTTAAAGAGGATTAACAGGGCTAGGAATTAGACTGGTGCTTTCATTGGTGTGTGGAGCTCCAGGTGAGGAATTTCCTTAGTCAATGCTGATCTACACCTTCTCTGTAACTTACTATCTTAGAAAACAAGGCCCTGAGAGGTAAAGTCACTTGTCCAAGATCACACTGCTAGGCCTTGTGAGAGGTGGGCCTTGGACTTGGACCTGGCTCTAGGGCTAGCTCTCTATTCACTTTGCCAAGCAGCAAATGGCAAAAGAGAGTAAATTCAATGTCGGAGGCTCTATGTAAAGATCAGCAAATTGGCAATGCTGGCAGAGTAGTTCAACATTTCCAGAAAATAATTTGCAATTATTCAACAAAAATTACTTAACTGTTCATTCTACTGGACCTAAGACTCCACTCTTGGTTTATACTGCCAAGAAGGTTGCTGACAGCAAAAAAAAAAAAAAGACGCATTATGTACAAAAATATTCATAGCAGTACTATTTTTTTTATAACAAAGACCACAGTCAAAATAACACCAAACAATTAAGAAACAGTGGCTTAGCAAAGTCATAAGAAACAAGGGCCATAAAACAACCATGTGCACAAATTACTATTGCGATTTAAATAAAGACAGTAAGACAATTATTGGCCAAGTATTAAGCTGTTACCATACCAAAGTTAAAGAACATCTCCACCCTTTCTATTAGCAATCAGGATACTATAATGTAGAAAGCAACAAGTTCTATGAGATATAATAATGTGATTAGACATGATTTTGCTTAACTATTTTGGAGAAATGTACTTTGTTCTTGAAGAATTATTTATGTATTTGTTAGAAAGTGCTGTGTCAATACAAAATGTTTCCATTTTAAAAAATATTGTCGATGTGTATTTATTACAAGAAATCTGTTTTTCTTTCTAGGTTGGTGTGACGGGCCAGCAGAGCTGAGAAAATGTTGGGAGCCCTGCAGGGCTGAGAAAGTTGTCTACCCAGGGACTGAGAGAGGGTGAGTTAAAAGAGAGATTGGGACTCAAAGAGTGGTGGAAAATAGAGTCTCATTTAAGGTCTTAAGTGTAAGCCTTTTATAGGACACTTCCTAATGGCTTTCCCCAGTGGACATAGGGCATTACACTGTTCCCAGGGTGGGGAATCACACCCGTGCTCAAACTTTTCCCTGGGGCATGGGTAAAGATCCAGGCCTGGCAACAAGCCTTTCCCCTGAGGGGGCTGATTCAGCCATCAGAGTCAGTCTCCCTGGCCCGTGGCACTCAACAGGTTGGGGGATAGGAGGAAAGGAGAAAAGGGAGGAGAAAAGATTTATTTAAAAAACTGAGAGGTGTTATAGACGTGAAATGTTTCATGTACTTTCCAGAGAGGTCACTAGACTATTAGTTTTAACTTTGTTACACAACATTGTTACAAAAGACTTCATGAAATAGGAATAACACATATGTTTCTAATATAAAAACAAAATGTATCAAACTTAAACTTTACAGAGAATTTTTGCTAAATGTTTCAATAATATTCAGTTCCTGATTTCATGGAGCTTACCGACCATCTGATAGGAGGCTATGACACATTATCCTCAATACTTCAAGAGTCGTAACTTCACTTTTACATAGTTTGGAGTTGGATGGCTCCTTGGATATCTGCATTTTATGTGTCTTGTATACACATGTACATGTACCAGCTGTCTGCCCCCAACAGAATGTCCTCAGTGCCATTTTAAAACCTCTCCTCTTTTCTCTCTATAGCAGGACCTTTTAAATTGGCTTCCTTTGTAATTCTGTTTTTTATTTTAATTTAAAAACATTAGTCTTTTTTTTTTGGAGGGGGGAAGGTGAAGCAGTTGGGGTTAAGCGAATTGCGCAAGGCCACATCTAGTAAGTGTGTCAAGTGTTTAGGTCAAATTTGAACTCAGGTCCTCCAGACTCCGGGGCAGTGCTCTATTCGCTGCACCACCTAGCTGCCCCCAAAACATTAGTCTTTAAAAGGTTCATAGGTATCATCAGAATGCCAAAGGGAACCATGACACAAAAAGCATTAAGAATTCCTTCTTTACAGTATCTCTCATCAGTTATTATGGGTTCAACTATCATTTCTGTGCCGTTGACTCCCAGATCTAAATATCCAGCCATAATCTCTGCCTGGATATTCATGACATTCAAAAAAATAATTTAGTAAATGCCTACTATGGGTCAGGTACTGCATTAGCTATGGAGGATTCAGTGACAAAAATTAAACAACTGTTCGCATGTAGGGAGAGTGAAAAAGTATACACATAAAAAGTAACAAAACACATAAACAGAAACAAAGTAACCTTGGCTGGGCCAGCACTAATAGTTAATGAGACCAGAAAAGACAGCACTTGAGCAGAAATTCAAACCTCATAAAAGGAAACTAATGACTCCAAGAGAAGTGAGGAGGGAGAGCATTTTAGGTAGGGAGGGACAGTCAGGGAAAAGTGGCAGAGCCAGGAGGTGGAAAGCTATCCACGAGAAACTGCAAGCACGCATGTCTTGCAGAGGGCATTAAGGGGGAGAACAGAAAGACATGAAGAGGCCAGGTTTCGAAGGGCTTTAAGTGCCAAATAGTAGAGCTTATATTTTCTTCAGTTATCTTCCAGGTCAGTTACGTCCTACGGTCAGACCATTTATGGTTGGTTTCCGTGGCTGGATCATTATCTGTGTTTTACCACTTGACTGTATATACCTCAGGATTCGGTCTCGAGCCCTCCACACTCTCTAGATAACCCCTTAAGCTCCCACAGGTTCCATTATCATTTCAGTTCAAACGTCTCCCAAACTTACATACCCAAAAGTGATTCTCCACAACTCTAGTCCCACGTCTCCAAATGCCTCAAGGACATCTCCACTGGGAGGTCCCAAAGGCATCTCAAACAAAACAAATGATTATTTTCCCCAACCCTCAACTCCACTCCTCTCCCTAATTTACTCATTTTTGTCTCTCCAGTTTGCAGCTTCACAATCACGAAATCTTTGTGCCTCTTCTAACTGAACTAATCCAATCAATTGCCAAGTCTTAGCAGTTCTGGCTCCAAAATGACTCACACTTGTCCCTTTCCCACTCACACGGCCGCCACCCTAGCCAAGCCCTCCCCAGCTTGCCCCTCCCCCACTCTAAGTCTCTAAATAGGCCTTCAATCCAATATCCCCACAACAGCCAAACTGAGGGGTTCAAAGAACAGGTCTCATCACCACACTCACTTCCTGCTCCAGAGGTTCCACGAGTCCCCACTGATAGCTTGTAGGAGAAATACAGCCCCTCTCTGGGCCTCGTTTTCTTACCTCTAAAAAGACTAATTAATGCTTGTGCTAACATAAAAAACACTTTGCAAAGGGTTACATACACTTGAGTTGTTCTTTCGCGGTTCAGTCTGGGGTGGGGGCGGGGTGTCAGCAAGGACCGCTTCCCTCGGTTCTTAGGGAGCTCCCATCTTCTGCTCCCCCGGAACCCACGGTCCCTTCCCTCCGGCGGCGGGTCAGCTCTAGGACCCGTCTCGAAGGCTGGCGACGAGCCGCGAGAACCCCCGAGCTCCAACCTGTCCCGAAATTTCTGCGACTCACCTCGCCCTCCCCGACACCCTGGAACCAGGAGAGGGGTCCGGCCCGCCACACCCTCCGCACGCACTTCCCCCGCCTTACCTTACTTCTTACTTAGTTCTGTCGGAGCGGTTTGTCCTCCGCGCGGCGGCACAGTCCAATGACGGGCCACGACTCCGCCTCCTCCAATCACCTGCGCTGCTGCCTTCGCGGCTCCGCTTGCTGATTGGCTCACCCCTTGTTCTTTTCAAAGCCTCTAGGGAAATGGCGCCTTCCCGCCCCGCCCCGCCCTCCTTGCGCATGAGCGGAGGCTGGGTGGTGCCCTAACTCTAGATTGGTTCAGAGAAGACGGACGAGGGCGGAGCTGTCGCGGCGATTGGGCGGCGGGGATCGGCGGGCGTGTCGATAGGGCAGCTGGGCTGTTCTCCGCGGTGGGACGGGACACAGTGGCTAAGATTGAGAAACTGTCCACTGGGGCTGCCCTGGGCTGGACTGAGGAGCCATGTCCTCCTCGTCAGTGGCGGCCGCTGGCGGGGCGGCCCTGCGCCGCGATGGCAAGAAGCTGGTGCGTTCGCCCAGCGGACTGCGCATGGTCCCCGAGCACCGGGCCTTCGGCAGCCCCTTTGGCCTCGACGAACCGCAGTGGGTCCCGGACAAGGAGGTAATGGGGCGGAGGGATTCGATGCGCCCTCGTCCCCTTCCGCCAGCCGCTCCTCTCCCCCACCACCTAGCACCTCCCCCTCCGAGTGTCTCTGGGGGTCCCCACCTGCTGCGGGCTCCGCTCCTCCTGTCGCGTCCCGCCCCCTTCCACGGGGCTGGGGGCTCAGAATCAGGACTTGGGCGGCCCCTTAGAGGACAGTCTAAGCTGTACCTGAGCCAGAATTTCCTCCATTAGCTTGGGAGTGATGCTCTGCAGGTCGGCTTGGAGACCTCGGGTGCTGGGGAGCTCACTACCTCTTCCGACCGCACCTCCTCCTTTGGATTAGCTGCGATCGTTTTATTAAGGTCTCCCACCCTTTGTACTGTGTTCTGTCCTTTGGATAACTTCTGTTAAGTCTGATTTCTCTTCCAGTATTTAAAGGGAGGGAGGTATCTTCGGGGAAGACCTCTGTTAGGTTTCCCTACGTCTTTTTTTCCCCAGAGTAAATATTTTCATTCAGTCCCTGAGTAACATAACATAATCTCCTTATTTTCCTGTTCACGTATTACTCTGGGTTTTCTCCAGTTAGCCAGAATGTCCATCTTAAACTATACCACCCAGAAACAGAAGACAATGCTCCAGAGGAGGTTTGGCCAGGGCAAAGGACAGCGGAAATGATAATTTCCTTTTTTTTTTTTCTGGACACGGTACTTCTCCTAAAGCAGCAGAAGATTGTGTTAGCTTTTTTGGCTTCCACGTCACGTGAGCTGTTTTCTACTCCCACCTCCCCCATCTTGTACTTGGAAAGACAGTTTTTTGGAACCTTAGTATAGGACCTGACGTTTTTTCTCTTCTATTGCATCTCTTTAGATTTGGCCTGTCTTAGCCTCTCAAGATCTGTTTAGATCCTGACTGTTATGCATTTGATTAACTTTCCAGCTTTGCATCATCTGCAGTAGTGTTAGCGTGCATTTGTGCTTTCCTTCATTTTATTTCAGTTTGGCTTAGTATATTCAAAGCATTCTGAACAAAAAAAACAAAAATGGGAGGAAAACTGCCACTGCTCTCAAGGAATTTACATTCTACCTCTAGGTTAAAAGGTCAGTAAATATAAAAGGAAGAATAGCACCCACAAATAGGGGAACTAAGAGGAGCTTCTTCCTTTCAGAAGTGGCACCTGAACTGAGCCTTGAAGGAAGTTAATGATTCTGAGATCCATAGGAAATGTAGGGGTACATTTGGAGCAAGGGGGACAGAAACACCAAAACGGAAGGAATGCACAGTTCATATATAGAGTAAGCAAGCCAATTTGGCTGGAACAAGTTCATGAAGGGAAGAAAAGTGAAGTTTGGAGAGGTAGGCAGGAGCCAGATCATAAAAGGCTTTAAATGCCAACCCAATTTTGTGTTTAATTCTAGAGGTAATAGGGAGCTACTGAAATTTAAAGAAGAAGGGCGTGACATGCTTAGACCTGGGCTTTGTTTAAAATTCCTTCAGCAGCTGTGTGGAGAATAGATTGGAGAGGGGAAAACTTGAGGCTAGGAGATCAGTTAGGAGGGCTGGGTGAGAAGTGATAAGAGCCTAAAGCAGTATGTGACTGGAAGGAAGGGGGCAGGTGCAAGAGATGTTGTGATGGTAAAATCAAGAAAACAGCAACAGATTGTAGATAGGAAATGAGGAGAAATAAAGAGTAAATAATGACATGAAAGTAACAAATGTAGGTGACCAAGGATGTGCCATCAACAGAAGTTTGGGTAGGAGAAGAAGGAATGGGGTCAGATTGGAAGATGACTTCTGTTTTAGACATTTTGCTTGTAGGACACCTAGATGGAAGAAGGGAGAGGGAATGAACATTTAATAAGAGCCTACTGTGTGACAGGCACTGTGCTGAGTGCTTAAGAGATATTTGTCTTATTCAGAGATGTCTAACAGGCAGTTGGTGATGTGGGAATAGAGCTCAGGAGAGAGGTTTTCATGGGATATTTAGATCTGAGAATTGGCTGCATAAAAATGATCATTGAACCTAAGGTGACTGATGAGATCATCAAGAGATACTGTAGAGTAGGAATTTGGAATGCTTTTTGTGTCATGGACTTCTTTGTCATTCTGTGAAGCCTGTGGACCCCTTCCTAGAGTAATGTTTTTAGATGTATAAAAGACATAGGATTACAAAGGAAACCAATTACAGAGTTATCGAGGTTTTTTTGTTTTTATATTCACAGAGCACAGGTCCATGCTGTAGAGAGAAAAGAGAAGAGGCCCAGGAGAACAGAGGGAACAGTCACAAATACTTAAGAATGAGTGGAAAGAGGCCGGAGGAGAGCCAGGAGAGAGAGAGAGAGAGAGAAAGAAAGAGAGAGAGATGGTTAGGGGAGGCATTTCCAGGAGAAGGAAGCAGTCCAAAGCTGCAGGAAGGTTCAGGGAAGGCAAGTACTGAGAAAAAGCCAGAAGAGCTAACAGAAAGATCTTTGGTAACCATGGAGGGAGCAGTTTCAGCCAAATCAGTTTTTTTTTTAAAGCCGCCAAAGACAGATCCCTGGGAACTTCCACTAGAGACCTTAGTTGATACGTAACAGTGACTGCTTTTTGGATCTGTTCATTCAACCATTTCTAAATCTAACTCTGCTGTTGTCTAGCTACATGTTTTCCCTTTTGTTCCCAAAGACAACTTGATGAAGTCTAGGTAAGCTATCCCTACAGCTCTTTGTTGACCTATTTGATAACATTGTTAAAAAAGGAAAAGGAAATGAGGTTCATTCATCTGAACTGACCAGTTGATAATACTGGCTCTTTGTGATATCTGTTTCCCTTTCTAAATCTTCACAAACCATCTTTATTGCCAGGAATTGAAGCGGAGTTCTCTTGTCTCTCATTATCTTCTCTCTCTTTTTCTTTAAACACCAGGATAACCTTTTCACTTCTTCAGTTGTGTGGTGTTCTCCACGATTTTTCGTAGATCACTGACACTGGCTTAGCAATCACACCATTAAATTCTTTTGCTATAAGGGTTCATTCAGGCTTGGTGACTTGAACTTACCAGATGTGAAAGAACACTAAGTACCTTTTTACATTTTTCTATTTTGTTTTGTCAAATCAACGAGCGTTTATTAAACATCCACCGTGTGCCAGGCACTGGGCTAAACCTTGGGGAAACAAAGTTATCCCAGTTTCTCAGTCTGTCATTGAAGTGATTCCCACAGTCTCACCCCAATGTGCTTTTCCAGCTTTATCTCCCATTTCATTTTATTCTTCTTAGAGTACTTACCCCTTCTTAAGTATACCCTAAATCTTCCTATCTCTGAACCTTAGCTAAAACTTTTTCCCCATAGAAAAGCACCCCACCACTCACCCAAACTCATCAAAATCCTACCCATCATTCAAGGCCTCTTCAGATATTACTTTCTCCAGGAAATGTTGTTTCATAGGGAAGTAACTTGTTTCCATAGTACTTTTTATTGCTTCTTTACAAAGTTTACCTTTATTGCAGTTATTTTGCATGGATTATGTCATTAGGTTGCAAGTTCCTTGAGTTCCCAAATAGGACTTTGTCCATGTAGTCTTTCAAATGTTTGGTTCACCATTCTTGGTCATTTTCCTCTTGTCGTATTAAATTAATAAACTACTTACATTGATGTTACACATGACTCCTCTCCTAGTCATTCCTGTACCATATGGTGCTGATCCTTTCTACTTTCTTATGCCATCAAATCCTAGGTTACCCTCCTTGCAGCCTTAAGGTTTTTTTTAAAACCATCCTTACTACCTAATTTTATGGCAATTTATGTATTTCAAGGCTCAGCTCAACTTATTTTATATATATCCTGTCTTTACCTATTTGTGAACATAGTGTATTCCCCAATTAAATGTAAGTTTCTTGAGAACAAAGGATGGCTCATTTTTGTATTTGTATCCCCGATATCTAGCTCAATGTCTGGAACTTAGGTGCTTAATAAAATTCTTATTCCTTAGAAGTCATGGTAATTTCTATACATTGCTGTATTTCTAGCAGAGATGTACTCATTCTACCCCTAGAACAATGTCCATGACCTGTCAGAGATGATTGATTATTAAAAATTCTACAACTTCTGCAGCTACTTTTGAGGTCCAGCAATTACATATGAATGTTGTCTGCTTTTATTTGCCATCGATGGAATTTGTTCAAGAGATTATATTCTAATTTAAATTATAGTTATTTGTATGCATGTCTTACTCTTCTAGACTGAAAGCCTCTTGAGGACAGGAATTATGGCTAGATTTTTTTTTAACAGTCATTTAAAAAAGAAATCATTATGTCAGACTCACCTTTCATCCAGTGTAATATCATTGACTATGGTGCTAAAGTAAGTTTTATGGGAGTTAGGTGCTTGTCCTTCTATAAAAGATAGTTGTGGCTGGAAGATTCATCACCCTGCTGCCAAGTTGGTTGGCAGCAAATTCTAAAGTATAACCTGGCTGGTTTTCCAACTAAATTTATATGATTTGTAATCAGACCAACATTCTAACCCTTTCCAGTTTGTTGGACCAGCCAGAATTTGAGCTCTCAGGGTCTGCCCTGATAAGGAATAAAAGAATAATATAGTGCTTTGTTTTACATGTCTTAAATTTCCACTTAAAAACTTGGAAGTTTTGATTTTTTTTAAGCATTTAATGAACCACTTCATGACATTTTAGATTTTGTCTCCTTTATCTTTCTAGACATTGTCTTTAAAACAAACAGCTTCTTCAGCTTTCTGTATTCTTCCTCTGAAATGCTTAACTCTTATTCTGTTTGAGACATAGGTCTGCCAGAATGCAGGGTGTGGTACAAGCTGAGCATTTCATAAGTGTTTTTCCCCGTAGCCTTATTATAAAATGGCATTTGTTGTTTATAAGGACATCTTAGAGAACAAAACAAGTCTAATATGGCATCCCTAATAGGGATTGCATAATAATTAGTACTGAGTACCACACTCAAGTTTGTCCTTCTAGGCTAAACTCTGCTACCTACCCTGATTAAAAGAATATTTGATATTCTTAAGTTGTAAAACAAGCCTCTCCTTCCCTCTTTTTTTTCTTCCCTGCCATACCTGCTGCCAGAGACCCCAAGAACTGACCATGGAGAAAAAAGTCACATTGAAACATCTGATGACTTGTATACCTCAAAAAAGGAATACTGTTGACTTTTTTCCACTTAAGAACCTTTTAAATAGAAAGTGAAGCATGAACATGACCCACTTAGAAAACTGAAGCAGAGGTGGAGAGTTAAATATCTACTGAAGATGTATTTTTTTGTATCTGTCAATCAACAAGCATTTATTAATTGTCCACTATTCCAGACACGACTGGAGATACAACCACAAAAGTGAGACAGTACTTGCTATCAAGAAGGTTATGGTTTACTGGGAGGATACAGCATGTTTACAGGATATGGACAAAATGCTTTTGAGGCAGTGGGGGAGCCATAGCACTAATAGTTGGGGGGATTTGGGAACAGCCTCTCATAGCAACTGGTACTTGAGTTGAACCTTGAAGGGAGGGGAGGTGGAGGAGAATTATAGACCTGGGAGAGAGAGAAGGAATGTTGTGTATGAGGACCAGTAAGCTGGACAGTTTGATTGGCATTTAGCGTGTAGAGGGGAAGAGTATAGAGCCTAGGAGAGAGATGAGGGCTAGATGTAGAGATTTAGGAGCTCTTTGCATAGAAGTGATAGTTGAATCCATTGGAGCTGATTCTGTTCTGTTTGGGGTTTCTCTATTAAGCAGTAGAAGGAAAGTTTGCCTCTGCTTCTACATAGCACATGTGAGTGAACTAGCGGATGTATATTGTTAGTGCTGTTGGTTAAATTGGCTTGACTTTTTTTGCTCTAATTCTTGTCATTCTTCCACTTGTACTTCCTACTTCTTCTTTGTCCAGATGACTTCACTTCCTTCATATCTGCTTTCAGTAGCCTGTACTTGTGGACCCAGTTCCAGAGACTGACCCCCTGCATAGCTCCTTGTATTTAAGCTGTTGCCCTTTTAAAATACTCTCTTAGGAGGTAAAATGTGCCTAAGTTTGGAGCTTTGATTTATTTGAATGGTATTTTGGAATAGTCTGATGTGAACTCAAGGCCTTGTTTATTTAAAATAGTGTCAAAGTTAGTTCCTGTTGCCTGAGATTTTTTTCATTTCTGTCTTCTAAAATAGCCATTTTACTGTAAAGAAAAGTCAGAGACATAAGCTATTAAAAAATACTCTGCAGTAGACTAGTGTAATGTAATTAATTTGAATTTGAAGACTGCTTTTTGTATTGGCAAGTAAGCAGGTACTTAGCACGCTGTTTCAAGGTAAGCAAAGGTAGCAAGTACTTAGCACTTAGTACTCCATCAAACCATTGTTGGGGAAACAGAAGGTATGAACTCCTGTCTTCTGTTAGTAACAGGAAGGGGTTGGCTGAAACAAGAGGGACAGTCAGAATTTCTTGGGACAAGAATCTGGTGGCACAAGCTGAATTTCCTGAGAACTTGTGGTGGCTTCTTCTGAAGAGGAGCCCAGGAGCCTCCTTCCCCTGCCCTCAGCCCTGGCTGGATAAGGTGATTCTGATTTTTTAAATGAGCTGCAGAAGACTGAGGAAGTATGACCAGGATGCTAAGACTTTGTCTGTTTGTGGCTTGGTTGAGCCTTGAACAGAAATTGTGAAGGATTTGAGATGGACTAGACACTGCGAGCTCCAGTATGGAGCAGGAACTGCCTGGAGAACTGGACAAGGACCTGGGAGCTGTCTGCCTCTAAATCCAGGTGACTATTTGGTGAATTTAGGTAGGAGCTGGGACCATGGAAGGGGATCCAGGGAATCTGAGAGACCACCCCCAAGTCAAGCTGAAAGAAGACTTTACTTGGATACTATATACTGACTGAGGAATAGTAAATTTACTATTGATCTAGGGGTGGAGGGTCTGTGTATTTTCTAATGGTTGTACTTAGTGATTAATGATACTTAGTAATTGATTGCTGAATAAGTGACTGAGTTTAACTTAGTTGCCCCGTGAGTGGAAGACTTTGACTATTGTACTTTGAGATGACTGAATGACTGAGTAAGGAGGCAGACTTCTTTAGGGATACCAGAAGATTGTTCAAAACTTTGTGGCTGCTATGGTGGAAACAATGTGGCCATTTTAATGATAAGCTGTTGTGAATACTACATTGTGATTTTCTGTGATAAGTTGTAATATTGTTAATACTGTACCTTGATTTTCTGTGAATGTTTTCCTGTGATTTATTATGGAATAAATAAAGTGTTCACTATACTGTATAATCAGAACCTTAAAAGCTGTTCACAGTAGCATTCTTCTGGAAAGCTGCTCGTGCATGGCATTACAACCAGTACTGATGGGATCTGGAATGCTTATGTCTGTGACATCAGTTTGTGAAACCAAGTTGTAAAATCACATTTCCCCCCAGCCTAAAAGTCTTTTCCCTGAGCCAGCAGTCTGCCTAGCTACAGTTCATTAATTGTTTAGCCATACCTATGAATACATCACCCAAGCAGTCAAACAAACCCTTTAGTTTAGAGAAATGCATAGTCCCTTTGTTCTAAGTGTCCAGCTGCACCCAAAATCCTTGAATACTCTATCAGAGAGATAATTCCCTCTCAACTTGGCACCTCCTGAAGTCCCAGTCAGTCTAGCTTCCAAACTTGGCACCTCCTGAAACAATCAAGCCTACCCTCCCAACATTCAAAGAGACCTTGATGAGTAACAGACTGGACATATCTCAGTCATCCCTGACCACAGGTGACCTAGTGACGGGTCAAGGCAAAAACCATACCTCCTGGTAGGCCCCCTAGGCTACCTCCCAGTGAATTATGGGCAATATGCCTGCGCAGATGCCGCAAAAAGTACATGTCCCTTTAAGCACTAATCACTCCTAAACTCCTCCCAAGGAGGAGTTACACACCTTACTTAGCATAATTAACCTCTGACTGACAGCTTTTATGGGTTTATATTAGGCCTTAGGCTCCTGTAAACTCCCAGGTCATCCTTAACCTTTTCCTGCCTGCTGCAAAGTCAGCATAACGATAAACTTTTACAATCCTCCTGCCAAGATTGCTCGTGCCTGGGAATTCTTTCAGACTAAAAGAACCCTCAAAGGATCTCTTAGAAATCCATCTCCCTCTCTCCTTCATCAGTACTAGTGTTAGTACTGCCCCTCTGCTACTTATTTGGTTTTTTAGCGATTTTTTAAAAAAAATTTAATTTTTCCTTATATTAAATTCTTTTATTGCTATATTATTATTTTACCTTTTTTTCCAGATATATCCTTCCCTCTTTATCAAAAAGGTTATGTTTTTAGAAATTTTACTTATCTCCTTACCTGCATACCTCTCGTTGTTCCTCAGTTTCTTTATCCTATTAGTGACCTGCTTTGATTGCTAACCTGTAGGTCTTCTTTAATGTAATCATCAGGAAATGCAAATTATAGGTTACTACATCAAAGCTAGAAGAAACCTCTGAGGTCTTCTAGGCCAGTTTCCTTACTTTATAGATGCAGAAAGTAGGATCAGGAGAGGAGAAGTGATTCACCCAGAGTCACACAAGTAATAAGTGGCAAAGGTAACATGAACTCAGGTTACAGAGTTGTGTGGGTCAGAAAACCTCACTTACCCAAATCAAAGGAATGTAGAAGAGAGCTTTGGGTAGACAGGAATATTTATTCTTTTAAAAATACCCTGGGGTGGGGAGAGACCCCTCCCCACCGCATGTCCGAAGAAAAAGAGAAAAGGCCCCTCCAGGAGCCCTCTTTTAAAAACCTGAGAGTCATAAAAAAGTCATAAAAAAGTACATTCTTTTGGTCATACCCAACTTCTATTGGGTGAGAGCGAGGGTATAGACTCCGCGCAGGGAAAGTCAAAGGTGTTTCGGACTTCTCATTGGAGGAGGGGTGGAGTCTCGTTTTGGCGTGAATTTAAACAAAGAAAAATTTGTCCCTGTCCCACTATCCTCTGCTTCTGCTTGAGCAAAAGGTGGGGCGCACAGTCTTACGTAAAGAAGCAACTCCCGTGGGATTTTGTCCTCACTGTATTCCCAAACAAAAGTTCTGGTCTGCATTCTGGTAATTAAATGAGACCGGTCTGCTTCTAGCCCACTCTAAACAAAAGTTCCGATTTGCATTCTAATACTACCTTTTTGGAGAATTCTCAACTTAAAAGCTTTCCATTCAGAGTCATGGGGTGTAAGAGTTGGGACTCCAGAGGCCGAATGCCACCTGTACACAGAGCACCCACTAACAACCCGAAAAGGGACTGAAGATCTCAGAGGAGAGGTGACCCGAGACCTCCTGGGTCAACCCAGTCTACTTTTGGACAGCTGGAATTGATGGGATGTTTTTCCTAACATAAAGCCTAATTGGCCTCTTTGTGATTTCTGCCCTTTGCTCTTGGTTCTGCCCTCTGGGCAGAACAGATGTAATCCCTCCTCCATATGCTAGCCTTACTTCATGATGACATGAACTCAAGGACCTTAAAACCTCTGCTTACTCAGCTTGGACATGCTGTCTATCAGTGACCTTCTTAACCTATGGTGTACAGAACTGGATGTAGCACTTCAGAAGAGGTCTGATGACAGCCTGAGATGAGTTTTTTGGTTTTTGTCATCGCACTGCTAACTTGTGTTGAGCTTGGAGTCCACTAAAACCCCTGGATCTTTTTCAAAACAACTATTGTATAACCATGCTTCCCCAATTTGATACTTGCAAAATTGATTTTTTGTGTATCCAAGTGTAAGACTATATTTTTCCTTATTGAATTTTATCTTAATTGATTCAGCCCAGGGCTCTTGCCAGTCAAGATCCTGGATCTTGATGGTCAGCTTGTGCTGTAAGTCTTCCCTCCCAATTTTGTGTCATATGTAAATTTCATGAGCCTTCCTCTATAGTACCTTTATCCAAGTCATTGATAAAAGAAAAAGGTTAAACATTAAGTGACCTGGATAAGCACATATCCCCCAGTGCTCACCTGTAGACATCCTGTTATAATGACATTGAACCATTCACGTAAGTTCTCTGAAGTCCTCTAACTCCAAATTCAGCCTTTTTTTCATTGCACTGTGCTGCAACATATGGGGTTTCCAAAGTATTGTAATGAGCTTCAGGGTCATTGGCATTTATAGACAAATTTTATGTTTCATTAGGGCACCTGCACTTCTGAAACCATAAGGTAATCTGGGAGCCAGGTGTAGGTATGCTGCTGAGAGGTGAGATGGGATTTTCTATTTGAAGGTTCGTTTTACCAATAAATATGACATGCCCAAGGTCACACATGGATGGTTAGTGGTTGAACTGGTATTGTTACTTGCCTCTCACAACTGCTGTGAGGTAAATGGGGCAAGTGTTATTCTCATTTTACATATTAGGAAACTGAGGCTTAGAGAGTTTGTGATTTGTCCATAGATCACATAACTACAAAGTGTAGAGCTGGGATGAGAACTGAGGCTTTCTTGAATCTAGTATTACAACTATACCATCTGTTCCATTTAGCCCTTTAGATTTGCAGAAGCATACGTATCCCCATTGACATTACATACCTCTTCTTTTAAAATATAACATCAGAGCAAGTAAAACAGGTTTTGGAGTTGGACTGTGGTTTTGGGGTTTTTTTTTTGGTTGATAGTTCATTTTAACATTTCAGTCACTGTCTTTGTGTTGATACCTGAATAATATACCTGGAAATAATACCCGGAAAAATTGTGTTACTCTTAGAGTGATCTTAGCAGTTAAAATTGTAGTCATTCGTGGTATAAAGCATACATACAAAGCACTGAAAATCCCAGGAGAAAAAAGGGCATATGTTTGGACCAGCTACTTGCCCCATGACTAGGAATTAAAGATTTAATTAATTAACTGACTTAATTCAGTAAATTTAATAATGTTTAACTTTTACATCAAAGGATTTCAGTATGATTTAATACTTTTAAAAAAATTTATTCATTTATTTTCTTGTTTACATCACTCATTTCCACGAGATTTTGAGTTACAAATTTTCTCTCCCATCTTTCCCCTACCCACCACCCCAAAACAGCGAACCCACTGTATAGCCTCTCCCCCAATCTGCTGTCTCTTATGTTCTCCCCCATCGCCCCTCTGACTTTCAGGTAGGGCACTACTCTAGTGCCTGTATATCTTAATTCCCAGTTGCATGTAGTTAATAATAATAATATATATATATATATACATATATATTTTTAACATTTGATTATAGAACTTTAAATTCTAGATTCTTTCCTTTCCTCCCTCATCAGCCATCCCCACTGGAAGGACAAGCAATTCAATACAGGCCGCACAGTGGACATATTGTGAGAGACTGATTATATGTCCCTCCTTCCTATCCTGTCCCCACCCTTGTTCTATTCTCTACTCTGTCCCTGTCCCTTTACAAAAGTGTGTACTTTGAGCAACCCTCCTCCCCATCTTTGCCTCCCCTCCATCATCCCACCTCTCATCGCCATCCCCCCTACTCTCCTGTGTGGCAAGATACCCAGTTTAGAGTTTATGTCATTCCTTCCCTAAGCCAAATTCAATGAGATTAAAGTTGACCCTTTCCCTTTTTGCCTTCCTGTTCTTCCCCTCCATTGTAACAATTATCCCTAGCCTCTTCTGTA
>CM053581.1:334985448-335078560 GCA_028627135.1 Pseudochirops cupreus | reverse complement strand
CTTTTTGGGATCTTTTTCCAAGAGGTGATCGGTGAATTCTTTCAAGTTCTATTTTGCCCTCTGGTTCTAAAACATCAGGGCAGTTTTCCTTGAGAATTTCTTGAAGGATGATTTCTAGATTCTTTTTTTGATCATGGCTTTCAGGTAGCCCAATAATTTTAAAATGATCTCTCCTGGATCTGTTTTCCAGGTCAGTGATTTTTCCAATGAGATATTTCACACTGCCTTCTATTTTTTCATTTGTTTGGATCTGTTTAATAGTATCTTGATTTCTCATAAAGCCATTTGCTTCCATTTGCTCCAGTCTAATTCTGAAGGAATCATTCTCTTCATTGAGCTTTTGAGATTCTTTTTCCATCTGGCAAATTCACCTTTTTAAGGCATTCTTCTCCTCATTGGCTTTTTGAACCTCTTTTGCCATTTGAGTGAGTTTATTTTTTAATGTGTTGTTTTCTTCAGTCAGATTGTTGACTCTCTTTTTATGATTTTCTTGCATCATTCTCATTTCTCTTCCCAATTTTTCCTCTACTCCTCTTACTTGGTTTTCAAAATCCTTCTTAAGCTCCTCTATGGCCTGTAAGCAGTTCATATTTTTCTTGGAAGCTTTTGATGCAGGAGTTCTGACTTCATTGTCTTCCTGCCATTCCATGCTTTGATCCTTTTTGTTCCCAAAAAAGGAATCTAAAGTTGGATGGCTGTGCTTGCTTTGCTTCCTTTGCTTGCTCATGTTTTCAGTCAATTACTTGCCTTTTGAGTTCTTTGCCACAATAGAACTCTGCTTGCAGAGGGAAGAGCTTTGTCCCAAATTGCTGGGGGTTTTGTAGCTGCCAGAGCTATTACGAGGGTGCTGTCTCTACAGCCCCCACCAGCTTTGGCTCACTGGTCACACACCTCAGGATGACCATCCAAGAGTGCAGTCCCCATCCAAGCAGGTTAAGGCAAGAGTGCTTAGCCTCTGAATGGTCACTTGGCCCCCCTATGATCTGCAGGCTGGGAGCTCTGAAGCAGCCATGTGGAGGCAGCTGCAGGGCTGCCACACGTCTGTAGCTTCTCGCTTCAGGGGCAGAGGCCAGGCCTCACTCTGTCCCCCCAAATTTAGGAGAGTTCCACTGACTTTTTACTTTGTGTTCGGCATTTATGAGTTGATAATTCTGGAAACTGCCGTAGCTGCTGGTGATCAACTCTCTGGAGTGCACCAGCTACGCCTGGTCTGGACTGCCCTGGGGCTAAATCCTCGGGCTCACAAGGGCCTGGACTTGGCTCCCAGTGTGCTGCCATGATACCTGATCTTCCTGTCTGCCTGCCAGGCTGCCTTCAGTGGGAGATTTGTTTCTCTGTCACTTCATGGGTTCTGGAGCTCTAAAGTTTGTTTAGAGTCATATTTTACAGGCATTTGAGGTGGTTATGGGGGGAGCCATGGAGTTTTCCTGCTTCTATGTTGCCATCTTGACTCCTCCCCCACGATCGTATTGTTCTTGAGATTTTTAGTAGTTAACATGTGTCAGTCAGTAAGCATTTACTGAGCATCTACTGTGTGTTGGGCCCTTTGCTCAGAACTTCCACATAGATGAGGAAATGTAGCGGAGTGATTTCTGCCCTGCACCTGGAGCAAGTGAAGTAAGCATCCAAGCAGGGAGGCCATATTTGAATGAACTCCTTTGGTAGTTAGTTTGGTAGTTAACAATCCAAGAGAAATTTTCCTTCAGGTCAGCAAACTTCTAAGTGACTACAAATGTGTGAAAAGCAACTACTATGTATTTGGCAAAACAGAATGTCCTAACTTAATATTAGATATTTTACATTTTTATTGTTTTTAAAATTCCCTTGTAACATTAGAAGTATTTGATTCATTTTTATCAAGTTTTGTATACCAAATCAAGTCACAATATCAGTATGTGTAGGGCAGCTGAATTATAGGTTTAGCTAATAAACTTGTTCAGAGTAGCTGGTAAATCTTTTCAAATCTGTGTGTCTCGAGATCTGTGATTTTTTTTACAGATTTGATTTCAGTGGAATGTGGTACCCCATCAGAAGTTATAATAACTGAGGGCTATCAATTTGTAAAACTTTCCATTTTAAAAGAATTTTCACTGCATGAAAGAATGATAATGATAGAAGACTTTAAGCAGCCAGCTCTTTATTAATATCTTCTCATACACCCAAATCATTCATATCTTTTTAAGAAATGGAAAGATGACACACAACTATCTAATTGTTTGAGTTAATTGTTCTGTGGCCATTTTTTAAGCTTCAGATTTTGGGACTAATTTAGACTTAATGTCTAACAATTAAAGCTATTCAAAAGTATGTTGAGTAGTCTTGGAAGTTCTGATTCCCTTTCATTGGAAATCAAGGAAGCCTGGCCTAGTGGAAACATCACTGGACTTAGAATTAGAAGACCTGATTTCAAATGTGACCTCATCACTTAAATACCTGTTTGAACTTTGGCAAGTCACTTAACCTTCCTGGGCCTCAGTTTTCTCATCTTTAAAATGAAGGGGTTGGATTAGGTGATCTCTGGGGTCCTTTACAATTCTGATTCTGTGATCTTTCTAGCAAAGGAAGGATGCCCACTTGTTGAGTGTGGTATAGTGAGGATTCTTTTGGCAGTATGGGTTAGACTAGATGACCACTGAGATCTCTTTCAACTCTGAAATTCCACAATTCAGGGTTTTAACCCTTTATATAAGTGGATAAAACCCAGGATTTATTTTTAAATTCCTGTGTCTAGAATGAGTTCCTAGTGTAAGCAGCTGCTATTGCTTTTTTTTGACCTAAGGGTTTAAGACTTGCTAATGTAGATACAGTTAGTTTTGTTCATATCAATCAGAACTAAATCTTGCTTATCTTGCTCCTGAATTCTTGTGGCGTAGGTGAGCATAATTTATTAATTCTCCCTACTATGTCCAAAGCATGTTCTAAGCAGCTGGGATTATCACTGTTTCTCAAAGGAGGAAGCCCTTTTGCCAAGTCATTTAGCTGGAGTCAAGCCCAGGGGAAAAGGCTGTCCTCTTGAACTAGTTTTCCTGATCTTTACCCTCACAACACTACTGAGGAAAACACCCTGGCATGAACCCTGCGGTATATTTTATTTTAATATGTAGTCTTCTTCTCTCTTAGTGTCCAAGATGTATGCAGTGTGACATCAAGTTTGACTTCATAACCAGAAAGGTAAGATTATGTTAGGCAACTGAGACTCCTCATGGAGAGGGAATGCTAAGTGAGCAGTATGTTCATGTTCTTGGTGGAAGATTATTCCTCTGTGTAGACACTGGTATTGTTGGACTTGCCTTTAAAATTCTTTAGTAAAGCCCTTATGCCAGATGATGTGGATAAAGACTATATAGAATATGTAATATAATTACAATATATTATATTGCATATTGTATATAAATAAAGAATATATAAATATATGTATATATTATGTGTGTGTATGCACATATTTTTATGTACACACATACAGAGGCAGCGAGGCAGCTCAGTGGATAGAGTACTAGGCTTAGAGTCAGGAAGACCTGAGTTCAAATCTGGCCTTAGATACTTACTACCTGTGTGACCCTGGGCAAGTCACTTAACCTCTATTTGCCTTAATCCACTGGAGGAAGAAATGGTAAACCACTCTAATGTCTTTGCCCAAAAAAACCCATGATCAGTATTGGTGTGATTTGGTCAGTGGGATCATGAAGAGCCTGACACAGTTGAACAAATAAAGACTATGTCGTGGTATAGAGTTTGCTCATGGTGCTGATTCAGATCATGCAAATGAAAAAACTGTTCAGGTAGCCAATTCTGAATCCTCGGAGTTAAAAACAATTATTGCAGATTTAAGTGGTGCTGTCCTCCTCCACGTGTGGGAGTTATCTTAATTATCAGTCAGCAAGCTTTTTTAAAGTGTCTGTTCTGTGCCAGGCACTGCTGAGTGCTGAGCATCCAAAGAAAGGCAAAAAAGAGTTCCTGTTCTCAAAGGACTCCTAGGCTTACGTTTTTAATTTCATGTTTATCTGCATCTCTGGGAGTAAAGATGAAATGCTATTCTATTTGGAACAGTGTTATCACTTATTTCTTCTTTACTTGGCTTCTGTGTATTTTATGTAAACCTGAACCCCAGGAGGGTTAGTAAACAAGAGTGTGATATAGGGCCTTATGTTTGGAGGCAGAGGACCAGGGTTTGGATACTAAGCTTTGCTCCTTGCTTAGGGACCTTACGGGTCATAAATTGTTGTCCCTCCTTTGAGTCTTACTTTTGTCATCTGTAAAATGAAAGGGCTTGAAATCCTGTTAGATTCTAAGTGGTAATGAAAGGTCCTCATCTGGGTCATCTCTGTGGCTGTGCAGGACTAGGAGGCAGAGGGTAGAACTGGGACTAGTGGGTGGGAATTACAGGAAGGCAGATGTTGACGCTATACAAAGGAGAATGATTGGAACTGTCCAGATTATGAAAAAGCCTATTTCTTGAAATACTAAGTTCCCTGTCACCAGAAGTCTTTTGAACTGAGAGATAGAACAGCTCCTTAAGTATTAGGGTTGCTGTAGAGGGGTTCCTATATGGGATGGCAGATTGGACCCTATGACTTTTAAGGTTCTTTCCAAATTTAAGATTTTGCAATTCAGATTGAGAGAGCCATCTATCCTGGACACTATCTCTTATACACAGGAAGAGAAAGTACTACTTTTGTAAGCATTTTCATAGACCTTGGAGCAAGAAGGGAACTTCGTGATCATCTAAAGCAGCCCATTCATTCTATAGCTGAGAAAACGAAACCCCAGGGAGGGAAGTGACCTGTTGGACGTCATTATGGTGGTGAGCAGCAAAGCCGGATTAGAACGTCTTGCTTGCCTAGGCATAATGGGCTTCAGGCCCTCGTTAATTTTCATCTTCATGACTGACTTTTACCGTAAGTGTGATTTTTAAGAGGTGGCTTCTGTTTTTATACAGCCATTTGGATAGCTGATAAAGCCATCAGGGTCGGCATCGACGATGGCATTTTCATCATTTGGTGCTGAAGGAGTTAGCTTTTGCCTTCTATGCATTTCATCTCTACACCTCCACCACGTATTCCATGCTTTTCCCCATCCCACTTCTGACCTCTTGGTTTTTTGCCCAGCACCATTGTCGCCGCTGTGGGAAGTGCTTCTGTGACAAATGCTGCAGCAAGAAAGTCCCCTTGCCTCGGATGTGCTTTGTGGACCCTGTACGACAGTGCGCAGAGTGTGTGCTCGTGTCCCAGAAGGAAATGGAGTTTTATGACAAGCAGCTCAAAGTGCTCATGAATGGTGAGCCTTCTTTTGGTGTTTGCTCTGAAAGGCTTGAATCCTCAGTGTTATTAAGACCAGAAAATGAGTGTCTGTATGTTTTGTGTATTTCCCTTTCTTATACTTTCTTCCTTCATTTTTTGCTTTGTTCAAAAGCTGTTGCTGAATTCCCTCTTCAGAAAGACATGTCTTAAAATTGTTTTGTTTTATTGCTATTGCATGTGGAAGGGATTATAATGGGACCTCATCATAGTGCTGCCTGCTCCAAAGACAGTTCTTTTCCTGGATATATAAAAAAATTCCCCCACCATGGATCACCTTTTGACTACAGCAGATGCCCTTTGAAATGTAGGCTTTTACAGAATGAGCAGTTGTCAGTGAGTTATCATCTGCATTGTAGATCCCATTGCATTAATTTTTCTTCTAAACTTTCCTATTTCTATTGAGAGAAGCACCATCCATCTTATTACCCAACTTCATTCATGTCCACGTCATCTTTACTCTTCATTCTTCCTCTTTTCACACATCCAGTCAGGTTCTAAATATGGTGATTTCTCCAGAACATCTTTCATATCTATGTCCTCCCTTTAGTTCAGGCCCCTGTCACCTCAGCTGTTGAAATAATATCTTCCTAGTTGACTTCCTTGTTTTATTTCATTCTCCACAATCTGCCAAAGAGATGTTCCTAAAGCCATGGTCTGAACATGTCATCATTACCATTTTCGGCAGACTCAGGTAGATCCTATTGGTGCTAAGACCAAATGTGTTTCATTGTTATCTCATCCTTTAAAAACGTCTTAGTTGTAAAATTAATATCCATAATTGTTAGTAGAGTAGTATGTGTATATAATGTATAAGGATAGGCATGGGAAAGTGTGCCCAAAAATTTTTGCGTGATTAAAAAGATGTGGAGACTAGTGTTCTAGGTCAGAAGTGTCAAACAAGCATCCCACGGTGTGAACCAAACCAGATTGAAATGTGATGGGAAATATTTAATGCAATTAATAGAATTACAATAAAACATAGTGTTAATATGTGGGTTTCTAAATCAATATGAACCCACAGAGATCATTATGTATAGTTTAGTGGCCCCTTTTCTGTTTGAGTGTTCTAGTGCTCACCAGTGTTCTAGGTAACCAGTCATTTAACCCTTTAATCATGGGACACTTAGGGACTACTGAGGTGCAGAAGACTATCCGTGCTCAAGTGTGCGCACACATACACACACACACACACACACACACACACACACACACACACAGCTGAGGTGGTGTAGAACTGATTTCCTGCAGGCTACCTTGGGTGGCCATTTCTGACTCTTCTTTGGGTGACTAGCTTCTTCTTCTGATCCCACTGTTAAGCATTCAGTCCAAGGAGGTCAGTGATAAAAAGAAAGGTCACATATACACCAAAGCATTTTTTTTTTGGAGGAGGGAAGGCAAGGCAGTTGGGACTAAGTGACTTGCCCAAGGTCACATGGCTAGTAAGTGTGTCAAGTGTCTGAGGTCAGATTTGAACTCAGATCCTCCTGACTCTAGGGCAGTGGTTCTCAACCTTCCTAATGCCGCAACCCTTTAATACAGTTCCTCACATTGTGGTGACCCCCAACCATAAAATTATTTTCGTTGCTCCTAAATAACTGTAATTTTGCTACTGTTGTGAATTGTAATATAAATATATGATATGCAGGATGTATTTTCTTTGTTACAAATTGAACATAACCCACAGGTTGAGCACCGCTGCTCTAATCTGTATCCCACTTACCATGAAGGCTATTTCAAATCTTGTCATTTCTCTAGAAGCCTTCCACTGGACTCACTCTCCTCACTTGTTAACTGTATAACCCTGGGCAAGTCACTTAACCACAATTGCCTTCCCCCACCCCCTCCAAAAAATATATATATATACATATATATATATATATATAGCTATCTATCTATATCTATATCTATGTATCTATCTATCTCTATCTCTATCCCTATCTCTATCTCTGTCTCAATCTCTCTCTATCTCTATTCACCGCGCCACCTACTTGCCTAAAGTGTTTTTAACATCACTTTTTATAGCAAAGACCTAGAGACAAAGTGGATGTCTGTTGATTAAGGAAATGGCTAAGTGAATTGTGGTGCATAAATGTAGTATTTCAGTGCTGTAAAAAGTGATGAAGGCAGAGAAGCATGGTAAGACTTATGAACTGACACAAAGGGAAGTAAGCAGAAACAGGAAGAAGGTATACACGATTAAGATACTGTAACTGTAAAGAGTAACAACAAAAATCAAAAGGGAAGGCTAGAAAATGATAATAACCAAGAGATAGGAGAAGACGTCTCCTACCATCTCTGTAGAGGTGGAGACCAGCAGTGGAACAGGGTACGTTAGAGAAGACTTGGTTGACAGCATTATTTTTGCTGAACTGTTTTTTCCCTCTTCATGATTCTTTGTTAGAAGGATTATGAGAATAAAAGTGTCTTGATAATGAGGACTGTCATTTTGGCCTTTGGCTCTTATCTTTGCCCCCTGACATAGTGCATGGCAGGTGTTTAATGAATGCACCCCCAGTATCATGTGCCTGGCACATAAGAGGTGCTTAGTGAATATGCCGACCAGTATAAATCTATGGTTAAAGAAGGATGGTTCTGTGTGGGAGGGGAGAGAGATTTTGGGAAGTACAGATAATGTAAAAACAAAAGATGGAAACAAATACAATTTTTAACTTTTGTCATATATTAAATATTGATTATTTCACTAAAACCTTAAATTTTATTTGATCTCTTTATCAGATAACTTACAAAGTAAGGTAGAAGAGCTATTTTAAAATGAAAACTTAATAGGATATCTACCTCTACTGAAGCATCTGGGATATAGGATATTTCCCCGCTATCATTTGCCTGACAAAAAAGGAGAAAGAATTGCTTTAAGAGCTAATAAGCTTATAAGTATTTTCTTTTAAATTTCTTTCTGTTTCAAGGAGCTACTTTCTGTGTAACACTAGGAACATCAGAAAAATCTGAATTGATGGTCTGTCGCCTTTCGAATAATCAGAGGTAAGAAATATTGGTGTTTTTAGAGTCTATGTGGTATTCTGTATCACCTTGCCCAATCCACTTAGTTCCAAATTCGGTGAGAAAACTGAGGCTCTGAGAGATCATGAAATCAGCATAAAGAGTTAAGTCAGAAGTCCTGGGTTCTAATTCTGACATGTATTACCAGCTGTGTGACCTCAGGGTCACTTCTCTGAATATTAGTTTCTTTTTTAAAATACTACTTTAATACTTGAAGTGATTGTGAAGAAATTACTGGGCAATAATAACTTACTTCATACAGTTTCAAGTTTGCAACAACTCTAATAGGTAATACAAGAAGTAGTGTCTTGTCTTAACAGCTAAGAAAGCTGAAGATGAGAGACATGAAGTGATTGGCCAGTACTAGACAGTGGGACACCGTTTAAGTGTCTGCCTCCCACCACTACACCACACTGTCTCTTCTGTCAATCTCAGAAGCACTTTAACTTGCCTCCTAATCTGGGTACTTTCCATTGTGTTTAATTACTGTTAACATGTTGGATCCAGTCATTCCTTAAGATGAAAATTTAATCATACATTTCTCGTGTCACCTGCTTCTTACTAAGAACATGTAACATTTAGGCAACATCCTCATCAAATTGTGAGTCAAGTTCTGGTTGCAGGGTGTCACTGGCTATAAGCTCAAACACCAAATGCTTCATAGCATCTGTACCAGTTTAGATCTTCCAGTCTTGCCAACACACATGTATTCACGGTTTTCCAGCCTCATCCTTTGCCTTCACTTTTTTTCTGTCTTGACCCAATAAAGAACAGGAAAATTGAAAATTGGGGTTTGGGGAAAGAGTATTAGGGGGGAAAAATTTAAAGTTAGCGTAAGAAGGACTGGTAAAAGCCCTGGCTTAACCTCTCTGAGACTCAGTTTTTTTTCCATATAGAAAACAGGGAAGATAGCACTTGGAATACTTGCCTCATAAGATAGCGATATATTTTGTACTGGAAAGCACTGTAGAAATGCATGTCATCATAACAGTAGTAGGTGAGGTATGTTAGAAAGAGCCATGGATTTGGGAGGTGATAGTGATGTTTTTAAGTATTTTTGATATTTCTATGAGCCAGCTGTCTCCCTGTGTTAAAATGCCTCTTTGCAGTCTTCAGAGCTCTTCATCGTGGCTAATTTGGCTGCTTTAGACACAACAGTTCTTTCTTGCATTTGGGTCTTTGTGTTTAGAGAGATTAGCAATGGTTCCTATAACTTTTCCTAAGTTACTGTGGTTCAATTTTAATAGCATAACTTCTTGATGGCCCATGAATTATAGTTACTTAATCAGTTCCTAATTGTTGGGGACCCCATTTTACCTCATAAGCCCAAACTTAAATCTATCAGAAGAGAGCTTAACACTTTGATTCTACTGTAAGGAACTTGTTTCATTCAAAGACCAAATATTACTCCAAGGGGCCGCTTTAAGCCACAGACTCACCATAATAAAAACCACATCATTATATATGGCCATACAGAAAGGTCATTCAGATCACAGATTTCCTGTCCCTAACCTGAACTGAGAAGGTGCAGTTTGGGGAGGTAAGGGTGGGCATACTATTAAAAGTATAGAGGACTATATGATTTAGAATTGGAAAGAACTTCAGAGATTCAGCCTCCATTCTGTTCAGACTGGGAAGCCCAGAAGTCAAAGCCTCAACCGAGGTTGCTTAGGTATCAACAGCTAAAGTCTGAGTCCAGGCTCTTCTCACCACCAAACCCACTGTTCTTTTCACCTGCCCTGCCAGCTTTTCATTGTATGTGACCAGGGAGGGAGAAACTTCTGATATCATCTTATATACCAAGGTTGTTAGACTGTATTCTACTTTTGGGTAGAATCTTGTTACCCAGAAGCACTACTGAAAACATGCAGCCTTCACAGTTAATACACAAGGAGTAGTTACCCAAGAATGTCAGTGACTACTACAGAAATATGAGGAAAATTGGCTTGATTTGAAAAAACTTTGTATTTTTATTCTCTGCAGATACCTGTTTTTGGATGGAGATAGCCATTATGAAATTGAAATTGCTCAAATTTCAACTGTCCAGATACTAACTGACGGCTTTACTCCTGGAGGTGAATGTTAATTTCAAACTGCTGATGAACAGAATTTTGTAATGTTTATAGAATACACATTCTTGAATGAAAACCGAGCCTTCTATTCATGCCCTTTAAAAGGCAACAGAATAAAGACATTTATCTTTTTACATAACCAAGCTGAAACATGGATAGGCTTTAGAAGTCCATTGCAGTCTTTAGGGGGGAAAAAAGTTCAGGCTTCCATGGATTCTGTTGATTAGTCCAGTTAGCAAACACTGAAGTACTTTGGTATTTAATTTTCCTTTGGCTAAGTCCTTCGTTGTTCCATTTCATTTTCCATTCATTTACAATTGAGACTGGAGCCCTAAGTGCATCAGATCCTCATTTCTCAAGGAGAAGGCTTTGGTTCATGATGAGATTTCTGAATTGGGGCCTGAATTTCTCACATTCCCTTATCTGTTTTCGTGTGTTTGGATAATATTTGGTTTAATTAGATCTAAATCTTTTTCCCATTTATATTTCATTCTTCATATTATGCCCCTTTTTATTTGAAAATTGTCAGCATTTGGGACTTGTGAAATGGGTAGGTCAACAAATGCATGTAACTTAACCAGCCTTGCTTTCTGTTTTCTGACGGGTCTCTTGATTACTCTTTCTTCTCACTGCCTGCCTATCTTCTCGATGTAGAAAAAGATATTCACACTTATACCAGCCTCCTGGAGAGCCAACACATTACTGAAGGTCAGCACTGTGAATGTGAGCCTCCATCCCCGCAGCATGCTTTTGTGATCTCCTTCCCCCTCCCCAGCCCCACTTCCTTCTGTTTCCTGGGGATGATCCATACAAGTTCTGTGTGCAGTTACATTTTAATTCTCTTTTCTGAGTGAGTTTGAGAAGGTTGTTATCTAGATTGTAATTATTTAGAAAGAGTGGAACTTAAAACATTGATTCCCTTCTTCTCCAAAAATGCCTGCTGAATATTTGTCCTTTGCAAGGTCCTGTTTGGGTCTCTGTTGTGCTGAACAGCTCCCTGCCTATCTCTTCCGCACTGCCCTGTGGGGTTCTCTGCTGCCCAAGGCACCTCACCATGGCCCTTTACCCCTTTTTCCTCACTTTTCCTTCATCTAGACTTCTCCTCTCCTGCCTCCCATCACAACCTAGCTTTCTTGTGTCCCTCCTGCTCTGCAAATTAGATGTTGGATGTTGATGTGTTAGCCCAGACAAGGAACACTCAGGGTAGGAATTTTGCCCTCTGGTGGACAGGTCACAGGATCGTAGGATGCAGAATTGAAAGACATTTTAGAAGTCATCTTATCTAAGCCCTTTACAGATTGGGAAAGAGAAGGCCAAAGCGGGGCTCTCTGTGACTCTGACCAAGCTCCAAGAGGAAGGTCCTGCCTGGGCTACAATCCTCAGGGTGGACCGTAGGGTACATGGACAGGCCGAAGCTATGGATGAAAAATTTGGCCCCACTTTCCCTTCTGTCTTTTCTCCATTGGAATTAGGTCTAGAGATAGGAAAGTGGGTATTGCTGTAGGCCTGGGCAAATGTAAGAGCTAGAATCCATTGCTTCATCTTACAGAGAAGGAAAGTAAGGCCCACAGAAGGGGAGAAGTGTGTCCAGGATAGTACGAAGTTCTGTTGTGATGTAAAAGTGGTGCTCAGCCAGCCAGAATCCGTGTTTCAGCAATAGGGACTAGCACCACCTGGTGGCTGTTTTTACTTTATTTATATTTTCATATATATATATGCTTTCTGAAAAAAACCAAAAAACCAACTGTAGAAGAACAAAAAGAGAACCTAGGAAGAAACAGCTGTAGTCTTGTTTCTGACTCTCTAAAACCAGTGCTTGAGGGCAGCAAAAATCCAGGTAGCCAGAAAAAAGCTCCCAAAGGAGCTTTTCCCAGAGAAGTAAGATTTAAAAAAAAAAAAAAGATGCACAGGAGGGGAACACATTTTCCTGGTTCAAGAAGACAGGGCTCTATTACTTTTTTCGTATCTTTGCCCAAAATCTGAAGTATTTTTACCCCCTCTCTAGGGTTTCAAATAATATTCATTAATTTTGTTAATGGAATTCATATTTTAATTCAGTTCTCAAGGGTTTATTGCAGCAGAAATGTTACTGTTCCAACAAGCTAGGAGCCGTCCATACCACACCAGGGTCACAGATTTCTTCCGTGTGCTGGGGCCTAGGGAATTGGCCAGTCAGAGAGTCAGGTTGTGCCCCAGAAAGCAAAATGAGATTCCTTCTGTGCTGAGGTCTTTTCTTTGTCCAGTCTTTTTCAAGGTAAATTTGCTACAGCTGAGCTAATGTATTATGCTCAGTCCGGGCCAGCAGTTTAAAGCACGGCAGTTTAAGCACTTGGGCAAGACCATTTTGTTGCCTAAATTAGTGTCTTAGTAGTTGTCGTCCCCACCCTACCAATACTGAAACTTTCCGTTTGAAGGGAATAGCCCTTAAATGAAGCAGATCATAAAAGTGGGCTAGTGGCTATCTAGACATGGCAGAGGTGCAGATATGGAGGGTGTCATGAAACTTGGTGCTTTCTGGGGATTTTTTTTCCGGTAAAGTCATAGAATCACAGGATTTTAAAGTTGAAAAGGACATTGGCCATGGGGCCTGACCAGCCCCTGAAAGGAATTCCTACCCAGACGAACCCAACAAATATTCATTCACCATCTGCTGGAAATTGGGAGTGTACCTACCACCTCTCAGAGCAAGCCATTCCTTTTTTGGATCTTTCCAGTCACGTTTTTCTGTGTCAGGCCTTCATTTTTGCCTGTGCAGTTTCTACCAATGGCCCCTAGCTCTGCCTTCCATGACTGAATGAAACAAGTTTAATCCCTCTTACAGAAGTCCTTGAGACTAAAAATAGTTGTCCTGTCCCCTTTGTCTTCTCCAGACTTTTGACTGTTCTTTATATGATATGCACTCACGGGCCTTCAGCATCATGCTTACCCTCCTCTTCGTACTCTCCAGTTTTTTGATGTCCTTAAATTGTGACACCCAGAATTTAACACAGAACTCCAGATGAGTCTTGACTAGGGCTTTCCTTATCCCTGGAATGTGACCCAAGATGTTAGCTTTTTTGACTACCACAGAATTCCTTCTTTTCCAGTGAGATTTAGCTCTGTGGCTTTGCATTTTGGTGCCAATCAGTTCCCAATATCCAGGCCACCAGCCAGGGGAAAAGAGTGTGTATGATCCAATTCATTTCATCCTAAAAGTGCTTCTGTCAGGAAGTTGGGCCTGTTCCATCTTGTGGGTTTTAAAGAAGTGTC
This sequence comes from Pseudochirops cupreus, assembly GCA_028627135.1. Taxonomy (NCBI): domain Eukaryota; kingdom Metazoa; phylum Chordata; class Mammalia; order Diprotodontia; family Pseudocheiridae; genus Pseudochirops; species Pseudochirops cupreus. The sequence continues at coordinate 335,064,924 of CM053581.1, read as the reverse complement.
TTAGCTTCAGAAGCTTCATCTAAGTGACTTTGGGGTCCTTGCCCACCATAGAATTACTAATTGCTAAAGAGAGCAGAGAAGAATGGAGTTCAGGTAGGAAGGCAGGGCAAATGCTGCCATCTTTAAACTATCCTAAATCCAGAAATGATTGTACAAAAAGGATGCTAACATTAGTCCATGTCAAAGGGGACAGCTCACCAGACTAGGTAAGCTTGGGTGGTTGGGGCCTTCCACTGAAATAAAATAGAACTTCATTTGTGTGTTTGCAGAGAGCCTCATAACCATCATCTGACATCTTTTAGGCTACTAAGAAATGTCTAGGGATGGTAGAGAGATTTTTGGGGGGAAGAAGAGCAAATCTTATGTTCTAGGAGTAGCATGAAAGGCCTTCCTTCTATAGAAGGAACAAATTCAGCCTTTACTTTGAACAGGTAAGAGGACAGCCATGTTGCGACATTGTCTTGAGTTAAAGGGTCCCACACTTAATAGATGCCAATTAAGGAAGGGCCTTCTGTCTTTTCCTTTTCCAGGAGGCAGTGCTCGAGCCACTGGTATGCTTCTCCACTATAAGGATCCAGGGGCTCAGGATGTGACCCAGATGAAGTTCACTGCCAGCGAAGACTCTAACTCTAACAAAAAGCAGTCAGCCACCTGGTTAGCAGCCATGCACAAGGTACTTGGTAAAGCTCTCACTTCCTTCCAGCTGGCTAGCTGGTGCCCAACAGAAGGTTTAAGAGGGTTATACAAAGCCCTTTGGGGAAAGTTGCATTAAAAGAATACTTTCTCCTAAAGCACCCCTTCCAAGTTGGTTAAAATTAGATTTTCCAATTATCTATTTAATATAAAGGAGATTTTCCAAACCAAAGCTAGCTGTCATGGACTTTACTATCTGATTAATTAGGACTTAATTAGGATTAAGGGAAGTCTTCCTCCTGGTTAGAGCTTAAATCATTTTGGTGTCCAGAGGAGAGAGTGGCCTGCCATATCTTAGCAATTGTTGGAGTTTAAATCAGAAGCAGTAGCTGAGTAGCTGGAAGATGAAGTAGTTAATTCTGAGCAGAGTAAACAGGCTTTCCATTCTGCTAGCTAGTCACAAGACAGCTGCCCACCCTGATTCTTGCTTACAAAGAAATAGGCTAGTTGAGAATTCATTGAATCAGGACAACCCAGGTCTCATTTAAAATCCTCTTCTAAATGATAAGGGCAAGGTCCCAGGTCTCTAGTGGTTTTTAAAAATTCAAAGTCCAGTTGATCCAGGAAGGCTCTTGCTCAGTAAAAACAAGTGTTTCTCTATTCATTTCAAAAGGAAAATGGAACTTAATCTGATACTTTCAAAGTTTTGTTTGTTTTTTGGGGTTTGGTTTGGGGAAAGGGGGCAAAGGAATAGGGTGAAGGCAGGCACCCCTCTTGTAGAGCAAATCTGATGCTAGTCATAGCCATGGGAACAAAGCTGGCCTTGTTAAGACTTTTATTTGCCCTAGGTTTTTTTTTTAAACACTAATGCATAAGAAAACCACAGGTAATAATTGTTGTTTTGTTTTTGGCAATTAAGTTCTTCTAAAGATACCCGAGTCCCCAGTCACAAACTTACAAGAATATTTGTAACAGATCTCATGTCCATAAGCACTCTCCTTCATTGCTAACATGCTGGCAGTGTTTTATTACCCCCATCTTTACCAGTGAAAAAATTAAGTCTCAGGGGAAGCTACTTGCTTAAGCGTATACACGTGTTTAACTGTAGAGCTAAGATCTGAAACTATGTCTTCCTCCTGACCCCCCAAGTCTGTCTCACCCATTCCAGCCTCAGTGTCCTTAATTTGTCTTCATATTTCTTTGAGCAGCTAGTACCAGAAGGCCTTACCTACTAGACACATAGTAGATTTGTTCAATGACCAGAAGTACATTGTCTGAGGCGCTCGAAGCCACCAAGCCTGGGCTGTCCTAAAGCAAGTAATCATTCAAGGGCCCAGCCCCCAATGCTCTCCTTATAAAGCATAGGAAAGGAAGCTCAGAGCCATCAAGTCTATGCCCTCAATTTAAATGTGAGGAAATTGAGTGACAGAGAGGAGAGGTGATCTTGTCCCAAATTATCTGTGAACCCAGGGCCACTGAGTCCAAATATACTGCTGCCTCTTGTCTTTTTCTTTTTTTGGTGGGGGAAGGGAGGGAGGAATATTTTTTTGAATAAAATACCGAAGTATTGATTGGGCTCTGAGACAGGATCTGAATATGCTGGTCAGTAGTAATAATTCCTTAAATGGCACATTAGTTTGCTGCTGTGTATAGGTGAAAGTTATACATTGCCTAAATCAGTTCACTTATATATGAATAGGCTGAGGTTCTGCATTCAACTCAGGATTGATTATGGCAACTGCTTTTCTATGTTATATTAAGCAGATTTGGTTGCTACACCAAAGAACATGGAGAGAGAGCGATATTACCGATGCTTAGTGTTGCCCTTCTGGCTGCTGATGCTTCTGACCCAGGAGTCAGCTTAAGCACCTTGGTTATCTTTATTTTTTTTTCTTTGCTATTGATACAGGCAGCCAAACTCCTCTATGAATCCCGGGACCAATGATCATGGAAGTGTTTGAGAAGCTCTATCTATGAAGCTTCCTGTATGTTCATAGCCGATTAATTCTGTAAGTGCTGGGACATGCAATCAGTGTTTGGAAAAACCTAAGTGTTCATTGATCTAGTGCAATATGTATACAGTTTATTAATGCTTTAAATGCAGCTTCACATTTGACTTTGTAAACTTTATCTCACTGGTACTTATTATGGGCTGAAGGAGAATCTGACCCACCCATGCTACTGTTAAACTATCAGGTATTTTTAGCATAATCTCTACAATGTTTATATAATATATATACTGGGTTTACTAGAGTACTTACTAGTAGATCATTTCAATGTCCTTCTTTTTGCATTCTTATGGGAGTAAATCTCAGGATTTTTGCTTTATATTTGGAGGTGAAATGTCCTGATGACGAGCTATTCATTGCCAATAAAACCTGCCTTAGATTGTTTTATACAATGTTCTTTTATGATGTCACTAATTGGACCTAAACAAACTTTTGATATTTAGTGAGAATAAAGTTTGTAGCTTTTGTGGTCCAGATTTTATACTTTTCACTTGATTAAGATGATTGTACAGCAATTTGTGCATAAGACATGATTAAAAACTATTTTGAAAAATTCATAGCCATGGTCTGGTTTTTTTGCCTTGTAACTTCTAGAGACCTTCGGGTCTTCATTTTACCATTGAGGAAGCTAAAAGCCCAGGAATGGGAGGTGATTTACTCAGTGCCATATAGGTATACAACCCTGATCTTTAAGTCTAAAATTCTTTCCATTACAAAGTGTAACTGTTATTAATATGTAGGAGACTGGGGCTGGGGTAATAACCAAAAATCAATTCTAAGGGAAAAAACTGCCCCATTTGGCAGAAGACAATGTAGAAGAAATTTCTGGCTCCAGGACAAGTGAGAAGAGACGTCAGAGGTACTGCATGAGAACAGATATCGATACATTCAAACCCAAGTCAGGGATAACCATAGTTTATTTGTGCACATTTACATCAGAATTAGCATTGTCAAGGCTCTTAGAAAGAGTGATTCTGTCACATTCATATAGCAAGTTTTTTTCAACAATATCCTTTCACTTTCCATCACCACAATATATATATTATATATATATATATATATACACAGGTAATGCTCGAATGTGGTCAATTACAGCACTGCATCAATTGTTTTTATAGATATATATATATAGATATACATATATAAATTATACACAAGACTTATACATGAAAAAAAATCCTACACTTCTTAATGAGAAACATATTTCCAACATGGCTACAACTCAAAGATAAAATTAAAAAAAATACTTTTGGTTTATAAAAGCATATACATATAGTTCAAACTCCAGTGAAGTGCTTTCAGTTTCCTCTCACCTACAAAACAGTGGACAACATTATTGCATAACTGGCCCAGAATGAGGCAGAGGACTGTTGAGAACCCTGGCAACTGTCCTCCTCCTGGCTCAACACACCCGCCTTTTTACCTCTGTTTAGAATTTCCATCTCACAGATTCATTTCCTTTTTTTCACCACAATGTTTTCAGTGTTAGTTCAGTCCTTCAACTCCTAGCACTGCATCCTTTAGTCACTTACACAAGCTCGGACTCTGCTCAACTATTTCATTCCCATCTATTTGGACGTCCAAATACCCTTAAACCTTGACTTAGTCTGACTCTAGCTCCAGTGTTACTGACTACTTTCTGATTCAGAACAAATTTAAGCTATTAGTATTAAGAAACACATACCAGTGAAAGGTTTTATAAACAAACTTGGTCAACTCAGGAAGTGAGGGAACCTATTTATACTAGGCTCTTCAAATAAATTAAACCATTCATTTAAACTTTTTTAAAAGCTCTTTGACACCAGAGGTCTCAAAGAAATACGAACACTTAAATAAAATCAACAGTGGAAGTGAATGACAGTCTCTGGCAGATCCACAACAAAATGGAAAATAGGATATCAAAATCTACATCTGAGACAGAATGCCTGCATTTTGTAATTAACACTGACAAGTTCCCATAAGAGATCCTTTGGTAAATAAAGTGGGGAGGGAAAAGGGAAAGAAGAAAAGAGGGGCCTCCAGCTTGGCAATCATGATAGCGTTTGCAGGCATCTGTCTTGAGTAGCTAATAGGGAAAGAATGTGTTGTTAACTATTTTAAAAAATTTATTGGCATTAGAATTAAGCAAAATGGGGACTAACTAGGGGTTGAGAGCACAACACATGAAGCTGTAGGAACTCTGATTAAGACTTCATAACCATACTCTGAATGCCAGAAAACTCCATTCTCAATGGCTTGAAGGAATCAGTTTAGCTGTTCTACACAAAGCCAAATATGTTAGCCTCAAAACCCTGGGGCAGTTTTCCAACCATGCCTGGGTGCACAAATGCCTTTTCTCAGCTCTGGATGATGACTGCCACCTAATACTTCTAGAACACTTGATGATGTAAGAAATTCTTTACATACATTTGATTTCGTTTTTGGCAACTAACAACTAGGTTATGGGATTTCTGTTGGCAACAGGGATTGTTTTCAAGGCCTTTTGTTTATTTTGACTTGGTGTAATTGGCAAAATACAGAATTCGTGGACATATAAGTACCATGCATGGATGCTGGCAGATTAGAAGGAAGGGCCTCACTTATAAATTGCAGATGTAGCTTCTGCTGATGAGAGCACCATTAAAATGAGCGTTCTCCAGCTTCCACTCTCTTGGGAGGATAGGTCTTCAGTGACTTCTGGTAGTGGCCAAAGAAACTGCATTTGCTCCACAGGTTCAAGCTAGGGTTCGCTGTCTAGGCTTGATTCGTGGATATAACTGGAAAGAAAGAAAGTTCAATTGGAATAACTGCTGCAGGAATGGAAATGACATTTATTAGTAATTTATTTGACATTTACTAAATAATAATTATATGATATGCAATATAAACTTAATTAACACTAATTAATATCTTGACACATATTAATAAGTGACTTTATTAATAGTGCCTTTAAGGGAACTCGGGGTAGTCAAACACCCTTTCCAAAAAAGCAGAAGCGGCTCCCCCACTGTGTGGCTGAACGCCCTCCCCACAGCACCTGAAACTTTTGGACACCACTGATCTGCAGTTATAGAGATGTGTTACCAGACCTAAAAATGTGCCATAATAAAGCACTAATCATCAAAACAACTGGCTAATGGTTCATGGCTAGAAAAATTGATCAGAATGGATCAGCAAGAGCCAGAAGCAATCAAAACCAGCAGCCTAATCAATGTTTGATATGCACAAGAACATAACTTATTAGGCAAAGAACTTCCTACTGGACAATAACTTCTGGAAAATCCAAAAGAGTAGCTGGGCAAACATTAGGTTTATTCCATATATTACAATACTTTCCAAAAAAGATGTGACCTGAATGTAAAAAGTCACTTTAAAAAAAAGGGACAAAACTACCAAGAGAGAATGCAGACATCTTCAGATAGTTGGTTTTGCACACATTTCACTGCTAAGGCTTACGGAAGAAGTTTTACTCAAATAAGGTGATCCTAAGACAAAGACAATATGAATTATGTAAAATTTAAAAGTTTTTACAGAAACAAAATCAATGCAGATCAAGAAACTCAAATGGGAAGGAAAAAATCTTTCATCAAATGCCACTGATATGGAGTCTCCTATCTTGCAAAATGGGGAAAATGACCCTGCAAAAATGGTAGTAGCAGGCAATTTTGGGGAAGCTGTGAGAGGCCAAGCACCTTAACATAGACAAGGTTGTGAAGTGATCGAACCATTCTGAATGTCAGTTTAGAATTAGCAATAAAGGTATGTCCATTATCCTCCTAAAAGGAAACTGAACTCTGAAATGAGGGGGAAATGGTTTTTAACAGATAACAAAACGTGTAGTCTCCCAGAAAGGCAGGGGCCAGACTACTGGCACAGAATGGACACATCACTGTGTAAAGGGTGAGGGAAGGAAGAACTAGACATCTCAAAATAAGAGTAAAATGCTAGTGATATAAAAGCAAAACGTTACCAAACTGAAAACATCTGAGCTCTCCTTAAAGCTAAACACTGTATCCAGAAACTGTCTTCCCATAACTTGCTCCATTCTCTTAACTTTCTGTCTCCCCATTCCTGTACTGAAGCAGTGGGTAACCAGGCTAAACCAGGCTTCTTTTCTCATCCATGGACTTAACTTATTCTTCCCTGGTAGAACTGTTTTTTCCAAGAAAATGGGCATTAAATGTTGTAGATTTTCTTGTCCATGTTTTTAAAGAGCACTTCCTCTCTTTTAAACTGTTAACATATATGTTTTCCCTACTGGGGCAAAGGGGCTGTGGATTTGTTGAAGAGGACTACAAAAGTTTTTTCCAGAAGCATTTCACATGCGACCCTGAGCCCAGAGAATAATATATTTCGTTCCCTAATCAGCTGAGGCAAAAGGCAGCGCAGAGTAGGAGGAAAAGCATTGGCTCTAGAGACAAAATCTCGAGCTAAACTCCTAACTATACAATAAACTCAGTATGTGTGAAACGGCACCTGTCTGAGCTCCATTTAATCACCTTTAAAATGAGGTGGCTAAACCAGGTGCTCTGTAGGGTACCTTCTGGTTACAAATCCTACAAACTGTTGACCCTTTTTTGGAGGGGAGGATTTGAAGAGGCAGTTTTTGATCATTTTCTTTATGGCTCATGATTTTAGGCCAGGAAAGCAATTTATCCCCTTCTGAAGGCCACAATCAGAGGCTGTGAAAGGGGCTAGAATTGGGAAGATTTCTAAGTCCTCTCCACCCCCCCTACCCAATACTGCCCCATTGGGGTTTCTACATCCCCAGGGCCCCAGGACACCCTAGTAGTAAGGGCCTTTACCAGAGATCAGAATTGGGGTTTTACATTCAATATAGATCCTTTTCTTCTGAATCAGTAACTTGTGGAGACTTTGCAAATCCTGGCTACCTTCATTCCCCTAGGCCTGTTTTATTCCCTATTAGACTATAAACTTCTAGAGGGCAAGAACTCTCTTTTGCCTTTCTTTATATCCCCACAGTTAGCACAGTTCCCCGGCAAGTAGTATGCACTTAATTTGCTTATAAACGATTTGCATTTAAACTCACGGAGGTCAGGAATTCTTTCTCTCAATTTTTCTTTATAAAACCAGCCCTTAGCATGTGTCTGACCCAGTCCTGCTTGATAAATGCTGGCTGATTAATTTCTAAGCATTCCACACTTAGAAGGAGGTGAAGAGAGTGGAGTGGGCTCGTGGGAAGATGATGATTTTCCTCTGTTGGATCTCTGTAAGCAGATGCTAGGTGACCACCTGTCAGATGCTGGGAAGAGGTTTCCTACCTGGCCTAAGGTTCGTTTCAGCTACTGAGCTTTAGTGGACTTTTCTCAGACTTGATTCAAGCTACACTGAGCTAACATGTTTATTGCAATTCCCAGGGGTGCCTATTATGTGGCAGGCACTGTGTTAAATCCTTTTTACAAATATCTTGACTTTCACCTGTGAGGATGATGTTATGATTATTACCATTTTACAGTTGGGGAAACTGAGGCAAACAGACGTTGGGTGATTTTCCCAGGATCACACAACTATTAACAGTATGTGGCTGAATTTGAACTTGAGTCTTGCTGGTTCTCAAGACCTGTATCCGCTGTGCCACTAGCAATCTCCAGGCTGTCAGTTGGAAGAGATTAGTTTTTGTACCGTCTTAGCCCTACAGCGCACTAAGAGTAGCCAGTAAGCCAAAGCTGGCACTATGAGGAGTCCTCCCCAAGTGCAGTGGGCCGCCTGTGGAGGTGGCTGGTTCAGCAGAGGCTGGCTGACCACTCGTAGGCCATGCGGCACAGGGGATTCTTCTGCAGGACATGCACTAGAGAGCTTCAGTTCTGCAGTATATCGAGGGCATAATTCACCCACCAGGCGGTAAGCTCCCTGAGGAAAGGGATAATGTCTGATTGATCTTTGTACCTCCTTCAGTTTAGCACAGGACCTCACACATAATAAATGCACCTACTAAAAGTATATTCCATGAATACTGACTCAGCCTCTGGGGCAGAGAAGACTACAGGAAAAGGAAGGCTATGTAATGTATATGACAAGACACATACTCCCAGGAGGTTTTTAGGCACATAACCCTCTCTGTCCCCAAGGCGAGCCCACCACCACTCGGTTTCATTGTCATCTTTCCGCCTCAGGATGGTGATGGCGTCCCCTTCATGGAATGACAGCTCATCGCCATTCTGAGCTTCATAGTCCCACAGAGCATACACCGCTCCTTTGTTCATCACACCCAGCTTCTCCTGGACACCTGTTAACAAAAAAACCAATGTTAACTACAAGACCAGAGTATCTGAAACACACGGTCTCATCTAGTCAGACTGCTGGATGAATGTGCTTGGGATGGACGGTTCGGTAGTCACACAGGAAACATGCCTGACACCCAGTGCCCACACATGAGCAGTTTGGATCTGATGACTTCATGTAGCGGGCAGGAGTAAGATACAGGCGAGCGAGAGGGGCTCAAATGGGAGTGAGCTTTCTACATCTCAACAATATGTTGAAAAAAAAATCATAAGGGCTGCATCAGTGCTCCTGGGTGGTAGGGACCCTTTACTACTAAGAAGCAAAGGCAGCACATGATGTTAAACCGCAATTCCCTTTACCAAGCAGGAGGGTCAGGACTAACCTCACATTCAAAGCTCCAACACTCTTATCAAGACGTCTGCTGGCCTCAGTGTGGGTCCTAAGTATTTATAAGCCAAGCAGTTTGTTCCCTTCTCGCTTCTTTCCACCTCTGAATATGCACGTAGCTCTCTGAGGGCACAGGCTGTGCTTTATTGATTTCTGGACCCTCCTCTCTGGCCTGCCCCTTGACCTACTCTGTTTCTTCTCAGGCCTGACACCAGTCCTTGCCCGTACTAGGTCCCTAATTTCCATGGGGGCAACCTGAAAGAGTGTATATCTGGGAGAAGGGTCTCAACAAAGCTAGTTAATGCTAGAGAAAAGGTCACTGTTTTGATTCTGCAAGCTGGACAGCAGAAGCCAGAAGCCACAATAGTCCCCCAGACGGTCCTGCTCTAGATGGGAGCACCAAATTTGCTCTCTCCAGACTGGGCCCATGGTCCCCTTTCTCTGTGCTGTTCAGTTCCTTTCATGGTGATCTCTCTTGGTTTCTTTTTCATTGCTCTCTCCATTAGCTTGCAATCAATTCCTTACCTTCCTATGATAAACAGGACTTTTTCTTCCCAATCTGATTTACCTATTTTCCTTAACTTAACAAGAAAGTTAATGTGCTTGCCTCATTTTCAAAAGAAAGTCACTAGCATCAGATGCCTGGGTTGATAACCAAATTCAACTAATACTGAGGCTTTTCAGGTGTAATAATATTCAAGGACAGTGAAACTAGATTTCTGTCTATAGATTTTACACCTGCGCACACAGACATACACTCTAAACCCTGCCCCTTCCCTAACCACATACAGACAGGGACCTTACCGTACAAAAACTGGGAGCACTGAATATAGCCCTCTTCCATCTCTTCGCACTTGTCCGCTGCAGTTTCAATGTCACTAATAGTTGAAGCAAAAATTGCTGCCCCACTTTCTACCAGCTGTTTGCAGAGGTGGACACTGTTGCATGAAGCTGCACAGTGGAGAGGCGTCCTGAAATCAGAGGAGGAGAAACATGCTGGGAAGGCAGAGCAGACTTTCTCATATGCAGGTGGGGACCTAGTAAGTGGATGAATGAATGGACGTGGACATACGAAACATAGGGCACACCTGACACACAAGCTAAGTTATCATCCTGCCTCTGCCATTCATTAGCAATCCCTTTCTCTGGCCCGCTGTTTGCTGTAGGGTAAAGCAAAGAAAGGTCCCTCTGAAATGCCAAGATGCCAATACTTACGGGTCCTTATTGGTTACTTTACCTACATTTATAAAATTACAAATAATTTCTATTTCATGGCAGGGAACCTATTAGCAAACTATCTGAGCTAACATTTCTAGAAAAAATTTCTCTTTTAAGTAAGTTTTGAAACAGGTGTTGACAGAATTATTAAAAACAGTAATTCATTTATATAGCACCTTTACACTATTAGCCGAAGGCAGCTTAGCAATCATATATGCAAACCATTTTATAAATACAGAAACTTGGGCCTAGAGGGCCTAAGTGACACAAGGCCAAAGAGTCTGCAAGAAGCAGAACAAGGATTCAGGATGTGTCATCTGACTACAAATCTGACATTCTTACCATTCTCCCACTGTAATATGACTCCTTCCTGAAGGACTAACAAGTCTGCAAAAAGCTTTCCTTAAACGGAAAATCTCTACAAGTCGACTTTTAAAATCAATTTGGCAAGAGTCATATAAAGAATAAAAAAGTTAATGCTCTCACCAGCCATCACTGTCAGCTGCATTCACATTAACACCAAAATCAAGCAGAAACTTCACAATGTGGTGGTGGCCAGCGCACACTGCATTATGTAAAGGAGTGATGCCTTCATCATTAGGCTTGCTGGGATCTTCCACCTAAGAAAAATGATGTCTATTGTGAAGGCACAAAGTTCCTTTTCTCATTGCCCCAGAATAATGAAAGGTTCTTAATGCTTAGAGGCTCACCTCATAGATTATCCTTTGCACCAGGTCAAATTCCCCTTCTAAAGATGCATCCAAGAGCAAAGCCAAAGGATTAAACTTTACTCTCAGTCCATGACCAGTCCGTTCAGAATTTGGTTTCTTCAGGTTAGTTCGTTTAATCTGCTGTGAAGAAAGCATATGTTTTGATTCAACTTTTGTTAACAAAAGTCTCTAGAGGTTTGGGAAACAACCTCTATAAAACCCATGGGAACTGGAAACACTGGAGTGATCTGACTCCTCCCTCTCTCACCCACCACAGCCCATCAGTTACCTCCCAATTCTACAATCTCTTTCCCATCAGTACCCTCCCTTTTCACTCCCCCTACCACCACCCTAGACTACTGAACAGCCCCTCAACAGGAATCCTGCCCTTTCCCTCTTCCTTCCTACCAAGTCTCCAGAAGGGTCAAGTAAGAATTATAGGATTTGGGGCTGAAAGAACTCAATTCCATCACTTTATCTTCCAAATACTTGTCAAGTAACAAGGTTTTAAAACCCTGCCTACCTGGATCAAGTCCAGACTACTTACCCTGATATGCAAAGCTCCCTACACAATAACCCCACCCAGTCTTTCTTTCCCATCCCTGACTGGTTCCCTAGTAGGCATTCTATCTTGTAGCCAAACTGGATCATTCTACAAAACTGCCTTAAACCTTTTGGTTTCAGTGCCTTTGTTCTCACCACCCCTTCACTTGGCATACCTTCCTTCTCTCTCTGCCTGGGCTGCCAAGAAACCTTCCCCGCTCTCTCTCCAAACCCATACCCATGGACCAGCTGAGGCTGATCTCAATCTCTGTGGACCTACAAGCCACTGTTTTTAAACTTCTATGAACTTACAATATATCACAATTTGTAAATTTTAAATCAAAGAATTTAATGCTAGATCATTAATAAACTTAAATTATGTATTTTTAAAAAATTGAATAGCTGGCTGAGGTCAAGAAGAAAACCAAGAATGTAGTCACACACTGACTTTTAGAATTAGAAAGAACACTAGACATTATGCAGTCCTGCCCCCTCTTTTGACAGAAGATTTAGAACTGGAAGGCAATTTGGAAACCTTGTGCTCGATCCCATCCATCCCTCTCCTATTTGTCTTAGCAGACTGTCCCCGGACTTGTTTCCTCTTTATTTTTTCTTCTATCAAATGACTCTCTGGTTTCTTGAAATATTCCCAAGCTTTCCCCATCCCACAAGTATCTCAAACACAACACATCCAAAACAAAATGAATTCTATTCCCCATCTCAACCTGTCCTTCCTCCAGAACATCCCTATTTCCAGGGAAGGCAGTACATCCTCCCACTCCACCAGGCTCATAACCTTGAAGTTAGCCTCTACTTGTTCCTCATCCCTAATATCCAATCAGTTGGCAAGGCTTGTCAATTATGTCTCCACATCATCTCTCACATCCCATCCCCTTATTTCTATTCCCAGAGCCAATACCCTGGTAAAGACCTCCTGTCTAAACAGTGCAAAGTTTTCTTGCATCCATTCTATTCCCCTTTTAAGACCATCCTCACAGTCACCAATGTCACCTTATTGTAAAGAAGGTAGATGGCTATCAGAAACAGATCAAACCATGTCACCACCTCCCATCCTCTCATGTACTCCTCAAAAATGTTCCATGGTTCCAATTGCCTTTAGGACAAAATATCAACTTCTCAGCTTGGCATCTAAGGCTCTCCACAATCTGGCTCAAATCTGCTTTTCCAGATTTCTTTCACATCACACCCTATGTTCCTGCCAAACTAGAACTCAACTTTCCATCTCCATGTTAACTGGCCCTGGCCATTCCCCATGGCTCAAATGTATTTTCTTGTTTCTCCCTCTCAGAATCCTCATCGCCCAACATGGAAGGTGCCAGCTGACAAACTTCTGATTCTCCCCCAGGTACTAATCATATTTACCTCTTCAGATCACGTCCTACTTACTTATCTGTGCACACACTGAATCCTTCAGCAAAATGTAAACTCCTTGAGGGCAGATCTGTTTCCTTACTGTCTTAGTATTGCCAGCACACAGCACAAGGCCATTATATGGACCAAACAATAACCATTTCTCGAATGAAACTGAATCTCTTGGCTGACATGTCCCCACCAGAGGTAGGATGTGACTAGGAAGAGGAGGATGGCCAAGCACGCTTCTCCCAGGGCCTTGTAACCTTACAGGCCAGGGGCCCGCTGAGTGTAAAGTTCTCCTGAAAAAGACCAGTACAGGTCACTCACCATGGCGGTTGTCGTCGTCAGGGCAACCGGGAGCCCGACAGGGGAAGGGGCCAGGGGAGCAGGGGCCTCATCTTCTCTGGGAGAACCGGCCTCCACAGTGGGGTGCAGTGCCTGCTCACTCGCTGGGAACACAGCCACGTTGTTGTTGTTGTCTTCTGCGGTCTCGGGGCCTTGGTTGGTAGTTTCAGTGCTAATCAGTTCCTCAGTTTCGGGGGATGGCAATTCATTGTCATTGGCATCTGACGACGGCGGAGGTTCTTCAGGAGGGAGAACTGTAGGCTGTGCAGGAACAGGTTCTTCTAGATTTCCATTCGTGTTTGTATTCCCATTATCAACATCTGCCAAAGTGCCTATGAAGTCCTGTGAGTTGCTTGGTTGATAGAAAGGTGCACTTTCCATACCACCAGCAAGGGTGTTAAAGCGCTGATACAGCAATTTCTGGATATTTGGTCCACTAGGACCTTCTGGCTCTGTGATGGAACTGCGTTTTTTTAAGGGTCTTGGAGCATTAGCCAGCTTCCTTCTCAGAGCTTCCAGATCCGCATCACTCTGGTATCGGAGAGGCGAGTGGACAATGGGGGTGAGTTTGGTGGGACTGAGCGGCCGAGGGATGTTTTCCACATTACTGTTTTCGCCAGATGCTGGGATATTTTCTTGCTCCTGATCTTTCTCAGTAAGTTCAGAAGGAGGCTGTGGCTGCGATGTGTTTGAGGACAAAGGTCCATAAAGAAACGGCAATGGTGAAGGAGAAGTGGAGCCAGACGGCAAAACAGGCTTCCCATAAACTGAAAGAAACAAGAAGCAGGGTAAAGGACATTATGCCCACCATGTGTGTAGTCGCTAATGAAGAACAGAAATGTTCACTTCTCAGGGACTATAAGGATGCAGACAAGGTAATGTCAGGGCAAATTCCTCATTGGAAGTGCCCTATAACAATAAAATCACAGGTACAGGTTAAAAAGAAAGTTTAAAAACTATAGGGTGGTAACCTCTCAGTGCCCAGCCCACTTTAAGTCTATAAGCTGCAGGACAGGTGCCAGCCTGTAATAGTGATGGGAGTTTCCTCACTGGGGATGGGATTCCCTACGCCAAGGAAATCATAGAGTTAGAGACAAAGACGGAGAAAGAAGGTTGAGAGGAGAGAAAGAAAATAGAACTTGTGCATTACACAACAGATGTGTTTGTGGTAAGCTAATAAGTAATAAATAAAATTCTATTTTAATATGAAGGGGATGAAGGACATGAAGGGGATTCCATGAGGAAAAAATAATAAACCTCTAATAGCTCCTTCTGAAAATCCAAACCTGGGCCAGAATTCTTCCCTCCGAAAATATCTACAAAAATCGGTGGGTTCCAATCATCTAAGAACCAAGAGAAGACTCACCCGTAGACATACCTAGGTATGAAAGTCTTGGTTCCCAGTGGTACTCCTCGCTATTCTGGATGCCTAGTAGGTAGCTCCCACCCCCACCCCCCACCTGCCGACATGCCCAGAAACCTTATCTCCCCTCCCAACCAAAGTAATCTTAGACTATCTTGTCAAGTTCCACGCTGGATCTGACATATTAGGGGTTTCTCTGTTGTCAGGATGAGAACATGACATTTACAGAGATGTCACCAATTTTTCTCCCAGATACCCTTAAAAATAACTCATTTGTATCCCTACAGTACCTGAAATTCAATCTATAGTTTTTCACTGGGTAGAGGAAGTAAAGTGAACCCAAACCAATGCCGTCCTCACCCGCTGGACAAGGGAATGGCTCTTGTTTTTTAGTTATGAGGCTCCTTTTGCCTGCTCTCCTCCTGTGTAGTGGTAGCAGCCCCTCCCACCACAATAAAAAAGGGAAAAGGACTTTCTGTTCCTATCCTCCCCTGCTTGGGTACTGATCCTTGTAGGCTCTGCCACTATAGCAGTGAAACAGAACATCTCAGCATTCAAGAACACAAAGATGGGAGCTCCTTCTAAATCATCAGAACTTTTTCATAGTAAAACAAAGGTTTTTAAAACTCCACTTGTCCAGGAGCTATGCTCTATGCCCATCTGACTGAACTTCAAGGAAGTCAGAATACAGACTAGAAGCTAGACATATAATGAAGTAAATCTGTTCATTATCAGTTTTCAAGACTGTTTCATATGTACTTTCTCCCCTCTATCTACCGCACCCCACTCCATATCCCACATCTGAATATTTAACCCTCAAATGATACATGAACAAAATATTAAGATATGAATGTCAATTACAAAATTTTAAGCATGATTTTTTTTCTGCCAAGAAAAAAATAATATGAATACAATCTACCTGCTTTAACGGACTTATTTAGAGTATTATACACAGCCTGTTGGTAATTCTTAGGAGGTGTAGCTTGCTGAAGATACATGGAATAAATGGAACTTGAGTTCACTGTCTGAGGTCCTTTTCTGGGAGACTGAGGCCTTGATCCTTTGTCAGCCAAGAAGGGTCTAATAGCCACAGTTAACGGGAGATCAGGCCTGCCATCTCCAGATGGAAATAATGGAGGACCAGATGGCTGATATGTAGGACTTGGAGGTACAGAAATCCTCTGCTGAATCTGTTGTGAAGAACTAGGCTGGTGTATGTTGCTTGAAGAGGGTAGGGGAGCAGGTTTCTGCCGATTCGTTATGCTTGTGCCAGATCTAGGGAGGCTGCCATCCTTTCTCCGTTCCAAAGAATTTGTGGAGCCTGGACCCAAAGGAACTGGGCTTGGATATGTTCCATAGTTCGGAGGCAACTGTTTACTTGTACCCGGAATGGGGGGTGGTGCTTTCCCAATATCAATGCCCTAAATTTAGATTTCAAAGAGAAAGGGAGAGGATGAAAAAGTGCTTGTTTAAAAATTAAGCATATTTCTGCCTGTCATGATGGAAAGACCAAGAAAAGTAAGATTTTAAACAATAGTTTATTACCCAGAAAAAATGTTAATAATACATATGTAAGCCAAAAAGAAAGGAGTTCTACTGCACAGACCTAATCTGCTGGTGAAAAGGGAAGAGACTGTACACAAGTTTGTTTTGTTTTGACAATTTATTAAGTGAAGCCATAATGGTATCACTGACTGTACTATAACACACCGGCATTAATGACTTAATGAAAGGGAAAAGAAATGGTTCTTCTGTTCCTATCAGACTACAAGAACTGGGTTCAGTATGAAAAGGCTTATAAAAAAGTCTTCGTAGTGCTGATTTTCTTTGCTTGACTGCAGTTTATAAAGCACTATGTAAACATGAAGTCACTCTATAAACGTGACCTAATGACAATGAGCATCTTTTCCCAAACAGATTAAACAAGGGAACTTATGTTCTTAGTCACTTTCAGAAAATAAAAAATTACAAAGTGAAACTCATTTGACAAACTGGCAATTTGATCTGGGTGACAAGTTTTGAAGTGTAGCCTATACTCCAGAACCAACAGAGAAAAAGCTCAAAAGTGCCCTGTGAACAAGACCTTCCCCAGCCACGGCACCAGATGTCAGTTTGTTGTTTGTGATCCAAGGAGTTACGTAACATTAAAACCTGGCTTACAACATCACATGCCAGTCACGTGCCAGCTTGTGACTAGCTGTGTGACGTGAGAGCTCAATGTTTCTGTTACTGAAGAACACGCTCTCCTTTTAGACCTCAGCAGGGCCCTCTGTCATCAACACAATCCAGGCCCCTCACTGTGAGATGAGGAGTGAAACCCCTGGCGAATAAGGGAACTGACAAAGTTCACAGAGGCAGTGGCTGAGCTGGGGCCAGACCTTCAACTCCTCGTTCCCAGGTAGGGGCCCTTCTACTATACCACACTTCCTCTTCATTTAGAACTGCTTATTTTAGGAAACGAGGCTGAGTCCATTGGAGAAATCGTCTGGCAGTGAAAACTACAGAATTAGCAATAAATGATGTCAATTATCAAAACAAAATAGTTTTAGGTACCATGAAAGAATATGAAAATAAGCCACGTTTTGACATATGGACAATTCCAGGGAAATACCTTCTTCAAAAAGAGAATAATCAATTAAAACATGTTACAAGAGGTTAGCTCAACACACAAAGATGAAAACGAGCATACCAGCTTTTCAGGGCCTGCTAAGGCTGACAAGGGGAGAGGCTGGCTTGATATTGTTACTTGCTTGAAAGCCCCATCCATGCTTGATTCCTTCCATTCCACATTCGCTGTTTGAATTGGTTTTACTGAAGTGCTGGAGTTTTGTTTTGATGCTGACCAGTTTCCATCATTAGCTTAAAAAAAAATTTAACATTAGCCATGCTTATTCTGAACAAGGAAGTAATTCAATCAATTTAAAACAATTATTTAGTTCCAAAGTAGCAATGACACCAGACCAAAAATCCAAAGCAGTCATTGATCTCAGTGTCTGATTTAGCAGAAAAAGGAACACTGTTTCCCCATCAGGCATATCATACTACTCATTATCTTAATTAAATATGTTGGAAAAAATTGTGTTGTATAAGCTAAAGTTTAAATGATCAAAAAAATTAGATGGATAATACCACAAATTAACATTATGCCTAAATCATCTTTGAAATGTTAATAGATAAATATAGGTGCAAAGTTATGATTGTTCTTTAGCACTGAAATTTTCAGGGAATCACTGAGAACAAGACCAAAAAAGTAGAGGCAGCTACAAAGGGTCAATTCGTTCAGAGGTGAAAGTGCTTTACAACATGACTGAAAAATTCTCACTTACCTCAAGCATCTTAAGAAATCCTTCACTTTCCTACCCCATCCTCCAATCTCCCTCCCCCCACCAAAGTACAGGTAAAAACACGTTAAAACTAATAAAACAATGATGAAGATCAACATTTGAGAAAAGCAGTTCCAAATTCCCAAATGAGATTTAAGTTATGTTTAATCTGTTAAAACTATCAATTCTTTGAAGTAATTTCTAGTTGCCAAAAAAAAATCATAAAACACAGAAGATCAAGTGATATTAAAAGCAATCACTACTTAAAGAAAGCCATGATTTAAATGTAGTAATTGGAGAGAATTCTCAAGTCACTAATTTTCAGGAAATTTACTAAAAATCACTATAGAAAAGATGGTATTTTCCAAACTATGATAAAAGTCAATATGACACTGCTATAAATTCTTAAATAACCTTTGCAAGTTTGAGGGAGGTGTCACTTTAAATATCTGGTGCACAGGCTTCTCTCTAACCGAGTCACATACTTAGCTGAAGCTCAGATTAGGTGTAAACCTTAAAGTAAGAGGTAACTGTAAATCATCACATCCTGAGTATACAACATATATGAAGCTAATGCTGTACAGAACTGAGGGATGACACAGAGTGTGTGTGTGTGTGTGTGTGTGTGTGTGTGTGTTTTAAACTTTTAAAATCTTCAAGCGGTTTTAAATTTGTTGTAATTTCTTTGAGGTGGAGACAGTGCAAGTTGTTCATGAGTAAAGTTTTAAAGTATACATGGTTGTGGAGAAGGGGCTAGTTGCTTAACATTTGTGAAATAAGGACTCTCATTCGACTTGTCTGCTCTTCAAAAGCTCTTAGAGAACCCATTTTGAATGAAAATGGAGAAAACAGTTGATAAAAGTAAGCTATAAGATGTTTCAGTAATGTGGTGTTCTCCTTTGATATCCAAAAGGACATAGATATCATCCACATTGATGCTTCTTCCAACGTTAGAGACCACCATCCATTCATGCCTTCTCATCCTGTGAAGCTGCTGTACTTATTCTCCATGAAATCTTTCACAGAGCATTTACTCAATGAAAAGTAAGCTTTGCTCTAAGTCTTTTAACATTTGATAAGAGATGAGCATAACATTTGAGCTGTCCATCTGTTATGGTTCATTCTCACTACATGTCCAGCGCACTAGCTTTTCCAATCATAAATTTTTCCCGCATGATACTTTTCAAAACAGTCTTTAAATGCAAGTCATTGCTGGTAACATGCGACCTCGATTTATTTCCATCATACAACTTTTTGTTATTTTTTGGGTTAGTCACAATGTGGACTCTTCTAACACTATGGTGTTCCATGATTCACAGACATACAGAATTGTGTGTGTGTGTGTGTGTGTGTGTGTGTGTGTGTGTGTGTGTGTGTGTGTGTGTTTATATACTGGCTGTCAACATAACTTAAGAGACCAAATTCACATCAGAAATTTGGTACAAAGATTTTTTTCCTCATTTGACCAGTTCCTTTCTCATTGTAGGTGTGTTTCTCATCCTAGCTTTGTTTATGCAAAAGGTTCTCCATTTTATGCAATCAGCTACCTATTTTATCTTTGTAAATGCCTCCACCCTTTGGTTAAATAAGAATGCACTTCCTAGCCAATAGTTGTGACCTGCTTCTCTTCTACCTGTATAATGGCATGTCCTTCAACATTTAGGTCACACAGCCATTTAGAACACATCACAGAATACGGTGTAAAAGTTTTGGTTGAAGCCCAATTTCTGCCTCAACAGAAAGAGCAGAGCTTACAGTAGAGCTTATCAGAGTTTGCTCCTAACTAATTTTTGTTTTCTGGTTTATTAAACACACTGTGTTACTGAGTTCCACTGTTTCTGATTCTCCCTTGGCTAAGTTCCATTAATCTACTTCTCTGTTTTAACCAATACTAAGTATAGTTTGCTACTTTATATAATAATTTGAGATTTGAGAGAGCTATTCTCTGTTCATTCCTTTTTCCCTCCCTTGATAACCTAGCTCTTTTTTCTTTCAAATGAATTTTGTCTTATCAAGTTCAATAAAGTATTATCCCCTTGTAGTCTGGTACAGTACTAAAACCATAAATTAACTTAGATAATGTTGTCATGCCCTAACCATTCCAATATAATCATGAAGATTCCTCAAGCTATTTATTTAAGTTGTTCTTCATTTCTTTATGGAACCTATCTATACAAGTATTTTGTGGTAGAGATTGATATAGAAATATTTTAAACATTTTGTAGTTACTTTGGATAGGACTTTCTTGGAATTATGTATAGCCTCTTGGATTTTGTTATTATTAGACAGAAATGCTGTTTATTTCTGTGAGTTTATTTTGTAGCCTGTAATTTAGCTGAAGCTACTAATCGTGTCAATTAGTATCTTTGTTGATTCACCAAGATTTTCCAAATAAATTACCATGTCATCAGCAAATACGGTTTTATCTCTTTACCTTTCTTTACACCTTTAATTTCTTCATTATGTCACTGCTCTTGTTAGCATTTCTAGAACTATATCAAATAACAGCAAAGAATAGAACCCTTGCTTTACTCTCATATTTAATGTAAAAGCTTCTACTATATCTCCACTATATATCTGTTTCTTGGTTTTCAACAGATACTTTGCGATACTAAAAAAAAGTCCCTCTATAACCTTAATGTCATAAAGTTTTTAGTATAAATAAGTTTTATACCCTGTTAAATACCTTTTTTTGTACCTATCAAAATAATCATGTGGTTCTGGATTTTTTACTTTAAATAAGTGATGTTTTTTCCTCATGTTGCACCTCTGGTATAAATTCAACTTGGTGACAATGAATTATTTCTTGAAAGAGTTACTACAATATGTTTGACAAGATTATATTTTAAAATTTTTAACTGATCATTAACAATACCAGTACAAAGTTTTCCTTTACTTTACTTTACCTGCCTGGCTTTGGTATTAGAACTACATTTATAAAAGGAAAAAAAAAAGAACTACATTTATCTTATAAAAGAAGTCTAGTAGAGTACTTTCTTTTGCAGTTTTTGAGAATAATATGTGTAGCACTGATATTAATAGATACGAATTTTCTTGCGAATTCATCAGAACCAGAAGTTTTTGTTAGTTTTTTAAAAATCTGATAGTTCCTTTACAACTAGTTCTACTGTATTTCACAGCATAATCATGGCATCCTGCTTTTTCAGTGCAAAAAACTGGTTTATACTTGTTCATTGCTTAATCATTGCATGGAATAATTCTGTTCATCACACTACTTAAAAGGTAAACAGAGTAGCAATGTATTCACCGGTGGCATATGTATACGCATTTATCTCTCACACACTGTGATCCATAAGCCTAGAATTCTCAGTGCACCCCCATTATATTTCCAAAAGCTGACTTGTGTGGTTTGTTTAGACTCTAAACTTTAGAGTGTTGCAGTACTCACCCCAATAAAGAACTGTAGGCACAAGGGGAGTGGGCAGGCAGGTAAAGCTGCCATGAGTAAGTCGGGTGACATGGTAAAACTTGCATCTTCCAGTACTAGCTAAACTATACAGTTCATCTGCCAGCCATACATTAACGTGTGAAGCTTTTCTTTCTGATTATACGTATATGTAAAAACTATTCTGCCAGCTTCAAGCTGAAAGTGACTGTGTTGAACAGTATGGAAACAGCGCTGCAGAAAGAGAGTTTTCAGTGACTGAAAATTTGGTGCGAGACTGGAGGAAGCTAAAAGACAAGTAAAATGGACACAATTTAAAAAACTTCACATAATAATCACACTTGGCTTTTTTGCTCCCCCCCCCCAAAAAAAAATTTTGGCATAAAATCTGCAATGATTATGTGGTGAAATACAGTATTTCCTTTTCTGAGATCAAAATAATTAAGATCCGTATTTAGACTTCTGTTAGCATGAGTATTTTACCATTTTCGAAGGTACAGCATATAAATGCATAGTAAGACTCTGATAATTCTTCCTTTCCTTCTGTTTTGTGATTTTACCTTCCTCATTCTTTTGGTGATTCAATTTTCTAAATTTTCTTTTTAATCAGGTTGGCTAAAAGTTTATCCAATTTTCTGGGGTTTTTTTGCTTTTGGAAGGTTGGAAGGTAGGGCAATTGGGGTTAAGTAACTTCCCCAAGGTGACATGGCTAGTAAGTGTTAAGTATCTGAGACCAAATTTGAACTCTAGGGCTGGTGTTCTATTTACCGCACCACCTAGCCACCAAGTTTATCTAATTTTCAAAGAACAAACAGTTTTATTTTTATAATTTCAATAGTGTTTTAATTCTAATTCATTTCTCTACCATTTCTAATTTATTTCTCCTCTATTTTTAATATCTACCCTTACTGAGTTTTGCTGGCTAAATTTTAAATTAATCATTAATCCTCTTCATTTCTATTGTGATAATATATTTTTTAGGGATACAATTTTTCCACTACAGCTTTGACTGTATCTCTGAAATTGTCATTACCTTTCATATAAGTATCAGTTGTTTCTATGGTTTTTTGACCCACTTATTATTTAGGGTTTAATTATTAAGTCCTCATTTGGATTTGTGTCTTGTTTTGTTTTGTTTTTAACTAAATGCTGTTTTTATTGCACTATGATCTGTAAAGAAGATATTTATAGTTTCTGCCTTTTTATATTTATTTGCAATATTTCGGTACCTTATTAAATATATGCTCAATTTTTGTAAAAATTCCATGAGGTACTAAGAGAAAGGTATATTCTTTAACGGTCATATTTAGAAGAAGCCTTTTACCTCCAGTTTCTCCAGCAATTTGTTCAATTCTATATTTTCTCTTCTGTTTTATCTTTCTGTTGGATTTATCCAAATTTGAGAAAGGTATATTAAAATCTCCTACTATGATTTTGTTATTCTCTATATCTTCATATAATTCAGTTAATTTTTCTTTTGTGAACTGAATTGTTATGGCCTTTGCGGCACATAAATTTAATGTTCATATCAGTTTGTTGTCTATAGTTCTTTTCAGCATAATGTCCATGGTTGGTAAAAAAACAAAACAAAACAAAACATTGTCCCTAAGATCTCACAAAGCACCCAATTTGGAATTCATAACTGAAATGTTATATATTTGTACGTTAGCTGAGCTCCATATATTCAGGGACAGTTTTACCTTTCAATCTCTTAACAGACCTAGTATAGTGTTCTACACATGATAGACTCTTAATATTTGCTAAATAAATCAATGACACAAATCCAGAGCTTAATTACACATAATATTCCCTGCTATATGCTGAAAGTTCAAAAATGTCTTTGCAGTGCCTAGTGCAGAAGATATATCATACATGTTTGCTTTTATTGCAGTAGAACTGTAATTATTCAGATTCTGAAGTGATCAAATTGAAACAATTCCAACTAACATGTAGAAAGTATGCAGAGCACAATAAAAAGAATTACATGATGGCAGGATATTAACATCTGGCCATTCTTTTAAGGATTTCCCTCAAAGGAAATCATGGTTTAATTGCTTATGATAGCTTATTGTACCTGGATAGTTTCATGAAAGCTTGAAATAATGTTAAGTATTAAACAATAATTATATTGCATACTTTGTAGTATAAACTAAAGAGTTAAAGTTATCATGAAAAATAATATGCAATTTGTATGTATGAGCCTAACAGAAGATTTTTATCAGTTACCAATTACACCCAAGGCTATATAAAAAAACCTAATTTCAAGTTAAGTAAATCCTATTTTCTAACCATGTCTCTGTTCTATCTCAATATCCATATTCACTTAGTTAAATCATGTTTGTTTCTCACAATTTGTTTTCATTCTAAGATAATCTGTATGGTGATTCAATTTCACTAGATTTCATTTATATATTTGCTCTTACTTTTTTTCTAAAAAGAACTTGTCACAGTTCAGTGAGTATTAGACTTTTATCAGTTTAGAAAGAAAAAATGATTGTTAATTTAGCATAAATTAAAGATGATCATAAGCCTCTCCCAAGATTCTCTGGTTGACATACAGTTTACAAACTGCACTGCAGAGTTTGTAGAGTGATGCGAAGAGCTGTAGTCAGGTCCAACATCAAGATCTGACACTGTCCATGAACTAGGCCCCTGGTGTTTACTATGACCATCTGTGTAACACAAGAGTCAAAAAGGCAGAAATCAGAAACTAGTGCTCCTCGTTATCTAAGCCTTACTCCAAATCACCTTTTTAAGTAGATCACCTATAGCTACCTCACATTAATCACAACAGAAAGATTCAGTCTTGTGATTAACTTCTAAAGCAGAAATTTAAAATAAGGTTTGTTATGGCTAAGTGGTTTTATATGTATTTTTTTCCTCCTTAGAGGAAATATTATAGGGCATGAAAAAGAAATGAAGCACCGTCTGCCAATATTATCCTTAGCAGTGCTTATTACTTTAAGAAAAGAAAGACACTGATAAAGGTGGAGTCAGGAAAACAGACACAAATAAGTGATGAGCTGCTTCCCTTACACACACACACTCCAGTAAAATATTTTCTTTGAAGGCAAAAACTGTGTCAGTTTTTATCTTTGCCCGAGCACCTGGTACAGTGGCTTACACAGAGCAGGCACTTGATAAATATTTTCTTATCTGGATATTGCCAACAGAAGTACACAAAATAAATACAATTTTTATATTCTATTAAAGGAAAAGAGCTCTTCAAAATACAAAATGGCACACGCACAGAAATTATAAGTGTAAAAGCTGGTATTAACAGAACTCTGTGTGGCTAATTAGGGCACGGAACAAGTGAGACCAATGTCCCAGGGATGTTATATCCCCAGGTAGGAGAGTTTGGCTTTATTCTATTCCAGTCATGTGATCAGACTCCTTCCTCTTGCCAATTATTTTACAAAAGTAGGGCACTAGTCAGAAGGTAGACTAAGGAAGAAAACAGAAACAAATCAACATAAATCCACCTATTTCGCTAGGGAAAAGAACTCAATATATAATCTACTTATGATAAATCTGTACCATCATCAATGTATATGGAAATAATTTTGTAACATATACTTATTAAAAGAAAAAGTAAATTCATAGTATTTGGGGGACACCAGTGACCAGGAGGAGCTGATTTAGAAAGTAGCACTTGAGCAGAGCTTGCCAAAAAGAACGTATGAGGAAGGAGTATCTTCCAGGCATAGGGCAAAGTGTAAAAGCATCACTATACGAGGTGAAATGTCATTTGTAAGAAGCAGCAGGCCATTTTGGCTAAATTGCAAAGTGCATGAAGAGGAATAATGTGTAATAAATATGTAAAGGTAGAGTTAAGTCAGATTGTGATAGCCAGCAAAGGTTAACCAGAGGCATTTATGTTTTTACCTTGGCAGCAACAAAGAGCCACAGGAATTTTTTAAGCAAGCGAAGGACATGGTCAATCAGTGTTTTTAGTAATAATTATCACTTTGGCAGCTATCAAGAGGATGGACTTGGAGGAGTGTGAAACATGAAGCAAGGAGATCATTCATACAGGAGTATACTCCAATATGATAAAGCCTAAATTAGAGGGATACTTGTATATGGGAGAGAAAGGGATGCATGCAATAGATACTCTTGGTGAGCCTTGGCAACTAACTAGATATATGGGGGGTGAAGGAGTCAGGAATGATTCTAAGGTTCTGAACATAGGTGCCTAGGAAAATAACTGTGCCCTTGACAGAAACAGAGAAGGTCAAAAGGACAGGTTTTTGAGGGCAAAGAAAATGAGTTCTCTTTTGAACAGATATTTTGAAATCCAGTTGGAAATGTCCACTAGAAAGTGAATTATCTCCTCAAGTTCAGGAGATAATTTATTGCTAGATATAATATAGCAGATCTGTAATTCATCTGTCTGAAATAATAAGAGCAAATGAAATCACAGACACAGACCCAGGATAAGGCAGGCTTTAGGAGGTAGCTATCCACAGCCATAAAGTGGGAAATGGATGATAATCCAGCAAAGAAGACTGAGAAGACATAGAAGACAGATAGGTAGAGGAGTGAAAAAGAGGAGTCTCATGAAAGCTCAGGGAGAAAAAATATCCCAAAGGAGAAGGTGGCTGATACCGTTAAATGCTAAAGAGTTTAGAATGTTGCCATAGGTCCAACAGGCCCATAAAACTTTTGTTACTTGCTGATCATGGTAATTCAGGTAACGTGTTATAGGAATCGCATTGGCCAGCCTCAGAACACATCAGGAGCAAGAATGGGCATTGCTCCACACAATACTTAGATATCAGCCAAACTCCATAAAAATAAACGCACTACACCCTAAAAAACAAAAAAACACTAGGATGCCATTAAATCAGTTCCTGCTATTCTATCAGAACCCATGTTCTAGTGACTTTTTTTTAAAAAAAGGCCTTTTTCCAGAGTCACATTGGAAATGGACCCACTTTTGCATATTTTTAGTATGTCGAAAAAAAGTTCTATTTCTAATCAGAGAGCAAAAATGTGCAAATGACATTTTTATTACTCAGTTTATCAGATGAATGAATGCACAGCCACACACAGCCAATCCATAAACGCTCATTAAGTGTCTCCTGTACACCAAACAATGTGCGGCACGTGCCGGGGACACAGAAGGGGCCGTTCACAGCCTAATGGGGGAGGCGAATGAGCGTGCACAAACGAGTCATGCACAGGGTGAACCAGTTATAATGAAGGAAGGAAAGACAGCAGAACTAAGAAGGGATGGGAAAGGCCTGTTGCACAAGGGAAGGTTCCAGCTGCAGCCTGAAGCACGCCAGAAAAGCCAGGAGGCAGAGAGGAGGAGGGGGAGCACTCCATGCACGGGGGACACTCGGAGGACAGAGATAGAGCCCCTGGTCTGAGGAACAGCCGGGAGGCCGAGCCAGTGTCGCTACGTCAGACAGCGTGTGGTGGGGAGGGAGGCCTAAGACTGCAAAGGCAAAAGGGAACAGGGTTAGGTCATAGAGATGATTCTGTTCTGTATCTGCTCCTGAAGATGACAGGAAACCAACGGAATTTATTAATTAGGTCAGGCGACACTGCCTGACTGACGCTTTGAGAAAATCTGTTTTGGCAGCAGAATGGAGCATGGGTTGGAATGGGGAGAGACTTGATGGAGGCAAATGTACCATCAGGCTACTGCGATAATCGAGGGGTGAGGTGATGAGGGCTTATGCTAGACTGGTGGCAGTGTCAGAGGAGAGAAGGGGGCAAAAATGAAGCCAGCAGGTTTTGGCAGGAGCTTGGATGGCGGGAGGGGGCCGCGGAAGGGAGGTGGTCACGAATCCAAGATGAGTCCTAGGCTGTGAGTCGAAAGCTCTGGGAGGATGGTGTTTCCCTCTATAATAAAACTGAAAGGGGGGGAGGGGGCAGTTTAAGAAGAAAGATAATTAGTTTGGTGTTAGACACGTTTAGTTTAAGATGTCTACTGGTCATCTAGTTCAAGATGTCAGACTGTTCCATGTACATGATACTCTAGAAGTATAATTGGCCATAGAGAAAAACAAGGAAAAGAAGAATAGGATCAAAGTTTAGAGTGGGAAGGGGCTTTAGAAGCCATTGAACCCAACCTCCTTTTACAAATGAGGAAACTAAGCCACAGAAAGGTCAAGTGATTCGCCTAGGACCACACAGCTAGTAAGCATCTGAGACAGGATTTGAACCCAAGTCCTCCTGAAGTCCTAGAACTCTATCCATACTCCACAACTAACAGGTAACAAAGAACAAGAAATCCACACCTCAGCATCCGAAATACTGAAAATGCCATTCAAACCTCCAGATTATCCCCTTAAAAGTTTCAGGGCTTCTATCAATAATAAGAGCGTCAATTCTACTTACCAGACTTAGATCTTCCATGACCTGCATTTGAAGCAATAGTGAGAGACTGTGGCTTTACCGGATCACCTGGTACGGAATAGTTCCCAGCACTAGGAACTTGTATATAAGGCCCCACTGCCGCTATTCTGCCAGATGCACTCAAAGACGATTGTGGTGATGATGTTCCATTAACCCGATTTAACTATATAAGTAAAAGGAAAGAGGAGGACTGATTAGTGTGAAATTGGAGCTAAGAGAAATCAAGATACTAGGCTGATATGAGACTATTATTCTACTGATGAACTAACAATGGCCATTTCATATTTAGGAATTCATATATATACTGAAATACTAAGCAGTAATCATTAGAAAACATCAGGGTTTGCATGGGAATAATATCTGATAATACAAGATAAAATTCCTCCTTTCTGTAATTACATTTGGAAAAGGCCCTTTAAAAACAGAAGTCTCCTCTTTAAATCAGGAACAGAAGTGTACAGTTACAAGCACAATAATTTATAAGCTGTTTTGTCTAGTTGTTTTTGTACTCTTGTTACTGTATATTTGAATTCTTAAGATAATGATTGGAAAAAGAAACCTTTGAAATGAACTTAAAAAAAAAAGACAAGTTTTAAAGAAAAAACTCCCCAATGACCCAATATTGGTCATTGGTCATAATAATGAAACTCTCATTTCTTTACTACAGAACTAAACAACTGTCTTCCAGCACAAATATATAATTCTCTCCTGAGATCCAATATACTGCAAAATATTCCACATTTATAAGCAACAACATGAGATAACATAATAATATCTTATTTGAGTCATACAGCTACTTTGGAACAGAAAGGTCTATAGCATCAAATCTCTATGGAATATATGGGATACTACAATGGTATGCCATAAATTTATCGATAACTGAAAAAACAAGAGGAACATTCATCTTAAGTCCATGGTGACAAGCTAATTCTTCATAGTAATTGTTATTAGCTTTAACCACAAGAAAAATAAAAAGGCATTCATCACGAAATAATAAAATTCCTGAAAATTAAGCAATGATGCTGAAGCTATTTTCTAAATTTTTTTTAAAGAATGGATTTAGACTCCAGAGAACATTTTGAAAATATCTCAAATCACAAATAAGGCAAGTCATTAAGTTTGGGCAAGTGTCAACTGGCAATAATACACAACTACCTGGCTAATCCTGCAGCTACATAGAGTCCATCCCAACTTTCCTGGTGCTTAGGACTAATTCACCCAGTCCACCAAACTGGCTAATTTCTCTTCCTTTCTTCCCTTCTCTCTTATCTCCCCTACAAATCAATGCTACTTTTCTTTGTTTCCTAAATCTGTTGTTGGAACCTTCTGAGTTGACACTATTGACAAACATATCACATACCTGGTTCGGTCTACATTTGTAACTTGTCTCAGTAGCAAAGATGAGGGGCAGGGAGAGAAAAAAGTAACTGTGGGTGGGGGATGAGAGACAGTGCTAAGGAGATCTAAGCAGGCAACCTCCTAAGGCACCAGGCCCCTTTTTGCTTTGACATAAACTATCTTGTCAGCTAAGCAAAGATGTCACATTACCTCAAAGTTAAATATGCAAGGACATCAAACACTCATGAGGTAACAGTAGGCTTAGATCATCATTCTGATTTATAGGCACAATAAAGACAATATTTTTAGTAGTGTATTTGAAAAGTGAATAAAAGTTTCTTTGGCAGCAGAAAATACACAAAGCTGTAGCATATGAAATGAAAATGATAAAGTGATAATTTGGTTACTTGAATCCTGCTCCTCATCAGAATCTATCCCTTTAATGCAATGTCTTACAATGATGCCAACTTCAAACACAAAAGCTGATGCAACACTGTGTCTGCCTGATTCAGCTATAATTCTCATTCCAGTGTCAAAAGTCAACTATTTGTCCCATGCTAATCTTTCCAAATTTAAGCTTGACATCTTCAGGACCAAGAAAGCCACTGCAAATAGCCCGTTAAAATCACCCTTCTCCTCCCTCCCTCAAACCCTGTACCCATGTGAAGGACATATCACGCATGAGAAACCATTTGGACAAAGTGCTGGGAACAATATAATCACTTTTCACAGGAAAGCTGACTCCAACATCAGTATTCAGTCCTTTTGCCTGTTCAGGGAACAGCCTACTAGTTTTGAGACTTTAACAAACTGAACACTTAAGATAACAGAGCTTTGGAGATATCAGTGGTGATTCACAAAATCAAGTTTGCCTACCCTGCCATAAAATGGCATCATCTATATGCTCTGTTGTTGGCAGCACACTCAAATTGTGAAACTTGTTCGCATGGATTTACATAGATTATATCCTCTCTGGAGGCAATCCAAGACTTAGCATCAATTGTATTTCAGTCTCATTACAAACATATACTCTTCCTATAGCAGCAAGTGTCGTCATTATAGTGAAACGTCGCTATATTTGACAGCATACAGAAGAAATCTTTATTATCAGAAGAAAAATCCTCTAATTTTTTTATTGGTGGCAGAGCATCTACTGGTGGCAGAAGCTGAAGGGCTTTGCCCCCACTGGCATTTTTCCTAGGAGAACGGGCATTGGTGACCTGGGTGCCACTAATTTTCTGCTATGTGCAATTTTTTCCACTTACTCCACACAAGAAGAACTCAAAAAAAAAGAACTGGTACTCAGTCCCACACAGTGTCTATGAGAGCCACTTCCAGGCACTGTTTTCTGACAGAGAAGAAAGACAAGAGTGGGAGAAAAAAATAAGAGTAGAAAAGTGAAGATGGGGACAGAATACTAGGACAGAGAAGGGCCAGAGTATGTCTAAATCAGAGGAGAGGAGAAACCCAGGATGCTTTATTTAGCCAGTGGGCTCAGATGCTAACTGCCATCAGTAACCTTTGTTGCCAAGCTCTGCTACTGAACTCTCAGGGCTTTCAGGTTCCCTGAGCCACCAATAGGCAAATGAGTATTTTTGTTTTTAAGGATTTTTACTGACTGGAGGGGTAGAGCTAGGAAGGAATTTAATTCAGAAAAACAATATGCAATTTGGAGATGGGCCTTTTGTAAAAGTTCATCTTACAGGAATGTTTTCTTTTTGACGTGCCTGAATTTTTTTCCCATAAAGACGCTCACGCAGTTCATTGATTCGTTTGTCCATCATAGCAACCTCCATATTACGTTTATTTAAAAGTTCCTTCTGCTGCTGGAGTTTGGAATTCTGTTCCTGATTAAGTTGATTCCGAATCTTAAAAAAAAAAGGACAATTTTTGTAATTTTATTTACATAAAAATGTTATTAAATCTTCATTTCTATGAGAAGTAAAAAACCAAAAAAACTAAAAATGATAGTAAGTTCTGGTATGTTCTATGCCTAGAATAGGTCCAGGCATACACTTGTATAGATGTAACAGACATGCTACCTGGTTTATACACAAATGAAAACCAACAAGGACTCCTTAGGAGGATGTCTCTAAGAATTCACACAGCTCACAAAACACTGAAAATATCAGACAGGTGAAAAATGATCTACATATTTTTGGTAATTTTCATATACTGAACTGTCCGTAGGGGCTGTACTATGTGAAGCAACTACATCAGAACTCCTTTTGCCAGTCAATCAATTCATTTATTATACAAAGCTGAATCGCCTCATAGTGACTTCTCACTCTCTATGCAGAAGACATAATGCTATATAAATTCCAGCATATTTAGAAAAGTCTATCTCAATGTCACTCATTTTCTACAATCATCACACACGTCATTTTAAACAGTCAAACCCTGGCCTCACCTAAGAAGCAAAAGATCATGAATTCTTGCTATTTCCTTTTGTTCTATATTTTAATTCATTTCAACAAACAGTTATTAAATACCTACTATGTTCAAGGCACTGGAAATGCAAAGACAAAAAAATAACACAATTGTCTGCTAAATACTATAACTCAAATTGCAAACTATGATAAAGATACACATTTTATGGAAAAAAGTGAAGCAATTAATTTAAAATAATTTTGAACAACTGTTTTCCAAAAAAATTCCTCATGATTTTCAATTATTCAAATTTAGTAGCTGATTTCTTAGAGTCATATTAAAATTTAGTTTACAAGGAGACTTTGGTACCATATGATTTTATATTTTTACAGAGTTAAACAGTAAATCAGAGTCAGAATGGAATTTTGTGGAGCTAGCCTGGGAAGCTGGAAGAGCTGGTTTCTACTGCTCCCTCTGACACACAGTATCCAGGTGATTGTGGGCCAATCACTTGGTCTATTAGCAGCTCAGGCTAATCTCTACAGGACTCTGAGCTTCAAACAAAGGGAATTTCTACCTCCAGGGTTCCCTATACTAGTGAAATCATAGATCTGGCCCAAACAAACTCAATAAAATCCATCAGATTCTGTTATTCCACAAAAAACACCATATGAGAATTTGTTCCTGAGTGAGTGCAGGGCCCTGGCTTTGCTCCAGTGTGCTCATCTCCTTCAGCATCACTTATGGCACAGATAGACTCCAACAAGTTACCTGAAGCTCCTGGTATAATCTTTTCAGCTCCACTGCAGCAGGTCCACTCAACCTGCCATTATAAGACTGGAATCCATTCAGTTTCCCTTTCTTTAAATCCTCCAGCTGCTGACTGAGCTGATCCACTCTTAGAATTGCAGTCTGTACCTCCTGCTTCTTTTCTTGGAACATGGCACTGAACCTTTCAATTTCAGCTGCTGTAATTCCCCCACCCCCAAGAAAAAAATAATTCAATTAAAATAATGTAATAAAAAAGAACCAACACAGGCTTTGAAGGGAATTTTATGCAAACAAAGCTGATTTAAATTACATCAATCAGGCAATTACACTATCACTGACAATTCAACATCCTAATTTCTATGTATACGGTACAACTTTATGCACCTACTTGATCTTAATTCTAGATTATCTCCACTGTACTAAAGGCGTGAAATAGATGGTTAAAAAATCTTTTCTGTCTAATTTAAAAATATGATCTACTTCTGAAACAGATTTAATTACCCTTTCCTTAAGGACATGCCCATTAGCAGCAGAAGGGGTCAATACTGAGTCCCAGCATGAAAAAATTAGGGAAAATGCAAAATTACAGTTTTCATAATAATAGATATTTAAAAAGTAATAACTGGGCACAGGGCAGGAAAATAATAAGAGGCAAAATATTCTTAATTATAAAAAATTTGAAATAGTTCTGGACAAAATGCAGTTAGACTAAGAAGATGAGATATATGGGGTGAAGGGAGAGATTTATAGGAGAGACCTTTGTACTGAATATGCCTGACTAGAATCTGATATTCAAAATCTGTAAGGAATTCATTACATAAGACTGAACCATTTTGCCCAATACTGATGTGGGGTCACAAGACACAAACAATTTTCAAAAGAATACAACTATTAATTACCATTCTAAATCCCTTATGATCAAGGAAATGCTAATTAAAATTCTAAAATATCATCTCACATCCATTAAGCTAGTGAAGATGTGAAAATGCATTGTTGGAAGAGTTGTGGAAAGCAAGCATATTAATTCACAACGGAGAAGTGGTGAATTGGCTCAGCATTCCGGAAAGTAATTTTGAATTATGCAAACTTTTCATAACTTTTAAGTCAGTGACTCCACAACTAGGACCACAAGGATGTGATGACCAAAAAAGAATCTATATGTATGAAAACATTCACAGGACCATTATGTGTATTAACAAAATCCTGTAAACAACGTGCCCCAAAACCGAGGAATGGCTGAACAAACGGAATGTAATGGGACCACTGCCCCATAAGGAACAAGGAATATGAAGCATTCAGAGGAACTTCGGAAAATCTGTTTGAAAAAATGCAAAGTGAAGAAAAGAGAGCCAAAGAACACTACACATAACAACTAATTATAACAAGGGGTCTACACAGAAAGAAGAGAGACTTGCTATTTCATTTGTATAGGATACTCCTGGGTAATAAAGTTCCCACTGTGGAAGCAGGTCAGAAGCACCTT
Organism: Pseudochirops cupreus; assembly: GCA_028627135.1. Classification (NCBI taxonomy): domain Eukaryota; kingdom Metazoa; phylum Chordata; class Mammalia; order Diprotodontia; family Pseudocheiridae; genus Pseudochirops; species Pseudochirops cupreus. The sequence continues at coordinate 335,031,057 of CM053581.1, read as the reverse complement.
CTCTGTAACTCAGAGACTTAGGAATCTGCCTAGAGCATGAGGAGATCAAATGACTTGTGAAGGTCACACAGTAACACGTGTTATAGGAGGGACTTAAAGCAGTCTCCCTGGCTTTGAAGCTGGCTCTCTATCCACGACACGGCCAACACAGAAACAAAACTGCTCCATCTAAGTACCAACTGGAAAGGGTAACAATTAAAAAAACAAAATTTTCAGGGAACGTATTTTCATAGGAAATGTTATGGGGGTCAAGTTCAAACACTTTGACGATATTTTACATATATAACTATATATATATATATACACATATATATTTACTTATATATATATATATATATCTCTATATAATATATATAACTATATATAGAGAGAGAGAGAGTTACTAATGAAATTTGAGAATTTTACCAAAAATCTCACCATTACACTGTTCACAATAGAGCAAGTTTAAGGCAAGAAAACCTTGGATTATTTATCCAAAAGGTTTTTAGTTACTAAAGTAATTAAAAGATCTCATTAAATATTGAAATTTTGCCTGCAAGGTAGACCAAAAGCATGGAATCTAAGAATAAAATCAATGAATGCTAAGAGGTGGAATGATCTTAGGACAGTATTTTGAATTGAAGGGGACCTCAGAAATGGCCTAGTGAATTCAACCCCCTTATTTTATCAACAAAAAAATTAAGGCCAGGGGGAGCCAAGATAGTGGCGTAGAAGCAGGAAAACTCCAGGGTCCCTCGATAACCAACTCAAATACCTACAAAATATGACTCTAAACAAACTTTAGAGCTACAGAACCCAAAAAGTGACAGAGAAACAAATCTCCTGCTAAAGGCCGCCCAGCAGGTGGACAGGAAGGGTCCATGGCAGCATGCTGTGAGAAGAGCCCAGACCCATGTGAGCATGAGGTTTTGGCTGCAGGGTGGCCCAATCAGCCAGGGCTGGAGGGACTTTAGGAGAGAAGATCATCAACAGCTGAGGGCCATTTCCAGAATTATCAACCCCATAAATGCCAAAGGCAAAGTAAAAGGTCAGTGTGGACTCTGGGAACAGGGGGACAGAGAGTGCAGTCCAGCCTCTGCCCCCAGAAGGGAGAAGCAGCTCAGGTACGGTAGCCTTGCAGACGCCTACACATGGCTGCTTCAGAGCTCCGGGTCTGCAGATTGTAGGGGGACCAAGTGACCATTCTAAGGGATATTTACTCTTGCTTTAACCTGCTTGGATCTGGATCACAGTCTTGAGTTGAGGTCCTGGGGTGTGTGACCATATGCCAGAGCCTGTGGAAGCTTCAGAGAGGGAACCCAACTAATAGCTTCGGGAGCTGAAAAAACCCCAGCGAATTGGGACAAAGCTCTCCTCTCTGGAAGCAGAGTTCCACTGTGGCAAAAAGCTCAAAAGTCAAGTGGCAACACAAGCAAGCAAAGGAAGCAAAGCAAACACAGCAATCCAACTTTAGATTCCTTTTTTGGGGATAAAAAAGGATCAAAGCATGGAATGGCAGGAAGACAACACAGTAGACCAAAAGCTTCCAAGAAAAATGTAAACTGGGTACAGGCCATAGAGGAGCTCAAGAAGGATTTTGAAAACCAAATAAGAAAAGTAGAGGAAAAATTGGGAAGAGAAATGAGAAGGATGCAAGAAAATCATGAAAAGAGAGTCAACAACCTGACTGAAGAAAATAACACCTTAAAAAATAGAATAATTCAAACGGCAAAAAGAAGCCCAAAAAGCCAATGAGGAGAAGAATGCCTTAAAAAGCTGAATCTGCCAGATGGAAAAAGAATCTCAAAAGCTCACTGAAGAGAATAATTCTTTCAGAATTAGATTGGAGCAAATGGAAGCTAATGACTTGATGAGAAATCAAGATACTATTAAACAGATCCAAACAAATGAAAAAATGCAAGGCAATGTGAAATATCTCATTGGAAAAACCACTGACCTGAAAAATAGAACCAGGAGAGACAATTTAGAAATTATTGGGCTACCCGAAAGCCATGATCCAAAAAAGAACCTAAAAATCATCCTTCAAGAAATTCTCAAGGAAAATTGCCCTGATGTTTTAGAACCAGAGGGCAAAACAGAGGTTGAAAGAATTCACCAATCACCTCTTGGAAAAGATTCCAAAAAGAAAAGGCTTAGGAATGTTCCATAGTTCCCAGACCAAAGAGAAAATATTACAAGCAGCCAAGAAGAAACAATTTGAGTATTGTGGAAACACAATCAGGATAACACAGGATCTGGCAGCTTCTACATTAAGGGATTGAAGGGCTTGGAATATGATATTCTGGAGGCCAAAGGAGCTGGGATTAAGACCAAGAATCACCTACCCAACAAAACTGAGTATAATGTTTCAGGGGAAAATATGGTCATTCAATGAAATAGAGGACTTTCAAGCTTTCCTGATGAAAAAACCAGAGTTGAATAGAAAATCTGACATTCAGATACAAGAAGCAAGAAAAGCATGAGAAGGTAAACAGGGAAAAGAAATCATAAGGAACTTATCAAAGCTGAACTATTGACATTCCTACATGTAAAAATGATAATTATAACTTATGAAACTTTTCTCAGTATGAGGATAATTGAAAGGAATATAAATGTGTGTGTATATATACACATATGTATATATGTATACATAAATATATATATCTATATAGGAGGGTATATATGTGTATGAATACATATGTCAGTATTGCATATATGTGTACAGGTATACATAGAGGGCACAGGATCAATTGAACAGGAAGAGATGATACTTAAAAGTTAAAACAGAGATGAGAGAGGAATATAATGAGAGGAGATGGGGAGAGACAGAATGGGGTAAATTATCTCATATAGAAGAGGCAAGGGAAAAGTGCTACAAAGGAGGGGGAGAACAAGAAGGAAAAAGGGAATGAGTCAACCTTACTCTCACTGAATTTGGCTTAGGGAGGGAATGACATACACACTAAATAGGGTATCTCACCGAACAAGAGAGTAGGGGAGAAGGGGCTGAGAGGGGGAATGATGGAGGGGAGCGCAGGTTCGGGGAGAGGGTAGTTAGAAGCACACACTCTTGAAAACGGACAGGGTCAAAGTAGAAATTAGAAAAGTGGGGGGCGGGACAGGATGGAGGGAAATATAGTCAGTCTTTCACAATATATCCACTATACAAATGTTTTGCGTAGCTACACATGTACAACCTATATTAAATTGCTTGTCTTCCCAGAAAGGTGGGTGATGAGGGAGGAAGGGAAACAATCTGGAATTCAAAGTTTTAAAATCAAATATTTAAAAAAAATATATTATTATTATTTTTTTACATGCAGTTGGGAAATAAGGTATACAGGCACTGGGGTAAGGAGATCCATCTTGCCCTGCCAGAAAGTGGGAGAAGGGATGGGGAAGGATATGGGAGAGAGCAGATTGGGGGAGGGAGTATACAGTGGGATCGCTGTTTTGGGGTGGTGGGTAGAGGAAAGATGGGGAGAAAATTTGTAACTCAAAATCTTGTTGAAATGAATGATGTAAACTAAAAATGAACATAAAATTTAAATTTTAAAAAAAGTTAAAAAAAAAAAAAGATTAAGGCCCAGAGAAGTGATGTGACTTGCCCAAGAGCAGGACAGAAATTGTACCACCAGAATGCGAACTCCAAATCCACCCTATCACAATGTGCTGCCTAATGCTTATCACTAAATCTCACTAAAAAGAAAAATAGAAAAAAAGTATTCAGCATTAATCTTTGTTATCAAAACTGTCCCATAAATTAAGTTGATTTTAGATTTAAGGAAAGAACACCTAGTCCCTGGTGTCTCAGAATTAGAGAACATCATACATACACAGGTTGCCGTTCATGATTTTGCTGTAGTCCACCTGACCTCTCATGGCACGGATTTTCTTCAGCTTATTCTCTTGGGCCTCAACTCTTTCTTTGAGTTTCTGGAGCTTTTCATTTTCAGAAATAGACTGCTGTTGGCGACGTTCTTGTTGTTTTAGAAAATGCAAGCGCTGCTCCTAACAAAGGGAAAGTAGAAAAAAGTCTAATTTTGATATGCTTTCCTAAGTTAATTAAATTATTATTTATACAACAACTAAAACAATCAATTTCAGGGTCAACTACATACATTAAAGAAACGCCAAAAGGATTATTGCACACGTGTGAGAATACACAAAAACTGAATTATTTATTATAAGTGCAAGATAGGAACAATTTTAAGGATTTAATTAGATACAAACTGACTTGTGAAATACAGTGAACACACAATAACAATTTCTGTAGCAAACTTTATTTTAAAAACCCAAAAAGAATGTTATCTTAAATACAGTCAATCCCAACTCTTATATCCATATAATCTACTAAAACAATTTCATCTACATTCATTCTAGCACATCTGTTAAGTTTCCTCCAACATTAATTTCCTGCTTTTAGCAACAGGTTTCCTGCTGTTGCAAAATAGTTCCCGAAACACTGCTCAATTTCCCAACGGAAATGAAGAACAGAGGATTTTAAACTGAAAAAGATAACATCTACTACAAGATAAACTTCTAATTTGCTAAGAACCACTAAACAAATAAAAGAGTGTATCTTTTGCTCCAGATGAGTTCCTGAAGAGGTTAATAAACATGACCTATAGTTACTTCACATTTTTATAAGAAGATAATCCTTTTGTAACACAAAGCACAAACTATACATACTGAATAATGGTAAATGACAATCAATAGAAGAAATCAATCACCAAGAACAGAAAAGCTTTTCTATAATATCAAAACCTATTTCAGGACAACATTTACACTAAAAAGTCAGTCCCCCTAAGTATACAAAATTCACTAGTTTGAAGATGGATTATGAAACATCAACTACACATTCTTAAAAACTGAACTAACATTTCTTACATACTGCATGCTAAGAGATTCTGTTTACATGTGGTAAAAAGGAAAATATTTTATAAGATAGAATATTTGTGCTTAATTCACCAAATTTTTAAATTCTAAAAATCTAGAGTATTTTTAAAAATTAAGTGTCTCCAAAGTGCTAGGTTTATACTAAATTTGCATTTGTTATTATTTATATGGAAGTAAATAGTAACCTGTATTTAACCAGGCATTCAGTGGATTAAAAAAACACAAGCATTTTTCTATTCAGAAATTCTCTTCATACTGGGACAATGATTTCAATACACACAATAATTTGAATACCTTGAAAATGATTGCAGAATGTTACAAAATTGTGTATAAATGTTCCTAACAGGTAACTTCTCCTCTGACCTGAACTTGAATTTTTTTTTAGCCTTTTGGCTTCACTAAAGAATATAACCCAAATCAGCCTTCTAAGTTCGGTACCAGTTGGCCCATCTCACTGCAGTGTTGCAGCCCCTAGAGAGAGCTGCTGCTTTTCATCACTCACTCTGGAAGTTAGCAACTGCACAAAGTACAAATCCCCATTAAGACAACTTCTTGTTCCTATGTTACATGAACATTGTGTAAATGGGAGAAATGATGTGACAAGGAGAGAAAATTTATTTCAGGGGTGAAAAGAAAGTTACAAAATGTTAAGAAAAAATAACTTTTCGGTTCCAGTGGTCAGATATCACGGGCCCTGCTCTGTCAGATCGAGGAAGACAGGTATTCTTGGCATTATGCCGAGTATCTGTATTGAGCAGGATCAACCACACTGACCACAACAGAAAGAAAGTTACTAAAGACCTTCATATCTTCTGCCAGTTTTCATCTCAAAACTTACCTTGGCAACCAACATTTGCTGCTGATTTTCAATTTGCTGCTGCTGCCGAGCAGCCATATCCTGGAGTTCTGAAAGCGTAAGTTCAACCCGCGGATTCCCAATCTGCAGAGAAAAAAACCATTTGTGTTAAAATGTATTTCTCCAAGCACTTACAACTTCATGGTATTAAACTACAGACACTGGCAGTCTCAAATTAAAACATGCCCTCCAGTAGATTCTTTATGGGAAAATACATCCTTTCTGGAAGACTGTGCCCAAATACATGATTGTGGTGATTAAATATGAAAGATAACAAAATATTCCAATTAATAGGTGAGTAACAGATATCACAGGCAGAAAATCTTATGAAAGATTTGTGATGAAGTAAAATTTTGAAAAGCTTAATTACATGTGATAATCTTGTTTTAGGTTCTCAGAATGGTTACTTCCAAAATTTTTGGTTAATTTAGCATGCCAAAAAATTTTTGAATATCCAAGATCTGAAAATCAGTATTCAACTCTCAGTGTAATATTCTAATCTCAAGAAAAGGAAATATGCTAAGGTTACTGAAACACAAAATAGAAGTGCTTTGTCCTAGGGAAAACAAACTTTTAAAGCCCTTCTTCTAAAAAGAACTACACTAAAATGAGTCAATGAAAAATAAAATCAAGACAGATAATTACACAAGAAAGCTTTTCAAAAACTAAGTAAATCAAAGTAAAGTATACTACTGGATTAAGTCACATTTGAACTTGCTATAAGATTCGATATGGCTTCAAAAGTGACAGCTGATATTTGGGAGAAGAGACTCCCTCTGAATACATCACACGTATCTCCTGCTTCCAGGTCACCCATCCATATACCCCACTTTGATTTATATTCTTTGCCCATAAAACCAATAATTCTTTATACAGCTACTCCACAGAACTCACTATTCTTAATAGCCTATTGGCCTAATAGCCACCCACTGCCACCTCCATTTCTACCCACCTCATTACAAATTCATGTAACTGGTGCCACACACCATTCTTTGAAATACTTTGGATATCTGCAGTGCCTTTGGAATCTAAGAACTCATGGCTTTAAAACACCCATACAGAACTTTAGATCTGTACAACCAGCCTCCATACAATCTTATAGTCAGAGGCAGTTAGATGGTATAACAGGTAGAGCTGGGCCTGGAGTCTGGAAGCCCTGAGTTCAAATTCTCCCTTAGATCCTTACTAGCTGGGTGACCCTGAGCAAATCTATTAACCGTTGATTGCCCCAGTGTCCTCAACCGTAAAATGAGGAGAACAGTAACATCCCTCCCCCCCAGGGGTGTTGTGAGGATCAAAGGAGATGATACCTGTAAAGAGCTCAGCACCTTGCCCCTGGCACATAGCAGGTAAACTTAGTAAATGCTTGTTTCTTCCTTCAGCTCTTCCCTAGTCTATGTTATTATAAAAATCCTTGAGGGCTTTAAACAATCTGAGATCATCTACAAAAATGGAAGTCTGAAACCACCCCATACAGCAATTTCCATGAAGAGAGACGGTTCTACTACCCCAAAAAAGGGAAAGCTAGCGTGGCGGTTGGTGAAACCAAAGCTATATTGCTATTTTTAATATTAATATAAAGACATTAGGTTCTCTCCAAATGTAGCTACACATATGAGAGAATAATGGAACCAGGCCTCCCTAATTCTGAATACTGAGTTCCTTAATGTAGCCATGGATCATTTCTATGATTGCCATTTCAAACCACTGACTCACAAAAATATCCTTTTCACCTTGCTATGCTATCATATGAACTGGAAAACTGATTTTTTTTTTAACCCAAGTATGCAACTTTACATTTATTCCTGTTAAATTTCATTTTACTCAGTTAAGCCCACTGTTCTAAGTTGGTGAGTTTTTGAAAAATGACTCTTATCCACTATATTAGTTATCCCTCCAAACGTCTACAAATTTAGCAATATTCACTTCAAAACATTAGTTCCTTTAATAGTCTACAGCAATTTTCCAAAATTTACAACAAAAACTTGTCTTTAAACCTTTAAAAAAAATTTCAACTTACAATTTTGGAGTATAAAGGGTTTTTTTGACTAGAGAAAAAAGTTATTTCCATTTAATAAATTGTGTTTTAATATTTTATTGTTAATAATCTATATTTTCTTAAGATTCCAGGTAAGTGTAAATATCCCTGGTGATTTATAATATCAAAAGGGATTAGAAGGAACATGATACAGCCAGCATGCTGAGATAGCAATCTAAAATAAAGACCACCCTCCCCCAAATGCAAACCTTTTTAACACACAGAATCGAACCCAAGAAAGGACTGAAAGAATCAGATATGTAGGACATTTACAAAAAATTATAAGTTCAATCTCTTAATTAAAAAGAAAAACCAGGCATACATAATAGAAATTTACTTTTTAAATGCACAATCCTCTTTTTTGGTTATATTATGCACATGGAAATATTAACTTTACTTGGTGTTCGTTAAGTCCAGAATTTTTTTTTAAAAAACTTCATTATAAAACAATTAAAATAGTTAAATGGGGGAAATAATCCATGTTTATTAACATATGTGAGTAAGATAGATTTCTAACCTAAATTTAAAAAGCTTTAAATAAACAAATATCCAATTTTCTATATCACTGGTTTCATATTTTGCCAGATGAGCAATATGAAAAAGTACCCCCTCCCTTCAAAACCCCTCCCCTCCCCACCATCTTCTATTAAATGGAAATAATAGAAAATTCAGTAATAAAGGTAAAAGTTGTCTTAAAATTCCAAAGTTACTGGGATCCTTTAACACAGTCAAATAATTTTCACTCACTTATAATTTGAAATTCTCCAGATGACATCGGGAGCTCCCAATGGAACACTCTGGTTGTCCCTCTAGTTTAACAACAGAGTCATTTTACTCAGTTTCTTCCTTACTATCTATATCCAAATGAGATCAAGCCAGGCTCCCTCGTAATCTTCAATATAGTTCCTTTTGGTTAAACTGTCAATCACATACAAGGTTATATCCTTATTATTAAATAAACGAGCAGAAAAGGCCACTCTTTTTCCCCCCATAAATTAAGAGCAAGTCTCCCAATATGAAAAGAACAAAAAAAGGAAGGAAAAACTTTCACAAGACTGCAACAGATCCTCTAACGCTTCCTTCAGCACTAGCTTTTAAGAGGTACATGAGACAAAAAGGAATTAGCTTTGCCAATAAAATTGTCCGTCATTCTTGGAAATGATCTCCATTGTCAACAGTCCCTGGGTAGCTCTAGTCTAACAGAACTGCTCACTTTCATAGCAATGTCTAGTTGTTTCACTCAAGATCTAAACCATCCTGACTTGTCTGCTCTGAAAGAGAAACATTTCTTTATAACCGCTGCGGAAAGGGAGAAGACAAATCAGCACCCTGTCTATTCCTCCAAAACCCCACAAACAGAATGGCACCAGTGGTGAATTCACAGAATTACTCTGTTCACTGTCACATTTCTAAGTAGAAACTATTGATCCAATATGTCTTGCACTATAAAAATTAAAATAAATTTTACTGTGCACCTAACAGATATGTGTATGTATAATCTGTGCATATATAACACTGTGTGAATATGTATATATGTGTATGTATAATTATATATGTAACAACTAGTTATGCTTCTTATTCAGTTATTTACCTAAATCCTTTTTGACTTAAATATAACTAATGATACTTTTAGACATCACTAGCTCCTGGGGTAATATCCTTTGAATGTAGTGTTGCTATATCAAAAGGTATATCCTTCTGTCCTCATAAAATAACCTCTCAAACTTCATAGGGAACCCACTACAAAGGAAGAAAACTTGAACCAGAAAAAAGGCTTGAAAAACAGCATCCTAAGAAAGCAGGTAGGAACATGACATATCAAGCTAGAAATAACAGAGGGATTGAGCAGAACACGTTAGCATCCTCACCATGCTCAGAAAAAAGCAGACGTGGCAGTTCCTCTAAGAAGAGCTTACAGAAGAACAAACAAACATCACTCAGGAGGAGAAGGCTTGGAAGGCTAGACTAGCTGGTGTGTGTCTCTGTGTGTCTCTGTGTGTGTGTCTCCGTGTACACACAAATTTCAGTGCACACATGAAGCACGTCGAGTGGATAAATGAATAAATGCTAGCCCTGATGCTGCTTTGGGAAGATCCGAAAAAGATCTTAGAAGACAATTTCTGTTATTTAAAGTACTGTTTTCTAGGACTTATTCATTCAGTTGTTCCAGTTGTGTCTGATTCTTCATATCTCTTTGTAAGGTTTTCTTGACAAAGATGCTGGTGTGGTTTGCCATTTCCTTTTCCAGCTCATTTTACAGATGAGGAAACTGAGGCAAACAGGGTTAAGTGACTTACCCAGGGTCACACAGCTATTAAGTATCTGAAGCCAGATTTGAACTCACAAAGATGAGCTTTCCTGACTTCAGGTCCAGCCCTCTAATCCATGCACCACCTAACTGCCCTGTCTTCTAGGACAATACCACATAATTCCAGATTTGGCCTGTAGCTTAGGTTTTCATCTTCCTGGGGTCAGATAACATGGGTTTAAATCCCAACTCTGACACTTACTACTAGGTGTGATGTTTGTCCATGTTCACCCAAAAGGTTGCCAGAGAATGTCGACCTAACATACTAGAAGCCTTTTTCACATTCTCCTGTCATGAAGGTGTAACAATGGAACATTCTCATTGTGGGGGGGAAGGGGGAGGGAGAAGAAGGGGTGGAGAGGAAGGAGAAAGAGATACTACTAGGCAGAGGGCTCAAACAAGACTGACACAAATAACAAGCCATTTTGTCATTTGCCCTTCCCTGCATTAGCAGACCTCTATTCAGCTTTGTAATTCTACTTCCAGGGCTACAGTGGTCAAGACTGGTGAGTTTGTGAGCGGAAAGTCACACGACACTGGCCCCAGCCACACTTCATATTCCCTCCCCCCCCATCTTCTTCTTGCCCTGCAGCCACTCCGCTATCCCAGCCCCACCCCTCTTTATTCCTTTCTATTCAATCAAATCTATAATCAACATTTCCAGTAGTATCAGAAAGATCATGTCAAACCAGAGGGCTTCACTCAACAACCTTGCAACCTCTCAAACCAAAACGTTTCCTCCTTTCCTCTTCACCACTCTGCCAATCATGTTGTCTCCGCTATTAGAATGTAAACTACTTGACAGCAAGGACTGTCAGTTTTTGTGTTTGTAATCCCAGCCCATGGCACAGTGTCTAACATGTACTAAGCAAGTAACACGCATCTTTTCATTTATTTCAGAGCCTGTGTTCTTTCCACACCTCCTCTTCCTTTTATACCTTTTTACACAGAAATGTAAATAGAGATGTGCATCACCACATATTACTTTGGATTCACTAAAACAGGTCATCTTGATTGTAAGACCCAGCTAAGACAGTACTGAGTTTCTCTAATTTGCTTGATGATAATATTTCTCCATCCTTTAACTGAGACTTTTCATTAATTTAGACAGACATCCAACCCTGACCACTACAAATTGCTGAGGTGTTTTGGGTTTAATAAGTAAAAATACTGAAGTCTAAATTTCTTTCATTCTCACTTTTGTCCATTTCAAATAAAAACTAAACTTTACTGTACAATCTGGAAGCCTTATGGTGATGTTTTTTGAAAAAATAAAAGGAAAAACAAGTTCTGCTGAACTCTCCAACTATGAATTCTTAGAGAACAGTTTCCAGTTTAATGATTTTACACGAAACTCTGCCTCCTGGGTGCTTCTTAATTAATGATTTTGTGTCAGACATGCTTCATTATCAAGTTGAAAAAAATGCCAATAGCAAAAATCTGTTTAAAATCCAGAGGGGCCATTTAGCATTACTGAACCACAGAATACCACAGCTGGGGTAGTGTAGGAAGAAGAGAAAAGCTTAGAGATCATCTATACTAATCTGTTCAAGTTCAAACCAGTTGGTATAAAAGTCAGAACTAGAACTCAAGCCTTTTAGCTCAAGTTCCAGTGTTCTTTTTCAAAATAATACTGTCTCCCAAAGATGACCAAAAAAAAAGGTGGAAAGGACTTATTCATACAAAAATATTTACAGCAGCTCCTTTTGTGATGTCAAAGAAATATAAATTGAGTGGATGCCTATTAATTTGGGAAGGGTTAAACAAACTATGGTACAAGATTGGGATGGATTACTATTGTGCTATAAGAAATGACAAGCAGGAGGGTTTCAGAAAAACCTGGGAAGACTTAACACGAACTGATACTGACGGAAGTAAGCAGAAACAGAAGACCAATGTAACCCGAAAGAGCAAGTGAGGCAATCAACGGTGAGGGACTTAGTTACTCTGATCAAGAAAATGAACCAGGACAATTCCAAAGGATTCATAATGAAAAATGCTATCCACCTCGACTGATAGAAGTAATGAACTCTGAATGCAGACTGAAGCATCTTTTTTTTAAAGCTGTTTATCTCTTTTTTGTCTGTATTTTATTTTGCAACATAGCTAATGCAGAAATGTTTTGCCTGACTACACATGTATAATCGATATCAAATTGTCTTCTCAACCAGGGGGGTGAAACAGAGGGGAGGGAGAGAATTTGGAACACAAAATTTTTAAAAACGAAACATTAACAAGTTTTTTACATATAACCCATAATGTCATTTTCACCATGACAAAAATGTTTAATCATTCTGAGAATCCAATTGGGAATCTAAATGTCTCAGGAAACATTTAGCCCAACTTTTATCCACTATAACACACCTTTATTTAAAGAAAAAAATTTTTGAGGGAAGGGGATCCACATCTCCTAAGGCCAAACAATCAACATTTGGATCCCTTTTATTTTTAGAAAATTTTCTATCAACCTGTCTCCTTGCAACTTGTACCCACTGATCCTATTGGTTCTACTTAGCCCCAAAAGGCACAAATCTAATCCTTCTTCCAAATGTCATCACTTCAAATGCCTGGACAGATCTATTATTTCTTCTCTTCTTCACAATAATCATTCCCATTTTCCCCCAGATGCTAATATACTCGCTCCTCAAATCGCCTTGCAATTAATTTTGTGTAAATTATATATAATTTGCTATTGTACATAATTTACATATTATATATAATTTCACTTGTCTTTATATTCTAGCATTTAGTGTACACTACTTGGCACATGGTAGGCACTTTTAATAAATAAATTAATTAACTAATTCCTTGCCCTTCCCCCCCATTCTGGTTGCCCTCCTCTAGATACTCACTAGTCTACCCACATCATTCCAAAATTGTGGCACACAGATCCAAAAATAATACATCAGAGAGAGATAAGGACTGACAAAGGCAGAGGACATTAAGACTATCACCTCCCAATGCAGCCTAAACTTACATGAGTTTTGTTGTTGTCGTCCTTGTTTCAGCCACCATGTAACTGTGTCGACTCATAAGGATTTTACTATTCTCTAGCCACAACTCCAGTCTCATTTTGTACTAGTAGAGCTGTTTTGTTTTGTTTTGTTCCAGACCTCAGTGTAAGGTATTACATTTGATCCTCTTAAATTCCATCTTAATAGATTTAGCCCCAAATGGTCTAGTCCAGGTGTCTGTCAGTCACTGCAGCCTATTTTAGTATGGCCAGCAAACTAAAAATGTTATTTAACATTTGTCATTTAACAAAAGATTATTTAAAATGTAAAACCCATTCTTAGCTCCCAACTGTACAAAAACAGGGGATGGGCCAAAAGTATTTTGCTGACCCCAGTTAAAAGCAATTCAAATTTTTTTTATAGCCTGACTGGCATCGACTTGGTAGCTATCCCTCTCAAGCTTTGTGTCATCTGCAAATTTGTTAAGTCATTAAAAACTTAAAAACAAAACCAAACCAAAAAGACCCCTGAGACATTCTACTGCTATCCTTCTTTTCAAGTCCCAACCCTTACTCTGAGGGTCCAATGATTCATCTAGTTCTCAATCTACTACTGTCTTGCTGAAATCTCTCCACATTTTTAAGAAAAATAACATGAGTGATTTCATCAAATGCTTTGATAAAATCTAAGTAAACTACCTAAAGCACTCCTTGACCATGGAGTCTAGTCACCTTCTCAAGAAAGCAATGAGGTTAGCGTGGGATAATTGGTTCTTGATAAAGCCATGCTGGCTCTTATGTAATCACCACCTTCCTTTTCCAGACATTCACTAAAAACCCCTTTAATAATATGTTGAATCTTTTGCTGAGAATGAAGTCAAACTCACTGGCTTATGGCCTGCAGGCTCTGCTTTCTTCCCTTTTAAAAATAATCAGATCATTTTGACCTCCTTCAGTACCCTCCCTGTCTTGCTGATTTCTTCAAAGATCACCTTCAGTACGGCCTTATCAATAACATCTGTTCTGATTCCTTCAGTGCCCTGGTAGGTAGGTGGTTTATCTAGGTCTGGTGACTTGAATCCAACAACAACAGCTAGGAATTATTTTACCCTTTCCCTCCTCATCTTTAATTTTAACTACATGTTAGCCACTGTCATCCCGTCCTCTCCAACACACAGATCACTCTCCTTCACAAAGCCGGAAGGGGGAGGAAGGACAACACTGGACCACAAAAGGAGAACTTTACTTTCTCTCCATCATCCTACAATTTTACTGTTTTCCTCCATTTTCCTCATTCATTTCATATATGCAATCAATGATCAATAATGATCATTTCTACTCCTTACAACAACACTGCTCACACAGATCCCACTCTCTCCAGCTATATGGCGCTCACCCTTGGATAAAACCCTGCTCTCCTCTCTCCGGGCCTACAGCAGCAGCTGCCTGTCTGGGGTCCTCCCGCACACAGCACTTCTTCTCTTGCCAGGTCATTTTCCCCAAAAAAGCCTAGAGTAACCATGTCCCCTCCCTTCTCAGTAAATGCCAGGAGCTCCCTATGACCTCCAGGATGAAATACACACTCCTCTGTCCAGCTTCTAAAGCTGCCCACAGCCTGTCCCTTCCCACCTTCCCACTCTTCTAACACATCCCTCCTCTGCATACTGTCTACATTCCAACCACAACCAGCCTATACTCGCTTTTTCCTAATAAAGCATTAAATTTTTTTAAAAATTACCTGTGAAAACACAATAATAATTTAACCGATTGCACCAAATATACCTACTCAAAGGAAATTACTAATTATCCATGATCATGTGACAACAGGGCTATTTTTAAAATCACCTAAATGTGGATAAGTCTTGACCTTACTAAGTTCAAATCTAAATAATTATTATTCTAATACCTACAATATATATAATTTGATAAATATAGTTTCGAGCTGGAAAGGGCCTCCAATCTAGTCCAATTCTTTAAAGAGTAAAGAAGACAACAGAACTGAAGTATATGAGTAAATTATAAGAATAAGATATACTATTTTTATTGAGGTTTTCCGCCCAATAGTAATTTTACATATAAGAAATATGAAATGACTTGCCCAAAGATCAAATAGATAGTTAAGTGACAAAACCAGGATTTGAATCTAGGTCTACTGAATCTTAAATCTTTTTCCAGTATTTCAATCAGTAAATATTCTACTTAATATAAAAATCTGCTTTCTCATCAATTTTTTCCAGCAATCTCATACATTACAATGAGTGATCCCAGCAAAGCAGGTAAACAAGTATTCCAATAAATTTAGAACATGAAATTTCAAAAACATTTATACCAGTTGACTCAAGGAAGAAAAGCAAGCATTATACTTGTCAATGGTACTCAGAGGAACAGAAATGAAATTATCTCATGACAATTCTGTAGGCCAGCAAGAAAAAAATGAATTTTTGAAAAGATGCTAAACTAACCTTTATTAAATAAAAGATAACCATGCTATGTATGTTATTCATGAAAAGCATTTGTTAGGTATAAATAACAGTTCATATTTTAAACCATGTAAAGTTGGTCACAATTTGAGCACATTTCCCCATTCTGTACGTTCTTTTTCAAATACAATTTGAAAAAGCCAAGTTGAATCGCTCCCCACAATTAGAAAATTATGATGTCATGACTCAATAAGTAGTCAAAACAAAAAAAGGGAAGGACATTTGAAGAGACTATGACTATAAGGATTAAATTTTCTAAGGTGATAAGAAACAATACATCTGGTACTAGAAACTAGAAAAACTTTTCATCCTAAATCAGTTACATGATATGGGTGTATCAGACATTGTTATTATCCCCTCAGGTAATATTTTTCAATGTCATGTTTATAGAGATGAACAATATGTTTAGGAAAAACATATTATAAAGATTCTAAAAGCAAAGAACAAACAAATATTGATTTGTTACATGTACTTCCTATTTTAAGCTGCTGATCAAAAGTATTTGTTTTCTTTTTCTTTTTGGTCTCTATCTGTAATTTTACTGGTATAACGAATACTCAGTAAGGAAATCCCCTCTGCAACGTATATCTGTAACTTCAGAATCTTAGAGAATGGCACAGGGTCACAGGGCAAACATTTTTTTAAATGCCCAAAGATTATTGAGGTCTGGTTTGAAGAGAGAGAGAAAAGAGTATATGTGTGTGTATACGTACACACAAAACATATAAATACACTGAGCATTTCTTTACCCATTATTTGACAAATGGGTTTTGTGGCCTTCAAAAAAAACCTCACAATTACCTTACACTTTCAAAATTTGTGAAGTTATGGGTTAGTTGCTGGTCCCTTTTCTTATTAATAAAAAAAGCAAACCCCCACAGACTATTCAATGTAAATTCTTCCATAAGATCTAATTGCATTTTCCTCTTCACTATTCACAAAAGTTGAGATTGCCTTGACAACTAATAGTCACAAATGAGGTTTTAATTTACAGCTAGGGAAAGAGAGGTCTGGTGTCAAACTGTGGCTCCATGTCTGGTATAATCAATCACCCAGAGCCTGAGGATTCAGATAAATAATTCCTTTTATAAAAACATTCTAAAGCACCCTACCAGCACTTCCTCCCTCCCCTCAAGGAAAGAAAAGCAGTGTGCAAGAAAGCAAAAGCAGGTAAAAGCCACCAATAAGGAGATTAAAAGCAGTCAGCAAGCAAGTTGCCAGGGATTTCAGAAGATTCCTGCCCAAGTCTTGAAACAGTCTGTCCTCCCTTGCCCAAAGGGCCCACAACCAGGTTCCAGATCAGGCCACCTTGGGGCAGTTGAGTCAGTCACCCCAGACATATTCCCACTGAATTCTTGGCTCACAAACATTCCCTTTCTTCTCTTCCCCGCCTCCCCCCTACACTGGTGATGTAGCAGTGTGGGTGCTACTCAAGACTCCCAAGGCCTACTATAAAATGATATTTGTAAAACACTTAGCAAAATGCCTAGCACAAAGGAGGGTCTTATGTTTGCTTCCCACCCACCTCCATCTCCCCTACTAATGCCCTACCCCTCAATACTCAACCACTCATTTCTGACTTTAAGTAACCTTGATGGCCAGGGTCACAGGATTAACAGCTCCCCACCCCTTCATCCTTGAAGCAAAGCTGAGGGCACCCCATCAAAACAGCAATTAAGGGCTAAGAGAGGCCTGGCTACTTTCAGGGCATCCATCTCAACAGAGTTGTCACACAATGGACTAGGACCCACCCATGGCTGCTTCCCACAAACCAGTGTGCCGTGGCCCTTTCCACTATCTCACCACAGACAGGTGCTGCTGCCTGCAGGCTGGGTGTCCATAATAAGCTTACTTACACTCGCTTCTACCAAGACCAAAACGGAAGGTCAAAGGCCTATTGTTGAACTTAATGCTTGGGAGGCCCTATTATCCACTTCTGAATATTTTAATGGACCTATTCATCAAATTACGGTTCCCTCTTCCATTAATTTTTTATTATTGTACCACCATCCTCCCAACTACCCAGGCTTGCAACCTCCACATCTCTCTTACATACATTTCACATTCTCAAATCTGTTGCCAAGGTCTTGTTGTTTCTTCCTTCACAGCATCTCTTGTAGAATTCCCCTTCTCTGCACTCACCCGGGTGCCACCGTTGCACAGGCCCTCGCCATCAAACACCTGGACTACTGTGATGGCCTTCCAACTGGTCTTCCCACCCCAAGTCTAACCCTACACCAGCTACCAAAGGACTTTTCCAGGATCAAATATAAAATCTTCTTGTTTGGCATCTAAAGGCCTTTGTAACCAGACTTCTTACTTACACCTTGCCTCTCCACTTACTCTGTGATCCAACATCAGTCTTCTGGTTATTCCTCTTACACAACCCCTCTTGTGATTCCATGCCTTTTCAACAACCATCCCCAAGCCCTGATGCTCTTCCTCCTCCTCCTCTTCATTTCTGCCTCCTGGCTTCCTTTAAGGCTTACCTCAAATCCCACCTTCTACAGAGGACAGCCTATGCCGCATTCCCCCAGCCTCTCAACTGCTAGTGCCTTCCCCTAGACTACCTTCCATTTGTACTGTGTATACATTGCAAGTACAATTATTTACCTATTGTCCTTGATTAGAATGTGAGCTCCATGAGGACAAGGAATATATTTTTGCCTTACTTTGTATGCTCAATGACTCGCAAATTGTAAGCATTTCATAAAATGCTTGTTGACAGACTACAGACTAATTGGATTACAGTCAGTTCTGTTATAAAACATGTTTCAAAAACACAAATCTGTTCCAATGTGATTAATATGTTAGGGAACATCTTGAGCATAAAGCAAATTTCAAGTTTGTCTTGAAAGTTTCTCTTTCATGTCTTCCATAACAATAAGAATGCAGAAAACTGTGCCACTGTATAATAACTCACAAGCTGCAGTCCCACTTCTACAAGTAAACTTCTAGTCTTTGTCGAGGCAAAGTACCATATTCTTTGTATAGCTTAAGGAGCAAGAGGAGTTGTGGGCAGAGAAAGGCTGGTTGGCACCACAACCACTCCTTCTATCATGGCTCCTGTACTGCAGTTTCAGCCTAACTTGATCTTGCAGCCTGAGGCCAAGGACAGAGCCACTACTTAATGTAGGATTTATATATTTCTTAACTATTTAACATGCATAACACTGTGCTACCATTTTTAAAAATTAGATTTCTATCTTTTCTTTTATGTGTCCCTAATGAAATTTCTGAGCACTGCTTTTAACACCATTTTCCCCTAGGCTCTTTGGTTTTTGTTTCATGATTTTGCATAGTCTGGTGATTTTTAGAAACCCCTTTCACACTAGAGCAGAACTGCCTGTATTCATAGGCCTCTTCTGAATGGGTACTAGAATGTGCTCTAGCCCTGGAATATTTAAGATGAGCTTTCTCCCTGGGTCCTTATGATCCTATGGGGTCTATAATCTTGGCGGTCCCTGTTCATAATGACCAGGTGGCCAGCTTAAATGATCATTATGCTTCTGTAGTTGTAAACTCCCTGAAGAAGCCACTCATTACCCCTTGAGAAACAACTGCTTTTGTGTTACTGGGCCCTGGATACTCCTGAAGAGATGACAGAGGATGACATTATTTATTTCTCATCCAGAGCTGCTCAACTTAAGATGGGTCCTCTAATAAGATATATAAGGATCAAGAGGTTTTCATCATTAAATGGAAATGAAACATCCAAGACCATACCTCTCAACTGTTAGTATTTTTCATGAAGAGAACGTAACATCATCAAGGGTTGAGACCTCCAGTTATAGACAATGATCTGCTCCCTCCATCAGTCCAATATGCCTCTTCCCAAAAAAGCCTTAGCTCTTGACAAAGACTGTTTTGCTTGGTTTACTGGTGATTCTTTCCATTATGGGAAAGGAGAATACCAATCAACTGTGGCAGCATTTTCCCAGTTGGCTAAGCTGTGAGCAACAAGACCCATCTATGAAAGAGCCCTGAAAAAGCAAATGCAATTTTTACTTATATTCATTCCTAAGTGGTGGTGATGCACTTGGCTGAACAGTTAGGGTTCTTCAGAGACCAGAAGCGAACCTGAGGGAGAGTGGGTGCCACAGAGCAGTGAGAGAACATGCGAGTTCTGGAGATGCTTCTCATAGCACATAGTGTGTGTGTGTGGGGGGGGGGGGGTTTACCTGTTAAAAACAAGGTTAGAAGCATTAACTCAGAGCTGACTATGTGTTAGGCACTGTGTTACTCTAGAAAGACAAATACAAACAAACAAAAACCTGTTTCTACCCTCAAGAAGCTTATGTGCTAATAGAAGACAACTTATAAAAGGAAGCCAAAAAGGGTGGAGAGAGAGAGGGTGGAGACAGTAGAAAAGGTGGAAGTAGTAGTATGGGAAGTTACAGGCTAAGCCAAGCTTGAAATGAATGTGACTGGCATAGGTGCTTACTGCAATGGAATTTATGGGCATTAACTGGAAGATGAGACCAAAGGCTGGAGATGCTGTGAACATGGAAAGACTGCTAGCAAAGAAATGGAGCTGTCCTAGGAGTCATGGGCTGAGCCAAGTTTGAAAGGAAGCATGTCAGCACCCCACCCCCACCCCCCTGAGATATCATATGCCTTCTGCCCAACTAAATAACCAGTGGATACTATCACAAGAATGGCATTAATTGGAGATTAGGCACGTAATCAATCTGGACACAAAGTTAATGATGCTATGTTGCTGTGGGGTCCAGGACCATATCATTCCCTTAACCAAAGAGAATGCATTCACTGCTGCCCAACAATGTTCTGTTCTTAATGTCCCCAGGGGACCAACTTTTGAGGGATCAGTATGATATTACCTCAGGTAATGCTTGACCTGCCTCCAGGGGAAGAGAAGAGGGAAGAGAACAAACATTTATTAAGTACCTAAGATGTGCCAGACACTGTGCCTCAGTGTTTTACAATAATCATCTCTTTGATCCTCTCACAACAACCATGGGGGATAGGTGCTATTATTGTCCCCATTTTACAGTTGAGTCAACTGAGGCAGGTAGTGGTCAGGTGACCTGCCCAGGGTCACACAACTAGAAAGTATCTGAAGCTGGATTTACAAGGTCTTCCTGACTCCAGGCCCAGCGCTCCATCTGCTGCGCCACTTAAGATGCCTACAGCTAGCGAATTACAAGGCAAGAAGTATGCTACACCTCTAGATAGCGACTTAGTCCAGCCTAGTGCAGGAAGGTAGTACTGTGGATAGACAGCAGGCCTGGAGCCAGTAAGATCCGAGTTCAAATCCAGTCTCATATGGGCACTCATGAGGAGCTAAGTAAATGCTAGTCAGTAGTGGCTAATCAGAATATTGCAGGACCATTAAGGTCTGCTACTGCCATGACACTATCAAGACTGCAATACAGCTTCTTCTCATCAGCCCCTCTGAACAGAGCACACATTTTACTACAAAGAAACCCTAGGATTGGGCCTGCTATTGCAATCTTTTCTCAATTTTCCATCTGCCCCATCACCACTAGGCAGCTGGTATGAGGGAATAGGGGATGGACCTCTAAAAACAACTGCTTCATCATCATATACCAGACTGGCAGGATTAGGTGACGCTATCTTGCAATCATCTCTGATGAATCAGTACCACTCTACAAAGGCAGGGGGCTCTTCATTCTGGGGGTTTCCTGGATCTGCCCAGCAGGAAGACTTTTTCTGACAAGGATGGACTGTGATGGCCTATTTCTGGGTAAAGCTCCAACTGACCCTATGGAGCCTTTCATTATTTTATCTCCTCTGTGGAGCCACCCACTCAGGTTATCTGCTGCCTCAAAAAGATCCATGTAGTAACATTTCTCATCTAGATG
This sequence comes from Pseudochirops cupreus, assembly GCA_028627135.1. Classification (NCBI taxonomy): domain Eukaryota; kingdom Metazoa; phylum Chordata; class Mammalia; order Diprotodontia; family Pseudocheiridae; genus Pseudochirops; species Pseudochirops cupreus. Next base: position 335,009,698 of record CM053581.1, on the reverse strand, counting down.
ACTACCTGAATGGAGGGAGGCAGGCAGATCAGCTCATCCATAAATTCCTCCAACAAAAACTTTAAAACTGCACCAAGATGAATAACGACCAAGAAATCCAATGGGAAACTGAAGTATTTTTAAAGTGATTTTTTTCCCACTACAGAACTGCACAAAAAGTTAGTCTGAAGCCCACAAAAATAGGAAAGGGGAATGCTAGCAATGTCAGCTTCAGCAAAAGCAACAAGTCAGCAGCCCCCCAGTGACACCAGGCTACATGTGTAGCCTGCAGGGTTCTAGATCGAGAGGCAGCATGAGCGGAAGGCTCCATTAGAAATTCCAAAGATGGTTGGAAATACAAATCAGGGACACTGGAAGTCAATACAAAGGCAGCAGTCGGTGAGAACACAAGGTCTCTGGGGACAATGAACAATGCTCCTTTTTACTGATGATATGATACTGATTTTGCAGCAAGGCCCAGAATACTATAGAACCTCCTAAACTGAGATCCACAGTGACTCTAAAAAGCTTAGTCTAACTACAAAAGGTGGGTGAAAAATGCTTGTTGTCCAGACTACCCCCCCCCCCCACATCCATGTGAATAATCTACAGAACTCATCTATATCACAGGAAATAAAAGGATAATTTTGATTACATGAAATAAAAAGCTTTTGTACAAACAAAACTATTGCTGCCAAAATTAAAAGGGAAACAGGAAGCTGGGGGAAATTTTTTTATAGAGAGTTTCTCTGATAAAGGCCTCATTTCTCAGATATATAGGGAACTGAGCCAGTTAGCAAAAGAAGAAATCAAAGCTATCAATAGTCATGTGAAAAAATATTCCAAATTACAATTGATTAGAGAAATGAAAATTAAAATTCTGAGATTCCACTTCACACCCTCAGATTGGCTAACTTGACAGAAAAGGAAAATGACTAATGGTGAAGACAATGGAGAAAAATAGAGACACCAATACACTGTTGGTGGAGTTGTGAACTAATCCAATTACTTTGGAAAACAATTTGGAACTATGCCCAAAGGGCTATAAAACTGTGCATATACCCTTCAGATTCAGCAACACCACTAACAGGTCTGTATCCCAAAGAAATCAAAGAAAAGGGAAAAGGATCTATTTGTACAAAAACATTTAGAGGAGCTCTTTTGTGATGGCAAAGAATTGGAAATTAAGGGGATGACCACCCCTTGGGAAATGGGAAAAGAGATTGTGGTATATGACTGTAATGGAAACTAATGTGCAATAAGAAATGATGAGCAGAATGGTTTCAAAAAAACCTGAAAAGACTTATATGAACTGATGCAATGTGAGGGGACCAGAACCAGAAGAACACTGCTACACAGTATAGAGATATTGAATGATCAACTGTGAAAGATTTAGCTACTCTAATGAAGATAATCAGTCAAGATAACTCCAAAGGACCCATGATAAAAGATGCTATCTACCTCTTATGAGGTAGACATGAGGTTCACAAAACTTAACGAACTCTGGATGAACAGTGACTGTACTTTTTTCACTTTATTGTTGTATTTTGTTTTCTTTTGCAACATGGTTAATATGGACATGTTTTGTATGACTTTATATACATACATACATACAAAATATAGATACATTTATTTATATATATACATATATGCATACATATAAAAATATAATGAATATAAAATTGCCTTCTCAAAGAGGGGGGAGGGATAGGAAGGAGTAGGAGAATTTGGAACTCAAAATTTTTAAAAATAAATGTTCAAAAAACATTTTATATGTAATTGGTAAATATTTAACAAAATAAATAAAAAGAATTATAAAAAAAGAAAGAAAGAAATGACCCCTAGTCCAACGCTCTGTTGACTATGCTAGTTGTCTCAAAACAGGTCATAAAATCTAAAAGCGGACATCTTTGTTAATTCTATGGATGTTAAATAAAAACAGATTATACTTGAATTATACAATTTCCATAAATATCACAATGCACTCAGTATGAACTTGAGTTTTTTCACAAATACAACTTTTTAAAGACAGTATTAAAAAACACACACAAAATATAAGTTTTTACATTCGTTCTCAATGTTAAGAAAATTCTATAAAGAAATTTCTTTGATGTAGGAGAAATATACTACTACTCAACCTTTACTCCAAGGTTGGCAGCCCTGAAGACTCCTATGTTTTATTTAGCATGTACTGGTTATATTCATACTTCTACTGCAATGAGAAGTATGACTTTTAAAAAAAGTTCCAACATGCAGAAACAGAGTTAAAGTAAATGGATATAGTTATACATTTAATCAATAAATACTCAGTACTGACCTTGACTAAAATAATTGCAGATTGTAGAGGTTGACCTCATTTGGCTTCATAACTTATCTGTGTCTAAAAAGTCTAGGTACAGACTTCTGGGAAAGCTAGCAATGGGAAAGGTCTAGGAAAAACCCGGTTCCCCCAGAGAAACACCAAAAATAACTAAAAAGATACAAGAGCCATCCCAAGAAAAATGGTCAAAGTATATGAATACAGTTTTCAAGCAGAGAAACTGAAGCTATCGACAATCAGATGAAAAAATGTTTCAAATTGCCAATAATTCTGAAGATGAAAATTAAAGCATCTCTCAAATTCCACCAATCATATAGGTAGAGATGACAAGAAAATGATAATTGTTGGAGAGGCTGTGTTAGAACAGATACATTAATGCATGGCTGATAGAGCTGTAAAGTGATATCATTCTGGAAAGCAATCTAAAGTTATATCTAAAGCCATCTAAAGTGACTTATACTAAGTCACTAAACAGTGTATAACCTTTGACTCAGTCATACCACTACGAGGCATATACATCAAAGAGATCAAGATCAAAGGAAAAGGATCCATATATAAAAAATATAATTATAGCAACACTTTTTTTGTAGCAACTGGAAACAAAGTGTTCACCCATTAATTGGGAAATGGCTGGACCAATCATACTATAGGAATATTATTCTACCATAACAAATGACAAAAAGGGCAGATTCAGAGAAACCTGAGAACTTTATGAAATGAAGCAAAATGAAGGGAATAGAATCAGAAAAGCAACTTACACAACAAAAAATGTAAAGAATAATAATCCTGAAGAGACTTAATAACTATCATCAATGTAACAATCCATAATGACTGATGATGGAACATGTCTCCCACCACTTGGTGGAGAGGTGATGGACTTGTAGGGGAAGAAATCAAATACATATTTTCATACATGACCAATTCAACACAAATTTGTTTTGCTTGATTATATTTGTTATTAAGAGCAGGATTATCGAGGACTTGGCGGGTAATAGCTAGAAGACGGTAATACAAAAAAAATTAAATGTGTCAGTGTAATATATTTTTAAAAAACAGAAAAATGTTAGTACTCCTATAATGGATGAATTTAACAGTTTAAAAAAAACAGGCTGTACATGACAGATTCACCTATGACTGAAAAACATAGGAAGCCATCTGATGAAAGTGAGGGATAACCAATAGATAGCACCCATGGACTACACTGGTACCTTCACAACGTTATGAGATCATGAACAATGTCAAGAGTAGACTGAGAAGATCTACTTGGGCAAAACTAGGGGAAAGCAAACATGAGAGAGATACAGGATGAGTTAGGAAGGACATAACTTAAAGAAACCTCAAAGCAATGAGACTACATATGCATTGCAGCATTCTCTTTCAAGCTTCTCCATGACTACCAAGGGCACCACCATCTTCTTATTCACCCAGGCTTGAAACTTGGGCATGATTCTTGACTTCTCAATGTCACTCCACATAACCAATTCATCACCAAATCTTGTCATTTTATCTTCACAACATATTGACCTCTCCATCCAGAAAACTACAATCCTGGAAAGGCCTCATCACCACATGCTTAAATGAAGTGCCTCCTTTTCCCTCAAGGAAAAGTAGAAAGAAAATGCAAGTGCTTTCAAATTAACTGACAGTTCCATAGCACTTTAAAATTTACAAGTGATATTATACACACACACACACACACACACACACACACACATAATTTCACACACACACACACACACACACACACACACACACACATATAATTTCACACACACACACACACACACACACACACACACACACACACACACACACACACAAATAATTTCCATGTGAAGTATATCTTATAACACCCAGGACAGACAGAAAAACTGAGGCCAAGAGATGTGAAGTGAATTGCCCTAGGTGACACAGCCAAGTAAAAGTGTGAGTCTACTATAATTCCACGTGTTCCAAAGTCACAGGTCTAAGCTCTAACCAGGAAGTCACACTGCCTTCTCAAACATCTAGGCCGTTAAAACAATTATGCTTAAAGCAGAGTATCTTAAACTGGGATCCACTGATGCGGTTTTAAAAAAAAAATTTAATATCTCCTTCAATATAGTTGGTTCTCTTTGCAATTCTATATATTTTTATTTTACTCATTAAAACATTCTAATAAGTGGTCCATAACACAAAAAAAGGTTAACCCTTAGTTTGAAGAATTTGCTTGTGGGTGGAATCTATTTAAATGTAGAAGAATTAACTCAAATGTCTAAAATATTATGTTGAGGTTTAAATACAACTAATAATCTGTTTTCCAAAGAACAACAGAATATAATCTCTGAAGAACAAAAGTTAACTTTACTTGAACTGTCCTTAAAATAATTAGACAAAAATTTGCTTATTTGTATTCAAAAAATAAACAATCTTTTTCTTCTTTCCATTTTGCTACAGTTCTGGGGTATTAAGTTTTAGGTTTTGTTATTTGAAAGGTTGAATAAACAAGAAGAGTAAGTTCAAAATAAGCGATTACCAAAGCAAAACACAATTATTTCTGACTATACTCAGCCTAATAGACACTGGATAACTCTAAGCTGCTCAAGTTTTCCACCATTCTCTAGTGCTGGCATTTTTCTAAGATTGGCATATTTCCAATTCCAACAACAAAGAATAAATGTCATGTGTTGCATAAGAGTAAGCTGATTAAACCCTTGAACTTCAAACTACCCCTTCCCCATCCGAAACAGTACAATAAACCTACCTCATTTTCTCAATGCAGGCTATTCATTTTTTTAAATTTAATTTTTAAAACATCATTGTCACTTCCCAATAGTCACCTCAAACCCTCCCCGAAAAGTGCCCCTGTTAACAAAGAAGTATTTAAATACAATAAATACACTGTTTGACAGATCAGGCCTCATCCCTCAGTATACTCCCCCATTCTACTCCACAATCATCCCTTGTAATAAAAGAAAAACAGTCAAACAAAACTGATAATAGACTCTGTAACTGCCACACTGTTCTTCCCCTTACTCCACTGAAAGGAAAGAGTGTTTTCATCATATACTCGGGAATTAATCTTGGCTTGGTTTTTAAATTTATTTAGAGAAGGTATCCCAAAAGTCTTAGTGTAGTTTTAAATTTTAATAACTTCAGAAGTATGAATGGTACAAAACGTATAAAAGACATTATTTAAAGGCCTAATTATTTATATTTCTTTTGCTCTTAGTATTGTGAATTTTGAAAAATTATTTTAACAGGGGGATCCTGTTGCTATTTATTATGTATTCAGTTTCTGGACAACAGGCTAAGATTTAAAATGTAATCCTTTCAATCACTGATCAGCAATTGATTTAAGTCAAAAATCAACTCTAGTGATACACAGCATGAGACAGCAGTTATGATGAATTTAATTTTTTTTAATCATTATTTTTAAATTAATCCATCAAATTTTTTACTAGCTTGCAGAACTTATGCTTCTGAAGTTTTTAAAAGTTAAGATTGCAGTAAAATTTCTTGGACATCCTGGATTATAGTCATTGTGGATATTATTCTCCTGGTTCAGCTATTTGTTCTAGAGTTCAGACAATTCTTCCCATGCTCCTGTGAATTCACGTCGTATTTCTTACAGCAGAATAATATTGCTTGATATTCACATAATAACAATTTGTTCAATATTTTCTAATTGACAAATGGTGCTATGAATATTTCCACATATGTGGGACCTTTCTCTTTCTTTGACTTTGACATTCTTGGGGTACATGCCCAGTAATGAATGCAGTTTTGGGGCCAAAAGGTTTTGACAGTTTAGAAATTTTTCTTGTATAATTCCAAAATGTTTTCCAGAGCAACTGGATTATTTCACAGCACCACCAATAGAGCAATACACTACCTAATTTCAATATGGGTTACTTTCAAAATTTTTAATTCATCCAAGATAATATGCCACAGAACTAATCGATTACCATATATTACGGGTATGAATACACTAACTACACACAACACTTAAATTTAGTATCTCAATTCAAGCATACAGGTGGATCTTCTCAACAGCTGTACCCTTACTGAGAAGTCTACTTAATGAGTCCACTCAAAAGCAGCATGGCATTGTGGAAAGAAAACTACATGAAGAGTCGGGAAGATCTAGGTATAAATACCACCTACGACACTGGCTGTGGGACCCTGGACAAGCCATTTACTCTTTCTTGGTCCCATTTTTCTCATCTCTAAAACGGGAATAACAACTCCTCACAGGATTTTTCTGAGGCTCAAACAAGTACATAAGGTGCTTTGCAAGCCTAAAGCACTATATAAAAGGCAGTTGTTATCAGCACCATAATCTTTATTATCATTATTGCTTAGGATACATCTAATGACTACAGAGCATCCCAATCCAGATATCCATACTGTACCATATATGCCCCTGTGCTATTCAAGTAATCACAGTGGCAGGTAGGAAAGTTCACCTATTTGCCACCATTAGTTCATGACACAAATTAACTCTAATTAATTGTTCAGATTTTTTTAAAACTCTTAACCACAAAAGGGTAACACTCTGATGTCATGTTTCCTATGGGCAAATGAATATATTATGTGGGAGACAATTTTTGAATATCAAAAATATGACAATGGAAAATTAACATCCCTAAATTACAGGAAAAGGTATAAGGCTCTATAAAAAAAACTAAGTCAAATTAGAATGTGGAAAAGTACACAATGGATCATACTAATTCAATTGATTTTTTTTTAAAGTTCAATGTGAATAAGGGGATGTCCATCCACTAAGAAATGGTTTAAAAGATTATGGTTATAAAACGTAAGAAAATATTACGCCACAATAAATGACAAAAATTGATGTTTTCAGAGAAACCTTGATTTACTTCAGCTAGTTTTTTAAAATATATTTAAAGATTAAAGCTATTCCAGAATCCACAAAAATTGATGTTTTCAGAGAAACCTGACAAGTCTTATATAAAATGATAGCAAAATGAACTTTTTCAGTTCAAGAAAATAATTTCTTCATTAACAATATAAAAAAAACTGAAAGATAAAGGAACCTGATCAGTGTAATGAACAACCATGAGGAGCAATGAAATGAAAATCCACAATAAAGAAGACTTTAAAAGCATTAAATTGTATTCATTATGACCTACCCCATTTTCAGTATGTTTCTCAGCAGATGTACTTATTCCATTTCTTTGATTTCTTTGATCTTGGATCTGACGGCCACCTAGAAAGGATAAGTATCAATCTTACTAAAAACTTCAAATGAAAAACAGATTTCCTCAATTTATTAACTGTATTTACTCATTAAGCACAAATTACAAGCTTGGCATGTACATGAGACTTTGGTAGACATCAGGATCCAATCACAGAATCCAGGGACATGTGAGTTGAAAGAGAGTCTCAGGAAGAACCTAGTCGAACCCCTTTAAACCTAGTTCTGAAAACAGCAGCACAAAAAAGCATAAAACTTGGCACAGTGCCTCCCTATTCCCAAGTTAGAGGAGCCCGACTTTAACATAAAGTTCAAAGTGAAGAAATAGGCTAGAAGAATGAGCAAACAACAAAAAAAGAATATGACAGGTGGCAGGGAAGACCAAGACAAAAACTTATAAGAAGACAACAACATGAAAATAGTTGGAGTCAAAGCCTCAAAGAAAAACGCTAATTGGACCGAAGGCTACCAAGAACTCCTAGGAGAGTTAAAGAAAGAGATTAGTGATAGCAGAAAAACTGGGAAAAGAAATTAGTTCAATGATGAGGGTAGCTTTCAAATCTTCCCTTGATCTGTTCCCATCCATTCTACCCAATCTTAACTGTCACCTGTCCCTGACAGATTTGTTTCTACATCAGTCAGTAGGGTCTATGACCTATCATGCCTATTCCTTTCTTCAAGTCTTTGTGCATGCTATTGGATCAATCTGGAATGCCTTTCCATCCAATTTCTACTTATTTAAACTCCTATAAATGGAAGAATAGACTCTATGCACTATGACTCAGTGAACCTGACTTGATAATAACAACAAGAAGGTATACAGTGCTTTAAGGGTGGCAAAGCACTTTAAAAATATTCTTATTTTATCCTCACAAAAAAAATCTAGGATTATCATATCATACCCATTTTACAGATGAGGAAACTGAGGCAGACAGGGATTAAATGACTTGCCCAGGACCACATAGCTAGCAAATTCTGAGATCAGATTTGAAGTTAGGTCTTTTTTTAAAAAATAGTATTTTATTTTTTTTAATTACATGTAAAGCCAAGTTTTAACATTCACTTTTTAAAAAAAATTTTCAGTTCCAAATTTTCTCCCTCCCTCTCTCACCTTCCCCCTTCCAAAATCAGACAGCAATTTGATATAGGCTACATGTGTGCAATCATGGAAAATATATTTCCACATTAGTCATACCGTAAAAGAAGAAACAGAGCAAAAGAAAAAAAAAACGGAAAAAAAAAGTGAAGGGACAGCTGTATATACATGGAGGCAGATGGCTGCACACAGAGGCAGATGCATGCACAAAGGCACACCACACTGTACCAGCGCAGAGCCGGAGAGAACCCAGGCAAGCTGATTCACCCACTGCAGGGGAGATTCCCAGGCCTCTCACCACAGGACAGGAGAACTGTTGGAGCCGGGAGAGAGATAAATGCAGGGCCCACAGCAGCAACAGCAGCTACTCCTAGCGCTATCAACCCATAGCCTCCATATTTAAAAATCACCTACCTGAACTTCCAGGGACCAAGATGGCAGGGTAAACCCTAGCTGCTCTAATCTTCCACCCCTGCCCTCCCCCCGACCCTGAAAACCCAGATAATGTTGCCCCAGTATAAAATCCTCAAATAGTGGAACCAACTGAAGGCTTTGGAGTCAGTGGAACTCTCCTGGATCTGGATGGGACAGAGTGCAGTCTGGCCTCTGCTCCTGGAGCAAGAGGCAGCAGAAGCAGCTGCCCTGTAGCCACCTCCATGTGGCTGCTTCAGAGCTCCCGGCCTGCAGATCTTAGGGAGGGGCCAAGCGGCCATTTAGAGGCTAAGTCCTCTTGCCTTAATCTGCCTGGATGAGGATCATGGTGTTGCGTGGTGGTCCTGAGGTGTGTGACCAGTGAGCCAAAGCTGGTGGGCGCTGTAGAGACAGTGCCCTCCTAATAGCTCTGGCAGCTGTAAAAACCCCAGCAATTTGGGACAAAGCTCTCCCCTCTGGAAGCAGAGTTCTACTGTGGCAAAGACCTCAAAAGTCAAGTAATTGACTGGAAACATGAGCAAGCAAAGGAAGCAAAGCAAACAGAGCAATACAATTTTAGATTCCTTTTTTGGGGACAAAAAGAATCAAAACATGGAACAAGAACAAGACAACACAGTCAGAACTCCTGCACCAAAAGCTTCCAAGAAAAATATAAACTTGTTACAGGCCATGGAGGAGTTCAAGAAGGATTCTGAAAATCAAGTAAGAGAAGTGGGAGAAAAATTGGGAAGGGAAATGAGAATGATGCAAGAAAATCATGAAAAGAGAGTCAACAACCTGATTGAAGAAAATAACACCTTAAAAAACAGAATAACTCAAATGGTAAAAGAGGCCCAAAAAACCAAGAGGAGAAGAATGCCTTAAAAAGCTGATGGAAAAAGAATTTCAAAAGCTCACTGAAGAGAATAATTCCTTCAGAATGAGATGGAGCAAATGGAAGTAAATGACTTGATGAGAAATCAAGATATTATTAAACAGATCCAAACAAATGGAAAAGTAGAAGGCAATGTGAAATATCTCACTGAAAAAACCATTGACGTGGAAAATAGATCCAGGAGAGATCATTTAAAAATTATTGGACTACCTTAAAGCCATGATCAAAAAAAGTACCTAGAAATCATTCTTCAAGAAATTCTCAGGGAAAATAAATTGCCCTGATATTTTAGAACCAGAGGACAAAATAGAAATTGAAAGAATTTACTGATCACCTCTTGAAAAAGATCGCAAAAAGAAAACTCCTAGGAATATTATAGCCAGGTTCCAGAGTTCCCAGACCAAGGAGAAAATATTACAAGCAGCCAAAAAGAAACAATTTTAGTATTATGGAAACACAATCAGGATAACACAAGATCTAGCAGTTTCTACATTAAGAGACTGCAGGGCTTGGAATATGATATTCCAGAGATCAAAGGAGCTAGGATTAAAAGCAAGAAACACCTACCCTGCAAAACTGAGTATAATGTTTCAGGGGAAAATATGGTCATTCAATGAGATGGAGGACTTTCAAGCTTTCTTGATGAAAAAACCAGAACTGCACAGAAAATATGACATTCAAATACAAGAAGCAAGAGAAGCATGAGAAGGTAAGCAGAGAAAAGAAATCATAAGGAACTTATCAAAGTTGAACTATTTACATGCCTACATGGAAAAATGATAATTGTAACTTATGAAACTTTTCTCAGTATTAGGAAAGTTGAAGGGAATATAAATATGCATGTGTCTATGTATACATATATATGTATACATACGTGTATGTATACATACATATATGTCTACATAGGAGGGTATATATGAGTATGAATACATATGTGAGTGTGTATACATATGTGTACAGGTATACATAGACAGAGGGCACAGGATCAATTGAATAGGAAGGGATGATATTTAAAAGGTGAAATTGAGAGATGAGAGGAATATAATGAGAGGAGATGGGGAGAAACAGAATGGGGTAAACTATTTCATACAGAAGAGGCAAGGGATAACTATTACAATGGAGGGGAAGAACAGGAAGGCAAAAGGGAATGGGTCTACCTTACTCCCATTGAGTTTGGCTTAGGGAGGGAATGACATACACTCTTAATTGGGTATTTTGCCCTACAGGACAGTAGAGGGGAAGGGGATGAGAGGGGAGATGATGGAGAGAAGGGCAGGTGGGGGGGGGGGGAGTATAGTTAGAAGCATACACTTTTGTAAAGGGACAGGGACAAAGCAGGGAACAGAACAAGTCGGGGGGGGGGGAACAGGATAGAGGGAAATATAGTCAGTCCTTCATAATATATCCACTATGGAAATGTTTTGCAAAACTACACATGTACAACCTATATTGAACTGCTTATCTTCCCAGTAAGGGTGGGTGAAGAGGAAGGAAGGGAAACAATCTGGAATTTAACATTTTAAAATCAAATGTTTTTTTAAAAATATTGTTATTATTATTATTATTATTATTATTATTATTATTTATATGCAATTGGGAAATAAGATATACAGGCACTGGGTTATGGAGATCCATTTTGCCCTACCAGAAAGTCAGGGGGAAATGGGGGGGAATATAGGATAGAGCATATTGGGGGAGGGGGTATTCAGTGGGATTGCTATTTTGGGGTGGTGGGTAGGGGAAAGATGGGGAGAAAATTTGTAACCCAAAATCTTGTGGAAATGAATGATGTAAACTAAAAATAAACACTCACACACACACACACACACACACACACACACACACACACACATACATACATACATACATACACGAAAAACTGAAAACCAAAGGAGAGAGGAGAGATTAATAAAATTGAAATTAAGAAAACTATTGAATTAATAAATAAAACTAAGAGCTGGTTTTAAGAAAAAAAATAAAATTGACAGACCTTTAGTCAATATGATAAAAAAAAAAAGGGAAGAAAACCAAATTACCAGTATCAAAAATGAAAAGGGTGAATCTATCTCCAATGAAGAAGAAATTTAAAAAATAATTAGGAATTATTTTGCCCAACTGTATGCACATAAATTTGACAATCTTAGTGAAATAGATGAATATTTACAAAAATATAAGCTGCCCAGATTAACTGAAAAGGAAGTAAATACTTAAATAACCCGATTTCAGAAAAAGAAATTCAACAAGCCATCAATGAACTCCCTAGGAAAAAAACTCCAGGGACAGATGAATTAATTAGTGAATTCTATCAAACATTTAAAGAACAATTGTTTCCAATACTCTACAAACTATTTGGGAAAAACTGGAGAAAAAGGAGTCCTACAAAATTCTTTTTATGACACAAATATGGTACTGATACCTAAATAGGAAAGAGACAAAACGGAAAAAGAAAATTATAGACCAATTTCCCTCGTGAATATAGATGCAAAAATTTTAAATAAAATTTTAGCAAAAAGACTACAGCAACTTATCATGAGAGTAACACACTTTGATCAGGTAGGATTTATTCCAGGAAAGCAAGGATGGTTCAATATCAGTTAAACTATCAGTATAATTGATCATATCAACAACAAAACTAGTAGAAACCAAATGATTATCTCAAAAGATGCAGAAAAGGCTTTTGACAAAATACAGCTCCCATTCCTATTAAAAACACTAGAAAATATAGGAATAAATGGAGTCTTCCTTAAAATAATAAGCAGCATCTATTGAAAACCATCAGCAAGTATTATAATGTAATGGGGATAAACTAGAAGCATTTCCAGTAAGATTGGGGGTGAAAGAAGGATGTTCACTATCACCCCTCTTATTCAATTTGGTACTAGAAATGTTAGCAGTAGCAATAAGAGAAGAAAAAGAAATTGAAGGAATCAGATTAGGGAAAGAGACTAAGCTATCATTCTTTGAAGATGATATGATGATATACTGAGAATCCTAGAGAATCAAGCAAAAAAACTACTTGAGATAAGAAATAAATTTAGCAAAGTTTCAGGATATAAAATAAACCAATATAAATCCATGGCATTCCTATACATACCTAATGAAATCCAACAACAAGAAATAGAAAGAGAAATTCCATTTAAAGTTACTGTAGACATTATAAAATATCTGGGAATCTACCTGCCAAAACAAACCCAGGACCTATATGAACACAATTACAAAACACTTTTCACACTAATAAAGTCAGACCTAAATAACTGGAAAAACATCAGTTTCTCATGGCTAGGTCAAGCTAATATAATAAAAATAACAATTGTACCTAAATTAGTATACATATTTAGTACCATGCCAATCTACCAAAAAATTATTTTATAGACTTAGAAAAAAATAGTAACAAAATTCATCTGGAAGAACAAAAGGTCCAGAATATCAAGGGAATTAATGAAAAGAAATGCTAGGGAAGGTGGCCTAGCCATACCAAATTTTAATCTGTATTACAAAGCAGCAGTCATCAGAACTACTTGTTACTGGCTGAGGAACAGAGTAGTGGATCAATGGAACAGACTGGGTACATAAGACTCAGTAGTCAATGACAACAGTAATGTACTGCTTAATAAACCCAAAGACCCCAGTTTTTGGGATAAGAACTCACTATTTGACAAAAAGTGCTGGGAAAACTGGAAAATAGTATGGAAGAAACTGGGCATAGACCAATATTTTACTCAGTATACCAAAATCAAGTTGAAATGGGCGCATGATCTAGGTACAAAGGCTGATACTGTAAGCAATCTGGGAGAGCAAGGAATAGTTTACCTGTCAGATTTATGGAAAAGGGAAGATTTTATGACCAAACAAGAGTTAGAGCGCATTACAAAATACAAAATGGATAATTTTGATCACATTAAATTGAAAAGGTTTTGTACAAATAAAGTCAATGTAACCAAGATTAGGAGGGAAGTGGAAAACTGGTAAAGAATTTTTACAACCAATGTCTCTAATAAAGGCCTCATTTCTAAAATAAACAGAAAACTGAGTCAAATCTGGAAGAATATAAGTCATTCCCCAACTGATAAATGGTCAAGGGACAGACATTTTTCAGACAGTTTCCAGAGGAAGAAATTAAAGATAAGCATATGAAAAAATGCTCTAAATCACTACTGATTAGAGAAATGCGAATCAAAACAACGCTGAGGTACCACATCTCACCAATCAGACTAGCTAAGATGACAAAACAGAAAAATGATAAATGCTGGAGTGTATGTGGAAAAATTGGAATACTAAAGCATTGTTGGTGGAGTTGTGAACTGATCAAGCCATTCTGAAGAGCAATCTGGAACTATGCCCATAGGGCTATAAAAAAGTGCATACCCTTTGACCCAGCAATATCACTTTTATAAGGCTGTATCCCAAAGAAATCATAGAAGTGGGAAAAGGACCCATATGTATGTAATTGTGCTATAAGAATACTATTGTGTTATAAGAAATGAGGAGCAGACAGACTTCATAATAACTTGGAGACTTATATAAACTGATGCTGAGCAAGGAGAGCAGAACCAGGAGAAATTTGTACACAGTTACAGATACATCGGATATATAACAACTAACTTTGATAGACTGGGCTCCTCTCAGCAATACAAGGTTAGAAGACAACTACAAAAGACTCATGATGGAAAGGGTTATCCACATCCAGAGAAACAACTACAGAGTCTGAAAGCAGATTGAAGCAAAATATTTGCTCTCTCTCTTTTGTGTTTTATTTTGTCCCTTCTTTCTCATTGTTTACTCCACTGATTATAATCCTTCTTTACAACTTGACTAATGGTCAATGTGAAGGTATCTGTGGAACTTATATTTGATTACACGCCGCCATGGGAGGAGGGGGGAGGAGAGGGAGGAGGAGAAAATTTGGAACTCAAGGGATTGTGGAACTGAATGTTGTAAACTCAAAGTAAATAAATAAATTTAAATTTAAAAAAATAAAGTGAAAATGCTATCTTTTAATCTGTACTCCGACTTCATGTTTTCTCTGCATGTAAACAGCATTTTTCATCACAAGTCCTTTGAAATTGTCTTGAATCAATATGTTGCTGAGAACAGCTAAGTCATTAATAGTTGATCACCACACAACGTTGCTGTTGCTGTTCTACTCACTTCACTCAGCATCAGTTCATGTAAATCTTTCCAGACTTTTCTCACAACATCTGGCTCATCATTTCTCGTAACACAATAGTATTCCATTACATTCATATACCACAACTTGTTCAGCCATTCCCCAATTCATGGGCATCTCCTCAATTTCCAGTTCTTTGCCACCAGAAAAAGAACTGCTAAAATATTTCTACAAATACCTTCACATTGAACATCAGTCAAGTTGTAAAGAAGGATTACAACCAATGGAGTGAACAATGACAAAGAAGGGACAAAATAAAACACAAAAGAGACCAAGTATTTTGCTTCAATCTGCATTCAGACTCTGTAGTTCTTTCTCTGGATGTAATATCCCGTGTTTATATAGTTCCTGGGTTTTGTCTTGGTAGATTCCCAGGTATTTTATAATGTTTACAGTTATTTAAAATGGAATTTCTCTATCTCTTGGTGCTGGGCTTTGCTGGTTATACATAGAAATGCTGATGATTTATATGGGTTTATTTTATATCTTGCAACTTTCCCAACACTGTTAATTATTCCAACTAGTTTTTTAGTTGATGCTCTAAGCATACCATCATATCATCTGCAAAGAGTGACAGTTTTGTTTCCTCACTCACTATTCTAACTCCTTCAATTTCTTTTTCTTCTCTTATTGATAAAGCTAACATTTCTGGTACAATACTGAATAACAGTGGTGACAATGGGCATCCTTGCTTCACCCCTGATCTTACTGAAAAGGCTTCTAGCTTAACTCCATTACATGTAGTGCTTGCTGGTGGTTTTAGATAGATAATACTTATCATTTTAAGGAAAGCTCCATTTATTCCTATGCTTTCCAATGTTTTCAATAGAGATAGGTACTCTATTTTGTCAAAAGTTTTTCTGCATCTGTTCAGACAATCATATGATTTCTGTTGGTTTTGTTACTGATATGGTCAACTGTGCTGACAGTTTTCCTAATGTTGAACCAGCCCTGAATTCTTAGCATAAATCCCCCCTAGTCATCGTGTATGATCTTCGTGATATATTGCTGCAGTCTCCTTGCTAGTATTTAATTTTTACATCACTATTTATTAAGGAAATTGGTCAGTAGTTGTCCTTCTCTGTTTTAGTTCTTCCTTGTTTAGGTATCAGCAAAACAGTTTATATAGTATTGGGATGAACTGTTCTTTAAATGTTAGGTAAAATTTACTTGTGATCTCATTTAGCTCTGGGGATTTTTTCTTAGGGAAGTTCATTGATGGATTCTTCAAATTCTTTTTCTAAGACAGAGTTATTTAAATATTGTTGAATCTTTCTGTTAATCTAGGCAATTTATACTTTTGTAAATATGTGTTGATTTCACTTAAGATTGTCAAATATATTGGCATATAATTGGGCAAAAAAAGTTCCTAATAATTGCTTTAATTTGATCTTCATCAGTAGTGAATTTTCCATTTTCATTTTGATACTTGTAATTTTCTTTTTTTTTAAACCAAATTAACGAGTGGTTTATCTATTTTATTGCTTTCTCTACCCCCCCCCCCAATAAAACTAGCTCCTAGTTCTATTTATTAGTTCAACAGTTTTCTTATTTTCAACTTCCTTAATCTCAACTTTGATCTTTAGGACTTCCAATTTAATGTTTAAAAGGATTTTTATTTTGTTCTTTTCTCTAGGTTTTTTTAGTTACATGACCTGCATTGATCTTTCTCTATTTTACCGATGTATGAGTTTAGAGATATAAATTTTCCCTAAGTACTGCTTTTGGTATATTGTCTCATTGCTGTTCATTCTCTTTAATGCGAAGTTAGGTCCCCTGAGCACTTTATCCACTGGCAACATTCTAGATCATATTAAGGGAATGGTATATGAACTCTCAGAAAAGGAAGGAGTAATACCCAAAGTGAATATAGCTACATTTAGAATAAGTCGTGACAGATGGACAACATTTCCATTAACTGGCTAAGTAGCTACGTTGGTAGCTCAGGGGAACTGCAGACATATATCAAGCACTTTGCTGAAGGAGAGGTATGCTGTCAGGTCATCATCATGAACAAGAAAGAAAGATAAAGCTGATAGTAGTAATGCAGATTCAGAATAACCACACCCAAAGAGAGGTCATCAGGCGATGGATGACATGTTAGAGGAAGGTCTTTAGTGGAGTAACCCCAAGGGTCTTTCATTAAGTTTAATGCTATGTAACATTCTTACTAGGGACTTGAAGACACAAACTGCACATTTGTCAAATTTGATGAAGATAAAATTGTTGGTTATCCTCAAACTATTTGATGATTGTCAAGGTCCAGCAAAATCCTGAGAAGTTAAAACACTAGACCAAAATTAAGCAAGATAAAATACAGATAAAGATCTTACATTACACTTGGATTTTAAAAATCAACTTTACAAGTCTAACACGACTGGGAGGTGAGAAAGAAGCAGCTAGAAAAGAACAGTGGTTGAACCTATGATTTAATTGGTAAAGCGAACTCCCAAATAAAGAAACCCATTCTACAACTGTAGCTCAGCAACTGTTCTTCAATCTACAATCTTAAAGTATCTCTTAGAGCACTGAGAAGTTAACTGACTTATTCAGGGTCACTGAGTAGAATGTGTCAAAAGCAGAAACTGAACCTAGGTCTTTCTGGGCCCAAGGTCAACTCTCTAACCACTCAATACTCTGCTTCTCGTGTACCTAAACAGTAAGGCTGCAAAAGTGTTCTAGGATCACAAACTATTTTAGTGAGTTGAAAGCTGAAGAGTATGATGCAGAAGTCAAATTAGTTCATTTAATACTGGGATTCATTAAGAGAAGTATGATCTAGCAGGAAGAAGGGAGAGAAATATTTTGGGAAATTAATATAAAAACAAAAGATAATTTTTTAAAGAGAGAGATGTACAACATACAGAACAGATTAAGTAATTAGCACTGCATTGGCCATCCTACTTTTGTAGTGCTGTGTTCAGTTCTGGCATCACATTTTAGAAAGGATAATGACAAACCAGCATACTTGGAAAGGACAACCAGAATGATGATGAGAAGAAAAAGAACTAGGGCATAAATACAAAAGGCTGAAATCATCTTGTAAAGCATGTGTCAAATTCACCTGTAAAAGCTGCTACAACAGATTAAAACGTGATTGAAAAATGTTTAAGAAAAGAAATAAAAATCCAATACAACACAGATAATGTGAATTTATGGTTTTGTAAGTCAACCTGCCAAGTGAAGACTAAAGACCAAAGAAATATCACAAGGGATTAGAGTTAGTCCTGTAACAGTTTTCTTAAGAAACAGCAACGAGTGGCAGAGCCAAAATGCTGAAATAGTTAGCAAGCAGCTGTCCGGGCTTGCTTGCACTGTCCAAAGAGCTCCAGTCTGATGAGCTCTGCAGCTCTCCATCTTAAAGGGAACTGTTGGCTAAATGAAGATGGTAACACCTCCTGGGGTGATTCATTGAAAGAACAATCTGGTAAAACCTAAGACAATTTTTCTGAATAAAGTTTTTAAGAACATAAATTATATTAAAATAGTTATCACACTATTTTTAAAAGAACAGCTTCATGGATCCTAGGTTAAAAACGCTTGTGGCAAAAGTTTTGCTGATTTGAGAATAGAGAATTTGTCCAGCTGTAGAATGATGAGGATAAGCAAAGGAGCAGTTAGCAAACAAGCAACTTCCTGTGGCACACAGATGTTCCTAAAGGGACCAGTGAATTAAAAGCCTGAATTTCAGAACTGTGAGTCACCCCAAGAACATCAGTTTTCCTTACTGAAGTATTTCCTTGCCAGGCTTCTGTAAGTATGTGACCATTCTCTTCCAAAGATACTGAGCTCACTGATGGGAGAATGTGACCCAGCTTTATATATGGATTGTGATAGATTTAATATTCATGCATTTACTTTAATACATAAGTCCCTATGATGTCACTATTTTTTTCACCTCCCAAGTAAGGAGTTATGTTTAAAATCTAATGTGTCATAATAGTTAGTGGCTTGTTTTTTATAAATGAAAGCCCATCAGTATACCCTCAATAGGTAGAGTGAAATCCAAGGGGAATGTTATTTCCCCCACAACAGGTAACCCCTAGGAACTTTAGAGACAGAGTACAGCCAAATGGTAGTGACCCTTCTCTAGCGACCCAGATCTACCAGTGTGAGGGCAGGTTGGGGTGAAGAAGGGCAGACCAGAAAGTATAGGGAGCAACATTCTAGACAGCCCTAACATAAAAGGAAAAACCTCAAGTGTACAAGAAAAAAAAAACTTCCTAACAATTAAAGCTACCCCAAATAAAATGGGCTGTGCTTTCCTCCTCATTAAGTATTGCAGTTGTAGCTTGTAATGACAGATATTAAGGAAATGATAGGCATAATAATGATCAATCTCATCATTTTTTGGGAGGGAAAGGAAGTTTCATGAGTAAACACAGTATTCAGATCATCTTTAAATAAACTTTTTGTTTAAAATTAACATAAGTACACCTACCTTGTTCAGTGCTCTCAGTTGGGGAATCCTCATGACGAAGGAAAAATTTCACTTCTTCTCTTCGGGGCCCCCACTTTTGTAGATGTTCATACATCATATGATCAAAGGGGATAGGACGTTCTAGAACAACATAGAATATACCTCACTCATCCCATAAATAAGACAAGGGTCAGGACATGAACAGAAGCAAGTATCAATAAAATGTTTAAGTTGAAGGTGTCATAGGCATTTGAAGATTTTCCTTTGCTTCCTAATTTCTCTGAGGCACTATTTTCTCAGTCTCCTAAGCTCAAAAACTAGACATTTTGTTTCGTCTCTTTCACTAAACTTCCATATCCATATAGTTGCTGGGATCTGTCAATTCTACCCTGAAATCTCTCCGTAGTCCATCCTCCCAACCCACCACAACTTCAAATACTCTAAGTTCAGGTTTTTTGCCTAGACTGTTGTAATACCTTCCTAATTAGTGTCTCTGTCTCATCTCTTCTCCAACCCATCCATCAAACAGATGCCAGAGTAATCCTAATGTACAAGAATGAATGAATGAAAAAGCATTTAGTAAGCACTTACTAGGGGCAAAGCACTATGCTAAGCACTGGAGATACAAACAGAAAAGCAAAACGGTCTGAAACCTGTGAGCAGGCAGTTTGTAAAGGAAAAAATCCAAGCTACTGATAGCCATGCAAAAAAATGGCGATAATTAGAGAAATGATTACAGATTCCAGTGATTCTGAGGCTGCCCATCAGTTTAATGAATGTAACAAAAACAGAAAATAAAAAGTTGGAGGGGCTGCAGGAACACCAGCACTCACACACCCTTGGAACTGTGACTGGCTGAGCTGTTCTGGAAAGCCACCTGAGACTAAACTGTGCAGCCCTTTGACAGAGAGACACCAGTTTCTATGCTTATATCTTAAAGCAGACCAAAGACGAGAAAAAGACTTATCTTTATGAAAATATTTATAGTAGACTTTTTGTAGTAACAAAGAACTGGAAACTAAGGGGATGCCACTCAATGTGGGAGCAGCTAAACAGATTATGGGATACGAATGTAATAGACTATTACTCCCAAAGAAAACTAGGCAGACTTATATGAATTAACTGATGCTGAGGCAGATGAATACATTAATAACAACTTTGTATAAACAAATAATATTAAAAGGCCTAAGAAGTGACCGATACAAACGGAACTGATTCCTGAGGACCAATGCTGAAGCCCTTTACCAGTTCTCAGAAAAAGAGTTTTGTGAAAGACTCAAGATGCTCAAGACAACAGATGTTTTTAGGTACAGGCAATATAGGAAGCTGTTCAGTTTGAGTATGCATATTTATTACAAGGCTTTAAGGGGTCTTCCCCAATTGGGGTTAGGGAACGCAGGAAGAAAATAAATGTTTGTTAATTGAAAAAAATTAAATTTAAACTTTTTTTTTAAAAGCAAGGCAGTACCTTTTCTCAAGGAGTTCATACTAATGGGGAAACAACACATGACAATCTTGCTCATGTAGCTCATCACTGTTTTGTCATAAAATACAGACAAATGCCTTATGTTGGCACTGAAGACCCTCTACAATTTTGCCCTAAGTCACATGTCCTATCTCATCAAGAGGACACTTGGGACTATGGATTCTACTAAGCAGCTAGTGGAACAGTGGATAACAGGAAGCGTCTGGAAGCTGGAAGACCTGAGTTCAAAACCAGTCTCAGACACTTACTAGCTGTGTGACTCTGGGCAAGTCACTTCCCTTCTATCTGTCTCAATTTCCTCAACTGTAAAATGGGGGTCATAATAGCCCCTCCCACCCAAGGTTGTTATGAAGATCAAATAAGATTCAATTTGAGAAGCGCTTAGCCCAGGAGCCTGGTACTTGCCAAAAGCTTTATCATTCCTTTCACTCATTAGCCAGTCTGGACTACTTGAGTTCCATAATCTTGTTCTCTCTGCTTCAGTGCTTTCGAAGACACACTATCCTCCATACCAAACAAAGTCTTCCTCCCATATCTTTATCTGCTCAAATCCTTCCCCTCTTTCAAGCTCCTCCAGAAAAATTTCTCTACTAAAAGGATTCTCTTCCATCTCTGTTTGGATTCTGTCTTACTTTCCTTATTAGATTATAAATTCCTTAAAGGTAAGAACTGTGTCTTGGTCCATGTCCATATGCCCAGGACATAAAGATAGTGTGTTATACATAGTAAGTCCTTAACAAATATTTATTGAAATAGTAATAAGAATTTTAAAACTTTACAGATAAAATAAACTATTAACATCACTATTTCTCTTTTCCCTCACATTTACAGTAATCTCAAGCAACTGCCTCTATCCATCACCATGAGCAAGAACTATTAAATGAAGAAAATTATAGGAAGACATAGGTCTGTTTCAATAAACATTTTCTAAAAGCTAGAACACAAATATTCTCCCAGTAATGCTCGATGGTTGCAAATTTCAGAATACCACAACCTCTAAGAAACCAAAATTGCAAATAAACCCAAAAAGCAATGAACAGAGTACAACTGACATATTTCCAATGATGGCTTATGAACAAGAAATGGCATATGGTTTATCAAATGTATAGTAGGAAAAGAAGGCAGGTAAGGCAAAAAAACAACCTGAGAGCTCTAATGGTAACCAAGAAATATAAGAAAAACTAGAATAAGGCCTCCAAGCATGCGAAAAGGATTTTCTGTGAGAACTCTATAAAGAACATAAATCACACAGGATTGGATGTCACTTGTACCAATGAAGACAGTACTCATGACTGAGATCAGAGATCCACTGAAAAACAGCCCTATGGAATGCTTGCACAGATAATACAAAACTAATGATATGATTCTTGAAAAGGCTAACTGAACCTCAAAAATAGTGCCAAAGAGGACTGTTAGCAGTTTTATCCACCTGAAAATTATTGCTAAAGAATCCTAAAAGAAAAATAATTAGAGAAAGTCTAGAATCTTGAGGGTAAAACAAAGAAAGAATTATGATACTGAGAAAAGCCCAAATACCAAAAACTTATTCTTAAAAAAAAAGTTATCAGCAAGATGTTACAGATCCATCACCCTGGTCAAACCCTGCCCTTATTTCTCTAGGTTTTCAAATTTTCTACTGATGTTCTTAAGGAATGGGTAAAAGGTGGTTGTATGAACTGGGCAAAAAAAGAAAAAAAAACTGTTCCTTCTCTTAATCATTTGGGAGTTCATAGTCAGTAAAACTATTCTTGAGGCATGAAAACAAGATAAATACTAAAAAGTCAGGTGTCCCTGCAAGTGTTCCTTATTACCTCTAAGCACAGATTTGCTCATCTGCAAGATGAAGCCAGTGGACCAAATAATCGGAAGGTCCCATGTAACTTTAAAGCCTATGAGCCCAAAAGAAAGGAATGAGGTTCTGCCAGCTCTACAATTCGACTAAGTAGTACATTTACTACTCCTAATACATTTACTACTCCTCATACATTTAATCACTTATCTGGCTTTAGAAGTCTTAGTTTGGAAGAAACAGTCTTTAGACACAAATCCCCCAAACCAACTTGTAGTTCTTATCTCCAGATCTCACATAATAGGTATCTAATTTATTATTTATTTTCCACCTTTTAAATTCTGACTTTTGATTTCCAAATTCTCTCCCTCTCTCCAAACCTTCCCCCAATCCACTGAGAAGGCAAGCAATATATTGATTATATATCACACAATATTTCTAATATACCCTGTTTTTTCCAGGCAAGAAAATAAATGGCCAGAAAGACTGCGGGATTTAGGTAAACTAGTTTAAACACTGTAATAAACCTCATTTTTAATAAGCAGGACACCTCATCTTACTTAATGGTTTCATTTCTGTTTTTTAAATTTCTTTTTATTTATTCAGTAAGGAACAGAGGCATCTCTACAAAATCAAGTCAGTAACCAAAAGCTAACCTAATCACTTAAGTCAGCATATATGTTAAATGTATTGTCTGGGGGGAAATAATTGCTTCAATTTTAATTGTAATATTTTGAGAAACATGGTAAAGAAAGGACTTATAAATCCAAGTGATAATATCAAGCCTCTAAAAGCTGGTTTAGATTATTAGAGCGGTTAAGTGAACATACACACAAATGTACACACATACAGACACACACAATTCATGGTCATTTAAAGAGAGAATCTAGTTCCTGGGGGTGCTTATTTTGTGTAACATGCCTTAGTTTCTCACTGAAGTGAAAGGAGGTAAAATGAAGTGGTCTGGTAACTCCTAAAAGAGGTAAGGCCTTGCTATATTTTTTCCAAAAAAAAAATGTTAAGGACAACAGGTAATAATTTTAAGGACAACAAAAGGTAATAAAGAGAACTATGGCCCAATGAGGAAACACACTTCCATCCTCTTAGCAGAAGTGGTGGACTACAAGAGCAGAATGCTATATATACTGTCAGATGTGACTGTAATGACCATCTGTTAACAATGGAGGAGCATAAGGTGGTTACAGAAATGTGACAGTGGTATAAAAGATGTTAATATTAACATAATCAAATAGATGAGACAGAAGCTCCCTACAATGACACAGATTATAACCTACACCTGTCCATTCCTATGCCAACCGTGGCCAGGTCCCTCCATAAGTTTAGGGGTTGTAACGATACTGGGATTTGAAGATCTTCCACGCCCCTTGAGCTTGCTGATGTAGTAGGAAGGGGTGGAGCAAGAGAACGCCGGAACCAAGCTAGTCTCCGTGCAGTGCTGACTGGAAGCGGCGGCAGAGGCAGTGGCT
>CM053581.1:334966692-334984948 GCA_028627135.1 Pseudochirops cupreus | reverse complement strand
CATTCTTATTTCTCTTCCCAGTTTTTCTTCTACTTCTCTTATTTGGTTTTCAAAATCCTTCTTCAGCTCATCTCTAGCTTTAAGGCATTCTTCATGTTTATTGGAGGCCTCTCGTGGGGGCGCTCTGGCTGCACTCTCCTCCTCCCTTTCTCTCCCATGATCTTTCTTTTCCCCAAAGAAGGAATCTAGGGTTTGGGAGCTGTTCTTACTTTGCTTTTTATGCTTATTCTTACTCATAGTTGTTCAGTCCATGATTTTTTTTAAAAATCTCTCTGGGGCTCTGCTTCCAGAAGGGAAAGCTCTGTCCCAAATTGCTGGGGTCCTCCCGGCTGCCGTAGCTCTCAGGAAGGTACTGGGACCCTTCCTACTTACTTCTGGCTGACTGAATAGCGAAGACTCCAGAACCAAAAGCCCAAGAAGGTGATCCGGATCCAGGCCGCTCAACGCGAGAGCACTGGCCTCAGAACAATTGCTTAGGCCCCCTGCTGTCTGCAGGCCGCGGGCAGGAAGCTGCAACGAGGAGGCGGGTGCAAAACCTCTGCCTTTTGCTTTTCCGCTCTGGAGGCCTTCGGGCCGGACTCCCAGATTTGCAAGTCCCACTGAGCTGCTCGCAACTGCCGCTAATCCACTCACCTGAGAGGCTCCTCTGCTCCTCCTGTCCAGCCCCCCCCGGGGCACAGCCGCGGCTTCAGGCCAGGCTGGTTTCGGTTCGCAGTGCTGATATGGTTCCTCGTACCCGAGCTGATTTTAGTGGGAAGTATCTTTGTGTGCATTTTGGAGTTCTAGGATTGGTTTAGAGTCCTATTTTATGGGTATTTGGGGGTGGCTATGTGAGAGCTGCAATATGTTGCTGCTGCTACGCCGCCATCTTGGCTCCGCCCTCCCCTACATATTACTTTTAAACTGTCCTGCTTGTCTGTGCTTCCTTTTACATTTCTATTTTCTTTCATACATTTAAAAAAAAGTTTCAGTGCTCCTTTTTTAGCATCAGTATTGTTAATATCCTCTGATATTGTTAATATTGTTAACATCCTCTTAACATTTCCTCACCCTCATTAAAAAAACAAGAGAAAGATTAAAAGCTAAATCCTTGTAACCAATAAGCATAGTAGCCTTGTCCAAAAATGTATGTCTCTTTCTGTGCCTTGGTTTATTATCTCTCTCCTGAGATGGGTACGATATTTCATCAGATTCTCGGGAGACGTGGTTGGTCATTACATCAATCAGTTCTGAAGTCTTTCAAAATTGTCTTCACAATATTGCTGTTAATATTGTATAAGTTACAATACTGGTTCTGCTTATTTGTTTTACATCAATTCACCCTATCCAAGATTCTCTGCACTGGTTTCTTTCATCATTTCTTATAGTATAATAATATTCCATTATATTTATATACTAAATTTGTTCAGCTACTCCCTAATTGATGGGCACACCCAAAGATCCTCATTCTATTCTTTTCTTCACTTTTAATTTCCTTTTTAGGATTAGGAAGTTGTGTTTGGCTTGCAACAAATTTCTTTCTAGTATTATCCTCCCTTTTAACCTCATCACCTTCAGCTTATTTCCCTATTGCTTGTTTTTCTTTGCCAAACTCTGTATAAGGGTGTGTGTGTGTGTGTGTGTGTGTTTTCATCCTTTTTTTAAGAGTAAGATTTATCATATGCCCACTCTATTACTTTACTGTATTAGTATAAAGTATTAGCAAATTCTACCTCTTCTTCCTTTTGACACTGAGCATTCTTTCTGGTCTCCTTTCTCTTTCGCTTTTTCGTACCCTCAGAACAAAACCAGTCCACCCTCAGATCCTGTTTTTCTTATTTAATTTCCTCAGTACTTTTTGAAGACAGTTTCCTTTCAAAGTTTCTTTAGAAATGCTTGAAAGTTCTCTTTCTAGTAAAAGGCCATTCTCTTCTTTCCCTTCCCCCCCCCCCCCCAAGCATTATTACCATACTACTTTCCCAGTGTAAGTTATTCTTGATTGTAAACAATTCTCTTTTGATTTTTGGAATATTGTATTCTAAAATCTTCTCTCATTCAAGTAGTACAGACTGCCAGGTCATATGTGAACCTAACTATGGTTCATTAGTACTTAAACTGCTTCTTTCTGGGTTTTTAGAACTTGTATTTTTATATATATAAACTTGTATTTGTATAACTTGTAGAACTAATAAATAAAACTAAGAGCTGGTTTTTTGAAAACAAAAAAGTAGATTAAACCATTGGTTAATTTGATTTAAAAAAGACAGAAGAAACCAAATTACTAATCTCAAGAATGAAAAGGTTAAATGTACCATCAAAGAAGATGAAATTAAAGCAATTATTAGAAGTTATTTTGCCCAATTATATGCCAGTAAAACTAACAGTCTAAGGCAGTGCTTCTCAACCTTCCTAATGCCGTGACCCTTTAATACAGTTCCTCATGTTGTGGTGACCCCCAACCATAAAATTATTTTAGTTGCTACTTCATAAGTGTAATTTTGCTACTGTTATGAATATCTGATATGCAGGATATATTTTCATTGTTACAAATTGAACATAATCCACAGGTTGAGAACTGCTAATCTAAGGGAAATAGATGAAAATTTACAGAAATTGTCCAGATTAGCAGAAGAAAGAATAGAATACTTAAATAATCCTATCTTAGAAAAAGAACCTGAACAAGCCATCAGTGATCTATCTAAGAAAAAATCTCCAGGGCCAGATGGATTTACAAGTGAATCTACTAAATATTAAAAAAAAACAGTTAATCCTAATACTCTATCAACTATTTGAAAAAAAATGTTAAAGAGGAGTCCTACCAAATTCCTTTTATGACACAAATATGATTTTGATATTTAAACCAGAGAGAGTAAAAACAGAAAGTTATCAGCCAATTTCCCTGATGCATATGGATGCAACAATTTTATATAAAAGAAATTACAGCAATATATCACAAAGATCATACATTATTACCAGGTGGAATTTATGCCAGGAATGCAAGACTGGTTTAATATTGGGAAAAATAGACTACAACTGACTATATCAATAGCAAAACTCCCCTAGAATCATATGATTATATCAATAGATGCAGAGAAAACTTTTGGCATAATACAGTGTGCATTCCCCTTCAAAACACTATACAGCATAGGAATAAATGGAGCCTTCTATCTAAAACCATGAGTAGCCATTATCTGTAATGGGGATCGACTAGAAGCCTTCCCAATAAAGCTTTCCTATAAAACTGTGCATAACCTTTGACCCAGCAATACTACTAGGTCTGTATTATAAACAGATCAAAGGAAAAGGACCTATATGTAAATAATATCTATGCTAGCTCTTTTTGTGGTGGCAAAGAATTGGAAATCTAGGGGATGTTCATCAATTGAGGAGTGGCTGAACAGGTTGTGGTATATAATTATGATAGAATACTCTTGTGCTGTAAGAAATGATTAGCAGGATAGTTTCAGAACAACCTAGAAAGACTTACATGAACTGATGTGAAGTGGGCAGAACCAGGAAAGCATAGTACATTCTATGATGTTCAACTGTGAAAGGGTTGCCTACTCTGATAATAAATATAGTGATCCAAGACAATTCCAAAGGACCTATTATGAAAAATGCTATCCACCTCCAGAGAGAGAACTCTGTTGAACTGAGTGTAGACTCAAGCATACTTTTTTCACTCCCTTCCTTTCCCCCCCCCTCCTATTGTGTAAATATGTTTTACATGACCTCCCATATATACTTGATACTTGCCTTCTCAGTAGACAGATGAGGTGTTTGAGGGAGGGCAAGTATTTAGATTTCAAGGTTTTGAAAATGAATGTTAAATTTAAACAAAAAAATAATAAATGTGTACTCTTTGTACCTGAAAAATACTATTAAGTATGTAAAATTAGATTCTAGTTTTGGAAAAAGTCAAACTAGTATTGTGATGTTCTTAGGAAAGGAAGCTTTATAAGGATTTATTTTTATTTCAAGTTTTTAGAAGTTTATTAGGATTTTAAGAAAGTCTAGTCCTTGCTGATTTTTAAAAGGCAAATTTTGTTGTTTTTCCTGAATTGCCCCAAAATTGAGCCAAGATGATACAAACTGTAACTTGCATAAACTGTCACACAATATGCAGGTGTTTTTTCACATAATGTCTTGTTGGTTTACCTGTACACAATAGTGTGGCTGTCAGGTGACAGATCAAGTGCCTATCGAGACAGAAACTGTTCTGTGTTGGTTGGAAAAAAAAAACAATCCCTGGTATTGTGGAAATGCTTCTAACTGTTCTACTTCTTAGTGGTGGTTAAATGATTCCTTACCTGTAAAAGGATCACAGTTTGGATGTTACCTGTTCAGAAGCAACATGGGCTTTGTAGAGTTTTTTTTCCTTGCCAAAAAAATAACTACTTATCCTACTGCCCAAATCTTTTTCCTGCTTTCAAAGCAAAAGATAGAGGAAAAACAGTTTATGCTCATTGTTTCTGTTTCCAATCTCTCCTTCATTTCTCAATCTGCTGGAGTCAGCTTCCAGCCCCATCACTGGTTTCGAACCTCTAAAGTTATGAATTATTTCTCTTAAGGTTAAAAAAATTGTATTTTCATATCACCTTTTCTGTATTTATATCTTGTGACTAGGTGAGTGATGCCTTATAACAGAATTAATAAGAAAAGAGGAAAAGGCAGTTAGCAAAACTAACCCACTGATAATATATGCATGTATTATTTTGTATGTGTAATCTGCCACCTCTGCAAAGAACAGGCAGGGGTTACATTTTCTTATTCTTTCTTTAGGGACAAACACCGTGATCTCTTAAAAATCTGATGGATTTTTTTTCCATAAGTTTTTATCCTTGTTGACTTTTCTTCAGCTTTTGATGCTGTTAATCACAACCGCCTTTACCCCCATTACTCTGTTATCCCTCATTCTTCGTGGCATTTCTGTCCTTTGTTTTTCTTCCTACCTATCAGATTGCTTCTTCTCAGGCGTCTTTGCTGGGTCAGTTTTGAATGTCTCTCTCTAACCATGTGTTTCCTCCTAGGGTTCTGTCCTGGGACCTCTTCTCTCTATACCCACTCTTCTTGTGATTTATTAGCTCTCACAGATTCATTTGTCCTCTCTATTCAGATGACTCCCAGATTTACATATCTAGCCTTAATCTCTCTTATAATCATGGAACCATCCTTTCTACTCATCCCCTTCCCAGACTCCCCTATCAAATCACTTGCCAAAGCTTGTCATGTCTGCTTCGTCAATATATCAGAATCTTGCTGCTGCATCTCTCCACTCACATAGCTGACCACTTTAGTTCAGGGCTTCATTACCTTTTCTTTCTGATTCCAGTTTTTTATTCATTTTCTACCTAACTGTCAAAGTCAGTTCCCTGAAGCACAGGTTTGACTATGTTCAAGAAACGTCCGTGCCTCTCAATTATCTCCAGAATGCAATACAAACTCTTCAGATTGGCATGGAATGTCCTTTGTAATGTGGCTCCTACCTGCTCTTTTTTCTTACTGACCCTTCCCTATCAGTCCTCCCAAGATAGAACCCTCCTTAGTAGAAGTCGTCTAGTTAAGTAAAACAAACTGGAAAGTTGATCCGTGCCTGGTAGCATATGACTCATTCCATACCTGCTGTATTCTGCCACCTCTCTGCAGAAAATAGCGAGATATATTTCATTATCCATCTTGTAGCCAGAAGCATACATTTCAGCTTATATTTACTGACTTATTTCATTCTTACTCCCCTTTGTGTGTTATGTCTTCTATCCAAACTGGACTAGCAAAGTATTGCCTGAACTCAGCATTCCATCTTTGGCCCCTGTGCCTTTCTCTGCACAGGCTGTCTTTCTTTAGTTTTCTTTAAATCAATTCTTTAGTTTTCTTCAAGGCCAGTTCCCAGTGCCACCCTTGTAGGACGCCTTTACTGATCTCCTCATTTGTATTATCTCGTATTTATCCCTGCGAAGGTTGTGTTCCCTTCTGTATGATGTAAGTTCCTTCTGAATTTGTCTTTATTTCTCTAGAACCTGGCATGGTACCCTAGTACATAGAAGGCAATAGAAAAGTTTGGTTGAATTGAGTTAAATCTTTTTTTATACATCTGGATACACCTAGTTTATGTTAACAGAATTAGAACCATTTCCTGAGTTACTGTTGGTAGTCTCACCTCTTTTCATAGTTGCATTTTATCTTGAGGTAGAGGGGAAGGTGGTGGGGAGAGGCCGAAGACTGTTCGGTGCAGTGAAGTTCTGTATATGCTTCTGTTTGCCCTTTGCCTTTTTGTAACTCGTGGAAAATCAAATACATTTTTGAATGAATAAAAGTTGGATTAATTTAAAAGTTGACCCTTTAATGAAATTGACATTGTGTAGGGTAAGTGAATTATTTTTCTAGCCATTTCTTATAGATTCAAAGTCCCTAAATTTAGGGCAGAGCAAATTGCATCTATAATAGATGAGACTGACCTTCTTGGGGAGGAAAGAAGAATAGCAGTCAGCTCAGTTGTATTTCCTGATTAACCTGTTTGCTCGGGCTTCCTCATCTTGTTGTTTTGCTTAAATGTAAGTAAGTTTCTAGAATATCAGTGGAAAGCCAGCAATCGACCAAAATCTTAATTTGAAGGCAATATGCAGATGAAAAGGAAAGCTATTTTTTTTAAAAAGAGAAATAGAAAATGATCAGCTCACTTTCTAGACTAGCAAGAAACATAGAATTTTATTCAATAAGTACAGAAAATTCTAAAGTCAACTTTTAAATCTATATAACTGGAATTTAGTAGCTTCTGCAGGAGAATGGATCATCTTAAGTAATCACTCTGGTCACCCCTGGGTGTTCAGTGTGTATTTCTTCAGACTGCCTTAGCAATTAGTGGTTCTTTTCCCCCCTTCTCACCTTAATTGGCTGTTTAATATTTCCAAACTGCTTTTATTCTTAAAACAGAAACTTTTTGACAGATTCAGCTCCCTTTGGGTTTAAATGACTTATTTTGGTGTTTTCAGCAATGTGGACTAGGACTGAATCACTGCTTACATTATAGTATTACAGAATTGCAGAGTTAAAAGGGTTCTCATAGGGCTTACAGGGTACAATCCTTTCCTAAAGCATGAATCCTGTTTACGACTTACCCCTAAACCAGTCATCCAGCCTCTGCCTGAAGACTTCCAGTGACAGGAATCCATTATCCTCTGTTTCTTCCTTCCCATTTTGGCAGTCCATTTCATTTTTAGACCTCCTCTTTTTCTTATTGAATTAAAATTTGTTGCCCTATAATATCTACTCACTTATCCTATCTTGTCTCTATCTTTTCTTCACTAGATCAGACATTTATCGTTTCTTCATCCCACCCTTGAATGGCATAGTTTCATATGTCCTTATGCTTCTGCTTTTAGACTTATTCTGGCTTGTTAGTGTTCTAGTCCTCCAGAATCGGTTAGTTTTTGCCTTGGTCCATGTTCTCCATTCTTTCAAAGTTGTTTTTTTTTTATAATGTTAAGATGCTATGAGTTGTCTTAGTTTTCTCTGAAACTGCTGCCCCATGTCTTCATTTCTTATAGTGGAAGAAAAGTGCATTATATTCACATTCCACAATTCGTTCAGTCATTCATTTCCCAGTTGATGAATAGTTTCTTAGTTTCCAGTTATTTTTTGACAGATAGGTAGATAGATAATTAAAGGCAGCTAGGTGGCACAGTGGATAGAATGTTGGACCTGGAGTCAGGAAGACTGATCTTCCCGAGTTCAGTCCGGCCTCAGACACTTAATGAGATCCTGGACAAGTCACTTAACCCTGTTTGCCTCAGTTTCCTCATCTGTAAAATGAACTTGAGAAATTTCAGATTACTCCTGTATCTTTGCCAAGAAAACCCCAAATGGGGTCACAGAAGAAGCACTGAACAACAGTGGTAAAATATATAGTTACGAGCTACTATAGATGTTTTTTCTTTGAGATTTTTGGGGATATGTAGGCCTAAGTAGTGGCATTGCTAGGTCAAAGACTATGTACGGTTAGTGACTTTTTAGGTATAGTTCCAAATTGCTTTTCAGAATTGCTGAACAAGCAATGCTCGACTTAGGCCCCTTTTTCCTGCAGCCTGTCCAACAGTAATCATTTTATTTGTTTATTATTTTTTGCCAAGCTGATGAATGAGAGACAGAAAGTCAGAGTTGATTTGATGTTTCTCTGTTAGTTATTTGGTGCATTTTTTATGCTTGTTCATAGCTTGGATTTATTTCTTCCTTTGAAAACTGACTGTATCCTTTCATCATTTATCTGCTGGGGAATGGAAGCAGTTTTCAATATATCAGGGAAAGATAATGTGTATAAAGATATGTAAATACGAAATATATACATCGTATATAGGGAGTGGACAGACATTTGAAGTTGGGAAAGATTTGATGCAGGGAGACCAGTTAAGAAGACTGTTGCAGTAGTCTGAGTGAGAGATATTGAGACCTTGAACAAAGACTGTCTGGGAGTAGAGACAGATGCTGTGGGGTTGGAAATAAGACTTGGCAGCTGGTATGTATGGTGAATAAAAGTCTCTCTGCTGACCTTCAATTTCCCATCTCCAGCTGTCTTTCAGACATCTTGAACTGGATGTCCAGTAGACATCTTAACTCATTGTCTTTCCCCCAAACCCTCTCCACGTCCTGCCTTCACTAATCCTGTAGAGGACACCACCCTCCTAGTTCCTCCGGCTCCCCAGACTAGGAGTCATCTTGACTTCCTCAGTATCTCTCACCACTCCCCCCCCCCCTCCCATAGCCAAGCTGTTGCTAAGGCCTGTTGATTTCACCTTTGCGGCATCTCTTGAATATCCCTCCATCTCCCTTCTGATACTGCCACCAATCTAGTACAGGCCTTCATCACCTCACTATTGCTGTAGCCTACCCCTGGGGCTGCTTGCCATGAGTCTCTCCTCACTCTAATTCCTTCTCTATTCAGGCCTCATCATGATCCCTCCCCTCAGTAAACTACTGTGGCTTACTGTTGCTTTCAAGATCAGATACAAAAGGCTCTGTTTGACCTTCAAGGTCCTTCAAAACCTTGCCCCCTCTTTTGCAGTCTCCTGCTGCCTTATTCTCCAGTAGGTACTCTTGGATCCAGTGGCACTCCACCTCTCAGCTCCAGGCATTCTCTCTGCCTGTTCCCCATGCCTGGCATGCTCTCTCTGCTTCACGCTGACACTGACCTCCCTGGCTTCCTTTAAGTCCCAGCTGAAATCCCACGTTCTCTCCTATTCTAGTGCCTTCCTCTTTTAGTTATTTCCTTTTTATCCTGTGTTAGCTTGCATTCGTATATTTGTTTGCATGTTTTCTCGCCCATGAGATTGTAAGCTCTTTGAGGGCAGACGCCGTCTTTTTGTATCCACTGTTTAGTACTTTTTGTACCTTGTGCCGGACCCACAGGTGTTTGAATGTTTATTGATTGATTCAATTTGTTCTTGAAGGTTTGTTTTTAATTAATTACTAATATCCTCCAAAATGACTTCCTGTATGATTTTCAAATTTCTATTGAAAAATAGTGGCTTTAATTGAAATTCTTTTTCTTAACAGATGATATTAACAGTGTTCCTGAGCAACAATGAACAGATTTTAACAGAAGTTCCAATCACACCTGAAACAACATGTCGAGATGTTGTGGAATTTTGCAAAGAACCTGGAGAAGGAAGCTGCCATTTGGCAGAGGTTTGGCGGGGAAATGGTATGTGGGACATTTTAATTTATTTTAAAAATATTTTTAAGGAGCTATGTATTCATTCATTCATTTTTGCTTATTTTCTTGCCCTTACCTATCACCAGTGGGAGAAAAATCTTTGTAACAAATGAGCATAGTCAAACACAATATGTTTCCACATTGACCATAGGGAGAATTTGCATAGTAGCTGATAGTATTTAAGGAGCTGGGCAGCATTCTTCATCATTGCTCTTCTGGAATCATGGTTGGTCACTGCATTGGTCAGAATTCTTAAGTCTTTCAGAACTGTGATTTTGATGTTATAATTGTCTTACTGGTTCTGCTCACTTTACTCTTTATCAGTTCATACGAGTCTTCCCCAGGTTTCTCTGAAACAGTCTCTTCATTTCTTACAGCACAATAGTGTTCAATTCCATTCATAAACCGTAATTTGTCCAGCTGTTCCCCAAATTATGGACACTTCAGTTTCCAGTACTTTGCCACCACAAAAAAAGCCACTGTAAATGTTTTTGTACAGATATATCCTTTCCCTCTTTCTTTGATCTGTTTGGGGTGTAGGCCTAGTAGTCATTTTGCTGGGTTAAAGGGTCTAAGATGCAGATTCGTAAGCTGTTGGGCATAATTACAGATTGCTTTCCTGAATGTCTGGAAAACAGCTCTACCCATAACATACTGGTGTTTGTTTTCCCTAGCCTCTCCAACATTTGTCATTTTTCTTTTTTATTAACTTTTCCAGTTTCATATGTTTCAAGTGGAACCTCACATTAACATTTTTTAATTAGTGATTTGGAGCATTCTTTGGTTTCTTTCTGTGAAAACTATCAGGCCTGTTAACTCAAGGCTCTGTCTTGGTGCTCTTCTCCTTGCTCTGTACTCAGTAGAACTATGAGTCTATAGTTTTTTATGTTTTGACTCTTCTTAGTTAGGTTTCAAGACCATATTTATATTTTAGAATGAGTTTGGTAGGATTCCTCCTGCAACACCTGTTTTGGGTCTGTTTTTACAAATAATTTGTGTAATATTAGAATTAGTTGTTCTTTGAATATTTGTTAAAATTTGCTTGTGAATCCTTCTGGTTCCTAATTTTTTCTGTCAGTTTGTTTGTGGCTTGTTCAATTTATTTTCTGAAATTGGGTTGTTTAAATTCTCTATTTCTTAATCTGGGTATTTTTACATTTTTGTAAATATCTGTTTCATTTTGGTTATTGGGTTTATTGGCAAATAATTGAGCAAATTAATTTCTAATAATATCCTTTATTTCTTCAATTTGTTGTGATTGCCCTGTTTCATTTTTGATACTGGCAATTTTGTTTTCCTCTTTATTCAGTTTAGCTAATGATTTATCTATTTTGTTGTTGTTTTTGAATCAAATTCCTGGTTTTATTTATTAGCTTAGGGTTTTTTTTTGCTTTCAGTTTTATTAATCTCTTCTTTGATTTTTCAGGATTTCTATTTTGCAGTTTAATTGGGGGTTTTAATTTATTGGTTTTCTTATTTTTTAAGTTACATCTTATTCATTGATCTGTTCTTTCTTTTGTTGATGAAAGATATACATTTTTCTTATGGACCGTTTTATTTATACCCCCTCTCATTATGTTTAATGAAATTATCTGTTATTTCTATAATTTTTTGACCCACCAGTTCTTTAGGATTAAGTTATTTAGTCTTGAAAAGGCAGCAGCAAAAATGGCCTTTTTAATTACTAAGAGATAAAAAACTACATTTTGCTGAGAAGTATGGTAGATAGTGAATTAATTTCAATATTTGATATATGTACTGAATTACATTCCATTTAAATACTTAAAAGAATAGTGCTGTGGGGGACTGCAATATACTACTTTCTGAGCTTGACAAAACTAACCAAAAAATAAACAAGAAAGAAATTGAGGACCTGAATAGAATTTTAGAGAAGTTAGATATGGTAGTTCTCTGGCAGTTATTGAATGGTAACTGAAAGGCATAAATGCCTTTCTAAGATGTACATGACACCTTTACAAATACTGGCCTTGTATAGGGCATAAAACCTCACAAACTAACAAATTACTCACAATAATGTAATAAATATTATATGTAATGAAAGATCTTTGAAGAAAAGATCATAAAACCAACTATGTGATATAAGAACCAATTAAATTTGTCCTACTTAATGTTTTTTTGAATAAAAATATCTCTACTAAAGCCCTACTTCAGTGCCTTATTGTGGTACTGGGTGCTTGAAGGCTATGTTAGTAGGCAGGTAAGCTGAAAAACTTCAGACCTGAACATGGGCTGGATATCCATAGTGGCTTGTCCTCAGCAGGTTGGGAATGTTTTGGCTACAGTATTTTGTGAGTGACCTAATTTGGAGATCTGTAGCCTATATTGGTATAGAGAGTGCCTATACTGTTGCAATTACTGATCTTTAAAGTAGTAAAGTAAGTATTGACCTATAACTAGTGTGTGACAGAAAAAAATGACAATTTTTATTATTCATGAGACAGAAACTAGATGCTAATGGCTTTCTTATTTTGAGGTGAACCCATTCTTGGTAAATTTTTTAAAATGCATTTTTGTTCTTTTATGTAATGGAACTTTACATAAAAAGCCCTGAAATATTTTTATATTTCATTAATAAACTACAATAAATCAGCATCATTATGGGGCATGTTCATAGGATCAAAGACTTAGATTGTGGTTACTTTTTTTTTTCCTGAACTATAGGCCAATTTTTAACACCTAAGTGAGCTACATAGGTTCTCTTTTTATTAGGCCAATCCATTCAGCAGATTTTGCTGTTCCTTGGATATAAATTAGCTATCTAAGCCCTCCATTTTTTCTTACCTTTCATTATCCTATCATTGAAAAGTTTTAGTAAATGAACTTCCTTGCACATTTGGGAAATCAGTTTCTGGTATTAATTTTAATAGAATGTATTGCACCTTAAAGATGAAAAGTATTTTCTAATTAATTTGACCATAATCACTTTCTCTAAGTTGTAGAAAGTGATGGTGTAGTTGGAAATTTAGGAGATAATTTAAATGATTAGAGCAAGTTGAAGGGACAGTTCAGAATGGTATGAGCTCAGAAACCTGTCCTAAGGATCTATATTCTACTTAAATTTATTCTTAGATACTTTAAATTCAGATTGCCATATAGCTCAAGCTAAAACCCCTTCCCACTATTATGCTTGATGATCTGTGAGCACAGAAATGATTTTGGTAGAAAACAAATGCATCAGTTAGCGCTTTCTAAAAATATAAGTAGGGTAAGACATCATGTATTTTCTATAGTGCCACAGACTTAAGGTGCTGTATTTAGGTACTTAATAAATGTTCTTGACGGATTCAGCTCTTTCTAGAGATAGACTGTTCAAATGCTTTTGTTATATCAAGCAGTGTGGTGTCATAGAAAACTCCCTGAAGAGAGTATCAGGACACCCTGCCACTGATTAGCTTTGTGACTTTGAGCAAGTAATTTTTACCTTTTTGGGGCTCAGTTTATTCTGCAAAAGAAGGGTTTGCACGAGGTCAGTGTTTCCCAAACTAATTTAGCCTCAGAATAATTGTTCATTGTTCTCTATTGTTCTTTTCAGTATATTAAGCTCAAATTAGGAAGAGTACAAAGGGAGAGTTTTTTGAAAATGTATGGTGCATAGAAGAAGCTAAAAGCATATTAATATATAAAAACTGCTGCTCATGTATTTATGCAGCAGCCACAGTATATTTATATCATTCATAATTAGTATTTTAGATGGAACATATTGCTGATACCACATTTCTTACAGAATCCTTGTTCATGTTATGTAAAACATCAGGATTTTGCAGAACGTTGTCTTTCAAATGATATTGTACCAGTTGATCTTTTTGGCCTCTTCCACCTTTGCCACTCTGATTCATGTATTTTATGAGTCTGAGATACTGCTTCATGTTTGTTGGAGTAAGGTAAAGCTAGTAAAATAACTCTTTAGTTTCTAGGATCATCCTTTGAATCATAGGATCATACATTTAAGCTGGAAAGCATATAAGAGGTCATTTAGTCCAGACCCATATTTTTATATAAGAACCTGAAGCCTAGAGGGATGGGACTTGCTCAAGGTTACGCAGGTAGGGAGTGGCCAAGATAGGATTGGGACTCGGGTTTTTTGACTGCATGTCAACATACTGTGCCATGCATGTTGTTCAACAAGAGCAAAAGCTGTCTTTCTTGGCTAATGAGCAGCTTTTGAATTTTTTATGGGTGTTTTATACTAATAAAATGTTGGCAATATTAGGTGGCAGATTCATTGTACTGGGTTTGGAGTTAGAGGATCTGGGCTTGTATCCCAGCTCTGCTAGAGTTAAGGAGGGGAAAATTCAGAGATTCTAGAAGTGAAATAAGTTCTAGTTAGAATTGCCCTTGTCTTGTCATTTGCCCACAAAGTGGAGTATAATATCTCTAAATAGTTGTGGTCAGAAAGGGGCAGTGTATTTTAGAGAGAAGTAAGGTGAGATGGGTTACTTTGAAAACTACTGAATGTAAATTTTTTTGTGTCTTACCAGTTCCAACTAAGCTGTTGATTTAGGAATTAAGTGAATAGGACCAAGACTTCTGTTCAAATAGAAGAAAATAAAAATAGATTACATTTTGCGGGCAAGAAAACTAATTAGGGAAATAGTCTTGAAGGGGCTTCATAAACATATGATTATGTTAGAAGATTATCATAACCACTTAAATAACTATTGTTTCTTCTTTTACCAGGAGGTAATAGAAAGAAAGAAATCAAAGGATATAGTCAGAGTCTGTTTTAAGTGATGAGAATTGTTAGGAATTCAAATTGTTGCTGTCCCTGTCCCTTAATGCTACAAGCCTAAACATAATAGATTTTTATTTAGTATGATGAATAGGAGATTTCAGAATCACTCTCAGTGAGATGCTCACCCTTTGAGAGGCACTTGGGAATGGAGACTGACTGAGGGGAACAGCAGATTCAAGTCTTCCATCTTATTGCCCACTGATTCTGGGGCACATTAGCTGGGCAGCAAGCACTGTGCCAGAGGCTGAGGATATGAAGAAAGGTAAAAGATTATCTCTGCTCTTAAGGAACTTGCAATTTAATGGGAATGATAACATGCAAAGAACTTAGGGAAAGATTTCTTACAAAAGATGGGATTTTAGCTGAGATGTGAAGAAAGCCAAGAAAGTCAGGAGGCACAAATGAGAGAGAAGAGAGTTCTAGGGCTGGGTGTGTGGAAGGGCCTGGAGTTGGGAGATCAGGTGTCTAGCGTGAAGAATAGCAGGTGTTGTCATTGTGGATTGATAGCAACAGTGGACATTGTTTCCTGGCTATTTTTTCTTTTTCGGTGAACCTGTATGTAATGGAGCGATATCTCTAGGTTCTTCATTAAGTTAGTGGCTCATGATTGTGTATAGTCAAAATTAATTTCAGTTAACAGCTTTTAGGTGGAACAATAGAGGAAAAGGAAGTGGGTATGACTTTAGGGGCTGGATCAATTTGGCTAGTTGGGGGGTATTTTCTTTTCTATCTTACTCACACTGTGGGGTAAATAGATATTGAGTAGAATGGCAATTCTGCCCACAATATTTCAGTTATTATTTCCTTATGACTTTGTGTGTATTTGAATCCCTGTAAGTTAAATGTGCGTATGATTTAATTTCCTATGGTATATAGGCAAGACCCTTTACTTGTCTGGGCCTTATTTGTTGTTGTTTGTCTTTCCTTCTCCAAGAGCACCATGACATAGGAGAAGGTGATGTCATGAATTGAAGTGAGGCAGAGCTATGCAAAGTCACCAGACTAAGTCTCTTCTCTGGAGTCATCCTGAGTGGCAAGACACAGATCAGGACGACAGGAGATGGCCCCAGATGCAGTGACCTTGGCCTTTTTAAGTGAAGGTCTTTCCCAGATCTCAGGTTGTCTGAGGCAGTCCATTCAGTGATTAAGGGTAGGTGAGAAATGAAGCAAATAATGACTGGCCTCTTTTCCTTAGCACCCTCCTCCCCTTCCCTCACTCCTCCCAATCTGTCTGGGAGGAGAAGACCCTTAGGATTTCTGGCCAAAGCAGAAGCAATTGCTATTTACTCTTACTCTGAGCCATTGGAACCCAAACAATGACCACATTAGACTTGGGATGGGGCCTCTTGTTGACTGATCAGTGGGAGTCAGTGATTTAGATTTAAGGCAGTGGTTCTCAACCTTCCTAATGCCGCAACCCTTTAATACTTATATGTGGGTGTATCTGCAGGTGCGTGGACCTGCATGGAGACAGATAGAGGAGCAGTGTCTCGGTTCCTAAGACCATCGGAAATATGTGTTTTCCGATGGTCTTGGGTGACTCCTGTGACCCCTGTGAAAGAGTTGTATGACTCCCAAAGGGGTCGCGACCCACAGGTTGAGAACTGCTGGTTTAAGGCATGGTCTTTAAAAAAGAATTCTAGCCAGAAAACCCCAAAATATCTTGTGAGGTTTCAGCAATCAAAATTTATGTTCCTTTGGGCAGAGCAGTGCTATGTTACCATTCCCATTAAATTGCCAGTTCCTTGAGAGCAGAGATAGTCTTTTACCTTTCTTCATACCCTCAGTCCTTGGCACAGTGCTTGCTGACCAGCTGATGTGCCCCAGAATCAGTGGGCAATAGGATGGAAGACTTGAATCTACTCTTACCTTTAGTCAGTCTCCATTCTCAAGTGCCTCTCATAGTGTGAGCATCTCACTGAGAGTGATTCTGAAATCTCCTATTCATCATACGAAATAAAAATCTGTTATGTCCATCTATGTGGACAGAAGGAGTGGAGGGAAAAGAAGGAGAGGTGGGCCTCATTTACCTCATCTAGAAGACCCAAGTTCAAATGTGATCTCAACTTGCTGTGTGACCTTGGGCAAGTCACTTCTACCTGTCTCATTTGTAAGAGGGGATGATAATAATAGTGCCTATCTTCCTGATTTTTTTTTTTTGATGAGGATAAAATAATGTTTTAAAGTGCTTTTCAAACCTTAAAATGCCATATAAATTCTGGTTATGATTATTATTACAACAATATTTTAAAAATTAAAATCACAAAGAACAATGAAAAGAAGCAAGATGATTGTGAGGAGGCTTCAACATGAGTTTTAAAGAAGAGCTGGAGTAAAAGATGCAGTCAGTGCATAAAGGTGTGCCCCTTTTATACTCTGTAAATTTTGATGACTGAAAAAAAGACAAAAAAAATGTGAACTTTAAGTTAAATAAAAAAACAAACACTAAAAAATCAGCCTACTGACTCATTGATCTTACTAGAACTGAGACAGCTTTGGTGCCTTATATCCTGGTTGCTTATTTGCATCTAACTGACAGGAGTACTTTGGAGTTGATAACTGGGAACTCTGAACTGTTTTGTGATTATTGGTCATTTGTAAATTGCCTGTTTATGGCTTAGCCTGCAGAGATGAGGACTTGGTAATGTACTGGTCAATCACTATAAGTTAGATTGAAGTTTTTCAGTGAGAGGATTTGGCCCTGAATTGTGGAAGAGAGGTTAATACCTCCCAGCATTGTCACCTGCTGTTTGGAAGCATTGGCTGTTAAAAGAAGAGCAATACCTCTCTGTTCTGCTACCACCAGTTGCCTAGGAAGTAGAAAACCTTGGAGACCCAGCCCAGGGTGCAGAATTGGAGAGGCTTCTGCAGATCCCAGGATCTTTGTTCTTTTTGAAAGAGTGCGGCACTACTGAGCAGAGGAATGGTTCAGTCCAACAGTAAAGTAGCTTTGTAGAAGAGCCACCCATCTAGTACAGATGCCACACCCATTTAATGAACTTTGTGAGGGTGGTCTTTCAATGAAAAGACCAGAGTACTTTGAAGTACTTTGAAGTTTGTGTCCCATCCCTGATCCCTACCTTTAAGTAAACAAATTTGTTAATTAGGCCAGTTGAGCAATGTATTAATGG
Organism: Pseudochirops cupreus; assembly: GCA_028627135.1. Classification (NCBI taxonomy): domain Eukaryota; kingdom Metazoa; phylum Chordata; class Mammalia; order Diprotodontia; family Pseudocheiridae; genus Pseudochirops; species Pseudochirops cupreus. The sequence continues at coordinate 334,967,379 of CM053581.1, read as the reverse complement.
GAAATACACTAGTCAAGGCCAGGAATGACAGTGGTAGTAGAAATGACATCTGTAGCCCTTTACTCTTAGAACTCTGGAAGTATTTATAGCAGCTACTCTTCTGAGGAGTAGACCTGGCAGTGTTTGTGTAGGTTTATGGAGATAGCTTTAATCTTTTTTAAAATTAATTTTTGCCATTTTCTTTTTAGATGATCTACATTTCCCATTCCTCTCCCATAGAGCTATCCTTTATTATAAGGAATGTAAAAAGAGGAAGAAAAAAAGTTGCACACGACTAAGCAACATATCAGAAAAAGTCTGGTAATGTGGAGTATTAGCTCTTTTTAACTGAGAACTGTAGGGGAAATTGATGTCTTCTCATAGTTTTTCATTGGAGTCAAGTTTAGTCAATACAGTTCTCAATATGTATTAGTCATTATAATTCTGAAGTGTTCAGTTTTGACAAGGAATTATTATGATAGGAAGAGAAAGGCTGACCAGGGCAGAGTATTCCATTGGTACTTTTTTATGTCAGGAACAATTTGCGGAGGGCCTCCATTATGTAGGACAGACCCCTGTATCAGCAATGCAGTATTCACAATGCCTACAGTAACTATAAATATGCTGATATAGTTATTAATCACAAAATGGAACAGGCTCTCTACATAAGAAATATAGATAGTGCATTCATTTAAATACCAGAAAACT
>CM053581.1:334940954-334966192 GCA_028627135.1 Pseudochirops cupreus | reverse complement strand
GTGACATAGGAGAGAATAGACTGGGGGAGGGGGGAAATACTGGGATGGCTGTTTTGGGGTGGTGGGCGGGGGAAAGACGGGGAGAAAAGATGTAACTCAAAAAAATTTAAGAAAGAATCTCATATTAAAAAAAAATAATAAAAAAAATTAAAAAAAGAAATTCTCAGGGAGAATTGCCTGTATATTCTAGAACCAGAGACCAAAATAGAACTTGAAAGAATTCACCGATAACCTCTTGAAAAAGATCCCCAAAAGAAAACTTCTAGAAATGTTATAGCCAGGTTCCGGAATCCCCAGATCAAGGAGAAGGTATTGCAAGCTGCCAGGAAGAAACAATTTGAATATTGCGGAAACACAATTAGGATAACCCAGGATCTAGCAGCTTCTACATTAAGGGATCAAAGGGCCTGGAATATGATATTCCGGAGATCAAGGGAGCTTGGATTAAAACCAAGAATCACCTACCCAGCAAAATTGAGCATCATATTCCAGGGGAAAATATGATCATTCAATGAGGTGGAGGACTTTCAAACATTCCTGCTGAAAAAACCAGAACTGAAAAGAAAGTTTGACACTCCAACACAAAAAGCATGAGAAGATAAACACAGAAAAGAAATCATAAGGTCACAACACAATGATCCAAGACTATTCCAGAGGACTCATGATGAAAAATGTTATCCACATCCAGAGAAAGAACTGAGGAAGTCTGAATGCAGATTGAAACATAGTATTTTTCACTTTGTGTGTGTGTGTGTGTTTTCTTTTGGTCTATTTCTTATTTTAGAGCATTATTAATATGGAAACAGGTTTTACGTGATTGAACATATATAACCTATATCAAATTATTTACCATCTTAGGGAGAAGGGAGATGAGGAATGAAGGGAGAAAATTTGGAGCTAATTTTTTTAAATGATGTTAAAAATTTGTCTTTACATGTAATTGGAAAAAATAAAATACTATTTTTAAAAAGAAAAAAAAGTAATATGTAGAAATTATTACATCACTTTGAAAATTATGAAATGGAGATTAATTCTTCCACATAAAAATGCTTTTTGGGGTGTTTAAGTTCAAAATAATGTTTAAAGTAAATCAAAGGGCTTGAAGAGAGAAAAAAAAATAAAAGCCAGTATGAGCTCATCATGAAAAAGCTACACCAAACTGTTTTCTTTCTTGATGGTTACTAAACCAGAACCTAAACTTCAGAAAGCCATTTAAGTGTTTCATGATTTTGCTATGGCAAAACAGAGAAGTGTGAGATAGAGCAGGGGTCAAATCCAGGGCCTGCTTTTGTGCAGTCAGAAATCTAAGAACTAGGTGGTGCCGTGAATAGAACACCAGCCCTGGAGTCAGGAGGACCTGAGTTCAAATCAAGCCTCAGACACTTAGCACATACTAGCTGTGTTACCTTGGGCAAGTCACTTAACCCCAACTGCCCTGCCTTCCTCCCTCCAAAAAAAAGGGGAAAAAAAGATTTCTAAGAATGGTTTTTACATTTTAAAATAAAAATGTTTTTTTAAAAATGAAAAAACCATTCTGAGCTCATCAGCTGTAATAAAAGCTAGTGGTGCATCTAATTCCAGAAAGTCAATCTGCCGGCCCCTGATAGAGGACAGTACAGTAGGGTGGATGCAGAGCTGGTTATAAACCCATAGTACAGTCATAATCTATTGCCAATCTGGAGGGATGTCTGGTGAAATGCTGCTAAACATTTTCTCAGTGATTTAGACAAAGGCACAGATTGTACACTTATTAAATTTGGATAAGGCATGAAGCTGAGAACAGCCTACAAACTGGACCACGGACAGAATTAGGATTCAAAAGACCCCAAAAGGCTGAATAGGATGAATCTATAAGATTATGGTTAATAAATAAATCTTTATATTTGTATATATAAGTGTATGACTTTTCATATACTTGGGCCTAAAAAAAGAACAACACTGGTTTGCAGTGGCTAGATTCTGCCCCTAAACCTCGAAAGAAAAAAAAAATCTATATAACCAGTATGACACAGTGGCAAGAACATTATTTTGATTCTCAATAACCATACCTACAGATCATAAATTGCTCTGGTTGTTTCTAGGTTTCCTTTCTCTAATCTGTCTTCCTCACCCTATTCCCCAGCACACAGAGACTGGTTTCATTCTGGGAAAGTCTTCAAAGCAGGGCATGCTTATTTTTGATTCTGCTTTAATCCAACCCAACCCCAGATTATCCTCAATCCATTCCTACCAGGCTAGGTGGGGTGATTTTGCTTTAATCCAATCCTAACCTGGATTATCCTCAATTCACTCCTAGAAATCTAGATGGGTATGAGGGAAAAACTCGGGTGCTTTCTGATGTAAGACATTTCTCACTGACCAATCCCTTGACCCTCTTCTTTTCCAACACAGACTCATTTCTGTTAGCACTGAGTATATCAAATCACACATTTTTTGCAAGGCAAATAGAAAACTGTATTTGCACTTTGGAAGGTGAGGGGGACACTCATATGTCCCAGAAGAAAGAGAGCTGGTCAAAATTTTAAGTTCTTTGTAGGCTCAAGGATAGAACGAATGTATATCCCTAACAAGCACTTTTTTTTTAAACATTTTTTCTACGTTTCCTTTCTGGAGGTATACTGGAAAATACTAAATTCTGATATGCTTTGACTTTCACAGAATATTTTACTAAATTTGGGGACTTCGACAATTGCAGATGTTTCCTTTTAGTTTACTCATCTATAAAATGGCAAAATTAACTAACTACATCTCAAAATGTTCATGTGAGGTAAAGCACTTAAAGTATTATATAAATGTGACTTAAGTCAACAAGCATTTATTAAGCACAAATTATTATTATTATTATTATAGCTAGCGTTTATACAGCTCTTTGAGGTGTGCAAAGCGCTATACAAATATTAATTACCTCATTTAATTCTCACAACAACCACAGGATGTAGGTCCTATCATTATACCCATTTTACAACTGGGGAAATGGAAGCAAGTAGAGGTTAAGTGACTCACAGTGATTCTGAGGTTGCACTTGGACTACACACAATTACTGAATGGCTGCCTCTCCAAACTAAAAATTAAATATTCTCCAAGCTTGGAAGCAGACCAGCCTCTCTGTTAAAATTCTGCTCAAGATCATTCCTGATGGAAGAACCTGAGTTCACTCAGACACTTAATAAATATGCGTCCCCGGGCAAGTCATTTAACCCCAACTGCCCTCCCCCAGCCTCTCCCCCCACAAGAAGATCATTGCTGGTGAATCTCTTTTGATAGTACGAGACCCAAAATATTCAGCACAGAAGTGGGATCTTCAAGTAATAAGAAGGCAAGCATTTCAGGTTCATAAGCTGGACTAATACTCACTTCTTAACCAAAATGACTTAATTTGAAAGTTACAGAGCTAATTGGGTCCATAAGCATTTAGAGTGACCCTGGGCAAGTCATGTAACCCTGTTTGCCTCAGTTCCTCATCTGTAAAATGAGCTAGAGAAAGGAAATGGCAAATCAATCCAAATATGATAATATATGTAAGGAGCTTTGTGAGTTTTAAAATGTTATCATTATTATTACAGGTCAGCCTATGATCTGAGGTGACTACAATGAACCCAGGTGAAAAGTTTCCTTCAATGAACACAGGCAAAACTTTTAGCAATTCTCTTCCATGCTTACAATCTGTCATGTTCACAGTTTTAAGGCTTATACTTAAAAACTCTGGTTGTGAGTCTTAATAAAGTCATAGAGCATGGAGGAGGGAAGGGGGGGAAACTGATGATTCTTATTTCCTAGACTCCTAACTTCTCATTCTCTTAACTCAAATGGAGATAATAATTCCTATAACATCTACTGCACAAGACTGCTGTGGAAATCAAATGAGGTAATGCACATAAAATGCCTATCAAACTTTAAAGTATCTTACAAAACTAAGGTGGTTTTTTTTATTATTATTAATTGTTATTAACAAAAACAACTCCCAGATGACTATCTAAAGAATATGGCTGCTTAGATTGGTTATATGGCCAGACAAGTTTCATCTACAATCCTTGCCTTGGCCTTACTTATACAATATGTAGCACAGTTACCATAGTTACTGAATAGTAACTTTGCCTATGTTGGTCCTATTTCCACAGATGAAGATCTCAATCTCTCCTCGCCTGAGACTTTTTTTCCCCCTAACCTTCCATAACCAAAACAATTCATCACTTAGTGATCAACTTGCTGGTGAGGAACTTCTTCAAAAACCCTTCTCTCCAACTGACTGGCTATCCCATGAACCACAGTGCCTGTCCCAAACACTGCTGTCCTTCCTCAAGCCTTTTGGGGCCCTCCAATCTCCACCCTCTGCCTCATTACTTCACTGAAAAAGACTTGAGGCCATCTGCCAAGAGCTCCCTCTTCTCTGCTCTTCATTTCACATGACTCAGGTGTGCTCCTCCACTATATCTCCTCCTTCAGCCATATCTCCACACCAAGAGGTGGCCCTTCTTTTTACCAACCCCTCTAAAAGTACCCATGATTACATACATTACATCACATCTTCTACAGTAGCTTATCCCCTTGGTAATTCCAATTCTCTCCAACACAGCTGGTCTTCCTGCCACAGGTCCCTCCACTCTAGTACATCCACCAAAAAAAAAAAACCCATTGAATTGATCCTGTCACCACCCCCCTTTAATAAAGTCCAGGGGCTCCTTATTACTTTCATGATCAAATATAAAAATACTCTGTCTTTTAAAACCCTATATAACTTGGTCTCTTCTCACCTTTCCAAGTCTTCTTAATATTTTATTTACCTACATACACTCTATGATCCAATGATACTGGCCTCCTTCCTTTTTCTTGAACACAATGCTCCATCTTGTAATTCCATGCATTCTTAGTAGTTGTCTCCCACACCTAGAACTCTCTCCCTCCTCCTCATCCCAACCTGGTTTTCCTGAATTCCTTCAAGTCTAAGCTAAAACCTAACCTTCTGCAAGAAACCTTTCCCATTACCCCTGTGATTATATATTCTTTCCTTCTGTGATAATATCCAATTTATTACACACACACACAACACACACTCACACACACACACAGTTTGTACACAGCTGTTTATATGTTGTCTTCTCCATTAGACTATGAGCTCCTTGAAAAAAGGTATGGGAGGGGCAGCAGGGGGGGAGAAAAAGGAGGGGGAGGAAATCTGAAACTCAAGATAACGTGGAATTGAACCTTGTAAACTAAAAGTAAACAAATAAATTAATTAAAAAAAAAAAGAAACAAGGCATCATTTTTGCCTTTCTTTTTATCCCCACCTAAATTTAGCACAGCGCCTGAAACACTGCAAACACTTAATAAATCTGACTTGCTCACAATTATTCTGTCTCTCCCAATCTACTAGATGCTTCTATATTATCTACAAGATAACCATGTCTTGTCATCTATCCATCCTCACTCAATCTGACCACCTCTGATTGCAAACTCCTTGAGAAATCCATCTACAACCAGTATCTACCTCCACTTCCTCCTCTATCACTCTTTATGCAGTCAGGCTTTATACACTGGCAAGTGCTCTCTCCAAAGTGCTGAATATTTTTCTCTAGTTTTCACAATATTGCTTCTTTTCTGATTTTCCTCCTGCTTACCTAACCATTCTTTCTCAAGCTCCTTTGCTGGCATTGTTTTCCAAGGCACTCCAGCTAATCACAGATGTTCCTCATAGCTCCATTCTGGCCCTTCTTCTCTTTATCTCTACACTATTTTGCTTGATGTTTGATCTCATTATTTCCCATGGATTCTTTGCAGACAATTTTCAGACCTATATAGCCAGCCCTAACATCCCTCCTGTCTTCCAGTTCCCTATCAACAACTGCCTATTAGACAGCTGAAATGGGATGTCCTGTGGTCATCTCAAACTCAACACATACAAAGTTAAACTAATTATCTTTCAGCTCCAAACCCCACCCCCCTCTTTTCTGAATATCCCCATTCCTGTCAAAGGTACCACCAGCCACCCCCAACCTCAGGATCATCTTCATCTCCTCACTTGAATTAATCCCACAAAATCTAATCTGTTTCCAACTCTTATGTCTCTACTTTTACATCATAATTATTTATATATGTGTGTATTAATATATACATATATCTCATTCTCTGCATTCTCACAAAGCTGCCACTCCAGCGCCAGCCTTTATTGCCTCTAACCCAGACTACTGCAATAAAGGGGAAGAGAATGTCTTCCCCCTGAGTCGCTTTCTATTTAATTTTAGATATGTATTAGTATTTACATGGCTATCTCCCCCATAAGAATGTCAGCCCCTTGAAAGCAGAGACCAGCTTTTGCTAAAATTCCTTAATAAATTCACCCTGACTGACCAGTTGCTTTTGATAGCCCCTCACCAGACTGCCACTTGTTCACTACGTGACTTCAACCACATCACTTCATCTTTCTCATCTTCAGTATCACTTATAAAATGAAAAGCTTAGACTAAGTGACCCCTAAAGTTACAGGATGATATACCAACTCTTTGCTGGTTGCTGACAACAACCATCAACACCATAGGGCCATATTGTTCTAGTGATAGAAGGAATTGTAGAGGTGCTCTAGTCCATCCCTTCATTCTATAGCTGAGGAACAAAAATCCAGGGAAAGGAGGGCAGGGTGGGGGGGAGGGTTGATGGAAGTACACACTTCCATAAAGGGACAGGGATAGGGTAAAGAATAGAATGGGGTGGCGGGGGCAGGATAGGAAGGAGGGACATATAATCAGTCTCTCACAATATGCCCACTGTGGAGAGGTTCTGCGTAATTACCCATGTACAGCCTGTATTTAATTGCTTGTCCTTCTAGTGGGGTGGGTGACAAGGGAGGAAAAGTAAGAATCTAGAATTTAAAGTTCTATAATCAAATGTTAAAAATATATATACTTATTATTATTATTAACCACATCCAACTGGGAATTAAGATACACAGGCACTGTGGTAGGGAGATCCACCCTGCCCTACCGGAAAGTCAGAGGGGAGAGGGGGAGGACACAGGAGAGAGTAGATTGGGGGAGGGTTTATACAGTGGGATGGCTATTTTGAGATGTTGGATAGGGGAAAGATGGGGAAAAAATTTGTAACTCAAAATCTTGTGGAAATGAATGATGTAAAAAAGAAAATAAATAAATAAATTTATTTAAAGAAAATATACGAAGCAAAAAAAAAAAAAAACAAACCCAGGGAGATTAACTTGCCCATGGTCTTACAAGTACTAAATAGCAGGCTAGGATCTGATCTAAAATCCTCTATTCCACACTCAACCACTCCACTTTCCCCTGAACCCCCCACTGCCTCCAACTCTAGAATCCTACGAAACAAAAATATATGTAACATCTATAAGTTTTGAGTTACATTGCAGCACTGAAAGATTTTAGCAAATGTAAAAGAATACTTCCTAAGGCACAGGTCTACTAAATAATCTTTGGCAACTTCCTCCTGCTCCAAAGACAAAATAAAAGCTTCCCCACAATAAGTTTTCAAGTTACCTTTCCAGCTCTATTTAATATTTTCCTCCCTTCGTGCAGTCTATGCTACAGCAGGACTATTTTAAAGGACAGATGGAAGGATAGAAGGAAGGATGGAAGGACGGACAGAAGGACAGACGGAATGACAGACGGAAGGACAGACGGAACGAAGGACGGAAGGAAGCACACTAGCTCTTTCCTCCATGCATTCTTACAGGTTATCTTTCACACACCCCTGAAATGTGCCTCTTCCTCATCTCCACTTCTCAGAATCCTTATCTCCCTTTAAGGTTTGGCTCAGGTGCCACGTTCTCTTTCCATGATACTTCTGTGTTGGGAGTCAAGATGGCAGCATAGAAGCAGGAGAACTCCATGAGCTTCCCCCATAACCACCTCATATACCTATAAAATATGACTCTAAACAAATTTTAGAGCTCCAGAACCCACAAAGTGACAGAGAAACAAAACTCCTGCTGAAGGTAACCCAGCAGGCGGACGGGAAGTGTTCACCCCAGCACACTGGGAGCTGTCCCAGCACCGAATGAACCCTGTGGCTTTAGCCCCAGGGAGTCCAGGACAAGCCCCGGCTGGAGCATTCCAGAGAGTGGATCACTGGCAGCTGTGTCAGTCTCCAGAATTATCAATCCGTAAGAGCCAAGGACAAAGTGAAAGGTCAACAGAACTCAGCTAAATTTGGGGGAGAGGAGCGGGTCCAGCCGTCTGCCCCCAGGGTAAGAGGGGGCAGGGAGCACCAGCCCTGCAGCCACCTCCATGTGACTGCTTCAGGGCTCCTGGCCTACAGATTGCAGGCGGAGCAAGCGATCATTCAGAAGGTTAAGTGCTCTTGCCTTAACCTGCTGGATCGGGATCGCGGTCTTGGGTGGTGGTCCTGAGGTGTGTGACCAGTGAGCCACAGCTGGTGGGGGCTGCAGAGACAGCAGCCTCCTAATAGCTCCAGCAGCTGTGAAAACCCCAATGATTTGGGACAAAGTTCCTCCCTCTGAAAGCAGAGTTGTACAGAGCCCAAAAGTCAAGTAATTGCCTGGCAACATGAGCAGGCAAAGGAAGCAAAGCAGGAACAGCAATCCAACTTTAGATTCCTTTTTTAGGGACAAAAAGGATCAAAGCATGGAAAGGGAGAAAGACAACACAATTAGAATTCCTGCACCAAAAGCTTCCAAGAAAACTGTAAACTGGTTACAGGCCATAGAGGAGCCTAAGAAGGAATTTGAAAACCAAATAAGAGAAGTAGAGGAAAAATTGGGAAGAGAAATGAGAATGATGCAAGAAAATCACGAAAAGAGAGTCAACAACCTGACTGAAGAAAATAACACCTTAAAAAATAGATTAACTCAAATGGCAAAAGAGGCCCAAAAAGCCAATGAGGAGAAGAATGCCTTAAAAAGTCGAATTTGTCAAATGGAAAAAGAATCTCAAAAGGTCACTGAAAAGAACAATTCCTTCAGAATTAGAGTGGAGCAAATGGAAGCTAATGACTTTATGAGAAATCAAGATACTATCAAACAGATACAAACCGATACATCTGTGTCATCAGTACCCCTCCTAAAATTACCACATATTTATTTTTCTATTTACAAAGTATATATGCCAACACAAGGTGAAGAGATCTAAAGGAAGGCTCCCCAAGCATGTTGAGTGGATCCCTAGTAGATGTAGTAGAGGCTACGGCCAGGATGTACATAGGATAAAGAGGTGTGGGTAAGGTTCCAATCTACAGTCGGAGGAAGAAATACTCATTGCAATGATTTCACAGATTTCATGAACTATACTCTAGTTGCCTTTGTATCCTGAGAGGCCTTGCACATGAGTAACAAGGTGTTCAATAAATACTGGTTGAATAGTTGAAGTTTTTTTTTTCTGACTTGTGATTTCACTGGTAGAGGGAATACTCTGGTGAGGAAACTCCTTCTATGAGTGTAGGGTGGCACTTTCTTTAAAACCTATAGTCTTAGAAAGTTGCCTAGAGCAGGATCAGCAAACTGCAGCTGGCTCCTGTTATGACTTGGCCCATGAGCCAAGAATAGTTTTTAAATTATTAAATAGCTGGGGGGGAGGGAGAATTTTTTAAAAGAATAATGTTTCATGACGTGAAAATTATATGAAATTCCCACAGAATTCACAGCCAAGCTGTAAATGATGGGCATTTTCACACTGTTTGAATTCTTTGGGGCTAACTACAGCAGAGATGAGATTGTATATGGCACTCCCATCTCTAATACTGCTGCTCATCATCACACGACACACTGTAGTGATAGCTGTAACTCTTGCCATACATTACACATTGCTGCATAACATTTGTTATTACCAGTGCATACCTAGGACGTCAAAACAAGAAAATTGGACTTTGAATGTTGCCCTGCATGGTGGAATGTGGATTATCCTGTTATTGAATTATATGGCAAAGTATTGTGTTTATTATGCAATGACACTACAATCATGTAAAAGAACACAATATATGCTGACATTACCAGATTAAGCACTCATCATGATATTACCAACTTACAGAAATGCAGTCATCTGAAAAACTAGAAAATTTAAAATGGAATATCCCAGCAAAATTTCTGGACAAAGATCAAAAACGAAAATGAGGCCAAAAAGTTTCTGAGCAGAACATTTGTTAGCCAGGCAAGAAAAGCTTACTGAGTTGGTGAAAAGGCATCTGTGTGAAGACATTTTCAAAGATGAAATATGCAAAATCCCATTACAGATCAGCATTAATAGATGAACATTCACAATCAATTTTAATAATAGGGAATATTAATTTTGAACCTCGATTAAGGCAAACATCTTACATTCCCCCCAAAAAATCATTTTTCTCATTAGCAAACCTGCATTACAAAATATTTTACTCAATTATGTTTTTAATTTCATCAATAAAAAATGTGGAAATTTCTTTGTCTCTTATCATAGAAGTACTACATAATATACTTAATTTTGCTTTTTGGGTCACAAAGTCTAAATATTTACACTATCTGGGCCTTTACAGAAAAGTCTGCCGATCTCTGGCCTAGAGCACCGTGAGGTTAAGTGACTTGCCCAGGGTCATACAGCCAGGATGTGAGAGGGGCAAGACTTGAACCCTGGCTATCCTGGCTTGGAGGCTAGCTTTCTATTTTCTAGCCATGCTGCTGCTCATGAGAACAAGTATTCATATGCTACTTAAAGGCTTGCAAAATACGTTACATCTGTTATCTGACTGATCCTCATTAAATGGTTGAATTATAATAAAGGGTACACTCAAATACTGTAACACTATACAAAACTATTTTCAAATTTGGAGGTTATACAACTTTTCTGTAATGTCTGACACCTAAAAACTGCATGTTCTGGTGGGAGCTCATTCAAACTTGATGTTTCTACTACAATTATATTTTCTTTTAATGATGAGCAGGCAGATTTCAGAAAAACATTACACGACTTACGTGAACTGACGCAGAATGAAGTGAGCAGAAACAACAGAACACTGTATACAGTAACAGCAATGTGGTGTGATGACAGCTTTGATAGACTTAGGTCTACTCAGCAATACAATGATCTGAGACAATTCCAAAAGATTCATGATGGAAAATACTATCCATATCCAGAGAAGGAACTATGGAGTCTGAATGCAGATGGAAGCATACTATTTTGTGGTAGTTTTTTCTTTTTCATGGTTTCTTCCCTTTTGTTCTGATTCTTCTTTCACAACATCACTGATGATTTTATGTATATAGCCTCTATCAGATTGCTTGACATCTTGGGGAGGAGGATGTGAAGCAAGAAAGTGAGAAAAAAAATTGAAACTCAAAATCTTATAAAAGCAAAGGTTGAAAACTATCTTTACATGTATTTGAAAAAAATAAAATACTATTAAGTGGGAAAAAATGATATTTTCTTTTAAGAAACCTCATAGGAGAAGGGATCAGAATCGTTGCCTGCAGGAAGGAGGGCTGGGGGTGGGGGAAAAAGGGAAGAAAATGGGGGAGAGAGTCGGTTATCCTGAGCTGGAATGAAGTCCTCGGCAGACCTTTACTGTCGCCGCCTCCTTGTCCCAGATCAGTACCTCGCCAAGCCAGAGGAACAGGCAGACCTGGAAACGTCCCTTCCCGTGAACCTGATAGAGAAGTGCTTCCTTCAGTGGCAATGGAAAGTCTGTGGCATCTTCCGATTTTTCTTGGACCCCCACCCTCCCACCGACAAGAAGGCTCCACACCACAAAATTACACTGTATCCATCAGCTCAAGCTTCTTTCTTGCTTCCGTAGATGAGGTCTGGAAGCTTCAAGTCTCCCCTAAGGCTGTGAGAAGATCCAGTACTAACACATTCATAACCTCCTTGCTCCTGCTGCTGCCATCTTGACAATTCCTCCCCCCCTTCATTCAAGTCCTTTAAAAACACTAGAAAGGGAGAAAGGGGAGGGAGGTGGGGCGGATTGGGGAAAATGGTGGAGGGGGAGAAAAAGACAAAGTCAAGGGGAGGGGAAAGGGAAGAAAAAAAATAAAATAAAAAAATAGAAAAGAAACCTCATAGGGCTCAAGGTTTCAATATAAAAGTTTTAAGTCACTGCTCTGCAGGAAAAAAAATATCACATGTACTCTATATCATGAAAAATATAAAAGACAAAGAAAAACAAAAACCATTTTTTAAATGTTTCATAGTTTTACTAAGCTCCTTTCTACCGTTTTTCTAATCTGCTTTCCCATCCCTAGTGTTTTTTCCTACCTGTGATATTTATATCTGGGAAAAAAAAATTTCTGAAATCAAAAGATTTTTTTTTCTTCTGAACTTTATGATTACATGACATAGTGGAAAAATCACTAACCCTGGTTCTAATCCTAATTCAATATTCTCTAACAAATGACCCAGATTCTAATCCTTTCTACACCACTATCTGCAACTTCTCAGTTTCTTCTTCCCACAAAATAAGGGGGATCAGACAAGATGATCCCTCAAAATCCACTCAACTCTTAATATTCCATGACTCTGTAAATTATGGCGCTTTAGTTAACAGAAAATAGCTATGTCATGAATAAGAAAAAGTCTATACTCTCCAACAAAACCTCCTTCATCATTTGAGACAATCTTGGCCACATACACTATTATACCCAACATCTACTAACAGAACTGTTTTAAATCAGTTTTCCCTGCTATAGGTCCATTTCATGTGAAAAGTAGGCAAAAATCTGCATTCTAATTCTATGGAGTAGGTTAGTTCCATAAATATGTACACACACACACACACACACATACACACACGTACATGTGTGTGTGTATGTATATATATATATATATATATATATATATATATATATACACATACACATTCACACATGGCTTTTTTTCCCCAAATATTCAAACAGTACAAACATCAGTATTTTTTTTATGAATAACAACTTCATTATGGTTATTTCCTCATCTTGTCTGACCATAGCTAAGATATATTTATGCCTACAAAAAATAGTTGGTAATCTGTCTGTGGGTCCATAAAGTTGATTCTTAGCATTTTTCCTAAAACAAAGCATAACGAATTAGTAGGATTACACTCAAATTAAATATCTCTAAAAATTTGATATAAGAAAAACACATATACATTCTACACAACCATTCCTACCTTTTTGCCAATTATTCTTCCTAAATTCTTCTTTTTCTGTTTTAGTCCAGTTCTTGAAAACCAAGACTTTTCTTTTGTTTTGCTTATGAGCCTTTTTGTCACCATTTCTCAAAATATTTTTAAGTGCATTAAGCTAAAGTGGAAAGCAAAAGTAATAGTGCCTGTAGTCTAAAATAAAAGGATCTGTTCACTACAAAAAGGAAAACACTTAAATAGATGTCTCTCAGGCTAACTGGCATCTGAATTTAAGCACTAAGGACATGAGCCATGATAAGATGTTCTAGTGAAACAAGCCAGACTACAGTTGTGACAGCAGAGTGATATGCTGGATAAGGTTTTACCTAATTAGGTAAGTTCCATGGAAGAGAAAGTCTGACATTAACATTGTTCAGCACCTATGTGCAATTAGGACTAAGAATGAGAACCTAAAACCAAAAAATATAAAACATTCTTCCATTTCCCTATGAAACTCTTCTAAAAATGTTACTAATATGCTTAGCAAAAGAATCCTAGAAAAATTTCCATTTTAAAAAGACATTTTAAGCATAACAGTATTTGAGCTATTTAAAATCTTTTAAGAATTGCAAAACACTTAATTATCTCATCTGAGAATCATGACAGCCCTACGTGACAGCCCTACGTGGCAGGGACTACAAAGTATCATAACTTCCATTTTCAGACAAAAAAATGGGTTCAGAGAGTTTAAATGTCTTGCCCACGATTAGGCAATTATCTATTGATTGTGTATTAGGGGTGGGGCCAAGATGGTGGAGTAAAAGCAGAAACTTGTCTGAGCTCCGGCTCCAACCACCTCCAATACCTATAAAATATGACTCTAAACAAATTTTAGAGCTACAGAACCCACAAAGTGACAGAGAGAAACAAATCCCCCACTGAAGGCAGCCCAGCCGGCCAACAGGAAGGGTCTACTGCAGAGGAGTGGTGGCCGAGCACAGTCCTGTGTGAGCCATGTGGCCCCAGACCCAGGGCGCCCTGACCTGCGGCATAGACTGGCCAGAGCAGACTTCAGGAGGGTGAATCACTAGCAGCTGTGGCAGTTTCCAGACTTCTCAACCCATAAACACCAAAGAGAAAGTAAAAGGTCAGTGGGAAACCCTGTGAGAACTGCATGATGGGAGAGCACATCCAGCCCCTGCCTCCAGGGCGACATGTGGTGGAGGCGCAGCCTCCAGAGCTCCTGGCCTGTAGATCATAGGGGAACCAAGAGACCATTCAGAGGGTAATCATTCTTGCTTTAACCTGCTTGGGTGCTGGTCCTGGGGTGAGAAACACCAGTGTGGCAGAGCTTGTCCTCATAGCTCTGGAAACTGTGAAAACCCTAGCAATTAGGGACACAGCTCTCTCCATTCTGGAAGCAGAGTTCTACCATGGCAAAGAGCTCAAAAGTCAAGTAATTGGTTGGCAAGGTGAGTAAGCAGAAGAAGCACAATCAGACCACAGAATCCTTTTTCGGGGACAAAAAGGATCAAAACATGGAACCAGAAGAAGTCAACAATGGCAGAACTCCTGCATCAAAAGCTTCCAAGAAAAATATGAATTGGTTACAGGTTATGGAGAAGCTCAAGAAGGATTCTGAAAACCAAGGAAGAGAACTGGAGGAAAAATTGGGTAGAGAAATGAAAATGATGCGAGAAAATCATGAAAAGTGAGTCAACAGCCTGCCAAAGGAGACCCAAAAAAATAATGAAGAAAATAACACCTTAAAAAATAGACTAACTCAAAGGGCAAAAGAGGCCCAAAAAGCCAATGAGGAGAAGAATGCCTTTAAAAGTCAAATTGCCCAGATGGAAAAGGAATTTCAAAAATTCACTGAAGAGAATAATTCCTTCAAAATTAGATTGGAGCAAATGGAAGCTAATGACTTTATGAGAAATCAAGATATTATAAAACAGATCCAAACAAAGGAAAAAAATAGAAGGCAATGTGAAATATCTCATTGGAAAAGCCACTAACCTGGAAAATAGATACAGGAAAGATAATTTTAAAATTATTGGACTACCTGAAAGCCATAATCAAAAAAAGAGCCTAGAAATCATCCTTCAAGAAATTCTCAAGATAGTCTATTGGTGGCAGAATTCAAACCTCTTCCAACCTCTCTCCACTATACCATAATTGCCTCTCAGAAAATGAAGTTACCGACTCTCAAAATTAAAAATCTGAATGTCTTTCAATCTATCCTCACTCTATGTGCACTATTCACCTACAGGCACATATTTCTATCAAGACTGTGTCTGGGTTGCAGGTACAAGGTCGTGGATGCTAATAGACAGTTGGTCCTGGGGATAGTCACTGGTGCTTTATAAAAACAGAGTCACAACAATAAACACACATTGATGTGAAACTGCTTAAGTATAACAAGAAATGTTTAACTTCTGAGTAGGTCAGAATAAAGACATGTAAATTCATGAAATTTTACAACAAAATATAGCTATACACAAAGTCTTCATTTGATTATTGTTTGAAAAATCAGAAGAAATAATCTTCTCAGCCTCATTTCGCAAATATATAAAGAACTGAGTCAAATTTATAAAAATAAGAGCCATTCTCCAATATATAAATGATCAAAAGATATCAGTTTTCAGGTGATGTAATCAAAGCTATCTACAGCCATATAAAAAAAACTCTAATTCACTACTGATTGGAGAAATATAAATTAAAACAATTCTGAGGTACTACCTCATACCTATTAGATTGGCTAATAGGGCAGACAAATGTTGGAGGGAATGTGGGAAAAATGAGTCATTAATATACTATTTGTACAGTTATGAACTAATTCAACCATTATGGAGAGCTATCCAACACTATGACCAAAAGGCTATAAAACGTGCATATCCTTTAACCTAGCAATACCACGACTAGGTCTATATATCCCAAAAAGAGATTTAAAAAAACAAAA
Organism: Pseudochirops cupreus; assembly: GCA_028627135.1. Classification (NCBI taxonomy): domain Eukaryota; kingdom Metazoa; phylum Chordata; class Mammalia; order Diprotodontia; family Pseudocheiridae; genus Pseudochirops; species Pseudochirops cupreus. The sequence goes on along the minus strand of CM053581.1, from coordinate 334,950,186 downwards.
AAACAAAAAGGAAAAGGATCTCTATGTACACAAATATTTATAGCAGCTCTTTTTGGGGGGCAAAGAATTAGAAATTGAGGAGATGCTCATCAACTGGGGAGTAACTGAACAACTTGTGGTATGTGATTATGATGGAATACTATCATACTATAAGAAATGATGAGCTGGATGCTCTCAGAAAAACCTGGAAAGACTTGTATGGACTGATACAAAGTGAAATGTACTGTGCACAAAGTAACAGCGATATTGGGAGATGATCAGCTGTGAATGACTTAGCTATTCTCAGCAATACAATGATCCAAGACAACTCTGAAGGACTTATGATGAAAAATGCCATCCATCCCCAGAGAAAGAACTGATGGTGTCTGAATACAGATGGAAGTGTACTTTTTTAAACTTTATTTTTCTTGAGGTTTCGGGTTTGGGGGCTTTTTTTGTTCTATGTTCTCTTGCACAACATGACTATCGTGGATATGTTTTGCATGACTACACATGTAAAATCTGTATTGAATTGCTTGCCTTAAGTGGAGAAAATTTGGAATTCAATGTTTTAAAAGCAAATGTTAAAAATATTTTTACATGTAGCTGAGGAAAATAAAATACTAAACAAAAATTAATTAATCTTTTTAAAAAAATAAAGAATCTTCTCCAAACATTGTGAGAAAGGAGCATAAAGTCAGACCACACTGTGAATTCGTCCAGGGTTTTTCCATTAGAGAGAGGGGGAACCTTTAAAAAAAAACAAACCACCTTACTGTTTTTTATCATTAGCATAACAAATAGTGGATACTTACCGAATAACCACAGACTAATCAGCATCAGCCTAGTCAATTTTCTGCAAAGAAACTTCCTACAGGGGACAAGAAAAAATGAAACCTTCATGTTTTCATGCCCTATTATTCTGTTCTAGAGAAGGAAATAGCAAACCACTCCAGTATTTTTGCCAAGAAAAACCCAAATAGGGTCACAAAGAGTTGCACATCACTGAAAATGACTGAACAAGAAATTTACTTCTTTAGAAACCTGGCCTAGATGCTACCGTCAGAGTGAAAACCCATAGCCAATCAGTAAGATTTCCACAGAAAGTCAGGAAACGTTAGTCTGGCTCTGCCTTGACTAACAAAGTCTGTTGTGAAAAGAGCACAGAATTTGTAGTCAGAGTAGATGGGTTTCAAATCCCAGGTGTGCAATTTACTACTTCTGTAATCGAGTTACTCTCTCCCTAGATTTCAGTTTATCTATCTGTAAAACTAAAGAGAACTAGATACTTAGGTTGCTTCTAGCTCTAATATTCTACAAGATTATGAAATATAGATCTATTTATATATTCTTAATATTTAACTATTAGATCTCAAGGATCTGTTCAGAAGTCTTCTTTTTCTTCTTTACTGTCTCACTTGGTGATCTCATCAGCTGCCAAGGATTCAATTATCTCTTATGAAGATGATTCCCACAGTTTATATATCTAGCTCTAATCTCTCTCCTGAGCTCTTGTTCTGAATTAGCGATATTTTGGACATTTCAAACTGGATGTCCTGCAGGTATCCAAAACTTAACAAGTTCAAAACAGAACTAACAGATCATTTCCTCCCCTTACCCTCCTCTTCCTCCCAAATTTCCTATTTCTAAGGACACCACCATCCTTCTAGTCAACCAGATTCAAAACCTTCCCAAAAACTAAACTGTCATGCTCAATTCTTCTCTCTCACTCACCCCACACAGCCAATCAGTTGCTAAATTTTATAATTTCTTTTCCTATAACATCTCTCACAGATGTTCCCTTCTCTCCATTCACATAATTCCTTTGGGTTTACCTAGACTGGGGTTGAGGAACCTGCAAAGGATCTGCTCTGGTGAAGTTTGGATTCAGTTACAGGGCCACACTTGAGGACCTAGAAGGAGTCTTCTAACCTGAACTCCTTACCTCAAGTCTCTCTCTACCTCCTCAGATTTATCCTCCACTGAGCTGCCAAAGTGATTTTCCCAAGGGCCTTCCTGCTCTACCTTCCATCTATTTATCTTGTATGAAATGTTCTGTGTATTTGTTGTTTCCCCAGTTAGAATGTAAGCTCCTTGGGGGCAGGAACTATTTGTTTTGTTTTATCTCCAGAGCTTGAAACAGTGCTAGCACAAAGACAGTACTTTAAGTGAATGCTTATAGACTGATTTTCATTCAGCATAAGAGTGATCATCACCATTTCATTCCTTCAAACCCCAGCCCAAACCAGGAAAAATAACATAATTTCAGTTCTAGTACCTGGCTACTAGTTTTTACAGCCATTTTGGTCTAATCCGACAAGAATCCCAACAATAGAATCATATACTAGCAGCAGAAAGAAAAAAGTATTTCAAAGTTAGCAAATTCCTTTACATACCTGACTTCATTTGAATGCTGCGGTAACCCTATAAAGCAGATACTATGAGTGTTATTATCTCCATTTAATGATGAGAAAACTGACGTTCAGATAAATTAAGCAACTGACAACATTCACACAGACAGTAAATTTCAAGATACAGAACTTGAATCGTGGTCTTTCTGATTCCAAGTCTAACATTCTTAACTACTGTGCTGTACTTCAGAAAATGTTAGACCCACAGAGGATTCTTAAAGATTATGTAGCCAGGGGGTGGCTAGGTGTTGCAGTGAATAGAGCACCAGCCCTGGAGTCAGGAGGACCTGAGTTCAAATCCAATCTCAGACACTTAACACTTACTAGCCATGTGACCTTGGGCAGGTCACTTAACCTCAACTGCCTTGCCTTCCCCCCTCTGAAAAGCAAAAATGAAAAAATTTTAAAAAATATTATCTAGCCAGTATTTTATACATAAAGGAAAGTGTCTTCCCCCAGTTTACAAATAGCTATGCAGACAGTGCAGAGTTAGAGCCAAGCCCGTGTCACCTGACCAACTTCTGGCCCTACTGATCCCAGGATCTGTCCACTATCAGATGTCCCAACAGATCATAAATCTCAGGAAAAGAAAAACATTTTTGTTTGTGTTATGACTCTATTAAATAAAAAGCACTATTCTGACTAAATTACTAGGCATTCAGAATCAGATAATCTCAAAGTTAGAAGGGATTTCTGAAGCCATCTAGTTTAAATCATACAATACTCAACCAATCTTCATCTAAGTCAGTGGTTCTCAACCTTCCTAACGCCCCGACCCTTTAATATAGTTCCTCATGTTGTGGTGACCCCTAACTATAACATTATTTTCGTTGCTACTTCATAACTGTAATTTTGCTACTGTTATGAATTGCAATGTAAATATCTGATCTGCAGGATGTATTTAAATTGAACATAACCCACGGGCTGAGAACTGTTGATCTAAGTCTTTTCTTTTGAAGACCTCCAAATGAGAGGGAATGCACTCTTTCCAAAGGCAGTCCATCCCACTTTCAAATAACTCCATTAGGAAGTTTTTTTCCTTCTTTCAAGTCTAAATATGTCTCTGCAACTTTCACCCATTAAAGTACATTGCAAGGTTTAAATTATCATATAAGCATGAATTATTAATGAATTTCTGCACATATCAAAATGCACTCAACATAGTTTCTGCCAAGACAAATAATCTAAACAGTCAATCCATGATCTCAACAATTCAGACAATATACTTGGGAGAGGTTTTTAGGTTTGGAGATTTTAAGACCTTCCAGAGGCGCTACTACAGTATTCAGGCTGTCACCTTGTGATTCCTCATTCTCATTACATGACTGGCCCTTTGCCTTTTCCAATCATCCACTATTATGTCATTTTTCACAGGTAGATGTTACTGCTGCAGCCTACTTATACCCACCATATGGCTCTCTACTGTCCTTTGAGTCACCCAAAATTCTGATACTTCAGAGATTGCAGTGTTTCATGAATCACAGACACAATACTATGTACTACCATAATGTATGAATCATAACATAATATATCATATCAGTAAATTACTGGCACTAAAAATATGGTTTTCTTTTTCAGGAAGCAGCTTGGGATCACTAAAAGAGCTGCACACATTCCCAAAAGTAATCCAGCTTTCTCTCTTGTAACTAATTCAAATATAGGTCCAGCTCATCACTGAGTTGCAAAGCCTACCCAAAATATATACATATACACATAGATACACATAGACACACACACACACACACACACACACACACACACACACACACACACACACACACAGATTATATCCATACACATACTGACTCGAGAAAGAAGCTGCCCATTCAACTATATATCACAAGTTACACAAAATGCATTTTGTATTTGGTTTTTCTTATAGGGATTGTTAGGGAAATTTCAGTGGACCTCACTTTAGGAAACTGCAAAATTCTTACCTTTAATGAAATCAGCATTAAATCATCTACAAATACTAAAGTTTGGGAAACCATGCTATCTACAGAGAATTCTTCCATTTGGGGCTCAAATCATAAAAACATGTAATTAGACTAGAAGCTACTCTGGCCATCTAGTTCAACCATCTCATTTTACAAACAAGGAAACTGAGGCCAAGAGATTAAGTAACTTGCCATGGGTCACAAAGGTAAAGTGGCAGAGCCAGAATTTAAACTTAGGTCTCCTGATTCCTAGATTCACACCTCTCTCTACTACACCAGGCTTCAGCAAACATCTTTGGCAAAGTAAATATGGCCTTGTTTTATATCAACAATCACAGGATCATTGAACAAATTTCTGGGTGTGTGTATATCAAGTAATCTTGTATAATCCTAACACACTGGATGGCATTAATCATGAAAGAAATGCAAATTAAAACAACTTTATAACAAAATTGGCCAAGTAGATTTGGGCAGAACTGGGGGAAATAGGCATATTGGTTTACCTCTGGTGAAGCTGCGAAATGATCCAACAACTATTCTGGAAAGCAATATGGAATTCTGCAATAAAAATGCAAAATTTTTCAAACTCTCTGAGACCCAGTGATCTGCTGGGTTTATAGTTATACCCTCAATGAGATTGACAGAAAGAAAAGATTGTTCTGTACAAAAAAAATCTCTAGAGCAGCACTATTTATATTAGCAAAAAGTTGGAAACAAATTCTGTGTCCAACAAATGGGGCAACGGCTGAATAAATTGTGGTACATGAATGTAATACAATCCCATGTGGAACAGAGAGACATACCACGTAAATGCAGAGTAAAGAAAATAGAGCCGAGAGAATAATGCACATCTAGTGAACCATGACATGTGGCAGCAGCAAATTCAAACACAGAGGACCATACTGACAGAACTCTGTTTAAAAAAAAAGAAGCTTAAAGCACACAGTGTTCACTCCACGTAAGTTAAAGTGTACAGCTATAGGAACTATCAGCCGCAGCACTAACTATGCTTAACTATTTGGGAGACAATGGTGATTTGGGGCACCTAGGGGGCGCAGTGGATAAAGTACCAAGGTGGAGTCAGGAAGACTTCCCAAGTTCAAATTTGGCCTCAACTACTCTGAGCAAGTCACTTAACCCTATTTGTCTTATTTCCTAGTTCCTTTAAATGAGTTGGGGAAGAACATGGCAAACGACTCTAGTATCTTTGCTAAGAAAACCCTAAATGAGGTCACAGAGAGTCAAGACAACTAAAATGACGGAAAAAGAACAAGCAATATATGGTGATTTGTGGTTTTGGTCTATATACTTACATAAAACAAAAATTTATAAAGCAAATAAACATATATATATATGTACACATACATATATATATGTACACACACATATATATATATATATGTACACATATATATATGGGAGATATGTTGTAGGAGGACCTTTAAGATGGCATTTTGTTCTACTGAGGCAAATAATTTTGCAATCAAACAACCTATACAATGGGTTCTATTTTATACAACTTTCAATCACGTAATTCTGAAAAAGCGAACTGCTATTGAAAATCAGTGCAAAAATCACCCACTGCATTCTCACATTTTAATCAAATACACCCTCCACACAAATGCTGATCATTCATAAAGATTTTATAAAAATGAGAAAGGAGGATTACACCAGTAGTTGTTAATGTCCTTTCAATCATCTTTTTTAATAATACTGTCCACTCTTACAGACATCTTAAAAATAAATTCAATACTTTCAAAACTCTATTGCCTCCAAAACAAATTATGAAAATAATTTCTAGAAATGCTGACATTTCCATTCTTTATCTTATTTTCAAGGTTTATTATTTGTTTTTAAAGGTTTTTTTAATTCTGAGTTCCAAATTCTCTCCCTCCCTCCTGTCCAACCATCCCCAATCCACTGAGAAGGGAAGCAATATGATACCAATTATACATGTGAAATCCTGCAAAATGTAACTGACAGATCTTTTACATTTTTTTAATCCACTTGCTGTCCTCCTGAATTCATCCATGAATGTCTTTAGAATTATTTGGCTTAGTTTGGTTTCATACCAAGCTTTCAAGTGATGAATTTTTTTTAAATGCTACTGCTCTTTATTGTTTTATGATGCAAGTTTTGCAAATGAGATTATATTTTGAATTTAGTTATCAAGTCTCTCCTTATGACAAGGAAATCTAGTGTCTACTAGCTAAAACTAATTTGGGGTTCTTTAGGCCTCTTCACTGGAGACTACCTTATCAGTTCAATGTCCACAGACAGCCACGTTAATCTATATCAAGATCTTCTCGTTATTCATTTGCATTTTTGGTACCAACAGATCTATAACAATTGCATGCAGTATATATTTTTCTCATTATTAAATTTTCTTCTAATTTCAAGTGGTTTTAACCTTAGAAATCAATTCTACTTAGAAATCAATGGTCTAACTACTGGGCTACCAACAAAGGATCTTAGTCATTTCTTAGAATTTCCTAGTCATTCTCATCTTTTAAGATATGGTCAGTTTAATTTTTTTAACATATCTTCACATTATATTTCCTCTTCTGCATTAGATATTGGCACAAGATATAATTGTCTTCAAGTTTTTTTTGTTTATGATCATCATGATTACTGCAACACAAGTGGCAGAAAAAGTGGCATGAAATGACATTCTGTTGCCTTTATGTAAACAACAAAACCAACTCCACTTGCTTTGTTTGCCTCCCTAACCAACATCTGTGAGAGCCATCCATCTACTTACTTACATATCCCTTTTCTCTTCTGGTTTCTTTGACACGGTATAGATCCAGCCCATTGGTTGGGGGACTAAGAGCTCACATTTATAGTAGAGCCTCAGAACAATGTGTTCAGCATGCTTTGCCTCCTTTTTGACCACTGTTATCAACAATGGAGAAACAGAAACATGACCAAGGACAACTTTTAATTCTTTCTTTTTTTTTTCATACGTTGCAAAGGTCAAAGAATTCACCCTACCAGATCTTAAGCTCCATTTATATGCCTTCAAGAACCCAGGGCCACCCCCATGCCCTAATGAAGTTATAGAGTGGATCTTTTGTGGTGGAAAAATGTATAACATTTCTTAAATTCTACCACTAGTTACATGTCTTAATATGCTGGGTAATAAAATTCAGGTTTTTCCAATGTAGGAGAATTATACTACCACTCAGCCTTTCCTGAAAGGCGGGCAGCCCTGAACACCCCCATGTTTTATATAGCATGTTTTGAATATATTTATGCTCCTATTAACGAGAAGCACAAAAATTCTACATGCAGGAAGAATTAAAATAAAACATTAGCTACCATGTATATACAATGAAAGAATTAAACAAGGTATTAAAGCTCCTTTCCAAATACAACAATAACATGATCTTCAAACAGCACATCAGATTAAAATGAGTGATTCAATGTAATAATGGAAAACAAGAGCTAAGCAGCACATCATCATTTTGCACCAAAATCAAATGAGGTCAATTACACTTTATTTTTTAACACAAATTATGCCTGTGAAAGATGTATATTATATGACTCTAAGAGTTGGATAGTAGCCAGCTTGGTTTATGAAGGAATACAAAAGGAAACCTGCATAACACTATGAAAGAATTTGAATTTTTAAAAAAGTATATATTATTTATATATTATAAACAGACATTTCAAAAAATTTGCTTGTTAATTTTAAAAATGTCTTTTACTTTCAATGTTAAAAGGGCTACACACCTGAAAAGCTTTCAAACATATTAATATGAAAGGTTATTTACATTCTGCTGTTTCCTTGAACAGAATTAATAATAGCTCTAAAACACTGAAAGCTTGGGAAATACATATATTTGCTTTGGCTTTAGTCTTCTACTCTTAATAAACTGAAGAAATTAACTAAAATCAACAAAAATCATTTTAGACAAACAAAATATGTGACAAAAGGAAGAAGTCAAATGTAAATTTTAAGTTAAAATCACCTGGCTAACCATCAAAAAAAAAAAAGTCATCCTATACACCAAAATATTTATAGCAGCATTTTTCATACTATCAAAGAAATGGGGGGGAGAAAAGTAGACACTCATCCACTGGGGAATGATGGCTAAATAAACTGTGGTACATGAATGTAATGGAACATTACTATGTTGTAACAAATGATGTGTGGGATAAACACAAAGAAGTATGGAAAGATTTACATGAACTGATGCAAAGTGATATAAATAGAATTGAGAAAACAATATAAATGATGACTATAACAATATAAACAGAAAGAACCACCACACACAAAACGCCCAAAAGTGAATGTAACAAAATAATAAAGCACAAGCATGACTTAAATGAAGAGAAAAGAGAGAACACCCACATTTTTGTGGGGGTGGGAGGTCCACAGGTATTATTTATTGCCTATGTCTTCAGAGTTTTCCAATATATCAATCAGTTGTGCTGAAAAACACTATTTGTTACAATGGGACGGCTCTCTGGGAAGGAGAGGGATACTGAGGATAATTATGATGATGTAAAAAACAGAAGACACCAATAAAATTTTATTTTAAAAAGTTATCTAGATGCTAAGTGAGAAGAGCAGAACCAGGCAAAACCTGTACACAGTCACAGACACATCGTACATATGATGACCAACCTTGATAAACAGGACTATCCTCAACAACGCACAGCTAAAGACAACTCTACAGGCCTCAGGATGGAAGGAGATACCTAAACTCAGAGAAAGATATAGAAAGACTATAGTTTAAATGGAGACTGAAGCAAAACTCGTTATCGTTCTCTTTCATGTCTGGTCTTGCTTTTTTTTTTTTCCCAGCGATCACTCATTGGTTACAACCCTTCTATATGACCAAACTATTGTACAATGTGAAAGTATTTGCAGATCCTGTACGTGATTGCACGCCGCCA
>CM053581.1:334776512-334940454 GCA_028627135.1 Pseudochirops cupreus | reverse complement strand
GGAAGGGAGGGGAGAAAATCTGAAACTCAAGGGATTGTGGAACTGAATCTTGTAAATTAAAAGTAAATGAGTAAATAAAAAAAATTTTTAAAAAGTTATCTAGCTGGAAAATACAACTTTAACATTTCTTTTTAATAACACTGCAGATTAAGATGATTGTCCCAATGTAACAATGGAAAATAAGGGCCAGGCCACATATCATTTTGCACCAAAATCAAATTGCACTTTGGAGCACAATTTATACCTGTGACTTACATTTACACACTGCCTTAAAACAATTAAAATCCAAACAATTAAAATCCAACTAGAGTCAGGTCAAAGATGGACCCATTAAGTTTCCTACTTCCACCCCAAATCTTGAGGGAAGCTTTTCCACACCTAGAAGAACTTTAAAGACAGAATAACGGAAAGAGAATTAATCTAGTCCAAAAACCTATTCTCCAGTGTTACAAATGAGAAAAGCTGAAGTTCAGAGGAAAGAAGAGATCTGTCCAAGAGGAAACAACTATTTAAGTGACAGACTAGGCCCCAGGTCTAACTGTCCACTTTTTCTCTTCACTAACAATAAATTCAAACATTTATCAATATTAATTTTAAAATCCTTTGTATATCACTGTTCAGATATTATGAATTACAAAAAGAAATAGTTACAACAAATGCCATTTGTATTGTTTGGGTTATAACGGAGCTCTTTAATCAGAGTTTTGGGGTTTGTTTTTTTAACACAGGATGTTTTTATTTGTTTCATGAAATTCTTAATTCACTTTCTTTTTAAAAAAAATAAAAACTGTCATTCAGAGTTCCTGAGAGCAGATTAAATGGCCAGAGATCAAGAGCAAACAACAGAGTGCACAAGCTGCAAAATGAGTGAGAACCACTGGCTAACAAAGGGTAATGCAATATGGACTCTACAGATACAAAACAAAATCAGTTAGTCACTGACAAAAGCAGATTTTCAGATATTTAAAGAATAATTCCTCTGGCTCACAAAAGTAAAATTAATCTACTGATCTAATTAGTCAAATTTAAACAAAACATTATTCAACATTTTATCATTAACTATACAACTCAGATTTGCCAAGATTTCTAATAACATAATTGTGTTACTCTACATTGCAGAATGGCAAAACTAGTAAAACTCAATAAAAAGGTCCTATTCAGGGCCAACTGGTGGGTCTGACTCCCCACACTGAGCTCTAACACCAAAACTGAGGCAGCCAGTAATGCAACACAGTAGCATCCAATTGTTTCCCAGTTTCATATGGGGATCTCAGTATTTCATTAAGCTACCAGCAAGTCTCTCAAAGGACTTACTAATTACTAATTAGTTTAGCTACTAGGTATCCCTCACAAACAATGACATTTAAAGCTATTTTTCTAGCTCAAATTTTTTTTAAACCTATAAACAAACCAGCTACAGTTAGTTTGAAAAAATGATAATATTTTTAAGAAAGCAAAATACACAGAATGACATTCTTCACATAGGTTGGATTCATTCTTTATTGTAGATCCAGTTCAAATGTTTAATAAACGTTAAGTAACACAAATAGGCAATCATGGCCACTGGTAAATTATCTTTGTAAAAACCAAACAACTTTAAAAAAAAATCAAGTAACTTACTAAATTGGCCACATTTCTAGTGAAGCCTTATGAATACATAAGACCAACACTCAAATTGCCTTTCAGTTAAGAATTAAGTGATTTCTTATCATTTTAACTGAACTTCGGGAAATGCTTTCTCTTTTGATATAACATAAGATGAAAAATCCAAGTAATTTTATGTGTTATAATGAATACACTTGATTGAAAATGTTAGGAAAAATTAGGAAAATTTCCCCAAACCTAACAGGATTAATAAAACATTTCAAAATGAGAATTGTGGAAACAATATAATGACTACTAGATTTTTAACAATGTTTAATTAACAGCCTCACAAAACTTCCTAATTTTAAGTATGACCCAAAATCCTTTGACCGTGAAATTATTTCAGCACCTTTGAACTAACCATGGGAATAACATTACAAACCCACCCATTCAGGAGAAAAAAACTCCATTATTTTTTATTTGTGAAAATTGAACACCACTCTATTAAGCAATATTACCTTTGAAAGTACTAAAATGAAAATAATAGCAGCTAATATTTAAGGTTTGCAAAGAGCTTTACATTATAATACTTATTTGATTTTCACAACAACCTTACAAGGTAGGTGTTATTACTATCCCCATTTACAGATTAGGAAACTGAGATAGCAAAAGTAACTTGCCAGAGTTACATGTCTAAGGTAGTTCCTGATTCCAAGTTCATCATCCTGTGCACTACCCTGTGATAATGTTAAACTGCCACAGAAGTTAGTAACAAGAGTATTACTAATTAAGTTGAAGATATATTTATTTAAATGATTGATACGAGCTCATGACCTCCTTTCTCTTCTTTCCAGACTGCCTAGTTTTTGCACTATTATTGACTGCAGTACAAATTCAATTCTTACTAGACAGAAATTGCCCTCTTTTACCATGTGAGCCTCACAACAATCCATTACAGTCACTTTTGTAGAATATAATTATTTCAAATTAAGCCTTTTCCTCCCATATGATATAATTGAACTCTCAACAGTTTTAGAGCTGGAAATCAACTTGGAAGATCATCTAGTATAAACTCTCATTTTACATATGAAGGAATTGAGGTTGAACACATTTCAAATCAAAGGATACTTCCCTCTAGTACCTCTACCATCTAAAATATAAATCTTCTGAGATTACCACTGCTACTCCCTCCTTTTTTAAAAGTAATTCCTCCATTCCAAAAAAGTGGCACTAAGATTAAAAACTAATAAAAAGAATGTAAAAAGCATCTATAAAACATTTTTTTTAAAACACAGATGGGAGCAGGATAATGTTGGTACTGTCACATTAAATTTTATGCATATGTGTGTATACATACATACACGTGTGTGTGTGTGTGTGTGTGTGTGTGTGCCGTGTAAGCTATTAAAGATTCACTACTTCATATGCAATTCCCATTTTCTGGATACCTTTGCACGTGGAATGCTCATGTTTGTTGGTGATTTCCTAGTTTATAATGGAAAAAATTAAAAATTAATTTTTAAAATGTAGAAAGAGCCCTGGGTTTACAGCCAGAAGATCTGAGTTACCACTCAGTTCAACTGGGTAACCTTGTGCAAATTACTGTCCCTCAAGGGGCTCAGTTTCTTCATATGCAGAAAAAGGAACTGAACTTAAGTGATCTCCAAGGTCCTTTCTAGTTTTGACATGACGTTCAATGCTGGATTAGTTTCACAAATAAAGTCAAGGGGAGGGAAATTATTTGTAAGCAATAAACGTTGTTTACATTTAGGATCTCTTTTCTTCTCAAGTGTCCAGTTTGAAGCTCAACTGCCTCAGATTCCAAGGGAAGACATGAAAGTTCTGCAGTTCAGCTCTCTTCTGGCATCTTACCCCAGGTTTGGGGTCCAGAGAGACTGGAAGCATGCTTAGCCTTGGACCTTCCACGGTACACAGAATGGAAAAAGAAATCAAGGGGAAGAATGGGATCAGAAACAGTTGGTCCAGAAAAACAGTTGTGAATACTGATTATATTTCTTTCCTCTTATACTATTCCACATAACAGGCTGGCTGCTCCTTTAATTTAACCCTTTGGCGAGGAAAAAGAGGCTATGTTTAGAAGATCCTTTACTGCTACCTCAAATACTGTTCTATAGCAAAAGAGAGTTGAGACAAGGTGGGAAGAAATTCAGAGAAAACATTGTTTTTATTGTTTTTCCACAAATGTTGAAGGAATAGAAAGGGAAAAAAATTACACAAAAGAAAACTAATTAGGCAAAAATATATTCTTTTTACATTAGATAAATAACAAAAGTTCTGATTGGTTTCTGATATTTTGTTTCATTTCCTTGAAAAACAAAATTCAGGCTTCATTCATATCATAATGAATATTCCTTTCATTTGTACAATCCACATTATAGCTTGTGATGATTTTTTTTACGACCATACTTGCATGGGATAAATTACAGTTTTTCTGAAGCTATGTCTAATTTTTTTTTTAACATGGAGAAATCATGCAATTATAAATGAAATGTAGACCCAGGGGTTCATAACCTGGAGTCCATGAACTTTCTTGTCTTTTTTTTTTTTATATTTTGATAACTACATGTCAAGGGTGTCAATTCTGCCATCCTATATATTTCATTTTATGACTTTAAAACACTATTCTGAGGAGTCCATTACATTTCTCCCAAAACGCCAAGAGTCTGATACAAAAAAAGTTAACAAACCGTATCTTAAACACAGGCTTCAAATACAAATTTCTACAAACGCTATTTCATTTGTCTACTGTTTCCCAAAAACCCATATCAATCTACATGATAATAATCCATAAAAAAATTCTTACAAAATTCAGTTACAGTTATTTATTTCCTATCTTTGATAGGAAATAAAGCAATTGAGGTGAAAACAAAGAGCATTTGCAATTGAGGCTGACTGACGACAATAGCTCTTCCCAGAAAGGTAATATGTGAAATAACTAGTGAAACAAAATTATAATGCATCAAAATTTGGTCAGATGAGTTTAGAAACCATTCCGCATCTGTGCAAACCACACAAACCAAAATTTACAATAAAAACTAGTTTGTATCTAACCTTTGCTATATTTTCCAGTTACATTTTCCAAGTCATTGTTAATTCTAAAGATACAAAGTTGTTGGTATTTACGAGAAAATACCCTGATGATACCAACTTATAAAAGCTAATTGTTTGAATGATGTAAAAGACAATTTATTTAATACTCAATTTTAAAACCTCAGAATTAGTACAAAGGGAGGGAGGAAGGCAGGAGAGGAAGTTGAGACAAAAATCCAGGAACCTTTTAAATTTCTTCTAAGGCATTAAAAATATTTGATTCATCAAAATTTCATTTGTAAGTATAGTTACATACTGGGGACATAGCTACTGTATTAAATAAAGGACCAGGTACAAAAACATATAGCTATTTAACACTACCTCCCTTTGTAACTCAATTAAATACTTCTATAGGATCACAGGAATACATATATGTATGTATATATGTGTGTGTGTGTGTGTGTGTGTGTGTATACATATATATATATATTTAGTGCTAGAAGGGACCCTAGTAACTATGAACTAATCCCCTTATTTTACAGAGGAATAAACAGGCACAGAAAACTTAAGTGACCAGCTCAGGGTCACACAGCTATTAAGTGTCTAAGGCAGGATTTACACTCAGATCTTCCTGATTCCAAAATTCAGTGTCCTGTCCTCTAAGCCAACTAAGCCTTAAGGCCACAAGCTCCCCACTCCTGGGTCAGAGTTCATAAATCTTCAACAATATCAATGTGTAATAAATACGCATGCTTATAGCAACCAGCCATTAGAAATGCTGGGAGAGGTCACATGATCACAAATGGCTTTGTAACAATACATAGCTGAAATGTTGAGAATTTACAAACAACTTTTACAAGTACAAGAGAAGCTGCCAGGGTTAGTGAATACAGAGCCAGACTCAGGAAAAGAACTACCTGGGTTCAAATCACCGTCCAGCCCATGTGGCCCTTAACAAGTCACTTAAACTCTCGATGCTCTACAGTCACAACCCTCCGAGACTTTAAGGCTACAAAGGAGGCTCAGCAATGTAAACTGGCAAAAGAAGTTTCCTCACCAGGGAATTCCCTATAGCAGTGAAACTACAATTCTAATTTCTTTTTTTAAAAACACGTATCACCTTGTTTACCTACACAACACATATCCTCAGCTGGACAGAGGGGAAAAGCCCTGGCACTAGGTCCTACCTCTGAAGTGTGAGCACAGGCAAGCTGCTTAACCTCTCAGTGCACTAGGCAGCTCTGAAACACTGAATTACAGGTTAAATTACAGAGCTGCCCATCCTGCCAAAATCACAGGTCCCGTTCAAAAAATAAAAAAGAGTCCTCAACAATACTTGGTGCAGAGATTCTTAATCTGGGTTCTGTACATGTGGTGTTGTTTTTTAATTTTCTGATTGCTTTCAATATAATTTGTTTTCTTTGTAATCCTACGTATTTTATGGTATGAAGTTAAAAATGTCATTCTGAGAAGGGTTCCATAGCTTCACCAACAGAGTCCATGACACAAAAAAAGTTAAGAACCCCTGCTTTAGGGTAAGAATCCTTTTGCAGATGAAGAAACTGAAACTCATCAAGTTAAATGACTTGCCTTAAGTCACATGGTTTGTCTCCACACAGTGAGTGGAAAAATCAGAACCTGAACTCAAGTGGGCATGAAGCCCAATGCTCTTTTTTGGGGGGGTGGGGGGGGAAGGAAGGCAGGGCAACTGGGGCAAGGTCACACACCTAGAAAGTGTCAAGTATCTGAGGCCACATTTGAACTCAGGTCCTCCTGACTCCAGGGCTTGTGCTCTATCCATTGTACCACCTAGCTGCTCCCAATGCTCTCTAATTTTTCTGTAAAACCAGGATTAAGAAGCAATTTGGTCAAAATATAAATGCAGAATAAAGGCATTCTGTTTACTAAATTCAATTCTCTATTAAAACACATAAATATAACTCTGAAGGATGTCCAAGCCCTAGGATCATCCCTGTTAGCCACAGAACAAAAGCTTAAAGTAAACCCAATATTCACAGGAAAATATTCTTCAGTAACAGGAAGTAACTTCTATTTTGGCAATGAAGAAAAAATTGTAGCCAGAAAGTAAGGTGTGGTATTTGGTTTTAATTTTTTTAAACTTTGCCTCAATCTTTCAATTAGTGAATAATCAACAATAATCACTTACTACTCGAAGAACAGCACACTAAGTAAGCACACCACAGTTTACAAAAAAAATTAAAAGACTGCATTCTATTCTCAAAAAGTTCACTAATTAGAGAAAAAATATATGCATGAAACAAATGAATAGCAGACATGGTTGCACAGCAAGATCAAATGAATACAACGCTAACTGAATAGTTAAATTTTAGAATGTAAAAGAATGAACAGAATTCAGCAACTGGCATCAACTTCTCCTGAGGTAGTTAGGCACACTTTTAAGCTAAGATCATCAAAAAGTCGCCCATCCTCAATACCATATGTGCATAAAAGCCCTTCATTAGGGCTGTGAAATCAACTTGAGCATACCTTCCCCCCAAAAAAGGAAAAGAAAAACTCCTTCTTTCAGTCAACCTTTTGAAAACAAACTCCAGAACACCTCCAAAGAAAAGCCCTTCCTCATGGCCCTACTTACTAAGGCTTCCTCCCCGCTCAGATTTTCTCGTACTTACTTTTCTGCATAAATTCATGCCTTCAATACACTATAAGCTCCTAAAAAAGAGGAGCTATTTCTTTACTGCCTTCGTAGACCCAGAGCTATATTATAATTTATGCAGCTGTATTTCTTCCCCTCACACCTACCTCATAGGGTTAAAGTGAGGTCCTAATCAAAAGAATATAAAGCATTCTGTAAACTTTAAAGCATTATGTAAATACCGGTTATTCCTCTCTTCTACTATTATTAATGCAATCTTCTATGTGTCTTCTTTACTTCCCCATTTCATGCCCTAGGACCATACCTTATTTACTAAGCATATAACATTCATCTCTATAGTTATATCCTTATCTGACTATACCAAAAGCTGTCAGATACATTTTTATAACCTTTTATATTAAGAATGACACATCTTACAGCAAGATAACATTTATAGTTATGTATCCATATTTTATATCTATAATCATGGTAATTACAGTTCCAAAGCTTTGGGTCATATTTTTAATTTTTATTAAAATATTTGTGACTAAATTATTTTAGGGCTGGGTTAATTTCTTTTAGACCAGAGAAGCTGTTCTTGGCATAGTAGATAAAGTTATGGACATGAAGTCAGGAGACCAGACCTCGAACCCTAACACTTACTAGCCATGCAACTCTAGGCAAATCAAAACCTCTCTTAGTCTCAGTTTCTCTTCATCTGTAAAAGTGGGGATAACATGTGTAGGTAGCACTTACCTCATAGGGTTGTAAGGATCAGATGAGATCATGTCAAATGGCATTTTTTAAATATAGCCTCCAATTTCTTGGGAGAAAACTTAATTTTAGAGATGTCGCCAATAAAGACTACAAATATACTATATATGATTCTAATGAGAGGATTCTGGATTCTAATCTCAGCTCTAACTAACTTGCTATATCAGCAATGTAGGAAAAGTCACAACCTCTCTGGGCTTCAAATTCTTCACCTGTAAAACTGGGATACTTATTAGATGATTTTGTCTGCTCTAAAATTCTTTGACTATGCAAACTAACACAAAATTCAATGAGCCCAATTTATGCAATGAGGTCAAGTAGGCTGGGTGGAAAAACACATAAAATGGAATTCCTACCATCAAAAAACTTAGTTTGAAGGAAGTAAGAAAATACCGTTGACATACATACATAATAAGCAAATTACTCTGACTTAAAAGCCATTCTTATTTAAAATGTGAAGAAAAAAAAAACGACCATTTCTTTCCTACCTACAAATGCAAGTTTTACAAGTCAAAGAATTCTTTGCAAAAGAATAGATGCATTCATTACAAGACAGCAACGCAATTATACCATTTTTTCCAACCCCTTTTCCCCTTTCATATAGAGCTGTTGACAAAACTAGTCAGACCAAAATACATAAACAATAATGGTATATGTTAAAAATTAGTATCTGGGGTGTTAGTCTAAATTAATTCATTGCATTAATTACTGAATATGACAGAATTTTTAAGTAGTTACAGAACTTAAACTTAAACTTGACTTTCTCCAAAAGGTAAGCACAATTACTCCTTCAAAAATATTCTCGTTTAGTTTTCTAGACAGTTCAGTTTAAGATTTAATTATGAGCTACCTCATCACCACAGCAGAACTCTGAAGGTTCCGTCTAATTACCTGCTTCTTAAGCCAGCCTTGCTTAGACTTACAATCCGCTGGCTTTCTGATGGTTGTTTTCGAGGATGGGTTTTTCTTGAAGGGATGGGGCTGGAGGTGGGGCATAACTGGGGGTTACTCTCAGGGCCCCTCCGGACCTGGATCCAGCTGACAGGACGAGCCGACTGTTGCAGCAGCTGCTCAAGAGGGCAGAGTGCACGGACACCTGGCCTGGACACCCATACCTGCCTCCTTCTCCCAGTGACAATCGGTCCCGGCACCTTTCACCCAATTCTGCCCCCTAACAGGCTTGGCAAAGGGGATGGGCGGGGCGGGGGGGCAGACCCACGGAGAGAAAGGAAAAGACCCCGACCCTTTTTCCGCAGGGTCACAAAGGCGACGCCGCGCGGTAGGAGCCAGACTTCCTTCCCGGCCGCACACACATCGATGGAGCCGAGAAACTAGGCTTCCTCCCCCGCCGCTCATCACCTGGGCCGGGCTTCCCTAGTGGAGAACCACGGCCACACTCGCACACACAGTCACACACACTCACACGCGGCTGGGGCAGCGCGGCTAGATGAGAAGCGTGACACGGCGCACACGTGCGCGCACACACAGGCGCACACACCCCACTGGGCCGGAGCAGCCGGCCGCGCGCTCACATACACACACACACACACACACACACACACACACACACACACGCGCCACGCGCGCGCGCACACACACACACACACACACACACGCCACGCGCGCGCACACGCGTGCATTCCCGCCGCCGCCTCCTCCTCCTCCTCCTCCTCCTCCCCTCACTCACCGGCATCATCTCGGGGAGGTTTCCGGGTCCTTGGCCGCAGTCGCCGCCGGACTCCGCAGTCCCCGCTGCACTGACAAGCACCAGCCCCGGCGCCGGCGCCGGCGCCGAGCTCCCGTCTCCGCACAGGCCGCGCTGCCGCGGCCGCTGCCGTCGGTCTCTAAGCCCAACAAGCTACAGCCCCCGGCGGGCAGAGCCCCAGCCAAGGGCGGGGGCGGGAGTGGGGGTGGGGGTGGGGGTGGGAGGAGGCGGCGGTTGCGGCTGTGCTGCGGCCCCCGCCCCTCCTTCCTCCCTCCCTCCCCCCTCGCCAGGACCTGTGACGGGCGGCGGGAGACCCAGACACCACTTCCCCCGAGATCCCGTTGCTGCTGCCGCCGCCGCTGCCGCTACCAAGGCTACTCCTGGCGCCTCGGCCCCTACAGGCTGACCCTAGCCTTTCCTCCGCCTCGGCGAGTCTCCGCCCCCCGCGCCCTGCCGCCACATAGAGGCAGCCACCGCCTCCTCATTGGCTGAGGGGCGGGGCCACGGATGGACCCGCCCGCCTCCTCTGCTTCCTCTGCCCCCCCGCCTTCCCTCCCTCCCTTCCTCCCTCCCTCTCTTTCTCTCTCACTGTCCCGGGCAAGTGGACTACATGTCCCTCCAGTACCCGGACGGATGCATCCCGTGTGAAAACAAGGTCCCCGGGGAAAAGCGGGGGAGGGGTTTCGTGTGCGCGCCCCGCCGGCCACGGCACCTCTTCCCTTTCCTTTGATCCTTCCCCCAATTGTTTCTGTCGTCAGATTTTTTAGAGTCGTATGACCCACAACCTTATTGTTTCATAAATGAAGAAACAGGCTCATGGAGATTAAGTAACTTGTCCCAGGTCACACAGGTAATAAGATGCGGAGCCGAGATGTGGACCCAATGCCTACAAATCCACCCCTCCCCCTACGAGTGCACCCGTCCCCCTCCGAATCCCCCCCCCCCCCCGCCGTTGCATGTTTCAGCAGCTGCGGCAATGCGCCAGCCTGCGGTGGGCACCATTTCCCTTTCGGGAGGGGAAAAGAGGGTTTGGGGACACAATGGCGCTGTGGTCCTGCCCTTTTCCTGCGTCCTCTCCCCTTCCCCCGGACCAGCTCTTGCTTGCAGGGGCCCCTTGGGGCGATGCACTAGAAGCCTCCCCTACGCTTCGGCCTCTCCGCGCGCGCACTTAAGTCCCAACTCCACCTGCAGCCCGGCCGGGAGGCCCGCACTCCACCCTTTCCTCCCACGCCTTCCGTGGGCTTGCATTCCTCACCCCGCCCTCTCCCCCAGAGCGGATAAACCTGAGCCCAGCAGTTTTCCTGAGCCTTCAGGCTGGTCATTTGTACGAGAATCCAGAGCCCAGGACCGTCGACAGCGAACCAGCAAGAACCGGGGCTCCATCGAACATTCCCCCACGTACAGGTGCCCTCCTGTGCCCAGGCGCGCGGAACAGCCTGGGTGCACTGAGAGCTCGACTGATTTGACTGGAGGGGAAATGACAAGTGCTTGCCCTGGGGTCCGGGGTCTGTAGGACGAGATCCTCCTACCCACCTTCCCCCCCCCCACACACACACAATTGACAGTAGCCTTGGATCGGTGGGCGGGAGCTCCAGACCAGGGGTGAGAGGGGAGGACACAACTAAGACTGGAGCTTTCCGAGGTCTTCCGCAGCCCCAGGCTCAGAGGGGAAGTGCCTGCCTCTCCCCCAACCCTGGCCCCCAAATGACCCCGACCCACCCACCCTAAATCCGTGGCCCCTGAGCAGAAAGGGGCTGTGTGTGGAGAATCACCTTCTCCCGCTGCCCTGGCGGGAAAAGGTATCAGGTTTTCTTTACTGTTTTCAAATGGGGACCGGAGCGACATCAGGAAATGCAGGGGATGACATTTCACGAGAGGGGGGCGGCCCGGGGAGAGGAAGATACGCCCACACATGCCTACTCCTGCAGCCTGATTATAATGGTCATTTCTATGGCGCTGTAAGGACAGCTAGGCGCTTTTCTCTTTACCGTCGGAGGACGGACCTCCAGGTGTAGAAATAAAAAAGAGCTGAATTTAGAGACGGAAGTCTGGTTTTGAATCCATGGTCAATCACATGTCAAATCTTGTGGTTTCTACCTCAGCCACATAATCCCATCATACATTCGATCCTTCCTACTTACACAGCCAAGGAAAGGCCTCCTAATTGGTCACCCTGCCTCGAGTCTCCTCCCCACTCCAATTCATTCTCC
This sequence comes from Pseudochirops cupreus, assembly GCA_028627135.1. Classification (NCBI taxonomy): domain Eukaryota; kingdom Metazoa; phylum Chordata; class Mammalia; order Diprotodontia; family Pseudocheiridae; genus Pseudochirops; species Pseudochirops cupreus. Next base: position 334,928,516 of record CM053581.1, on the reverse strand, counting down.
GTATAGCTGACAAAATTATTTTCTTTAAGCACAGATCTGACTAGGTTACTCCTCTACTCAATAAACTCCAATGCCTCTTGCCTCTAGAATAAAGTATGAACTCCGTTTTGCTTTTAAAGCTCTTGGTAGCCTAGCCCCAGCTTATCTCTCTATTTATGTCTTTACCACAACCACCACCACCCTCAGAACTAACTCTTCAATGGCCTCTCTGTTCCTTACACTGGACACCACCAAAGAATTCCCATCTCCTTGCCTTTGCACTGATCATCATCCCTCAGGACAGGAATGCATTCTCTTCTGTCTCACAGACTCCTTCTCTTCCCCTCAAGACCAGCCTATGTACATACACATATACATACCATACGTATGAGGTCTTTTTTGACCACCTTCACTACTACTACTCCCCTCCCTCCCAAAATGGCTTGTAATACACTATTTATCCTCTCTATGTTCTCTACCTTTAGACTGCAAGCTCTATCCCAGAGCAGTATCTACCACATAATGGGAGCTTAATAAATTCTTGTTGATTGATTAACTTGTGACTGTGGTAAAAATCAAACCTTTTGTGTTACACTAGAAGGACCAGAATTTAAGAATACCTCAAAGGTTCACGATACATCAATTGTCCCAGCGCAGTTATTTTATCCATGAGACAAAGGAAACAGAGATAGAAAAAAAAAATCTGTTTCACACAAAAACTTCAATAAAAACTTGATGTCAATCAAACAAATTTGATCCTCCTAGTGTCAAATGTGAGGTCTTTAAGTCTTCCAGTGGACAAGAACAAACAGAGAGTGAACATTTCAAACCTTTCCTGAGGTGCAAATGCCATGTCTTAACTTTGCTCTTCACCATTCTGGTTGCCTTCATCTGGATACTCTTCAGTTTGCTAATGTTCTTTAAATGTGAGCAGCATAGTGTAGATGGACAAAATACTGACCTTGGAGCCACAAGCTTGGGCATGCTCTCAGGATCTTATCTTAGCTAAGTCAGTTACCTCTATTTCTCCATGTGTAAAATAAGAGTCTTGGGCTATATGTCTTCCAAATTCTCTTCCAGCTTTAGTCTTTATCCTGATCTGCAACAATATCAGAAACTGCCTATTGGACGTTTCCAACTGTATGTTACCTAGGCATCGCAAATTCCAATGTCCAAGCAGATTTCTGTCTTTTTCCAAAAAAGTTACCCCTCTTCTTAACTTCCCCATTTCTGGCAAGGGTGAGCCTATCCTTCCTGTGACCTGGGATGGAAATATTGCAGTTATCCCAAGTCCTTATTCACCCTCACCCTTCCCTTCATATCCCAGGAGTTGCCATTCTACTTCCACAGCTCTCTAGATGCAGCCTTCTCTCTACTTGGAGTAATGAAAAATCATTGGTTAAGAAATTACTATGTGCTAAGTGCTCGGGACACAAATTCAAAAACAAAGATTAGTTCCTGTCAAAAACTTTACAATCTACTGGGGGAGGGGAGGGGAGAATGGCACAAAAAGGGACACGTTAACCATGGACACATTGGTCCTAAAAGTTACTATGATGAGGAGCAGGACCTTGAGATAGTAGTAGATTGACACAGCCCAGCCAAAAACACTGACAGTTGTTTTAATCTAGTATCCAACTTCTCTAATTAGAAACTCTGACATTTTCTTATCTCACCATGACCTATCATACCACCTTTCCATGTGCTTCCCCCCTCCTACACGGGCTCTTCTCCCTCATCAAGACCTTCATTTCCTCCTCAAACTGCCTCAGTACTTTCTCAGGCTATCACCTCTATTCTAACTTCATTTTCCTTCTTCTCCACCCTCAGCCCGATAGTCAGCCATTTCACCTCTACTCTTCCCTCTGCTCTTGAATCCTCTTGCCCCCCTTGTTACATCACTTCTCTTGCCAAACTGTAGCCCTGGATTATTCCCACTGGGAGGAAATCCCACAACTGTGCTTACTGGGTACACTAAATATTCCTGATACCCAACCTCAACTGGGTCCTCACTGCATCAAGACAGTCCTTTTATTCCTCCCTGATTCCACATTTCACTCACCACAGAAGCCATTCCAAATCTTTTCTCTCTTCAAACCCCCGACATACTCTTCTCCCTGTTTCTCAGCTAAGGATCTTTCTTCTTTAGACAGTCAGCTAGGTTTATTAAGTGACTACTCTATGCCAGACATCATGCCAAGCACTGGAAATATAAAGAAAGGCCACAAATAGACCCTGCTCTCAGAGAGCTCACTGTCTACCAAGGGAGACAATAAACAAGCAATTATGTATGAGCAAGATACATACAGGATGAATTGGAGATAGTCTCAGAGGGAAAGCACTAAGATTAAGGGCTGTGAAAGGCTTCTTGTAGAAGTTGGGACTTAGACTTGAAGGAGGCAAATGTACCTAAGCATTAGAGACAATGAAGAAGAGCATTCCAGACATGGATGACAAGTAGTAAAAATACTCAGAAAAATTGAGACCATTTGACACAAACTCCCTCTTTTCCCATTTTCTTCATCTCCAAGTCCCTTAATATCACCTTCCACACTCTACTCCTTTTTCCAGACTCTGACAGAGTGACCTTTCTCTTTACCTAGGCCAAACCCTCTACATGTGCACCAAATCCCATTCCTTCCTGTCTTCTCCAGCAGATCACATCCTCAATCATCCACTCTCTCTTGAATCTTCCATCTTTCTCTTTCCCTAACAACTGGCTCCTTGTCTACTGCCTTCAAACATTTCCAAGTCTCCTACATCCTTAAAAAAAAAACAACAAACCAAACAATACTAGGCCATCCTTAATCTTGCCTTCCTTTCTCATACAAATTCCTTGTATAGGTTATCTATACTGGTCACCTCCACTTCTCCTTTAACTCGTTCCTCAGCCCTTCTTATTCTGACTCTTCACTTCCCTTATTTGAAATTGCTTTCTACAAAGTTACCAGTGATCTCTTAAATACCAAATCTGATAGTTTGTTCTGAGTCCCAATCCTTCTCAACCTATCTGCTGCATTTGAAACTGTTGACTCCCCCAGTATACTCACTCTCTCTTCTCTGGGTTCTGGTGACACAATTCTTTCCTGGTTCACCTCTTACCTGTCTGACTGCTTCTTTTGCTGGCTCATAATCCACACTATTTCTCCAAAGTGTAGGTGTTCCCAAAGGTTCTCTTCTGGGTCCTCTGCTCCCTCTATACTATCACTAACTTCATCAGCTCCCGTGGATTTAATTACCATCTCCATGGATAAGACAAACGGACACAGATAGATAGATAGATAGATAGATAGACAATAGATAATTGCTCATAAATATAGAAGTCTCTGTGTTTTACACACACACACACACACACACAAACACACAGAGCCCTATTTTCTCCCTTAAGTTTGAGACCTAGATCAATAATTGTCTATTGGACATTTCAAACTAGATGTTCTAGAGACATCTTAGACTCAACATGTCAAAAACTGAAATGATTATCTTTCCCCCTAAACCCTCTCCTCTTCCAAACTCACCTCTTTCTATGGAAGGCAACACCATCTTTCCAGTGTCTCAGGTTTATAACTTCAACATTATGCTGGTGTATGCACTCTCCCTCACTCCATTTATCTAATTAAGTTGTCAAATCTTGTTTCTACCTTCACAATATATCTGAAATCCAACCCTTTCTTTCCATAGCTACAACTCTAGTTCAGGTCCTTATCACCTCTTGCCTAGATTTTTGTAACAGCCTCCTAAATCATCTCCCTGTCTCAAGTCTCTAACCTCTCCAGTCCATCTTCCACACAGTGGCCAAAGTAATTTGCCTTAAGCATAGATATGACCATGTGACCCCACATTTGACCAACTCCAATGGTTTCTAGTTGCCTCTAGAATAAAATATAAATTCCTCTCTAACTTTTAAAGTCTTTCACAACTTGACCCCAACCTATCTTTCCATCCTTGTTGGACATTACTCCCCCTCCTGCAATTTGTGATCTAGCCAAACAAGCTTTGTCCCTACTCCTCACAAACAAAACTCCATTTTTTGAATCCCTACCTTTGCACTGACTGGAGTACATGCCTAGAAGGCATTCTAGTCTTAATTGTGCCTCTTAGGATCCTTCTTTTCCTTTAAGAAGCAGCTCAGACACAATCTTCTACATGAAGCCCCTCCTGATCAGCTCCCCCCAATTCCCACTCCCACCCCACCCCCTTCACCACCACTGCCACTGTTAGTGCCTTACCTCCCCAAATACATTGTATTTAACTATTTTGTATACATTCATATTTATTTACCTCATATGTCTGCCATGTGTATATTATTTGTACTTATCTCCCCCATTAGAATGTAGGTCCTTAACAAATACTTGTTGATGAATGGATTGACCATCATTCATAGATTGAGAAGAGGAAGAGGAGAGAAAGAAAAAAGGATTCAAACACAAGAGCAAGGCCGTGGTTGTGGAGGATGAGGCAAGAGAAGAGGGAATAAAGTGAAGCATGGCTAGAGTTTTCCTGATCTAGTGAACTGGAAAAGGCTGTCACCAATTCGGGGGGAGTGGCTCCAAGGCATAGTCTCTAGTTGTGGGTGGTCAGGTATTTGTGAGGAGGTTTGTGTAGGAGGTGGCCAGAGAAGAGGGAGTCAGGGCATGACGAACACTCCCTACAGGTGTTGGCTGGACTATTGCTATAGTCTCCTAATTGGCCTCCTTGCATCAAATCTCTTCCCTTCCAATCCATTCTCTAAACAGCTGGCAAATTAATTTTCCTAAAACATAAACATGACCACATCACTTGCCTGCTCAATAAGCTATAATCAAATAAACACCATCTTTACCTCTAGAAAGGGAATTCAATGGACTATTCTATTCTTCACTTACCATTCCTGTGACTTCCCTGAATAAAACACCCTTCCCTCTCTACCACTCACTGATGCATAGCATCTCCTTCTATTAGAACAAAAGCTTCTTACCTGTCAGATCTATGGAGAAGGGAATAATTTATGACCAAATAAGAGATAGAGGACATTTTGAAATGCAAAATGGATAATTTTGATTACATTAAATTAAAAAATTTTTGCATAAACAAAGGCAATACAACCAATATTAGAAGGAAAGCAGAAAGCTGGGAAACAATTTTTATAGCCAGTGTTTCTGATAAAGGCTTCATTTCTAAAATATATAGAAAATGGAATCAAATTTACAAAAATACAAGAGGGGATGTCCTGTGAGAGAGGGATTAGATTGAATCACAAACAATGGCTGAAAGTTGCAAAGATGCTAATTTTTTATAAGATATCAGGAAAACCTTCCTAAAAATCAGAGCTGTTCTGAGGTGGAATGGGCTACCTCATGAAGCATCTAGTTCCCCTTCCTTGGAAGTCTTCCAGGAGAGACTGGATGATCACTGGTTTTGTATATGATATGTGGGAGATTACTTTCAGTTATAGGTCAAATTCAAAGACCACTGAAGTCTCTTCCAACCTTCAAAATTCTGTGAGTCTGTAAAAATTACACTGAGGAACTCATCCCAACATGGATGGAAAACTCTCTTCTGGAGACCTCAACCAAAATAATTCCAATGAGGAAGAAAAGAAAAAGACAATCTAGAGAAATTTGTGTGATACATAAGAAACTAATTAACCAATTTAGATCTTTAAAGGCACATCTAACAAAACTGAATATTGCAAAATTATGAAGAATCAGTATGGCCCCAAAGAAGAAATATGAAGATATGATGTATGTATGTGTATCTTCCAAAAAGAGATGAGATGGAGGGAGATTCACAAATGGTAATTATAACTTTGAATGTGAATTAGGAAAAATAATAACAAAATTCATTTGGAAAAACAAAAAGTCGAGAATATCAAAGGAAATAGCAAAAAAAAAGTATAAAGGAAGGAGGTTTAGCAGTACCAGATCTTAAACTGTATTATAAGGTCATAATTATCAAAACTCTCTGGTACTGCCTAAGAAATAGAAAGGTAAACCAGTCGAATAAAGTAGGCATATAATTTACAACAGCAAATAGACATAATGATCTTATATTTGACAAGTGCAAAGTCTTAAGATTTTGGCATAAGAATTCATTATTTGGTAAAAAATTGTTAGGAAAACTAGAAAGCAGTCTGGCAGAAACTGGGCATAGACCAACATCTTACACCATTTACCAAGCTATGATCAAAATGGATACATAACCTAGATTTAAAGAGAAATTTTTACAAGAAAATTAAAAGAACATGGAACATGTTACTTATCAGACTTATGGATAGGAGAACAATTTATGAATAAACAAGAAAGAGAGAGTAAAGTTAGGCATAAAATGGATAATTTCAATTACATTGAATTAAAAAGTATTTGTACAAATAAAACAAATGTAGCCAAGATCAGAAGGAAAGAAGAAAATTGAGGGAAAATGTCTATAGACAGTTTGTTAGATAAAGGCACCATATCTAAAATGTATCAAATCTATACAAATAAAAGTCTTTCCCCAATTGATAAATGGTCAAAGGATGTGGACAAATGAAGAAATCAAAACCATTTACACTCACATGAAAAAATGCTCTAAATCATTATTGGTTAGAGAAATACAAATTAAAGCAACCTTGTGATATCATTTTACATCTATCAGATTGGCTAAAATGATAGAAGGGAATAGCAATATTGTTTTAGGAAAAACTCTGAGTGAATAAGTTATTTTGCCTATTATAAATATCCAAAATAACTATAAAGACATATGAAGACAGATGCTATCTGCATCCAGAGAAGGAATAATAGATGTATGTATAGAATAATTACATATAATATATGTATATATACATATATACACACACACACATGCATACATACATACATACATATTTATGTCTAATGGTATCCATATCTAGGACAGGGTTGGGACAGAAAGAAAAAAATAAGAAATTTACATGATAATTTTGTTGTATATTTGAAAGGAATAGCAAGTTGTGCTTAGTAAATTTGCAATTTCATGTACTATCATCTTTTTTATTGTACTATGTTATGGAAATACCTGTTTTATTCCATAAATTTAAAATAAAATTAATTAATTAAAAAAAGAGAGAAATGAGAAGATACTTCCCCTGATCCTGTGTCATACAACGTGAGTGTGCAATGTTAGGTATAACCTCAAATTTTTTTTGTAGTTTAAAAATGGTTTTGCTGAATTTTTTTTCTTCTTTTTAAAAAAAAGTCTTTGTTATAAAGAATGGTTCTCTGGGATTAGGTAGAGCAGGGATGCAGAGGAAAATCTAGGTGGTATGAAAACAAACATAACAATAAACATCTATTTTTTTTTTTACATATGCAGGAAATGAGAGCAAAAGCAAATAACAGGCTAACTATCCCTCTAGGAATAATGGCAACTCTAAAGTTCTGAATAAACTGTGGGTGTTAATTAATGCTAAGAACAACAAAAAGGACATTTTTTAAAAAGCTGCATGGGAAAAAGAAAAGCCTCAAAGAAGAAATCAAATGACCACTTAGGTTGAATGGGACAGTGATAACTGACAAATAGAGAAGGCAGAACTACTCAACTTTTAATTTGCTTCTCTTTTCTCTGTAAAGAGGAATGATCTTCGGATTGGAAAAATCAGAACAAAAATGATTAATGTGGGATTAAACCCCAGGCTACAATTAGTGAGTATTTGAGTTCAAGTCATTAGTCCTGGACAAACTACAACCTTCATTCTGAAAGAACTTTCATGTGTGATTGGTGAGCCACCGTCCATGATCCTCCAAAGAGGATAGAAAATAGTAGAGATGCCACAGAAATAGAGGGAAGTAAATATTCAGATTTTCAGGAAAGAGAAAACACTGGAGTCTACAAAATAAAAACCAATGAATTTGATTTAGGTTTCCTCACAAACTTCTAGAATATATTATTAGAAGATCTTCTGAAGGTATAATATTAATGTATTTATTGAAGATCAACAATGTTTGTGATGTTTTATATGACAATATAAAACATCATAAAACATGAAATTGAATAGCTCTTAAAAGACAGGAATGACCAGTTACTGATGTGGGAGTCACTTCCCAATTAACTATTTGTGTACACTCAGATTACTGATTTACAAGAACAAAGAGCAAAATAAACACAAAATTAGAAGACTGAAGATAAGAAGATGGTTTTCAATTACCACAAGTATTATCACCGAATTCAAAAGAGCTGTTGATGCCTAAAGAAATAAGAAATGCATAAAGAAAAAGACATCAATGCAGACTATCTATATCACCTGTTCCTGAAGATGTTTCTAACTGACTGTTAAAAAATTGTTTTTGATTACTTTAGTAATTAAACTAGTGCCCTCAACAGAGTAGACTAACAGGAACCAGGAATAGTTTTAGTTAGTAAACATTAAATCTCCTTGCAATGTGATGAGAGGAAGCAGCCAAGGGCAACAGCAGTTTCGAATATAATTCGTTTGCAAGACTTTGCTCAGGAGGATGGTGGAAAATTAATGAGAAATATTGCCTCATAAAACACTATAGAACATTGGATGGAAAAAAACATTCAGCAGGAAGCTTGGTGTGAGGCCCAACTATGCCAAATTATGCCAACAGTGTTTACAAATGAAACCAAGAAGATAAAGAACAGACAAAAATAAAACTTTAAAGATATTGGTAAACATTTCTATAACATTTTTCTTATTGGTGGATACCACTTACCATATTTAAGGCTTTCTGGTTTGAAAATTCTACTTCTTTTTAAGAAATTGAGGCATTTGCCCCCTTTTGATTTGCTTAAATCTTCCGAAGGTCGTTGACAATGGTAGAAGAATAATGTCTCCCAGTTCTTTCAGTAGGTTGACATTTTATTCATCTAGACCTTGTGATTTGAATTCATTGAAGACAGGTAGGTGCTCTAGGTGGCACGGTGGATGGAGTACTGGACTTGGAATCAGTAAGATTCATCTTTCTGAGTTCAAATCTAGCCCTCAGATATGTACTAACTGTGTGGTCCTGGGTAAGTCATTTAACCCTGTTTGCTTAAGTTTCCTCATCTGTCAAATGACCTGGAGAAGGAAATGGCAAACCACTCCAGGATCTTTGCCAAGAAAACCCAAATGAGGTCACAAAGAGTTGGACAAGACTGAATAAAGAAACAAAGGCTCTCTCTTACTATCTCTGGCTACATCTTAGATTTTAACTTCTTCTTAGTCATTTTTGTTCATCTTTTACAGTCCAAAGATCATTCTCCTTGGAAGAAAAAAAAGAAGCTAGATTAGAGTTGAGCACCTTCATGTTCTCTACATCAACCGTCTTTCCATGTACAGTGAGCAGCAGCAGGCCTATCCCCACTTTGGTCCTTCTCTTTTCCCCATCATAGCTACTTAAAAAACCACCACCAATAACAACAAAAACCAACATTTTTTGTTGACCTTGGCTTTACTTGCCAGTCTAAGTGAAGATTAGCAAACCTGATATTTCTCATAGGAATGTGCTGTGCTGTAACCTGTAACCTGACCTTGGTTCATGTCTTTAAAAATATATTAATTAAGTGATTCTTATTCCTTGACATAGCATTAAAAGAAAACAAAAATCTAACTTGAACCTACTTTTCCCATCTATATATTCCAGCCAAACTGTACTATTCATAATTTCCCAGCCCCAAAGTATGCTGGAGCCAGCTCAAACCAAGCCCATTGTGAATTTTTTAGTGTGAGCACTTACTCTTCTGAAATCAGCAATGCCTACAAAGCAGGGCTTGATTGAGTGTGTCTTTGATTGTCTAGACTAGGAGATTGGCAGACCATTGACACATGCCAGTGTTTGTGCTTCGTGAAAACCAAGAATGGTTTTTACATTTTAAAATAAAATAAATCTCCATTTTTAAATTAAAAAAAAAACCAATTCTTAGCTAACAAAAACAGGGATGGCCAGATTTGGTCCTCCAAAGGGCTCGCTGTAGTTTGCTGCTACTTGTCTAGACTTAAGAAAATATTAATAATGCAGATTAAACCTAAAAGTACATATGGATACATACATTCACACCACCACCAAAACCCAATTGTTATACATTTGCCAGCAGACCATTTCCCCAAATATAGCTCTATGTTTCTGCCTCTACTTTTGTTCCTCTAGTTGTTGGTGTTTGTCCTTTGTTCTTAAAGGTGGCCAATGATGTCAGGAAGGTGATGTCATGACTTCCAAATGAATTAGATTTAAATGAGGCAGGGTTGTGCAAAGTCACCAGCCTCACTCTCTCCTCCAGAGTCATCTGGGTCCAGTGGCAAGATATAGATCAGGATGATTAGAGATGACCCCAAATGCAGTGGGAGACCCTTCTTTCTTTCATTCTTTCTTTCTTTCTCTTTTTCTTTCTTTCTTTTCTTTCTTCCCTTCCTCCTTCCTTCCTTCCTTCTTTCTTTCATTCTTTCTTTCTTCCTTTCACTTCTAACTGGAATACCCTCCCATCTCCACTCATTAAAATTCCACTTGTCTTCAAATCCCAGCTCAGGTGCTGGCTTCTTTATGGAACTTTCCCAGGTGTTGCCCAACTGTTAGTAATACCTCCTACTCTGAACTGGCTCATACCTCTCTTGTGGCCATTATCACATTCTCCCTATTAGAATTACGTATATATCTAGTTATCTTTTATAGTTAGAATCCTGAGGAACTTTCAGATTAAACATTTTCTAGTCTAATTGCCCTTCTAAAACTGAAATTCTATGTCCCCATGGTTCTTGCAAATTTTGACATTATATAATCTGTGATTCTAAAGATGCTTCCTGCTCTGACATATGTCTTATATGAAAGGGTAGGGGTTGATTGAGTAAATGAATTGAATCACTCCTCCCCATTTAAAGTAAGTATCAAGATACTAAGCTTTGATACCTTAACCCTTCTCTTTTGAATTCCTTCTCTACTAAACCAATCAATGGAGCAGCAAAGTGGTGAAGCCAATAGAGGGTTGACCCTGGAGTCAGGAAGACCTAAATTAAAATCTGAGCTCAGACACTTATTAGCTATGTGTCCCTGGGCAAGTCACTTAACCCTGTTTGCCTCAGTTACCTCATCTTAAAGAAGAAAATGGCAAACTCCTCCAGTATCTTTGCCAAGAAAACCCCAAATAGGGTCGCGAAGAGTCAGACACAACTGGACAACAACAACAACATCAACAATGTTCAGATTGACTGAGAAAATAATGAACTGGAAAACCTTGGAATGCTGTGGATTTCCTATAAAATACTGAACTAGTTTGGGGCTGAGAACCTCATGTGTATCGGTGGAGAAGAGACAGAATTCCAGCTTAACTCCTGATAAGGAATTGATGGGGTGAAAGGAGCAAAGCCCTGGGACTTCTCTGTGACCTTGGTCTCTTCCCCCACACTTGACTGAAGAACTCCATAAACTTTAAAGGGCCAAAGAATCTTGAAATTCCTGTCGGTGTCCTAGCAGAGTATTCAGCACAGCATGAGGAGCCAAGGATAGATTGAGTAAGCCGAGGAAAGCAGATTTAGGCAAAAAAATCCAACAGGGAAAGTATTATGTACTTAGGAAGAACATTTTGAGAACGCCAGCACTTCCAATCACTGCCATTTTGGTTAACTTTTTGGTAACAGTTTTTTCACATTGTGCTTTCTTGTTTGGGCCCACTTTCTTCTGGACGTTGTATGCAAGGAAAATATGTCAGATGTTTGGGGGAATGTTTTATACCATCTGTTCTTACTATACCCCTTTCTTTTTTTACTTTTTGGAGGGGAGAAGGCAAGGCAATTGGGGTTAAGTGACTTGCCCAAGGTCACATAGCTAGTAAGTGTTAAGTGTCTGAGGTTGAGATTTGAACTCAGGTCCTCCTGACTCCAGGGCCAGTGCTCTATTCACTGCGCCACCTAGCTGCCCCTATATCCCTTTCTAAAAGTGAAGTCTGGTTGACTAATTGATGACAACCAATCATCATTTTTTTCACTTTGATAATATTTTGTTTTTCCCAATTACATAGAAAAACAATTTTTACCATTCTTTTTTAATTTTTAGTTCTCTTTTTAAAAATATTAATTTATTTTTAGTTTTCAACATTCACTTCCACAAGATTTTGAGTTTTAAATTTTCTCCCGCTCCCTTTCCTCCTCCCAGCCCAAGAGAGCATGCAATCTGATTTAGGCTCTACAGATACATTTGAATTAAACATATTTTCACATTAGTCACGCTGTAAAGAAGAATTAGAATCAATGGGAGGAACCATAAGAAAAAAAAGAAACAAAAAAAAAGAAAAGAAAATTTTGAGTTCTGAATTCTTTCCTTCCTTTTCACCTCTTCCCTGAGACAGTAAGCAATTTGATATAGGTTATACATGTGCAATCATGCAAAACATATTTCTATATTAGTTATGTTGTGAAAGAAGATACAGACCAAAAACAAAAACAACAAAAAAGTGAAAAATACTATGCTTCAGTCAATCTACATTCAGACTCCATCAGTTCTTTCTCCAGAGGCAGATGACATTTTTCATCTTGAGTCCTTTAAAATTATCCTGGATGATTGTGTCATTGAAAAAAACTAAGTCATTCACAACAACTGATAAACATTGAAGGAAAAAGCACACCACTGGGGGCTCATTAGAAAAATACCCATTCCCCTGAATCCTTCAGGGTTAACTCTAGAACTCTAAGTATTCATAGCAACCACGTTCTGCCGATATAAGTAGCATTTTGGAGAATAATTCCAAAGCATGGTCTATATATGTTCTTGAAGAGTTAATATTTTGTTGTTCTATGAATTATATTGAGTTGACATGAGTTCCCCTTTCCATCCCTAGCTAAGAAGGATGGCTCCTGAAAGAACACCTTCTTCTGTTAATTTCATCAATAATGTACATGCTACAAGATTGTTAGCTCTTGAGAGCTAATTAAGTGACTAGTACTTTGAACATACTAGTCACTTAATACTTGTTGAACTGAGTGATGTAGTAGAAAGAGCACTCAATTTAAACCCAGAAGACTTTGGTTCAAATCCTAGGCTCACCACTGGTTCTGTGACCTTGGGGGTTAAATCACTTTAAATACCATCTATTTAATTTTATCATTTAATCATTCTATTTTGGCTTTTATCATAACTCTAAATATATTTAAATATCCAACATGCCTGATGGGCAGCATGGATACAAGTTGAGAGGTGGAACTGTTATGTGCCTCAGTTTCCCCCTCCTCCTTTAGGTGAGGCTTCATTCAACAAATAGCCTCTCAGGACTGATGCCATTATCAGTAATGCAGTAGACTAAAAGGAAATCACAGAGTGTTAGAGCTGGAAAACACTCTTTCAGGAGACATCTAGTCCATCACACCCCATTTTACAAAGGGGTAAACTGAAGCTCAGAACTATTAAGTGACTTGCCTAAAGTCTTGTAGGTAGTGACAAAGATACAATTAAAATCTCTTGCTTTGGAATTCCAATTCTAAACTGGTACTTTTCCCATTACACTTTAGGGCCCCCTTAGTACTTATATTACCTGTGTTTATACCTGATTCTCCTACTAGGCTTTAAACTCCAGCAGGGTAAGGACTGCTCCTTAGCTAAACTTTCTATCTTCCTAGTGTTATCAAGGTGGCTTGGACAAGCAGATATGTTTGTTGAATGAATGGATTCAATAAATGAATTTTACAGATTAATTAACTAAGGATCAGAGAAAAGAATTGATTGTAATGGCCCTTCCAGCTCAAGATCTAGAATCCTATTTAGCTTGCTCAAGGTTACAAAGTAGGAAAGGTCAGTCAGTACTCAAACCCAGGATCTTCTTTCTAACTGTAAGAGCAGCATTCTTCCTCCGTGTGAGGAAGTTGGTTTTTCACAACCCTAACCACAGAAAAGGTGCCAGAGAACAAAGTAATTGTTAAAATCTGGACAAAGAGATGCCTGATGATCCCTTTAGGAGGTTCTTTGAGGGAATCAGAAATGACAACAACGATAAGCCTCACTTTCAAGGTGATCTTTAAAAGTCAGTGAGTTCAGTAGAGAAACTCAAAGAAGTCCACTCAGAAATTCAGAAAATGCATGCAGGTAGAGAATGGTGAGCCATAAGTAACCTCTAGAAGACTGAACATCGATGGCTGTTGCTACCAGAACACAGGCAGCAGAAAAGACTCTGGAAGCCAGGGTGCGTAGGCTACAAGGTGTGAGGAGCGTCACAACAGATACTACGTTGTTGAAAGTCAGGTATTCTGTATCCCCCTTTTCTCCCTCTTTGTTGTTGTTGTTGTTAAGCTGTTTCTTTTTTTTATTATTATTATTTTTGGAGGGGGGAGGGCAAGGCAATTGGGGTTAAGTGACTTGCCCCAGGTCACACAGCTAGTAAGTGTTAAGTGTCTGAGGTTGGGATTTGAACTCAGCTCCTCCTGACTCCAGGGCCAGTGCTCTACTCACTGCATCACATAGCTGCCCCCTTGTTGAGTTGTTTCTTTAGTAGTGTCCAACTCTCCATGACCCCATTTGGAGTTTTCTTAGCAAAGATATGGGAGTGGTTTGCCATTTCCTTCTCCAGCTCATTTTACAGATGAGGAAACTGAGGCCAACAGGGTTAAGTGACTTGCCCAGTGTGAGACTTCCTGACTCCAGACTTGATATGCTATCCATTTCCCCACCTACTTGCCCTTTTTGGTTTTTTCTCCCTTTGGACTCCCTCAAGGAAACCTGAGAACCTTTCTTTCCTAGTATGGTGAATTTTATTTACCTTTCTTTGTTTTCAATGTTTGTCTTTATAAATTGTGTTAACCACAGGCCTTTGCTAGTCTGAAGGTATTTATTAGAAATCAGAAGTCAATGAGAAGGTAAAAGTCCCAAAGAAGAGGAAGAAAGGGCTCTGCTTCTGACTCCCACTCAGAGTTTAAAAGAGATAGACAAAGACAGAGATACACAGACACAGAGACAGAGAGAACTGCAGATACTGTGATACCACTTCCCAGAATAGAGGTGGAGAGCTAACACTGGGAAACCCATTCAGGCACTGAGTCAATAGGAGGATGAACGGGGCAAACAGGAATGGTTGAGCACCCGGCAATAACCCTAAAGATCCTTTAAGAGCCCCTATTTTGCTACTCACTGGAAATGCTGTGAGAGGAAGGATGTGGGAAGGATGTGACAAGGGGCTAAATTTACTCACATCTGCCAAATTTATAAAGAAGAAAAGGGGTCCTTTGTATCCTATGTGGGACAAGGAGCCTCCCATTTTGTTCTGCTCCTCCCCCTCCTCCCAACAAATCCTGCACCCAGATTAATCGTTTTAGGCTCATAGACTGAGCTTAGTTTCCTAAACTTTAGAATGAAAGAGTTGGATTAAATGACCCCTAAGGGCCATGATAGTTCTAATGAGCCAAGACTACTTAAGAGTCCTACAATCAGATTCCAAACTGCTATTAGACCTGCATCTATATCACTCTGCCTGCCAACCAAATTGGACTCTTCTCCATTCCCCCCAAATGCCCCAGATTTCCCACCTCTCCTCCTTAGCTCAGCTTGTTCTATACTGAAACTGGCTATGGAAAATGCTAGCATTTTTTTCTTTCATCACATACACTTTGTACCTCTCTTCTTCTACACTATAATAATTGTATATTTATTGCATCATGTTGCATATTTGTGCATACGCTAGAGTCCCCTTGCTAGATGGTAAGTGTGATGAAGGCAACGATGCTATATCTCCATTCTTTGTGTATATTCCCTAAGGTCTTATATAGAGTTGGTGCTTAATGGATTCTAGGAAGTACGAGAAAATGTGTCCCTCTTCTACTCCTTTGCAAAAGCATGTGTGTGTGTGCGTGCGTGTGTGTGTGTGCGTGCGTGTGTGTGTGTGTGTGTGTGTGTGTGTGTGTGTGTTGGGGGGGTGGGGGTTCTATAGTTGCTGTCGGTGTAGAATATTACATGGTATTATTGTCAGATTTTTTTCCATGTACTGATCAGTTTACTGATTTTTCTCCTTTTTTCTTTTCTATTCAAAATTTGGTTATAAGGGATGGTTTTCTGGAAAAGGAGAAAATGTGAAATTTAGGTGATGCAAAAACAAAAAAATATCAATAACATGTATTTTTAAAATTAATGGTTGTTGCATGCATGCATGAATGAATCAATGGCTCCTCATTACCTATTAGAGACAGTCCATTCACCAGATCATGGCTCCAATCAACTTTACCAGCTTTCACTATATATATTCTACACTGAAATCAAATTGAACTGTTCGCTATTCTTTGATCGTGTCCCAGATTTTCCACTGTCAATCCTTTACTCTGTTTGTTCCATTTTATCAAATAGGAAGTCTTGAAATCACTGCTCTCGAGTTTATTGAACACTCTGATACTATGTTAAAATGCTTCTGGGATTTTGTTCTGTTTTGCTGGAATGTTTTTCCTCCTCTGCCATTCTCAAATTGTCAAAATCTTACCCAGCCGTCAAAGCCCAGTTCCAATGCTGCCTCTTGCAGGAAGTCTTCCTCAAGGTCTGCAAGTAGGCTTTCCTCACAGCTTTCTCTTTCATATCCCCTAAGCATCAGTCACAATAGGCTTCTCAATTTTCCTTTCCTGTTATTCCCTACATAAGAAATCTCCCCACTTCCTACTCCTAGCCGCACCCTTGCTCTTCATCCCCATTCCACACATGTGGCCTCCTCTTCATTGCTCTTGGATTTCTTCTGGTGCGTAACAAGCTTTATCACTCACAGAATCAGAGAATCTCAAAATTTGGAAAGGACCTTAAAAAACGGGCATGTCTAGAGCCCGAGCTGAATGTTAATTGTTCAGTGTGAGCAGCTACGCCTTGGAAATCAGCAAAGGCTACAAATTGGGGTTTGATTTATTGTCTTATCATTGTCTATTATCATTAATAAAGTGATAAAGAAAATGTTCATAATGTAGATCAAGCCTAAAAGTGTGTCGTATGGCAATTTTTTTTGTTAAACATTTATCAGCACACCTCTGCCTCAAAGGCCAGCTTCTCCAATTTGTACCTGATCCACGATTTCAATTGTACTAATAGGTGGTCATTCAGTTTTTGTCTGAAGATGTTGAGTAGTGGTTGGGGGAGACTGGGGCAGGACTTAAGACCTCACAAAACAACCTATTCCACTTCTTGTTGTTACTGTTCATTCAGTAGTGTCTGATTCTATGTTACCTTCCATGGACTTTTTTCATGGGGTTTTCTTGATAAAAATACTGCAGTGGTTTATCATTTCCTTTTGCAGTGTATACCCATTTTACAGATGAAGAACTAAGGCAAATAGGGGTTAAGTGACTTGCCCAGGGTCACATAGCTAGTAAGTGTCTGATGCTGGATTTGAACTCAGATCTATCTTTCTAACTCTAGGCCTGGGGTTCTTTCCAATGTACCACCTAGATGCCCCATTCCACTTTTAGATAGTTCTAATTGTTATATAGTTTTTCCTAATGAGAGGCCTAAATTTTCCTTTACAGAACTTATAGTCATTTCCCCAAGTCTGCCCTTTGGGTCCAAGAAGAACAAGAATAATATTGCTTCCATCTGAGAATCCTTCAAATAAAGACAATTATCAAGTCCCTAAGTTTTTTCTTCTCCAAACTAAATATTCGAAACTTTTTTTTAACCAATTATTATATGACATGGACTGAAGGACTTTCTTCACCATCCCAAATGCCCTCATCTCATGCACCCATTCTCTGTCTTATTAAAGTCTTTCCTAAAATGAGACACCCAGAAGAGACGATTGTATTCAGAAGTGCTCTGAGCAAGGCAGAGAACAACAAAACTCTTACCTCCCTAGTCTAGGACATTATGATGCTCTTGATGTGGTCTGTGATTGCATTAGCCTTCTTGGTTACCATATCACATTATGGATTTTTATTGAGTTTTAAATGCACTAAAACCCCTTTTCAGATAACTGGTGACTAGCCACACATTTCCCATTTTGTACTTGGAAATTTGATCTTTCCATATTCAGGTGTAAGTATCTCTGTTAAGTTTAATCTTCATAGATTCAATCCAATGTTCTAACCTGTTGAGATACTTTTTAATCCTGACTCTGTCCTCAAATGTATAGGCTATTGCTTCCAGCTTTATGTCATCTGCAAATTTGATAAGCAAATCTTTGATAAACCTTTATCCAAGTTACTAACAAAAATGTTACATAGCACAAGGCCAAACTTAGATCCCTGGGGCATTCCACTAGAGCTTTCTTTCCAGATAATGTCGAACTATTAATAAATTACACTTTGGGTCCCAGCCACATAACCACTTCCAAATCCGCCAAACTGTAATATTGTCTAGCCCACATACCTTCATCTTCCTTACTAAAATACTGTAAGTAGCTTTGTCAAATGCTTTGCCAGGAGCAACGTATATTATACTGACAGCATTCTTAATATACAAGTCTAATAACCCTGTCAAAAAAGGAAATGAGGTTAGTCTGGCATGACCCCTTTTAAAAATTTTTATTGGTATCTTTTGTTTTTATTTCATCTTTATTTCAAAATACATCCCTGCCCCACTATCCAAAGAGATTATAACAAAGAATCTTTTAAAAGAAAAGGGGGAAAAAGCAGTTCAGCAAAGCTAATCAACATACAAATCAAATCTAGTCAAAGATGCATTGTTTCGTATCCATCACTACAAAGAAGGGAAGGGGGTGGCATGACCATTTCTTGATGCCATCCCCTACGCCTTTCTCATAACTATTTCCTTCACTAAATGTTCATTTTGGTTTTTTAATTAATTTTTTTCCATTAACAAGCTTCTATTTTCTCTCCCTCCCACCTTCCCCTACTAAGGATGAGAGGGGGAAAAACCAAAACCCTTGTAAACAAATATGCACAGTTATGCAAAATAAATTCCTACATTGGCTGGGTCTAAAAACCTGTATCTTTTTGCATATGGAGTCCATTTCCTCACTGTCTGGATGTTGGGGTAGCATTCTTCATCATTGGTGCTCTGGAATCATGTTTGGTCATGGCGTTGACCAGAGTTCTTAAGGTTTTCAAAGTTTCTCATTTTTACAATTTTATTCACAAAAATTTGAAGAAATTGTTTTAGAATTTTGTCAAGAATAAAAATCAAGTGTGCTGGTCTGTAGATCTACAGTTTACAGATCCTTTATTCTCTCTCTCTTTCTCTTTCTCTTTCTCCTTTTTTTCTTCCTCAAAACTGAGGATTTTTGCCATCCTTCAGTCCTCAGATATTTCTCCATGATCTTTCCAACAGAGATGACAGTAGCTCAGAAACCTCATCCACTAATATTTTCATTTCCTAAGCATACAATTTATTTGACTTCTGGTGACTGGAATGCATCAAGAATAGTTAAGTGGTATCTTACAATCTCCCTAGAGATCTTGGGACTCAATTCCCTATTGGCCATTCCCTATTTGTCTTGTCCTTCCCAATGCAAAGGTTGTTCTCTTTAGAGGAGAAAGAGAAGCCAAACAAGAATTAAGCATTTCTACCTTTTCTTCATCGTGGGTTATCATCATTTTTCAGCATTCCAGCAGGGGTTCTGTTCTTTTTTCATCTTTTCTTTTTCCCCAATATAGCTTTAAAGAAAAACCCCAGTGATTTGTTATTGTTCCTACAAGAACACAAATGATTTTTTCTTTTCATCCTCTATTCCTGGCCCTATTTCCGTCATCTGTGTGTCTTTTTAATGTCCAACTTGGTTAGTGAGTTCCCTTTTTACCTTTACTGATATCTTGAGGCATCTCCCCCTTTCCTCCTCATTGGAATTCTCTCTGTGTCTTCAGGGTTTCATTTATGAAAGAATGAAAACTCTCCTAGACTGGCTTGCTCTGTAGAATTTTTGTCTATGGGAACCTAAACTGCTCTTTCTCAGAACACTTTGAATTCTGCTCTCCCAAAATATAGGATGTAGGTCGGATTAGGCTCAGCTTTCCTTTCCTTTTTTTTCTTTCTCTTTCACAGATTTATATCTGGAATGGATCTCAGATGGCATCTGGTCCCACATTCTCTTTTTCCAGATTAGGGACCTGAGCCTCAGAGAGATTGAGTGATTTACCCAGTGGGTCAGTAGTAAAGCTAGAATTTAAATTTATGTCATACTACTCCAAATAATAATAATAATAGCTAACATTTTTATGGGGAAGCAGTGATAGAGAGCCAGATCTGGAGTCAGGAAGACCCATGTTCAAGAGTTCAAATCTGGTCTCAGATACATATTAGCTGTATGACCCTGGGCAAGTCACTTAACCCTGTTTTCTTACTTTCCTTGTTTATAAAATGAACTGGAGAAGAAAATGGCAAACCACTCCAGTATCTTTGCCAAGAAAATCCCAAACAGGGTCACAAAGAGTCAAAAACAACTGAACAGCAAAAACCAGTCATATAGCCTATGTACTAGGCACTGTGCTAAAGTGCTTTACAATTATTTCATTTGATCCTCACAATATCCCTGAAAGGTAGGTGAGGAAACTGAGGCAAACAGTGCTTAAGTAACTTGCCCAAGGTCATACTTGCTCCTCTCAGTAGTAGTAAGTGTCTGAGGTCAGATCTGAATTCAGGTCTTCCTGACTCCAGGCTCAGCGTTCTATCTATTACATGACCTAGCTGTATGCATATCTGACATACTTTCCACTACAATATGTTGCCTCCCTCTATCACAAATTCTAAGGAAGAAAAAACATGGCACCATAAAGTTTCTGTCATTTGCATCCAAGAAAATAGTTTCCCTTCTTTGGTGAGAATGAGGTCACAGAATATTCTCTTGCTAATCTCTCCACCTCAGGAAGAATTAAATTATCATTAAGGTGAATCAGAAAAGAGTTATCTGCTTTTGCCAGAGAGGGAACTCTAGCAGATGTTTGGATAACCGAAGTTTCCCATCACTATATACTGTATAGTGCACATCTATATTAAACTTTAGTTTTATTTCTTAATTCTTAATTCCTCATCTATTTCCCCAATGTTATTATTTTGTTGAAGCAATCTGTGCCTAGACCCATCTTCAACATCCCTGACTAGACTTGATCCAGATTCTATATAATGATCTCCATGAATTGAGAACTCACCGTTTCCTAAGGAGCCCACCTCACCTTTTGGGCTAATTTGAAGCTAAGCCCAAACCTCTCATTATGGATAAGGAAAATGAGGCTGAAAGATGTAATAAATAGCAGAGACATGATCTGAACACTGGATTTTCCGAATTGAAAATGCAGTGATCTTTCTATCGAACTGCAAAGCTGGGATTCCAACCAGATCTTCTAATTTCATTGTTAGAGCTAGAAAGAACCTGCTCCTCAGTCTTTTGTAGTTTGACTTCTAATCCCATCACTCAACTCAAACTTCTCTCTCCAAACTTACCAGTGGTCTCCTACTTGCCAACTATGATGGCCTTTTCTCCATCATTATACTTCTTGACCCCCTTGCAGCACTGAATGCTATTGACCAACTTCTCTTTGGGTCTTTTTGGTACTGCTCTATCTTTGTTCTCCCACCTGTCAAATTACTCCTTCTCAGTCTCCTTTGCTGAATCGTCTATGTCCTTCCCCCTAACTGTGGGTGTTTTCCAAGTCTCTATTTTGGGCCCTTTTTTCTTCTTTCTCTAAACTCTCTTACTTGTTGACCTCATTAACTTCCATGGGTTTATTTATCTCTATGCAGTTGACTCAGATATCTACATATCCAACCTTATCTCTCTCCAGAGCTCCAGTCTTATATCAAGAACTGCCTATTGATTATTTCCAACTGTATGTCCCACACATATCTCAAACTCAACTGGTCCAAAACAGAACTCATATCTTTTCCCTTACACCCACCCCTTTTCCAAACTTCCGTACTCCTACCAAGGGCACACAGCCATCATTTTAGTCACCCAGGTTCACAACCTTTGAGTCATTCTCAATTCTTTGCTCTCACTCAGCATACCACCCTCTCCCTCTTTGTCCAATTACAAAATCTTGTCCATTCTGTGGCTAAAATAGCTCTCCCATCTGTTCTCTTGAGGCTGACAACTTTCCTCATTTCTGCCTCATTTAAATCCAATTTACAGGCAAGTCAAGACATCACCTTCATGTCACTGGTCCTTTTTGAAAACCAAGGACCAACAATAACCCACACATCCACCACCCAGGTTCATATCCTTACCACCTCTCACCTTGAACAGCTGCAATTGATCTCTTTGTCTCCTGTTTCTAGCCTCCCTACTCCACCCACCACACAGTAGCTAAAGTACTTCTCTGACCATGTCACTTCTCTGCTTAATAAAAACTCAATGCCCCCTCACCCCGTTACCTCTTAGATGAAATATAAGTTCCTCTGTCGGGCATTTAAAACTCTTCACTTCCAGGTTCCAACTTATCTCTCCAGATTTATTATACATTGATCCCCATCAGGTATTCTACTCAGATGGGCCCTTTTCCTGTTCTTCTCCCTCCACACTCCACCTGCCATCTCTTTGTCTACCTGCTCTCTATTCTCCATGCCTGGGCTCTATTCTGCCTCACCTGCACCACTTAGAATTCCTGTCTCCTTCACCTCTCAGTTCCAGTGCCTCCACCTATCGACCTCTCCAGATCCATTGCCGCCTGCTTTCCCCACTCCATTTCCATACTCGTTTTGTATATATTTGTATATGTATGTGTTATCTCCACTGGGGGGGAGAAGGAAGTAAATTTCTTGAGGGCAGTGACTTACATTTTTTTTGTCTTTGTATTTTCAGTACCTAGTACTGAGTAAATGCTTATTGATGGATGGATGGATGGATGGATCAATAGAGACCATTTAGCTCAACCTTCTCTTTTTTGCTGATGGGAAAGTGAAGCCCCGATTGATGAAATGACTTGCCCAAGGTCATGCTGCCGCTAAGAAAAAAACCTAGGTTTCAAACTCAGGTCTCCTGATTCTCAATCCAGTACCAGTGCTCCCTTGCAGGGTCACTGTGAAGAAAATGCTTTAGCCATGGGAACTTCTGTGAACTCAGGAATCCATTTTGCATTCTCTGAAACCAACAAACTAGAAACAGTTCTTCTGAAAGAAAATAACCCGGTAAATGTTTACTGTGGCTCTTAAAGGCTTCTTGTTCCTGGGCCAGTCCTCACCAATATGGATGCAGCTGACCCTGATGTAGTGGGAGGGCCTGGAAAGCTGTGGGAATCTCCAGCTCTTGTCTAAAACCCCAGCAATGTAACCAGTGGTATTTTTTTATCTCTCTTACTCAATCCCAGCCTCCCCCATGCAGCTGTTAACAAGTGGAAGGAACAGGCTGCTCTATCCTTTTTATTTGTGTGAAAGCAAGCAGCTGGTTGAGAATTAGAGACCTTTTTAATTTGAAGATAATACCATTGAACATTAGAGTATTTTGCTTAGGGATCTGAAATTTTTCATCATAAATTTAGAAAGAAATGACAGTGATGAAATCACAGATCTGGTTAAAATAAATTTAAGAAGCTGATTAATTTGTAAGAGAGCACATGAATACACAGGGGAAGAAATTGGATGTAGAGGAGGGGTGTCAAATTCAACTAGAAATGGGGGGGCCCACTAAACCACATATAAGGATCCCTGCTGCTGTATATTGACTTAGAAAACTACATATTAATATTTTTGATGTTTTACTATATTTTTATTTATATAATATAGTACGATTTTATAATATTATATATAACACTATGTTATAACATATTTTTATTTTTTGTTTCATTTATTTATTTATTTTACATTTTCATTTCATTTCATTTCATTTATTTATTTTGTTTATATTTCATTTTATTTCATTTATTTATTTTTAATAAATTTACTTATTTTCTTGTTTACATCATTCATTTTATATTTTTATTTTATTATATTTATTTTGTTAAATATTTCCCAATTATATTTTTATCAGGTTCAGGTTATATTTCAGAGGACTATGGGCCATATGTAGCTGAGGGGCCACAGGTCTGACACCTCTGATGTAGAGGAAAGGACACTGAGCATAGAATAAAAGCCCCTGGGTTTATATCCTGATTCTACTACTTGATATCTGTGAGATATTGAGCATGCTCCTTCCTATCTCCAGGCCTCAGTTTCCCCCTCTGTAAAATAAGAGGATTGAATTAGATGATCTTTGAAGTCTATTTCAGGCCTGCACAACCTGTGGCTCACCAAAGGATTTCCTCTACATTTTCTTCTACATTTGTCACAGGCCCCCCAAAATTCTTTCACGAGCCACAGGTTGTACAGGCCTGGTCTATTCTAAATTATAGGTACATAGGAATCATACATGTGGAGTTGGAAAGGACCTTAGTGTCACCTAATCCACCCCATCCCTCATTTTATTGATGAGGAAACTGAGGCCCATGCATGTGGTTTGGATTAGGTTTAGTCCTGGAGGAGCCTGGCCTCTAATGAGAGAGGTTAAGCTCCATTCTGTAAACATACTTCAGCTAAACCACTAACCCTGAATCCCAGGGAAAAAATGTATTTATAGACTAAATGATAGATTGTGTCTAGGGTTTCCCCCAAACTGGGGAGGAGAAAAGGACTCACTTTACAACAGCAGTTCTCAACCTGTGGGTCGCGACCCCTTTGAGAGTTGAATGACCCTTTCACAGGGGTTGCCTAAGACCATCGGAAAACACATATTTCAGATGGTCTCAGGAACCAAGACACCACTCCTCTATCCGTCTCCAGGCGGGTCCGCCCACATACAGATACGCCCACATACAGATACACCCACATACGAGTGTTAAAGGGTCATGGCATTAGGAAGGTTGAGAACCACTGCTTTACAATATGAATCAGGGATGAAGCACGTATTTGTTTCCTATGCACAAAAAGAACGTTAAAAGTAGAATACTTAGGGTGGCTAGGTGGCGCAGTGAATAGAGCATCAGCTCTGGAGTCAGGAGGACCTGACTTCAAATATGGCCTGAAACACAACACTTGCCAGCCATGTGACCTTGGGCGAGTTACTTAATCCCAACTGCCCTGCCTTCCCCCCTCCAAAAAGCAAAAAAAGTAAAAAAAAAAAAAAAGGTAGAATACTCACAAATGTTCATTTGACAAAAACAAACTTAAAATAGGATTATAACTACTGATGTAATCAACAACGGGAGCAAAACTTAAGCCTTGTCAGAATGTTAAGCGGCATGAAGGATTGTTAACTCAGAACTTCACACTTCATCTTGGTTTTGCACTGTCCAGTTACTCATGGTACGTGTCTGCCGTAAAATGACCCAGTTTGAGCAATTCTCTTGTTTGTTGGTGGTCATTTCCTCCAAGAGCATAGAAGTAGTTTCCAGGAACGCCTGTCTTTGCCATTATTAAGCTTCACTCAATAGACCCAGGATGTCCTGACCTCTTGAACTCAAAGATTATCTCTAAGGCTGGACATATCCACCTTGAAGCTGACGCTCAGTAATTTACTCAGGAAAAGAATCATAAAGTGGAAAAGGCAGTCAGGGTCACAGGCACAAGCTTGCCTAATTGAGTCCACACTCTACATGGGAACAGTGGTGGAGAAAGAGAAGCAGAGGCTTTATTTACATTCTACTTCATAGAAAACCTAGAGATGCAGCACAGTATTTTCCCTATGGGAGAGCAGAAGCAAGGAGACTAAGCCAAAATCTATCTCCTGTGACATAGCCCCTTCTTCTGCCCCCTTGCTGATATCACAGGGGAGGGTCAAGGTTTTCCACATTAAACCAAAATGCCAAGTCCTTTCTCCATGAGGTCCCAAAGCTCCAACCTGATCAGCTGGATCCCAGAAGGGCAACTCTGAATAAATTCCATGGGATAGCCCTTGTTACATATTCATTCATAGGCTCATAGAATTTAGAGCCAAAAAGACCTTAATAGAGATCCTATTATCCAAACCCCTCACTTTAAAGATGAGGAAACAGACCCAGAGAAGTTAAACAACTTGTCCAAGGACATACAGATAGGAAGTAGCAGAACTTGAACTCAAACCCAATTCTTTTAGCTATGAATTCAGAGCTCTTCTCACTATATCATACACTATGTCTTCCATAAAATACCTAGAATCATAGAATGTCAGCTCTAGAAGGTATTTTAGCATATAGGACATGGTCTGGCAGAGTTAGAAGAGTGGCCAGAAGACCTCAGTTCATATCCTGGATGTGTGACCCTAGGCAAGTCATTTCCCTTCTTTGAGACCTATTTTCCTCATTTGCCAGATAGGAATAATACTTGCACACATAAGGGTCATGGGGTTTAGAGCTAGCAGGTGCTTTTTGAACTCATTTTGCAGATATGAAAACTAATCTCCAGGGAGAAATGAATTGGCAAGTTCTTATAGCTAGCAAGCAGATGTGGGGCTCAAATCCAAATCTTGATTCCCAATCAAGGTTCTTTCCACCGCATCAGACCTAATGCCTGTGAACAAAGGTTTTCTTGTTAAAAAAAACAAACAAACCAATTAATGGCATCTGAAATCTCTACAGCATGATTTATAATGTTTAAGTTTCTCTTACTTTGAACAGCTAATATTTTAGTTGGTTTAGTATGTTGGTCAGGTTTGGGAGTTCAACAAAAAGACCAGCATGCCCTAAGCTAACTTACAGGGTTTATTTAATAGTATGCAAGCCATGTAGACATACTCATGCAGAAAGAACATAAGAAAATGTTTGAATTTGCTTCACTGCCACATCCTGAGCCCCTCCCTTTGTCTAGCCCAGGAATAGCTCCCAGAAAGTCAGCCCTGTTCAATAAACAGCCTGACCACTGGCCTGGCCTGGAGACATTGGGGGCCATGTCACTTCATCCTGAAGTAGACAAAGAGAACTAGGTCTTCTTATTAATTCAATAAACAGATAAAATGTAGAGGTTGGCAAAACTCCCTTAGAATTAGGGGCTACACATATGGTTTTTCATCAGTCATTCTATCCATCTCTGTCTCGTTTCTTCTTCTTCCCCCTCTGAGTTAAGGGACTGATCCTCCCAAGGAGCAGGAGAAGGAAGATTGCAGAATAATGATTTCTTCCCAGGAGCATCATAATCCTGGGGTCACCTTTCAATAGTTTTCCTTATCCAGCCTAAGATGATAAGCTGGAAGATAATAACAAAAAGAATAATTAGTAACCTGAAGCGAGCAATATTAGTAAGTTAAAGCCTGGGACGAAGAGGAAGGGGAGAGAGGTTTGCTGCCATGGGAACTGCCTTTTTGGAACCCTTTGGCAGTATGCTCCTGAGTCCCTCTGCTGTACCTGTCTCCCCTTTCAGCAGCTCAGCAGAGAGAGGGTATTTACAGGGTGAGGGACTATTCTCACTCAGCGACACCCATCTCTAGTCTTTATCTTACACAACTAGCACTCCAACTGTGTGTGAGGCACCGTGCTATGTACGCAGAGATATGTGAAACAGAGATAGAATAATTTGTAACAAGGCCTTGACTTTGAAGAGCTTGACATTGGGTTGGGGACATCCAACTTATACACACCAGTTGAATGAAGCTCCTCCACTAGAATACAAATTCCTTAAGGGCAGAAACTATTTTTTTTGTTTAGACTTCATCTCCCTAGTATCTGGCACATTATCTTGAACATAGTAGCTGATTAATAAATGTTTATAGAGTATGCAAGGATAACTAATACCGTAAACCCACATTTGACAAGTGATCACTGAGGGGGCTGTCTCATGGAAGTAGTCAACACATACTCTGGGTTTCCCCATGAGTGAGGGGTGAGAGGATTACCTGTATGCCCACTGGTATGACAATAATGTTGTGTTTAAGATGCTGAATTGGCCCAAAGAGAAGGCAGAACTAGATCTCTGCTGGAAACTTTCATGGGGTGGCTCAAAACTCAATGATTTGGATGCTTTAAAATGACTAAACAATCTTCTCATTGGTTGCTTAATAGGAAGAGCTGGTTTCCTGTTCCTTTTCTTTTGACCTTCCAGTTAGATTCATATAATTCCGAGATTCTGAGGTGAGGGG
This sequence comes from Pseudochirops cupreus, assembly GCA_028627135.1. Taxonomy (NCBI): domain Eukaryota; kingdom Metazoa; phylum Chordata; class Mammalia; order Diprotodontia; family Pseudocheiridae; genus Pseudochirops; species Pseudochirops cupreus. Next base: position 334,900,697 of record CM053581.1, on the reverse strand, counting down.
AGGGAGTAAGAGGGGAGAATTGACCCTTCCCTACCCCGGGGTTCACAGTAACCATGACCATGTTTGTACCTGGGTTCCCGTCTGCCTCTTCTGCTTCAGATTTCCTTTTCTAGATTTAGGTAAACAAGGGTTCGTCTAGAAATGTGTCCAAGCTTAAGGCAAACTAGTGAGTTCAAGAGGTCTAAAAATAGAGAATCCTTTTGATTGGAAATGGCTATGGGCTTGAGAGGGAGCAATGTATCCCTTTTGGAGAATGTGACCACTAAATAGTCTGACATGTATCAGGAGTTATTTGGACAGAGTTAAGGTAAAATGTAAAATGCCTAAGCAACAAGCCCACAAACTGCTTTATGTTCTGATGAGTTTTACGTAGCAGCCTCCAGATAGATTATAACTATAATTATAAATTAAGTCACTAAAGAGGAGCTCTTAGTCACTGTGTCAATGAGCACTTGTGAAAGTCTTTGTTTTAGTTTTTATTTTGTGTGTAGGAAGTAAATACCCATCCTATATCTGATTTACGCTGTACATTGAATACTTTTCTACTCCCCCTTTGCAGAGAACTTGATATGAGGAAAAACAAAAGAACAAAAACAAATTAGTACAACCTTTATCTTTAATCAACGTACCCCCAAGACACCGGGGTTAGTACTTAATGAGTTGACTAGTATTAGTAAAGGGAGCTGAACCCCTTCTCTCATTAGTTCCCCGGAACTAAATCAGGTAAGAACAGACAACGTGCTAGGTCTAGAACAGGGACTCTACCTGAGGAGAGGGAGTGGGTGAAATGCCTTCAAGTGGTTGAAAGGTCCTTAAGCCTAGAAGAGATTGCTCAATATTAGAGTTATAAACAAAGAAAAACAACCACAGCCCTCTCCCCTGTAGCACCAATGCAATATTTACAGCACCCACAATCACAATAAAGACTGTGACTATAAATATTGCATGACGTTCGATTGCAAAATATACCAAACTCTCCATATAGAGGACAGAACTGAAGCATTTATTTAGACACCAAAAAACCCAATCCCAAAACCAGTAAGTTGATTCCATCATAGTACCAAAGATATTAAGAAGCCATAATAACACTGAGAGCATACGTTAGCCTTCCCACAAACCAATACAAGATCAATATCTACTCACAAGCCTATCTGACTCCTTGCCTGAGCATCCTCTCTCCCCCACTGTCTTTCTGGCTCTGGCTTCCTGTGGGCTCTTCTTCCCTTCAGCAAACTCTTCCCACCACAGGCTCCCTGTGACTATATTTACTCTATTAGGGGGCAGAGTTTATCTTTACAGCAGGGAAGCTTCCTGTGGGCTCTGATGCACTCTTTAGCAAACTCCCTCCTTCACAGGCTCCATGTGAATACATTCAATCTATTAGGGGGAAGAGTTTACTTTCAAAGCAGAGAAGGTCTTCAAATTCCCCCCTAGGTCTATTAAGGGGCAGGGAAGATCTTCCAATTCCCATTCCCATTACATTCCCAAATACATTTCCTAAATAATGAGTAAATCTCAAATAAAATAATTGGAACCAAATTTAGGTGCATCGGAATACCAAAATGAAAGAGCAGGGCCAAAGGAGCCCAAAGCAAAAGCAATCTTTCCCATGGTTAAAACACCAGCCCCAGTCAAAGGCTTGCAGGCCAATGCCAAGAATCTGATGCAGACGGCTTTTAAAGTAGACAGATGAGCTGAAATAATGCCTGCCAAAAGGGAACAGGTTGTACTAATCTTGCCAACATAGTAGAAGAGCCAAGAACATCCACAGAGTATCTAAGAAGCCATGTGACTCCCAGATTAATCTGCCTAAAACACTGCTCTGATCAGCGCCTCTCTCCCTCTCCCCAATCAAAATCCAGTGGTTTTGCAAGATAAAGTTCAAACTTTTTAACTCAGAATTCAAGGACTGGTAGGACAATAATGGCTGGCATTTATCTGTTCCTTTCATGGTTATAAAGTACTTTATATACTTCAACAATCCCGTGAGGGAGGTACTTCCTTTTTACAGATGGAAAAACTGAAGATTAAGAGAGACTAAGTGATTTGTTCATGGTCACATAGCTAGGAAGCATCTGATTCCAGGTAATGGTCCAGTGCTCATTCCACCATAGCATGTTACCATAGAGACAAACTCTCTTCTGCTCCTCCAGACATCTCATTCTTCCCCCTCCACAGACACTGGACTCTAAAATGAGATGATATTTGTAAAGGGTTTTGCAGACCTTAAAGTGACTTATATATGTACATATACATGTATAGTATGTACACATACAACAGTGCAGCAAACATGTGTGTGCATGTGTATAATAGCATACGCATCTATATATACATATTGTGTATGCATACTTATGTCTATGTATGTATATTTATGTGTAAATGTAAACTAGCATGATGTACTGTTATATGTCAACTAATACCAATTCATATATATGCATAATATACGATATACATAGGACAGTATATATATGCTACATAACAGAAATTATATGTGTGTGTAGTAAACATAACATGCCTATATTGTATATGTTGTATGTGTGTGTGTATATACATATATGTATTATGTATAGCATTTATATGTTATATATGCATGCGTGTATATGTATTTTATGTATTTTATGTTCTGGCTGTTGCTACTAACATTTTTCTCACCAAACTGGACAATGCTTACTCCCTGTAAACAAGTCCTATGATCTTCCATCTGTGTTCCTTTACTCATATCCTTCATTATGTCTAGAATGTCCCTGCCTCCCCCTGTCCCTGCCACTCAGGGTTTTACAGAACATAGGGGGCAGAAGGGTTTTTCCACATAATTTAGTCCAAACCACCACTACCCCAGCTTGTAAAACAAAACAAAGAAGAAAATGGAGCAGAGAGAATTTAAGGTGTTAATTCTGAAAAGCAAACTTATGGGGGGAAATGCACAGGAAAAGTAATGGTTAAGGGGTCCTGGGCAAGTCTTTTCACTTTTCTATTGCCCAAGTTTCCTCCTATATTAAAAACAGGGATAGGGTGGCTAAGTGGCTCAGTGAATAGAGCACCAGCCCTAGAGTCAGGAGGACCTGAGTTCAAATCCGACCTTAGATACTTGACACTTAATTAGCTGTGTGTCCTTGGGCAAGTCACTCAATCCCAACTGCCTTGCTTTTCCCCCTCCAAAAAAAAAAAGAGTATAAATTCCCAGGTATCAGATATTCCAGCATGAGGGGTATTTAGAGCTAGGAGGGATTTTAGAGACCATTTAGCCTATCCCCAGCATGATATCTATGAAGAAGCAGTGGACTTGGAGTCAGGAAAAGTAGATTAAAAGATCTTGTCTCTGATATTTATACAGGGTACCACAAAAGTCTTAGTGTAGTTTTCAGCTATTAAACTGCATTAAGACTTTTAGGGGACCCTGTATAATAAGATCTGAATGGATCTCCTCTTTGAGCATAGACCCTTTCACCTCAATTACAGGTACCTACATCCAAAGGAGCTCACCTTTGGAGAGTCCTGGAGGAGTGCTAGAGTAAATTACATAATCTTGTCAGCTGCCACATAGGAAGGCCAAAGGGAAAATAAATGTAAACACTATTCTTGAATATAAAAACAAAAATAAAATCCCTCACTCACTGGAAATAAAGAATGGAAGGCACATTGCCCAGACCAAGAATGGGGAAGCTGTGACCTTGAGGCCACATGTGGCCCTTTAGGTCCCCTAGTGTAGCCCTTTGACTGACAAGGACCAGACTCTGGGAGGGAAAAAGGAAATTGGGATGGATTCAGCATGAGTTTACCTGACAGGAATTCTTGACTCCTCCTTCTCAGTCTCCTTTGCTGGATCTTCATCTGTATCCTGATACCTAACCAATGCGTGATCTCCAAGGCTATATCCTAGCCCTTCTTCTTTTTACATCCTCTCTTTCATACCCATCAACTCCCATGAGTTCAATTATTTCTATGCAGATAACTCCAGACAGGTCTAAATAACCAGCCCTACTCCCTCTCCTGACAAACTTCATATAAGACATTTCCAAAAGGCTATCCCATAGTCATCTGAAACTCAATGTGTCCAAAATAGAACTCATACTCTCTTTCCCCACAAACGTATTCCTCTTCATATTTCCCCTATTTATTTCAAGAGCCCCATTATTCTTTCAGTCACCCAGGTATCATCCTTGATTCTTTCTTCTCTCTCACTCCATCTCCCTACCCAATTAATTGCCAAGTGTTGGTTCAGCCATCACATCTCTCACACTTGTCCTCTTGGGTCCCCTTACAAGGCACAGCCTAATTCAGGCTCCCACTAGCTCTTGCCCAGGCTTTGCAATAGCCTTTTGATTTGTCTCTCTGCTTCCCATCTCTCTTATCTCCAATCCATTCTCCACACAGCTGCTGAAGTTGTATTCCTAAAGCACCTGTCAGAACATGTCACTCCCCTCCTTAATCAGTCCCAGTGGAGTCCTCCCTGTTCACCCTAGAATAAAATTACAAAGTCCTCTGCTTGACATTTCAAATCCTTCACAATCTAGCTCTAACCTACCTTTCATGGATCTCATCCAAAGAAAAATTCCCCAAAGTCTCTAGGGAGGCAAGCTGGAAATAAGGGACATGTTGAGGAGATGGCTTCCAGAGCTTCCAAATGTATCTGCAGCTTGCAAAGTCTGTCTGTCTCTCCCCCACATCTGCAATCGGTTCCCAAGAGAGTCTAGCACCACGTGTATTCCCTCTCAAAGGAGATTCTCTCCTCTCCAAAACTCTTACAGCAACTCTGTCCATCACGTGGAGCCATGGGTCAACATTCTCTCAACCAATCTGAAGTCACAAATAAACAGAAGCAGACACAATGTCCCAGACTTAGTTGGAAGCCTGGATTACACACATCACTCTCCCTTTTCCCAAACTACATTCCAGCTGAATTGGCCAGTCTGATATTCCCTATGACATTCCATCTCTCACTCCCCTGCTCTTGCATAGGCAGATGTCCCTGGAAAGTGTGCCCTCCTTACCTCGGCCTCTAAGAATCCCCAGATTCCTTCAGAGTTCAGCAGCAATGCCACATTTTTCATGAAGCCTTTCCTAATCTCCCCAAATGAAATTGCTTTGAATATATTTTGAATTTTCATACATGTTGTTTGCCCCAAGAGAATATAAACTCTTTAAAGGATGGTAGTATTTTATTTTTGTCTTTGTATCCTAAGTGCCTAGCACAGGATCTGGTATAAAGTTGTTGTTTAGTCATCTCAGTCATGTCCAACTCTTTGTGACCCTGTTTGGGATTTTCTTGGCAAAGATACTGAAATGGCTTGCCATTTCCTTCTGCAGTTCATTTTATAGATGAGGAAACTGAGGCAAACTGGGTTAAGTGACTTGCCCAGGATCATACAACTAGTAAGTGTGTTCAGGCCAGATTTGAACTTAGAGAGATAAATCTTCCTGACTCCAGGCTCAGCACTCTATCCACTGCACCACCAAGAAGCTTCTCTTTCTTTTTCTTTCTCTTTCTTTCTCTTTCTTCCTTCCTTCCTCCCTTTCTTTCTTTTTCTTTCTTTCTTTCCTTCCTTTCTTCCTTCCTTCCTTCTTTCTCTTTCTTTCTTTCCTTTTCTTCCTTCTTTCTTTCTTTCTTTCTTACATCCTTCCTTTCTTTCAGTCTCTCAATTTATATATATATATATATGTGTGTGTGTACACGTATGTGTGTATACACACATGCATATATACATATATATGGTATAGAGTGGACACTTAATAAATGTTTGATGAATGACACAAGCAAGAAAACAATCCCAACACCAGCCCACGTATAGAGTACAGGGGTAGTGAGATTCAGGCTGGATGATCCAGAGTTATCCCACCCCTAGGCCTCTCTGAAAAAACTTCTCAAGTTCCCCACTTGCCCCACTCTGATAGCCGAGGACCTACTGTCAAACTTTGCCAAAAAACTTCAAAGTCATTCACCATGACTTTCTTTTTCTCTTCTCTTCGTTTCACAGCTACTTGACTTCATCTTCCATAATGTATTCCGATGTATTCCTTCACTCTAGTCTCTGATAAAGAGATGAGCTTCTCCTTACCAAGACCAGTCCCTCTACATCTGCACAGGAACCTTCCATTCCATTCCATTTTCTCTTAGAGGTGCAGTATAGAAGAAAACCTTTGTGCTTTGGCATTAGTCTCTCTGGAACACACTTATTAATTAGCTAATCTAAGTTTCTTTGTTAGAGAGAAAGAAATCCAAAGGGAAAAAGATCTATCCCACTTTTGAAAAAGAAAATCTCTCCACCCAAGTCATTTTCTTTTTTATATTCATATTTATAATTTTTTTTACATCACCATACTTTCCCTAGTAATCTTCCCTCTTCCCCTCCCAAAGGAGCCATTCCATATAACAAATATTACTTTTAAAGACAAAAAGAAAAGGAAAAATCAGCATAACCATCCTCCAACCAACAAATTATAAAAGTCTGAAAATATGTGCAATATTCAATCCTTGTGAACTTCTGCAAAGGGGTGAGATGGGAGTGCCTTTTATCTCTTCTTTCAAGCCACACCCAGTAGAGTTACAGAAAAAAGGCAGAATTCTATAGTCAAGATTAAACAAGGGTACAGAGTGTGGGTAGCTGTTTTTGAGTCATCGAAAGGAACAACAGTAACAATCATCAGTGCACCTGGAGAATTATTTCCCTAAAAAATCCCTTTTAAAATCACTCCGTCTAAAAATTCTTCTTTCAACTTAATTGAAGGTGATCTCAAAAGATACTTTCATTAATTGAATTAATCAAAAGATATTCCTGCTCTTAGATCATTGCCTCATCCAGTTTCATGAAGGATTCTTACTGAGCTGACCTGGACTCTCCCCTTAGAAACTAATTAGACCCAAGGATGATGTAAAAAGATTTCATGAAGGGTATTATTTCAGAACTGATAGTTAAAGAAAGACTGATAAGATTTCTCATTCAGATCAGACCAAGGGCTTCAGACTAAAGTGTAGTCCAAAGGTTTTTTCTTAATATATAGCCTAAGGGGGAGGATGGAGGAGTACATTTCCACAGCAGGCAGTCAGAGCAAGCAAAGCTACTGACAGTGATAGCAAAGCTTTCCAATAGACTAATGATATCACTGGATGATGTCTTTACTTGCACATCAATTGGATTTAAGTGAAGCAGACTTGCAGCCTCTCTCTTCTAGAGTCATTGGAGTCCAGTAGCAGTCCAAAAGTCAAGACTACTGGCTATGGCCTGGGAGGCAGTGGATTACTTTGGTGTCTGATGTCTGACCAAGTTCTACAATGCCTGCTTGAGCCACTTTCATAGACAATGGAACAAATTGTTCCCATCTGTCCATTCCACTGGGGGAAGTCTTCATTTGCTTGGGGTAGACGTCTCTGTTACTCACTATTATTAATAAGGAAGTTCAGAAGTGAGAGGTAGGTTTGGTAAGAAAGATAATCAACCAATTAACATTTATTAAGTACCTACTATGTGCTGGGCTCTGTGCTAAGTGCTGAGGATGCAAATACAAAAAATAGTCTTTGCCCTCAAGGGCAAAAAGGCCAGTATTGGGTAGGGGAAGAAGGGATCAAGACATATTAAAGAAGTCAGAGGAGTCCCAAAGTTGTACAGCGAGGTGAGCAATGAGAGGATGTCTGAGCTGAGCCCTCTCCTTGAAGCAGGTTTGGAGTTCAGGGTCCCACTCTCCAATCACAGAGGTAGAGGCTAGTGATGAGATCTTCCGAGATGATGAAATTATCCCAATAATGACCCTCCAGAAGCATGATGGAGAAGACAGTCGGAGAAATCCCAAAGCAGATGGTGAAGGGTACATCCAAGTGAGAAATGAGCTCTTTTGGGGACATGTTGAGTTTGAGACGTCTAGGAGCCATTGCTTGGAAACGTCCAGGAAACATCTGCTTTGAAATGTCCAATCCATGAGGAACTAGAGTTCAGGAGAAAGAGCAGTCCATGACAGGGAACTAGAACTGTGAAGTCTAACTGAGCATAGTGTCCATGGATCACTTAAGGACAGAAGCCGGGGACAAATGCAGGGAGAAGCAGCTAGCTGAGCTACTGTATTGAGTGAGAGAAAGACACAAACCCTGACTGTATCCCTCCCTAGGACTTCATCCAGGGTAATACTGCAAGTTATATGAACTGTGCAGGTTGTGGAGAATGTTGACTCATTGAACCCATGGGCTACTCAGCTGGTTAGTGAACCCTAAGTTCTTTCCTTGTTGGAAGTCCCATCCAGGGTGCCATTATATGTTAAAAGAGCTCTATAGGTCACTTGAGAGAAAGGCCCATCAGAAACGAGAAGAGTTTTCTTGACTGTCTATATGGGGTTATGTGCAGGTCCTTTCTGTATCCTCTACAGCATAAATCAGGGTATTGCCAGTCGTCTTGACCTATATCTTGCCACTGTACTCCAATGACTTTGGAGAAGAGGATGAGGCTAAAGACTCTGCACAGCCCTGCCTCACTTAAATCCAATTCACATGCAAGTCAAGACATCACCCCCCTGATGCCGTGGTCCTCTTAGAGAACAAAGGACAAACACCAACAGCATAAATCAAACCTGCTTGAACCTAAGGAATTATAAGTGGAAGCTTACCCTTTAAGTAAGAACCATACATTGATTTTCAAGAGTCACCTAGATGAGAGCAAACAAACCAGAAAAAGAAGTTGTATGAGCTTCCCAGTTTATATCCAGTGGAGCAGATGCAAGAGTTATCCCTGTTGTATGACCATGAGCATGTCACTTGATTCCTCTGAATTTCAATTTCCTCCTCTATCAATTGCAATATGATAGCCACAACTCCTTCACAGTGTATTTATATAGAGATTACTGTATAAAAATATGAGTGATTATTTTTCAATTGAGGAAACTGAGGCCTTAAGTGATTTGTCCAAGATCCCACAGATAGTAAACAGAGGACGTAGCATTAGAACCCTGATTACAACTCTGATAATAAACTCGTTGCTTTTTCTCCTCTATCTACTCCTGAATCATTTTTTAATCTCTGTATCCCCAGCACTGAACCCAGGCTCTGAACATACTGAGCCTATAATAAGTGTTTGTTTAAGTGAATCGTACCACTCCCTGCCTTTCTCCTGTATTTGCTGTTCAAAAGTCTTGCTTGCACAAGTCTTCACTGAGAGCCTACCCAGCTGTGTGTGTAGTATGGGATGGAGGAGGAGAAGAGGGGTGGTTCAGACTAGAATCACACTGTCATTCATAGATTTATATGATCATGGGATCTTATAAATAGATGTAGAGGGACTTTGTTGTATTTCATTCATGTTTAACTTTGTGATCACATTTGGGGTTTTCTTGGCAAAGCTACTGGAGTAGTTTGCTATTTCCTTCTCCAACTCATTTTAGAGATGAAGAAACTGAGGCACACAGGGTTAAGTGGCTAGTCCAGGTCACACAGCTAGTAAGTGTCTGAGACTGGATTTGAACTCAGGTCTTCCTAACTCCAGGTCTGGTACTCTATCCACTGATCCACCTAGCTGCCCCTAGAGCTGTGGTTCTCAACCTTCCTAATGCCGCGACCCTTTAATACTCATATGTGGCCATATCTGCATGTGGGCCATCTTGCCTGGAGATGGATAGAGGAGTGGTGTCTCAGTTCCTAAGACCATCAGAAATATGTGTTTTCTGATGGTCTTAGGTGACCCCTGTGACCCCTGTGAAAGGGTTATTCAACCCCCAAAGGGGTTATGACCCACAGGTTGAGAAATACTGCCCTAGAGGGACCTTAGAGAACATCTAATCCAATCCCCTCATTTACAGATGAGGGAACTAAGTCCCTGGAAAGTTAAGGGATTTGTCCATGGTCACATAGCTAATAAGTAGAAGTAAGATATGAATGACACATTTTCTGCCTCAAATCCAGGGCTCCTTCCCCTACATTTCATTGCCTGAGGGTGGCTATCATACCTCCCCTTCTCCACCCCCAGTTCTTCTGTTCTTTAGGCTAAACAACACAGTCTCTTTCTCTGAAGTCTCTCCACAGACAGCAGAAGTCAGGAAAGGAGCCAGAATCCTCTAGCTGGCATCCTGTGGGCAGTACAATAATGACATGTTGCCATAGTTGCCAAAATCCATTTTCTCACCTTTTCTTCTCACAGGTAGTAATGACACCCTGTGGCCTTTTCTCTTATGCTCCATCTGCCAAGGGAAAGTCATGGTAGGTGACTCCTCAGCATCTCCCCTCCCTCCTTGGAAAACCTCATCCTAAATCTCATCTGGCTCTTTTCTGAACAGCTACCTAAACTTGTCTATCCAACTCTACACATTCCTGCTAATTTCCAACAGTACCAGCCAAGAAACATACAGAGATAATGGAGTTTGCTCAACTATTTTCAGATAATACAAGTTGTTCATTGGGAGGACTGATTATAATGACAAACCAAATAGCCAAATGTTCTCCTAGGCCCAGTGAAACTCCCTCAGCCTCTTTAGTGCCAAGCCTGGGATGTTGTGGTCACATCCTAGAACATGGGTTCACATGGATACAAAATTCTCAATGTTACTCATAAGGTTTTAGGGTTTAGAACTGGTTGGGACTTTGGAGAGTCTAAGATCATAGATTTAGAATTGGAAGAGACTTCATAGAATTGCAGAATTTTGAGAAAGTACCTCAACAGCTGTCTATCTTATATAACATATCTGACAAGTGGTCAGGGGGGAACCCACCGCCTCTCAAGGTGGCTGATTCCACTTTGTGTCAGTTCAAATGGTAAGAACATATTTCCTGATAGCAAATCTAGATCAACTTTTTTTGCGATTTATATCACTTGTTCTTAGTTCTACCCCCTGGGACCAGAGCAAATCTAATCCCTCCTTCATATGGTAGCCCTTCAGATAATGGAAGATAGCTAACATGCCCTCCCTGAGTCTTGTCTCCTCCCCTCCCCTTCTCTCTCTCTCTGTCTCTCTGTCTCTGTATTGGTCTCTCTCTCTGTCTCCCCCACCCCCATCCCCCATCTGGGTTCAGGGACTTGCCCAGGGTCATAGAGCTAGCAAGTGTCTGAAGCCAGATTTGAACTCAGATCCTCCTGACTCCAGGGCCAGTGCTCTATCCACTGTGCCACCTAGCTGCCCCAAGTCTTCTCTTTTCCAGGTTAAACATCCCCAGATCTTTCAATTAATTATCATATGACTGAAACTCCAGGTGCTTCACCACCATGGTTGTCCTCCTTTCTAGCTTACTGGTTGTTGTGCTTGATTCTCAAAGAACAAAATGACATTCCTTTGTTGGGGTCAAGGTACAGGGTGTCCAGCTGTGGCTGAATAGACCAATACAATCTCAGAAGGCTGTACCACAGGATGAACACAAATTGTCCAAGTGAACATTGGGAGTGGAGATGTCTCCAAATTTGCACACCTCACTTTTCTTTTGAGCTACTGCAATTCTGCTTTGCTCACAGAGCACAGCTCCTTCTTTGATCTGGGCAAGCCATGCTGAGCTGTCCTGTGCCAGTGTCTCCCATGTCTCACAATTGATTCCAAAGTTCTTCAGAGAGACCTTGAAAGTATCCTTGTATCACTCTACTTTATTAATAACCTTCCCAAGCCATAGCACCTAGAAGTGAACCCAATACTACAGATGAGGTCAGACAAGGGCAGAATACAGAGGGATTATCACCTTGTCATTCTTGGAAGCCATGTCCCTCAATGTAAGCTCTGCCCCAAAGCCCATTGGCATAGGAGATGAATGCCATGCCATGCCCTGCCCTGCCCTGCATGGGGAGTTGGGGAAAGAGTTGGTGAGAGATGCACACCAGCCTTGGCCAGTCCCCTTCAAGACTCTTCAAGCTTCAAGCCTTCCTTGAGCATTGACTCACTTTCCGGGTGCTCCTGGCTGCCAGCTTTGAAAGAGAAAATGAAAGAGGCCAATCCCACTTGAGGCTGCTAAAGGAAGAAGATATGAGAATAACAGATGGTCTCCATCATGTCCCTATTCCCAGCTTGCTGCTCTAGAGACTTTGGGGAGTTTCCTTTTGGCTGAGATCCAGGACCCTTTGTCTTTGTTGACTTGAGTTACCGTGCTCCTATGGGAGAGTTCTTTCACACTGCATTGCCTAGTACGTGTTCTCCTGTTCTCTGATTCTGCACTGTCTAGTATGTATTCTCCTGTTCTCTGATTCTGCACTGTCTAGTACGTGTTCTCTTCTCTGATTCTGCACTGTCTAGTATGTGTTCTCTTCTCTGATTCTGCACTGTCCAGTATGTGTTCTCCTCTTCTCTGATTCTGCACTGTCCATTATGTGTTCTCCTGTTCTCTGATTCTGCACTGTCTAGTACGTGTTCTCCTGTTCTCTGATTCTGCACTGTCTAGTACGTGTTCTCCCGTTCTCTGATTCTGCACTGTCTAGTACGTGTTCTCCTGTTCTCTGATTCTGCACTGTCTAGTACGTGTTCTCCTGTTCTCTGATTCTGCTTTGTCTAGTATGTGTTCTCCTATTCTCTGATTTCTGCTTTGCTCTGGATTTGGATAAATGGGTCTACCTGCTATTTGCTCTATGTCTTCACTGCAGAACTGGCATTTGGTGGGAAAGAGGGCAAGCCTTGGATATAGAATTTGGGATCCTCTTTCCCAACAAAAGTGACAAAGTGATCAGAAGTTAGCTCACATCCAATCGTATCCCCAGGACGAGCAATATTTAAGGGAGCAGAGGATTTAATTCTAGCCTGGCACTCTCTCTTTCTGAGCAGAGTGACTTGAGCCCCAACTTCCTGTTTCCCCTCCTGGAAGGAATTAAAGTTTCCCTTGGAGAATAGCAGTTGGAGAAGAGGTTAAAGATGTTCTATTCTGCCTCCCTTGGGGCCACACACAAGGACGGTGGACTCACCACACATGGAGCCCCCTTCACATGGAGGCTTTCTTCTATGCTCACATTAGTTTTTTTGATTGCAACATCACATTACAGACCCATGTGGCACTTGTGAGTTCTCTAGTCCTTTATAAGCCATCAAAGCCAACCTCCTCATTTTATAGAAAATGAGCTCAGCCCAGAGTTATGGAGGAACTTGCCCACTTAGGGGCAGCTGGGTTGGTACAGTGAATAGAGCGCTGGGTCTCAAGTCAGGAAGACTCATCTTCCTTAGTTCAAATCTGGTCTGACACTTACTCGCTGTGTGACCTTAGGCAAGTCACTTAACCCTGTTTGCCTTAGTTTCCTCAGCTGTGAAATAAGCTGGGGAAGGAAATGGTAAACCCTCCAGTATCTTTGCCAAGAAACCCCCAAATGGAGTCACAAACTGAAACAATGGAAACGACCAAACAACGAAGCCCAGTCAGACAAAGTATAAGTTGTAAAATTAGGATTTTGAATCCACATTGGCTGACTCCAAATCCAATGCTCTTTCCCCTGCTCCCCTAGATTCAGGCCCTGCTGAAGCCAGGGGCCCAAGGAACAAAGACTGTTTTCCTTCCTATTAGACAATTCCGTGATTCTAGGAAAGTGGGCAAGTCTACTTGCCTACAGCCTACAGCTACTCAGTCCAGGATTGTTGTTGCTTGTTCTTTCTCTTCAAAGAGGACCATGAGTTCCATGCCAGGCCATGCAAGTGAATAGGATTAAATGAGGGTGGACTGTGCAAAGTCACCAACTTCACTTTCTACTCTGGAGTGGTCTAGGTGGATGCAAACAGCTCAGCCCAGGAAGGAGAGCCCCGAATAGAATCCCAGGAGTTATATACATGCCATAGATTCAAAGAATCTCAGAGCTAACAGAAGACCCCTAGGCAGCATACATTTGGACCCATACATTTAGACTTGCAATTAGGAAATGCAGGTTCAGGTTTGAACCTAACACTTATTAGCTATGTAACCTTGACCATGTCACTTTAAACTCTAAAACTTTTTTCCTCATCTGTAAACTGAGACTCACAATATTTGCATTACCCACCTTATGGTGTTAGAAGGAAAGTGGTTTGTGACCCTTAAGGCACCGTACAGATTGTCCTGAAAGTCTTAGCAGAGTCTTAAGCTACTAGAAGCTTTTTGGATGGATACCCTGTATAAAATATGAGTCATTGTCTACTCCAATCCATTGTGCACAGCAGGAATCCCTTCTAAACTCCCCAGCTCTGCCCAAGGACAGGGAACTCACTATCTCACAAGGCAGCCCGTTCGATTGTTAGATAACTCAGATTGTTAGGAAGTACTTCCTTCTATTGAGCTACTCTGTCTCCCCTTGACTTCCTTTGATTGGTCCTATCTGTCTTTTAGGATAACAAAGAACATGTTTAATCCTCCTTCTGATCTCCAAGTATAACAGTTATGTGGTAGCTGGCTACTTTATAACCCAGGAATGGGTAGACTTACCCTGGACCTGGGATCTTTCTCAGCTACTTCCCCGGGGACGCCTTGAATTCTTTCCCTGACTACTGCTATGTCTGCCTCCAGAACCTTCCCACATGCACAAATCCGTCTCAGGCCACTCCCAAACTTCCACCAAAAACAGTTCCAAGTATTCCAGATTCTTCCCCCATTAAAACTTAGCTACCTTATTTCTTATTTATACAAGCTGTCCCCAAAATCTTAGGGCCAGTTTTAAATTTAAGCTTTAATATTAAATAAAATATTAATTTATATTAACACATTAATATTATCACATTAATATTAACATATTAATATTAAAACAAGCCTTACTGTATTATAAAATGTTAATTTGACATTGAAGTTTAATCCTTAATAAAACTGCACTAAGATTTTAGGGAATACCCTGTAAAATATTCCCACACTGAAGAGGTCCTGCAGTATAGCAGAAAGAATACTAAATTTGTAGTCTGAAGTCCAGCTTTATTATTTAAGAATCATATATCCTTTGCCCCAAATTACTTCTCTAATCTGGGTCTCTGTTTCCTCAGACAAATAATTTAAGGTGTGGGACTAGAGTGAATAGAGCACCCAGCCTGGAGCCAAGAAGATCTGAATTCAAACCACTTACTAGCTGTGTGACTCTGGGCAAGTCACTTAACCCTGTTTGCCTCAGTTTCTTCATCTGTAAAACAAGCTGGAGAAGGAAATGGTGAACCATTCCAGTATCTCTGTCAAGAAAACTCCAAAAGGATCATAATGAATCATACATGAGTAAAAGGACTGAACAACAACAAAGTCTCTACTAGCTTTAAATTCTATGCCCTCCCATTTCCTGTATTCCACCCTCAGACTTCTGTCTGTGCTGTCTTTTGCCCTGTTCCCTGCTGGTAAGCTCTCTCTCCTCAGCCCTCTCTCCTTACCCCATCTTTCTCTATCCAACTCCAGTTTCTCAAATCCCAACAACTGTCACCTCCTCCAGAGAGCCTTCTCTGATCTCTCTGCCTTTCTCAGTAGAATACCCAGTCCTGTGCTTGTTCCTCTGGGCAGTACTGTTTGAGATTGCTGTTAATTGTATCCCCTTATTAGACTGTAAACTTCGAGAGCAGGGAGTATATTTTATTTATCTCCGTATCCTACAGATAATGTGGCCTTCTCCTCCTCTCTCTCCCTCATTATGGAGATTACCTGAGGGCAGGGCCTGGGCCCTAAGACTACTGTTTGGGGCTAGGTGGAGAAGTGAATAGAGCACCAGCCCTGGAGTCAGGAGAACCTGAGTTCAAATCCAGCCTCAGACACTTAACACAAAAAACTAGCCATGTGACCTTGGGCAAGTCACTTAACCCCAATTACCCTTCCTTCCCCCCTCCAAGAAGCAAAAATAAATAAATAAATAAATAATGAGATTGCTGTTTGTTTGTCTCCCCCAGACCATGAGCTCTCTGAGAGTTGGGACAGGATCTTGTACATCTTGGTCTCTCTCACAATTCTTTGCATATTAAATGCTTGTTGGATGAATGGCAGAAGAAACTAAAGTGGGTCTTCTTCCCCTGGGCAGGCTGCCTGAGATGAGTTGTGCTTCTCAGGAAACAGCAAACCTTGTCAAACATTGGGGTTTACACAGAGACCAACAGGGAGCTGCCTGCTAGGCAGGCTGAGTGCGGTGAGGTTAGCAAGCTTTTAGAGGCAGAGCCTTTCTTGATCTCTCTTTTCCCCTCTCACTAATCTGCCTCTCCACTAGTCAAGTGGAGAGGTCAATGACCTTTCCTGTTTTCTTAATTTGCTTGAAATATTAATATTGCCATCATTTTGGACTCAAATGAAGCTTTGTTTTGCTAATATGAATATTGGTGGGTAGGAAGGAATTTTTTGAAGGCTTTACCACCACTACCCCCAGAAGCCCCACTCCATTAGCAGATACTAACTCCAGCAATGACAATCATAACAATCCTGGGAGGTACCTAAAACAAGAATCATCGTTCCCACTTTAAGGTGATAAAAAATGAGTCCTAGAGAGGGGAAGCGACTTGCTAATGTTAGAGCTAAGACAAGAACCCTGGGGTCCTAGACTAGTGCTTTTCCTGTAACACCATATATTCAATAAACCTAGTCATAAATTCCTAGTCTTGGACCTGAAGAGGAATTCAGAGAGCAATTTGTTCAACCTCCCACAAGTTACCATCCAACCTCTAGTGATGGGAAGAAACTTACTACTTCCCAAGTCAGTCCTTTGTGACTTTTGATAGCTCTGACGTGGAGTATTACTTATAATAAGCAAAATATTTGTTTCCCTCTAATCTGCTTCTCATTCCTCCTAGTTCTGACCTGGCTAATCAGAATTTCTAATCCCTCTTCCTCATGCGTGCCTCTCAAATACTTAAAGACCATCATTCAGGTGTTTTCCCCCATATCCTCTCTTCTCCAGGCTAAGTGTCAACCAGCCAACCTCTGTCTTTATTGAATAACTACTATTTGCAATACATTGTTACAGCTACAGCGTAGAATGGTTATAGGAAGGACCTTTATAGCAAAGAATACAGAATGTCAGAACTGGTTGAGAGCTTAGAGGTAATTGATTCTAACCCCCTTTATTTTACAGCGAAGGAAACTGAAGTCCAGAAATGGGAAATGACTTGCTCACGTTCCCGCTGGGAAGTAGAATCAAGGAAGGATCAAACCCAGGCCTTCTTACTCCTAGCTTAGTATTCTTTGCATTACCCTACATGGTTCACACCCAAATTTAGACAGTATGGGAGGTGATATTAGGGGTAGGATGTTATATCTATCTATCATCTATCTGTCTATATTGTCTGTCTATCTAGAGATAGATCTATATCTATCTGTTATAGTCAGATAGACTATCTATCTAGGGGGAGTTAGGTAGCACAGTGGATAGAGCACCAGACCTGGAGTCAGGAAGACCTGACTGAGTTCAAATCCTGCCTCAGACACTTATTGGCTGTGTTACTTTGGGCAAGTCACTTAACCCTGTTTGCCTCAGTTTCCTCATCTGTAAAGTTAACTAGAGAAGAAAATGGCAAATCACTCTAGTACCTTTGGGAAGAAGACTCCAAATGGGCTCAAGACAAATCCAACACAACTGAATCACAACAAAGTTAGACTATGTACCTATAGAGACAGACCTATATCTATCTATAGATAGACAACTAGAGAAAGACAGATAGCTAGCCAGCTAGATGATAGATAGATAGATAGATAGATGATAGAGAGATAGATAGAAAATAGATAGATGATAGAGAGATAGATAGTAGAAGATAAATAGATGATAGAGAGATATAGATAGATAGAAGATAGATGATAGACAGACAGATAGATAGATAGATAGATAGATAGACAGATGAGAGATAGATGAGAGAGAGAGAAAGGGAGATAGAGAGATAGATGATAGAGAGAGATAGGGAGAGAGAGAGAGAGATAGGTAGATAGATAGATGATAAAAAGAAAGAGTCTGTGTTGGCTCTTTTGGCTTGATGATGTTTCTTTGAAGCAGCACGCAGTTCTGGTGCTGTAGTTGGGATGTGGGTACATATCCAGAAATGTGAAAACAAAAGGCATAAATAACCCTTATTTTCAGCATCGATTGCTGCTAGTGACTACTCACTGAGAGGATGAGGAGGGTGCCTCATAGTTTGCACATGTGCAGCTGGGGCAGAAAGACTGAGTAAGCCACTTGTTCTCTAAAGCTACCAGAGAGTCAATGGCCTTCTTATCCCCCACTTCTATCTAAGACCCCACCCACTGGCAAATTTCTTTTGATGATGCTTTGCATCAACTTTGACCTAATGAAAGTGGCTCCTCATAGAGACAGGCCCACATGATAGAATGTTACATATAGAATTTTTTGCCTTTTAGACAATCATCAAGCATTTTATTAAGCCATATGAGGTAAATGCCAGGTATGACAGGTGGACAGCCTGAGTGAAATGCACATTACAACCAGGAAATGTGAAAAGACCCAAAAGAAGGCCTCCAGTACATTGACTAGAATTTACATGGGATCTATGGGCGAATACAGACAAAAATCACCTAGAACTGGTGCAGAGTAAACAATAAGTGCTTGCTGACAGTATAAGAAAACATGGATGGTTTGTGATATTTACAGAGGGAATAATAATTATAATAATGCACGTTAGTATTACACTTTAAAATCTGCAAAACTCTTTCCTCATAACGACCCTAAGAGGAAGTGGTACAAGAGTTAATTGTCTCCATTTTACAGATGACGGAACTAGTTCTCTGAGAGATTAAGTGACTGTGGGCTCTGGAGGGTTACTCATTAAATTTCCAATATGAAATTTACACCTCAGAAATCAACAAATGCTACAAATTAGGGTCTGATTTATTGTTTTGTTGATTGTCAAAATGTAGGAAAGTGATGGATAAAATAACAATAATGCTGTCCTGCCTAGATTTCTTTTTCCAGAGAGCTAGTTAGACATTTCCTAGTACATCTCTGACTGACTAGCTCATGGTTTCACAACCGTCAAGTGTTTAAGGTAGGAATGCTTACATTTATGAGATCATGGGACTACTGATATATTGAAGTGCATCCTTAAAATCATGTCATATCAGAGATATGATGTCAGAGGTCATTAGCTCCAACCTCTTCATCTCACAGTTAAGCAGACTGAATCTCAGAAAGAGGAAATGATTTACCTAAGGTCGTAAAACACTGAATTAATTAATACCACAGTTCAAACCCAGACTTTAATTTTATGTGACATAACAACTACACTATATAAGCCTCATTATTTAACTATAAGATCTGTGGCATTGGACTAGTTTCAAGTCAATTGAATTCAATTCATATGATGGAATTCATTCAACAAACATTAATTAGACTCCTAAGGTGGGTGGAACATTGTACTAGATGTGGGGAAGATTCAGAGATTAGATAAACAATGTGGTGATCTCAATGGGCTCAATGGGGAGACAATTACAATGCCTAACAGCAAACCAAATAAAAGGAAGATCTTGGGAAGAGGTGGGGAGAGACAGGTGGGGACCTCTGAGAAGGGCCAGAGATCTCAGAAATCTTCATGACTTACATGAAAGCATAAATTACAGTTTGTTAAATCAAATTTGAAGATGACACTAACTTTGAAAAGATAACTAATATATCACATGACAAAATTAGGATTCAAAAAGAACTTACAACACATCATACCAAAAATTAGAGTATAATAATGCAATGAATCTAATTGGATGAAGTTTATCGACAAAGATAACGTCTGTTGTTGTTGAATCTTTTTAGTTCCAACTCTTCGTGATCCTATTTGGGGTTTTCTTGCCAGAGATACTGGAGTAGTTTGCCATTTCCTTCTCCAGATCATTTTACGGATGAAGAAACTGAGGCAAACAGGGTTAAGTGATTTGCCCAGAGTCACAAAGCTAGTAAGTGACTGAGGCTGGACTTGAACACAAGTGTTCTGGACTTCAGGCTGGGCTCTCTATTCACTGCATCATCTAGCTCCCTAATATCTCATACATGGGTTCAAAAAACCAAGTTCATAAGTCCAAGAAGCATGGTTAGACAACTTGCAAAAAGATCTGAGAATTTTTGTATACTCCATGTTCAGTGCTAGTTAACTGAAATGTAGTAGCCAAAGAAACCAAAGCAATCTTAAGCTGAATTAAGGAAAAAACCTGTAGAGTCCAAAATGAGGGAGGCAATAGTTCCAATGTCCTTTACCTCACTTGGATTATTATATTCAGTTATGAGTTCCACAATTTAGGAAGGACATTTATCATTTGGAGTAAATCCAAAGATTGTGACAATAACAGGTGGGTGTGGTGGTTCATATACCCCTGCTACTAGAAATACCAAAATTGGTGGACTACTTAAGCTCAGGAGCTCTGCGCTACAGTAGAGTTTAAAGTCAGTTGGGTGTCTATATTAAGTCTGGCACCAGTATAGCAAGCCCCCTAGCTGAGAAGTGGCAAAATGGCCCAGGTAAGAAATAGAGAAGTTCAATCATTTTAATCACTACTGGGATTAGGCCACTAATTGGTCACAGCACTTCCAGACTAGGCAAAATAGGGAAATTAGGGAAATAGGGAAATGGGGAGTCAGGGTTGGGAGGGGGAGAGAGAGACAGAGAAACAGAAAGACAGAGAGACAGAGACAGAGAGAGAAGGGAGGGGGAGAGGCAGAGGCAGAGGGAGAGGCAGAGAGAGAGAGAGAGAGAGAGAGAGAGAGAGAGAGAGAGAGAGAGAGAGAAAGAGAGAGACAGAGAGAGACAGAGAGACAGAGAGAGAGAGAGACAGAGAGAGAGAGAGAGAGAGATAATTAGCCTGAAGAAGGAAAAACTTAAGGTTGAAATGACAGCCCTCTTAAGTAATTATAGGACAGTCATACAAGAGAAATTAGACTTGTCCAGAAGGCAAAACTTAAAAGCAATGAATGAAAGTACATGGCCAGAAGTAGTGTGAGATGAAGCTAGAAAGAGGATGGTGCTCAGTTGGAGAGCTGACTAGCAAGCTAAGAAGATTGAACTTCTAAGGCATTATACAGAAATCAAGAATTTTGAGAAGCTAGGACATCATTTTGAGGCCACTTCCTAGCTCTGACATCTATGATTCTCTTACTCTAAAGACATTTCCAACTCTGAAATTCTACGTCCTGTTCTGTTTTCCTTCCATTTCTCAAATAAGGTATCCCAAAAGTCTTAGTGCAATTTATAGCTTTAATAGCATTCAGTTGCACTAAGATTTTTGGGACACCCAAGAGTCACATACTAAATTCTTTCTGTATGGATGATTGCAGAAGTCGTTGTTTGTCCTTTGTTCTCAAAGAGGACCATGACATCAGGAAGGTGATGCCATGACATGCAAGTGAATTGGATTTAAGTGAGGGAGGCTGTGCAAAGCCTCCAGCCTCATTTTCTCCTGAGTCCAGTGGCAAGATACAGTAAGATCACCAAAGTTATTTGAGGGAAGGAGGTAGTACAGTTATCCCTGCCAACATCATGATTTTCCACATCACAGGTTCAATATATCATGGGTCAGCATGAGAAATTAAATGGGAATTTGGGGGAGTTTTGTGGAAGCCATAGACAACACACAAAGGCTAGCAGATGACACAAAAAAGTTTAGAATCTCAGAAATGAAGAAAATATGTAGAGTATTGCATAATATACCCTATGACCAAATACTTAATCCAAATTTTATAATGAAATATTAGGAATACCCCATAAAAGAAAAAGAAAAAAATTCAGACTTCTCTGGTTCAAAAGGAGGGCTAAAATGTTTATATGGATTTTCCAGACTGCAGGGGCATCCTTCATGCCCTTAAACCCTGTGATGTGGAAGAGACAACTGTGCTCTGTAATTCTGGGCAAATCTTAGAATTACAGAAAATTAGAACTATGAGGTACAGGGAATCAGGGAAAGACTTGAATTGATGAAAAGTGATTGATTAAAATTGATGAATTGATGAAAAGTGAAGTAAGCAGAGTCAAGAAAACAATATACACAATGACCATAATAACTTAAATGGACAGAACAACACAACAAAATAATCAAAACAGAATGCTGTGAAATTATAACAAGAAGAGATAGGAAAAAAGGGGAAAAGAAATAAGCATTTATTAAGCCTCTACCATATTCCAGACACAAATATTACTTCATTTGACCTTCACGACTCTGGGAGATAGGTGCTATTATTGTTGCCCATTTTACAGTTGAGAAAACTGAGGCAGATTGAAGTCAAGTAATTGCCCACACCGGTCATACATAGTAAGTGCCTGAGGTCAAATTTGAACTCAGGTCTTCCTGGGGGAAAAAGAGAGAGAGAAAAAGACAACTCCCACCACTCCTTTGCAGGAGTGGGGGCATAGGTTAGAGCACTGCATATAATGTCAGACCTCTTCCATGAGTCAATTGATTTTGCTGATTTTTAAAAAAATCTTCTTCCTCTGCTTAATATTTGCCAAAAAAGAAGACTTTTTTGAAGAGGTAGAGGAAAGGATACAGCGAGAAATGTAGGTGATATAAAAGCAAAAGATATCATTAAAATTTAATCAATAATATATAATTAATGTTAATACATTTAGTTATAGAATTTAAATAATAAATATTAGATAACTGGAAGATATATTTCTTAACATCTATAAGCCTCAGTTTCCTCATTTGTAAAATAGAGAAAATAATTCCTGCCCTGCCTTGCTTGCAGGTCACTTAACTCACCTAGGTTTCAGAAGGGATCTGATTTAGCTCAATTCAACAAGCATTTATTAAATGCCTAGCACAGGGCCTCACTTGAGGACCTAGAGAGTCACATGTGGCCTCAAGGCCACAGGTTCCCCACCACTGGCCTAGAGTCTGATGAGTTAACATGCTGAGTGACTGTCCAACCAAGGATCCTTTCACCTGTGGCTCCAAAAGCTCTAACATGCTCAGTGGCTACAACCCAGTAAAACTGCCTCAGCAGATGGGCTAAACCAAGCTGAGGGCAACTGACAAGCCTCAAACACATCAGTGAAACACGTCAGGGAATTCAGGGGACGTCTACCCCAAGCATGTGAAGAATTCCCTGGAGGAATAGGCAGAGATGAGAACAACCTATTCCAATGGTCATGAAGGTGGCTGGAGCTGAAGGTGGCTGGAGCAGGTGCTGTGGAGCCCTTGAGATTAGTCAGACATCAAAGACGTCAAGGTCATCCACCACATTCTGGGCACTCACCAGTTGTCCTGACTTCTGTCCTGCCACTGGACTTCTATGACTCAGGAAGAGGGAATAAGACTGACAACATTTCACGATTCTGCCTCACTTAAATCCAATTCACTAGCAAGTCACGATATCACCCTGTGATGTCATTGGAACTCTTTGAAAATGAAGAACAAACAACAATCCTAAGAAAAGAGGGAGGGAGCTAAAGAAAATAGATGTTTATTTTAAAAAGATATTGTCAATTAAGGGTACTTAATGAGAATCAGATTTAGAAATCTATTAAAACAGGAACAGGAAGGTTAAAATCTAAAATGAACAAAAGACTTGAGGAAAATGTCAAGGAAAATGAAAAAGACTTTTAAGGCAGTCATTTCTCCCCTTAAAATATGATCTTTGTGTGGCCAAAGACCTGATCTGACATTTGTCTGCTTCCTCCAAGTGTCTAGCACAGTTCCCAGCACAGAGTGGGTCAGGAAATCGATGGTACCCAAATGAAAGGAGAGAGAGACACTTAACCCTGGCTGCCTTGGAAAAAACCAACCAATCAAAGACTCGATGGACTAGAGAGGTCACAATGAGACATGTATTTTCAGATATCACCAATGTGTTGATTTGTTCGGTTGACCACGCTAACTTGTTACAAGAGAAGGTTTCTAAAAATTGAGAGGAAGGGACTAGTAATAACGAGGCCGCTTCCTAGCTCTGACATCTGTGATTCTCTTACTCTAAAGACATTTAGAGTAAAAAAAAAAAAAAAAGAGAGAGAGAGAGAGAGAGAGAGAGAGAGAGAGAGAGAGAGAGAGAGAGGAAGAAAATAGTGTCAACAAAGCATTTTTTTTAAATGCCCAGAAGAGAACAAAAATAGGTTTAGAGGAAACCACAGACAAATAGGACAGTTTTGGAACTGATGTCCTGAATTTAGAATATACTTCTTTTTTAAAAAAAGTTGTATATAATGAAGATTCAGTTTCATATTTTGTCTTCTTTTTCTGTAATATGTCTATGGGATGTTCATATTGGTGTTTGTCAAGTTGAGAATGAAAAAACTAATTAAAATTTATTTTCCTCACAATGATCGTTGGAGGTACAAGTATTTTGTTGCTGTTTCAGATGTAATTTCATTAGCATAAGGAAGTTCCAGCCAGTGAATGCCCTCTACTAATGCACATTGGCCACCTGTCTTAAAATTTATAGTCTTTTTCAGAGCTCTCTGGGGCACTGAGAGGTTAGTTGACTTGCCCTAAATCATATGTCCAATATGTTAGAGGGAGGACTTGAACCCATGCCTTCTTAAGTCAGAAGCTAGTTCTCTTTATACTGCCCCCTCATAGTACAAATATGATTGCTCCCACTCTCTCCATGAAGAATCTAAAGCTCAGAGAGTTTAAATGACACATGGTATAGCAGAGGCCCAGGCAAGAGGGGAACCAAGGCTTTCTCCACTGTACCATATTGCTTAGAAGGGCAACTAAGCGACCTCACAGCTTAAGTTTCCAGACCTGTGGTCAGGGCATAGATCCAGGCCGAAAAGACTCCTGAGGACTTATTGAGCCTTCAGAAACTGGCAAACACTATAAATCAGAGCTTGATTTATTGTTTTGTTGACTGTCTAGACTTAAGAAAGTACTGGAGAAAATGTTACTGATGCAGATTAAATTCAAAAGTGCTACCTGTGTACATTTTTTTGGAGAGTTGATTGTTAAAGATTTATCAACACACCCTTCCCTACATTCTATCATAACAAGGAGCTAAAGCCAACAATTATACAGTGATTAATAACCCACACTTGGGTCCAGAAATCAACCACTCGAATACAGAATGTGGGCGACATGGCAAAAACACCATTCTCATCACCCTGATGGGGGATTTTATTGGATTCTAGGTTCAAATCGGGTCAGAGTGTGACGTAGCAGCCCAAAATGTTAAACTGGTCTCGGCATTGATAGAAGGAAGCATTATGTCTAGGAAAAAAGGAGGCCATAGTTCTGTCATCGCCTGCCCTTTCCAAACTTCGTTTGAATGACTGTCCTCACTTCTGGGAGCTATACTTGAAGAAGGATGCTGACAAGCTGGAGACCACTTCAGTCTGAGAATGGCCTGAAGGAATTAGGGATGTTTAATCCTAAAAGGAAGAGTTAAAGGAAAGTAGGATGTTTATCCTGGAGGGAACAAGAGGTTTAGGGGAGAGCACAATTACAGTTTTCAAATATTTGAAGGCTGTCAGGTGCCAGAAGGATTAGATTTGTTTGGTGTGGCCCTAGAGGGCAGAACTAGCAGTCAAAAGGTGGAAGTTGAAAGGGGGCAGATTTAGGCTGAATGTAAGAGGGTATTGGGGGGTTGTGACTTCCTAATAATTAGAATTGTCAAAAATAAAATGGTTGCCTTGGGAGATGGTCAGTTTCCCCCTACTAGATGTCTTCAAGTGGTGGCTAGACAAGCACTTTTGGGGATTTCGTAGATGCATTCTTTGACTATTATGCATACCCAAATTAACTATAAAGGACAGATGAAGGAAGACACTATCTGCATCCAGAGAAAGAACAGATAAATAGTACATATAGAATGGTTTTACATATATACATATTTATGTTGAATGGTAGCCATCTTGAGGGGGTGAGGAGGGAAGAAACTAAGGGGAAAAAGGAAAGTTACATGATAACTTTATTATATATTTACAAGGAATAGCAAGTTGTACATAATAGATTTGCAGTTTCATGTACAGTCATCTTTTTTTTTATTCTGTTATGGAAATGCTTGTTTTATTTCTTAAATTCAGAATAAAAGAAATTTTTAAAAAGAAGAAGCATTCTAGGTCAAGTATGTGTTAGAATAACTTGCCTCTAAGATTTCTTTCAGAGGCAACTAGGTGGTGCAATGAATAGAGCGCTGGGCCTGAAGTCAAGAAGATGAATCTTCCTGAGTTCAAATCTGGCCTCAGACACTTACTAGCTATGTGACTCTGGACAAAGTCTCAATCCTGTTTGCCTCAGTCTCCTCATTTGTAAAATGAGCTGGAGAAGGAAATGGCAAAGCCCTCTAGTATCTCTGCCAAGAAAAGCCTGAAAGGGGGTCAGGAAGAGTCAGACTCGGCTGGAACAACTGAACAACAACAATAAAGGTCCCTTCCTGAATTTCTGTGATGCAGAGGTTTCTTCAGGTGAATCTCAAAGACGAAGACCTGAGCCTAAGCATTCCTCTGATCTGGTGTCAGAATCTCTGCTCTCTTTATTCTCATGGTGGTGAGCTGAGACTCTGAAATATTTATTTGGCCAGTCAGGCCTGAGATGAGAGGTTAAACAGGGTCCTGAACATTTGTACATCATTACACAGAAAGTCAAACAAGTGTTTGGCTGCAGGCCTACAAGGACATGCATAACTAACTGGCCTGATTGTTCCCATTCCCCTCACTCTGTCCCAAGCTGTTGATATTGATGCAGGGGAGCCCCACTTGTTTGCAATAGGGGAAGAGCTTTAGGGAATTTGACATTCTGTGAATTGAGTACAATCTTCCTGTTGACTAGCCAGCTTAAAAAAATTTTTTTTTGCATGCTCAATCTTCATTTCTGACCCATCTGCAGTAGAGGGGAGCTCCAGTAACTTTTAACTTTTGTGTGTGTAGAGAGGGTGTCTTATAATCTCATAGGTGTAAGATTCTCCTACTGAGGAAATCCCATCTATTGTTGTGACCTGTAGTCTTAGAGAGTTTCCTGGTGCATTAAAAGCTCAGTTTACCCAGGGGTATCCAGTCAGTACTGTGTGCACCCCAAAACTGTGTGCAAGAGAAATCCTTACCCAAATAATACTTAGAGATTTCTCAAGGTAGGAAGCAGAAAAAAATGGTTTATTATGATCTCGAGAAAGGGCCACTCGCCTGACAAATGGTCAAAGAGGAGAAGCAATTTACAAGAGGAAATGGCAAAGTTATAAAGCCCTAACATGGAATTCTCTCCCATTCCCCTCCTGACCCTTTTCTTCCATTGGCTAGAAGTCAGGTGCACAATCTATGCGTGGCAATCTACCTCAAGTACCGGAACAAGGAAACAGTGGACCATCCAATGTACATTTGAGAAAGCACTTCTGTCCTTATTTGGCATATCTTATGCTGAGGGGTCACTGAGGAGAGGGGTGACTCCCTATGGCTCTGAGTTCTGAGTCCTTGTAAATCATGTGATTTCCGGGGAAGGAGAGCTTGGGCCTGTTTCCCATGAAAAGCCTTATTAGATTTGAGTAAAGTCTGAGGAGTTTTCACTTCTCTCACTTAGTACTTATGTCAGAGGTGGGTCTTTAACCTAGATATTCCTGACTCTGAGCCCTGTTTTCCATCCACTTCTCTACTCTCTCTCTCTTTTCAAAGCATTAGTGATGTGCAAATAAATACTTCCAGTTTCTGCCTCTTACTACCTTGTAGAAATTTTAGAAGTCAGCTGCATTCTGAGGGCCTCATTTTACATGCTTGTAATAATGAGAGGGTTGGGCTAGATAACCTCCCAGGTCTCTTCTAACTTTATGACCTCCTGAATGTATTAGAAGTGCTGTTAAAGAACAGTTTTTTTTAAAAAAGAAAATTGCTTCTATTACATCTGAAACCTTCATTGACATTTCATCCCTTCTGAGAAAGAACTCTAACATCTGGAAGTCTGGGCCATCTGGCAATGCAACATCTAAGCTCTGTTTGAAATGACTATTTCTCTCATAATTAATAACTAAATATTGTATTAGGACCAAGGTTTTTCCCTTTTTCTGCTTCCTCATCTAGAAAGCAACCAGTGGGAAAGCTTTCTAAAATACTTACCCAGCCGAGATGGTTAAGGTCTAATCAAAGACAGTAAAAGAAATTGTAATTTTAGGCTAATGCTCCATTGTGTTTACTCAGACAGGTCTGGGAAAATGTGGATTCTCTCTTCGGTCAGCCAAGTGATATGAAAATTGATAAGTCACATTGACCAAGATTTGGGTGACCCAAGTCAGTACCCCAAGACCCTCATTGTAATATAGCTCAACCTCTCACTGTAATATTCATTTTCTCATGAATTATTAACCAATCAGGGTTGATTAACACCTACTCTTCCTGGGCACATAAACTGTGAACTCACCACCATGAAGGCTCTTTGTTCTAAGTGGGCCAGTCCAATGCCCATCCTTTTATTACTAAATGTGCTGGTCTTATTAATAAAATGATTAAATTGCCCAGAAACTATGTCTCTTAGAATTTTTTAACTATCATAGAGGAAATCCAACCAAGATGAAAAAGTTTTGAGAGCAGGCCTGGTATCAAACTCTCTCTTGTTATCAGCCCATTATGTGCCATGTCACTGGTGTGGGGACCGTTACCAAAGGTGGGGATATAGGGAGTGAGCTCAGTCATTCATCCCAGAAGCACTAAGATGGATTTGACCACAGTTTATCCTTTCTGCTCCATTTTTGCTGTGTGGGCTCCAGTTCAGCATTAGCCGGGATCCCAAACAAACATAAATACTCATGTAGTCAAAATTATAGACAAATTTGATGGAGAGGTATAACATAGAGGACCAGGGAGAGGTGTATGCAGTGACACAGAGGACAGGCCCACTCTGGATGCAGTCCCATCCCCAGAAGAGTCCTGTAGGAGTAATTGGGACCATCCTTTGAGGAGCATTGCTGCTTCTGGGAGGAAGTGTGGAAGTATACCCATTGCTGGTGAACAGGGAGACCACGAATGCCTCCATTCACCATGATGGAGGCATAAGGGGCAACTGAATTTAGAGCTAGAGGACACAGTTTTGAATTCTTGCTATTTACTACCTATGTAAGCATGGACAAATTAATTGAACTCCTTTGGCCTCAGTTTTCTCTGTAAAATGAGAGAGTT
Source organism: Pseudochirops cupreus (assembly GCA_028627135.1). Classification (NCBI taxonomy): domain Eukaryota; kingdom Metazoa; phylum Chordata; class Mammalia; order Diprotodontia; family Pseudocheiridae; genus Pseudochirops; species Pseudochirops cupreus. The sequence continues at coordinate 334,871,846 of CM053581.1, read as the reverse complement.
GTACCAGATGGCATCTGAGGTCCCTTCCAACCCTAAGCCTATGATCCTAACCTGAAAATGAAGTTCCTTCCAGTCCTAATTCTTACGAGGGAAAAGAGTCCCAGTACAATAGATGCAGAAGACACCCTGTATCTCTGAGCCTTAACCCATCTTTACCTGGCACTTGATTTTCTCCTTCTCTCCAGCCCACTCCGCAAATCTTTGCCACAAGGCTACACCATACCTCAATTCTAAGTCCTGAAGGTTCACTTTAGCCCTAGAAGTCACACATTAGAAGGACCTTCCAGCCCTGCTGCCTTGATTAGACAGTTCATGCCTGGGCCTTCATTTAAGGAGGGTTCCCAAGCCCACCATGTCTCTTTCTTCTGTATGATGCACTCTTTACTTCCTCTACAATGTCCCCTACCTTTGAGTTCTGCTCTCCCCTCCGCCCTTTTCATGCATTGTTTTCCTTCATTAGAATGTAATCTTCCAGAGGGCAGGTCTGTTTTTCTACTTCTGTTTGTATTCTCAGAACTTAGCACAGGGCTTGAATAAATGTTAGTTGACTGTAATGGTAATGGAATTTGGAGATGCCCCTGTATTGGCCTGGTTTCTGGGTTGAGTGTTAAAACCCAGAGCTTGTGAATCCCACTTGTGGGATGGACTTGTTGACTGAAGAGAGAGGGCTGAACTGGGAGGAGCCATGAATTGGGAGAGAGGCCCAAGCCCAGAGAAGGCCAGAAGGATTTTGGGAGAGCAGTATCCAGTATCGTGGAGCTTGAGTTGCTGAGAGAAAGACTGCTGAGGGCCCGTTGGAGCTGCCCAGGACTTTTGAGAGCTGCCACCCGGAGCTGCCTAGGACTGAGGAGGCATGGCTGTGATGCCAGTATTTTGTCTGTCTATTTTGATGTTGTTTTGCCAGATTCACCTGCTGGTGAAGGACACTGCTGCTGTTGCAGAGGTCCTGGAACCTTGCTGTTGGTTCAGAAACCCTGAAGGAGGATTTTCTTGTGGTATGTTTACAGAAATCTTGGATGTTTTCAGGGGTTCTGGGACTGTTCTACAGGCAGAGAGTGACTTGATGAGGACACTGGCTAGGGCTTTGTTGAGCCTTGTCTCCCCAGGAACTGAGATTGCTGAGGGCTTACCTCAATTCAAGGTGAAAGAAGAGCCTTTCCTTGGGTTTTCAATGCTGAGGTGATATCTTAACCTTGTTGTAACTTAAGGCTGGATGGCCTTTTGTGCTCTCCTGCCCCTTTTGAGAAAGTGCTTGGTGTTAATGGATGGTATTATAATTCTGTAATGTCCAGGGGTGGGAAACCTTTGGCCTTTTTGTGCTCTGTGATTGACTAAATGAATATACTTTGTTTATGATTGGAAACTATTCTCCATTTCAGAAGAGAATAAATGAATGTACTGCCCAGGAGTGGGCTACTTTGACTATTGATCTAGTGGTGGGATACCTGGACCTTGGTACTTTGCAATTGAATTGAGAACTCACTTGTTAAATGAATGAGTTACACCATATTTTGACTTTGTTCTGTGAATGTTTTGCTGAATAAATGGGGTTTGCTATGCTGGTAATCTGAACCTTGGAAGTTACCTTTGCTTGGCATTACACTGACTGACTGATCTATGGGCCAGTTTGATCCCACATACACCAATCATTTTTCAAGTGTCTTGATCCCTTAAATACCCTGTTGGAAATGCCTAAGCAATAAGCTTTTTTTTAAAACCTGGTATTAGCTGATTGTCAAAGCCCAATGCTGGCACAAGGTACTAGGACAATTTTCTGTGAGCTCTGTGCCTAATGCCAGCTCTGTGGAGCGTCATCTGCCGCAATAGTGAAATATTCCTTGTACCACACCCACCCAGACTGGGCAATTATTGAGAAACTCATCAGGAGAGGGCTGGTCATGAAGACAGAATGAATTGTTTTGTCCACAACAGCTGCAAAACTTTCTATTAAAACATGGAAGGGTTGGGGTCTACATTGGAGGGAATTAAAGACCTTTTGAGATCAAAGCATCACAGATCCAGGGTTGAAATGGGCCTTATAGGTCACCAGATGCAACCCCTTCATTTGACAGATGAGGAAACTGAGGCTCTTTCACAGATCACACAGGTTGTATTGAAGACACAATAAATACAATGTATATTTATGCGGTATTCTTGCATATTTTTAAATCTCTTACCTTACAAACATCCTGTGAGCAAGGAAGGTAGAACTGTGTTATTATCCTTATATTGCAAGATGATGTCTGACTTATGGTGAAACAACTGACCTAAGGTCACATCACACAGTCCATTCTTGTCACTGTAAATCCAGGCTTTACTCACTCTAGTATTCTATGCTTTCTCTTGGGCAGCTGGATGGCCCAGTGGGTAGAGCGTCATGCCTGGAGTCCAGAAGACTCATCTTCCTGAGTTTAAATCTGGCCTCAGACACTTGCTAGCTGTGTGACCCTGGGCAAGTCACTTAACCCTGTTTGCCTCAGTTTCCTCATCTGTAAAATGAGCTGGAGAAGGAAATGGCAAACCACTCCAGCATCTTTGCCAAGAAAACCCCCAATGGGGTCACAGAGTCAAACACAATCAAAATGACTGAACAACAGCCTACTTCCTCTTAATAAAAATAGCAATACATCATAACTCATGTGATTCCAAAGCTCTACATATCCACTTTCTTGCTTCATCCTCCCAAAAGCACTATGAGGGAGACAGAGCAGGGTTTAATATTCCTATTTCACAGATAAATTAAGGCTCAGTTACTAAATGCCAGCTATGCCAGGGACTCTGCTAAGTGCTGGGGATATAAACAAAAGCAAAAAATTAAGGTTCCAATTCTAATGGAAGAGACAACATATCGATAACTAGACACGTAGATGTGGAAAGTGATCGCTAAGGGGAACATACTAGACACTGAACAGGCCTGGAAGGGGGCGGGGAAAGGTACAGAAGAAGGATCGGAGCTGAAATCTTGAAGGAAGCCAGAAAAGTTAAGAGAGAGTTGAGGAGGGAAAGCATTCCAGGCATGGGGAACAGCCGCTGCAAAGGCCTGGGGACCGGAGATGGAGGGACACGTGAAAGGCACAGCAATTACGTCATAGAGTGAGTGGAAGAGATTAATGTGTAAAAAGAGTGGAAAGGTAGGAAGGAGTGAGGGTGGGAAAGGCTTTAAATGCCAAACAGAGGTTTTTTATATGAGCCACCATAATTTATTCCATCAGAGGGAGGTGGCAGTGACAATCAGTTTACCCCCAGTGATGCAGCAGAGGTGGGATTTAAATCCTGGCTTCTGCCTCCAAGTGGAGTAGGGAGCCCCAGCTACCTCTAGGTACTAGTAAATGATAAGGGTTGTTGGATGCCCCCTCCTTCGAATGTTGCTCATCCGGACCTTAGCTTTCCCTCTCTCCCATGACTTCATCACTCATGTGGAGCTTGGCTTGAGCTCAGGGAGAGTTTGCTTATCACACAGTGAAGACTCTGTGTGGGGCACTGGGTGCTGGAATGAGGCAATGTTGACTTATCCTTGGTGATCAAACGTTTCCTCTCCCCTGCTGAGGGGAGTGGCCCTCTCCCTCCCCTGGAGATGAGGCCTTAGCTAAAGGTCCTAAGGCAACTGGCCAGAGGCCAGAACCTCCCAGAGTGCCCTTTTGTAGCCTTGGCAAGCAAATCTTCATGGGTATTCCCTCTAAATTAGGCTTTTAAAACTTTAATCATTAACTGGGAAAGCTGGTCTTTGGCTTCAAGTTGGTATTTGGGATCTAAGCCCAGAAGTCATTATCTTGGACTGATTGTGAAAAAAAAAATCACTTTTAGCTACCTTGGGATTGGTAAAACTTGAATCAACAAACTCTAAAGAATGTGCATAATCCCCATTTATCAGGGCTTTCTGAAGTGAGAGAATTATAACTATAATTCTCACCTTTATACTACAGTTGCTGGAAGCATATCTCTCACAGCAGCCCTAGGAAATGGGAAATAGGAGAGGGATTATCTGCATCTCATAAATAAGGAAACAGACTAAGTAACATGCCCAAGAGCATGAGGGTGAGTTAGTGAAAAAGCTAGACTCTAAACACAGCCCTCCGGACACCAAGTCCAGGGGTCTTTCCACTACCCCTTATTGGCTTACAATAAATACAGCTAAGAGCTCACATGTTTGCAGCAGTCAAGCGTCTTCATAGCTGTTATCTCTTGGTATCTTCGTAATAGGGCTAGAAAGAAGGAAGGAAGGTGAGCGAGTATTATGCTCATCTTACAAATGGGGAAACTTCAGCTCATAGGGGTTAAGTGATTATCTAAGACGTTACAGGAAGTCATTAACAGAGATTCTAGTGAGGAAGGTAGACCTCAGTCCGTCAGTCAACAAATATTACTGTATTCTAGGCAATGTGCTGAGCATGATGGATGCAAAGAAAGGCAAAAACAAGATCTCTGTCTCCATGGAGGCCACATTCTAATGGGAGAGACAATATTTGAATAACTTATATATATAAGATTATATATATATACATATATATATATAGTGTAAATGACAATAATATTAGTAGCAGCTGAGGATAGCAGTGAAGCTGCTGTTGGTGGTAACAAATGGTCCTTCATTCTCAGAGAGGACCAGTGACATCAACAGGATGTTATCTTGACTTGCAAGTCAATTGGATTTAAGTGAGGCAGAGTTGTGCAGAGTCATCAGCTTTACTCTGTCATTCAGACTCATTGGAATCCAGTGGCAAGACATAAATCAAGACACCTGGCCATGGCCCCCAAATGCAATGGCACACCTTGGCCTTTTTAAACTAAGGTCTTTCCCAGGTTTCAGTATGTGAGGCAATGCCAATTCAGTCATTAAAGGGTAGGTAAGAATTGAGGCAAAAGATGGCCTACTTAGCCTTCATAAAAGAATCAATCCAGAAGGGGAAGACCCTTGGGGTTTCTGGCCAGAACAGAAAGAATCACTATTTACCCTCACCCTGAGCCATCAAAAGCCAAACAATCAGCAAGGCTTGGGTTGGGACCCATTATTGACCAATCAATGAAAGCCAGGTGACCAAAAAAAATGTAGGGGATATTAAAGAAAGTAAAGATGTAACAAGTGTTCTGTCCATGATCCACTCAACCCACCTTCCACTAGTCACTATTGTGCCCATCATGTGACTTGGTGGATAGGTTGCCACTGAGCACTCTCTCCTGTTTGTCATGTGATCCTCGGCAGCCAGCCATTGTCAGCCTGTGTCTAGTCTGAGAGGAGCAAGAGTCATATCTTCTCTTTGTGTTTTCCATTGTTACTGGTGTTGAACAGAGACAAAAGTGAGAAGGCTTCTTCCCCTTCCTCACTAAGCCACCACCCTCCAAGTTACACGAGTGTCTGGTGATCTCTCCAAGGTCAGACACTCAGTTCAGTATTTCTTTGTATGTGAGGAGTTGCTGTGGAGACTGTGGTTCTAACAGTAAAGTTTTTGGGGTAACTTTGTAAAATGGGTGATAAAAAGAAATAGAAGATTGAATCAGAACGATGAGTGCTCTGGAGTGCACATATAGATACTTGCTTACTTATATGAGAAACAAAATATTGTGCTTTGCTTGCTGAGAAGTAATGGCCATTTTGATGGAATGTAATCTTCGTCGCCATTTTGAATCAAAACATCTTGACTTAGGAAAATTGGACAATGAAAAACAAATTAAAGTCTCTAAATTGTTGAAAAATCTCAGTGGAGAACAATGGTTTTTCAAGAAAATAAACTCAGGAAATGAGGTACCTACTCAGGTTAGTTCTCAGATTTCTGAAGAAATCAATTTCAAACACGATTCTGGAGGACGATAAACTGATTGCTGACAAGAAGTGTAATACATCTCATTAACTAGATGTAAACAGTAAGAAAACCTGAAAAATATATTAAAACTTGTACTGCTTAGCAAAGTAATTTTTTTTGTTTTGTTTTTTGGAGGGAGGAAGGTAGGGCAATTGAGATCAAGTGACTTGCCCAAGGTCACATGGCTAGTTTTGTGTTAAGTGTCTGAGGCTGGATTTGAACTCAGGTCCTCCTGACTCCAGCGCTGGTGCTCTATTCACAGTGCCATCTAACTACCCCAAAGTAATTTTTTTTTAACATTAATGTGATTTCATGATGAACAAAAATCTTAAATACTAAGTGTTATTAATTGATATTAATTGAAATTTCCCCTTTATAACACAATTTATTTGCAAAATAATTTAATTATTAATTATACCTTTACTTGGAAGGTGAGCTGCTAAAAACCTATCTGTGGCCCAAAGAAGTTTAGCCTATTTTAATTTTGGCCCCTACCTACTGCCAAGTTGTATAAGTATGATTTAAAGACGTATTCTTTCTGACTCCAGGTCCAGCTCTACCCGCCATATCACTTAGCTGCCCACATCAGGCACAGGTTACCATGCACACCCAGGTCTTCTGGATGCAAGTCTAGGGTCTCTGTGTGGGAAAGGCTCAACAAGGGCCTCTCTCCCCATATGAGCAGCACAAGAGAATGAAGAGCTGGGGGAATTCCTGGCTGGCTCAGAGTGCCTGCCAATCTCTGTTTATTATCCTTTGCCTCCATTTGATCTTGTTTTTCCTCAGGGAGGGGCCTCCCATGGTGTCGGCATGTTATTTTTCCAAGTCATGCCCCATACAATGAGCCCAATGCAGAAACCACCTCCCTGCTCTCCAGGACCTGACGAGCCAGTTTGTGGGTTATCCTGTCTGGAGCAGACAAGGTAGGGCTGTGGAAATAGCATTGTACCGAAAGTCAGGAGATGTGGGTCAAAGCCTGGTCTTTGCTAGTAATTTGCCAGTCAAGTCCCTTCTCCTGTCTAGGCCACTCTGGTCCCTTCTCTACAAAATTAGGAAAATGACCTTTATCATCTAGAAGGCCCCTTGGGCTGTGAGATGTTTCCTCGTCCCTAAATTCTGGACTAGCATGGATTCTTTCCTTCCTCTGGAAGCATGGAAAAGAGGAAATCGGAACCGGCTTCCTTGTGTATTCTCAGTCACTCTGGTCAGACTCTGAGGCAAAACTGCAAACCTTAAAACACTATAACATGTTAGTTATCATCACTATTATTGTAACTGAAGAATTGTACACATGCCTGGGGAAGTGGGACTCTAAGAAAAGATTAATTTATAAATATTTTATTTATACTTATATTAGTAAATATATTTTATAGAAATATACATTTATAGATAAACATTAATGACTATACATAAATCACTTTATAAACAAACATTTATAAATTTGAATATATAAACACATAAATACAAACATACATATACACCTATAATAACCAACACTTTTATAGAGTTTTAAGGTTTGCAAAGTGGTTTTTAAAATGTTTTATCTGATAATTATCTTCATAACAACAGTATTGTTGTTATTTTTGTTGCTGAGTCATTTTTTCCAGTCATGTCTGACCCTTCATGACCCCATTTGGGGTTTTCTTGGCAAAGATTCTGGGGTGGTTTGCCATTTCATTCTCCAGCTCATTTTACAGAAGAGGAAACTGAGGCATGTGATTTCATGATGCACAAAAATCTCAAGCAATAAGTGTTATTAATTGAAATTTCCCCTTTTTAACACAGTTTATTTGCAAAATAGTTTAATTATTAATTATACCTTTACTTGGAAGTAGTCAACAGGGTTTTGTGTGTATGTGGACGTATCTGCATGTGAGCAGACCTGCCTGGACACAGGGTTAAGTGACTTGCCCAGGGTCACACAGCTAGTAAGTATCTGAGACCAGATTTAAACTCAGGTCCTCCTGATTCCAGGGCCATCCCATGAGCCACCTAGATGTCCTTTAACAATAGTATAAGTGTTATTATTTTCCTCATTTTAGTGATAAGAAACTGAAGTTGAGAAAATTTTAGTGATTTGCCTAGATCACACAGCTAGCAAGTATATGAAGGAGGACTCACACTCAGGTCTTCCTGACTCCAAGTCCAGAACACCCATCCTAGGTGGGGGGCCCCCAAAAGGGTTAAACACTTGGGGTTGCTGGAGACTTAAGAAACCCTCCTGTCTGGCAGACCTTCCCTTGTAGGGCTCTTCAGACTTATAATGCCATCCTGGAGTTGAGGCCCCCCTTTTTCCACAAGCACATGGAGTCACCAGAGAGGGGACCTGGCCCGCATCCAAACCACAACATTCAGAGTGCCAATGAAGGGCATGGTATGGGTATGGACTTCCTCCTTCCCATCATGACTCCTGCCCTTGCTGCCTTCATCTCTCACTCCCACTGGGACCTGCACCTCCTCTTTCTGGGTCCAGTTACCCAGTGGTGTGCTACAGTCCTTAAACGCTCAACTGGGCAAACACTGCAATTCAGGACTTGATTTATTGATTTGTTGATGGTCTAGAGACATAAAGAAAGTGACAGAGAAAATAATACCAATGCAGATTAAATTTAAAAGTGTGTTGTGTGCATATATATCTTTTTAGGCTGCTGGTTGTTAAATATTTATTATCACATCCCCAGCAAGAAGCCCTCTGTTACTTTGCTGGTATTACCAGATCACGTCCCTACGGCTCTCATATTGGCCCAGGACCTCCTTCCTGCTCTCCTGAAGCCTCCCTCCCCTGGTATAGATGGTACCTTGAGGTTGTCTAGATCAGTGGTTCTCAACCTTCCTAATGCCGTGACCCTTTAATACTCTTATATGGGTGTATCTGCATGTAGGCAGACCCACCTGGAGATGGATAGAGGAGCCGTGTCTCAGTTCCTAAGACCATCAGAAATATGTGTTTTCAGATGGTCTTGGGTGACCCCTGTGAAAGGGTCATTTGAGCCCCAAAGGGGTTGTGACCCACAGGTTGAGAACCGCTGGTCTAGATGGTCATGAAGAATGCTGTATAAGTTGCCCCTCCTGGGAACTAAAGCCAAGTCTCTATGAGCAGCCCCTCTCTTCTCCAGAGTCCCCTAGTTTGGTTTCCATTTATCTGTTTCTGCTCTCCTTTTAAAGACCAAGTCCAAGAAAATACATTCATGCACATATACATATACATATATATATATATGCATACATACATACGTACATACACACACATACACAGATCCCATATTATTGCATACACATATTTACATATGTGTATATGTATGTACATGTGCATATGTGTGTGCATATATATATATATGTATATACATACATATGTATACCATATTACGGACTAGTCAAAAATCAATCCTTCCTTTGGTGTTACAGAGATTAGAAGGGCATCCAAAGCCAGTCAAGGGTGTTTCTTGTCAAAGAGCTCATTTTATCAAGGGATTAAAGACCTGTAGGAAGTATTTAAGAGGGTTTCCCAGGCTCTTCCGGGCCTATCCCCTACATTCTTCCTGCAGCTAAAAAATAAAACATCACACTAAGCACATTCAGGCACACCAGCTCGCCTTCCCAATCCAAAGAGATATATGTAAAGCACTTTAATAAACACTACATAAATGTCAATTGTTATTATTGCTAATGATAATGATGAATAGGTGAAATAGCATTTAATAAACATTTCGTATATGCCAAGCACTGGGGGCTAAGCACTGAGAGTAGAAACAGGAAAAGAAGACAGTCCTCGCTCTCAAGCTCTAACTATTGATAATAACAATCAGAATCAGAAGATGACGTTACTTCCTGATATGGCGGATGAGTTTGTATTTTAACACTTTTATTCAACTACAAAAAAGCAGTTATTTTATTGACCAGTGCCATAGTTCACAGAATGTTCAATGCAAGAGAATGAAAACAGGACGACAGCTTGTCTCGGGACCCTTTCTGTCTGAACCCCATTGAAGATGATGAAAAGAATGATTTTTCTGTAATAATTACAATAGTAACTGTGTGGACCCAGGAAAGCGCTGCAGTTTTAGACATTAGACAGCCCACACAATAGAACAAATGAATTGTTCTTTTTTTCTGAATGCGTTCCACAGGCTCTTACATCTCCACAAAGAATCTACTCCAATCTCTTAAATCCTTTCCTCCGTGCTCTCGGCACAGTGGGTTTGTACTCCCCAAATCAGCAGTCGTTTGCAAAGCTTAGAGCTTCCCATCACTGAGTGATCCTCTTATGTACACTCCAGTGGTGATGAAAAATATTTTGTAAATGTGAAAATAGTGTAGAAATGGAGACTGTTAAGTACTCTACTTTAAAAAAAATTCATTTAACAAATATTTATTTTCTTTTCCTCCTACCTCCCCCCTCCAAAAAAAAAAGAAAAAGAAAACTTGTAATATATATATATATACACAGTCAAGCAAAACAAATCCCCACACTGAGCAAGTCACAAAGAGAGCTGCTTTATGTATTTTTGTATATATGGTCACTTTTCCTTTCTTTGAAGTCTTTGGGATACAAGCCTAGTAGCAGTATTGCTGGGCCAAAGGGGAGACACAGTTTACAAACTCTGGAGTCACAGTTCTAAATTACCCTCCAAGCTATTTCTTTGTTGGAACCTGCAACCTGGAGGCCACAGTGTGGCCCTTTGTACAAGGGTCTTTGCGCAAACACTTGAGGACCTAGAGGGCCATATGTAGCCTCGAGGCTGCAGGTTCCCCCCTCCTACATGTGACCCAACCTGAATCAGAGCAGAAGGATGAGGTGAGGCAAGATCCAAGTTTGAGGTAAGGCTTGTGATTCTGAGGTCAGGGCTCTCTATTCCAAGTAGCTCCCTAAAGAGTGGTTAGTAAAAATTTAACTCAAGTCCCCAAGAAGTTCTCTGATTTGCCCTGTCAGGAAGAATTAAGAGCCAGAGGAAGCTTCTGACAGACTAAGGGGGTAACAGATCAAAGGGAAATACAGGAAGGAGCAGGTGAATCTCTCACCACTCCTATATTTAGGGATTTATAAAATGTATCCTTTCCATGGACCAAATGTTGTGAGCAAACAGAGCCACCACTCAGGAGCTGAGCCTGGGGGGAGGACAGAAGAAGGGAAGCAGGTTTAAAAAACATTTGGAAAAAAAATAGCTTGACTTTCCATATGGCCTCTGTGATAAGACTGGGCTGTTTGCTTTGGGGAAAAGGGTTTTCTCTAGTGAATCTGATGTGGAGCAGGTCTTTCCTGCTTAGGAAAGTTCATAAAAGCTTAAGCTTCTCCCTGTCAATCAAAACTACTTTTCAAGCCCCTACTGTGTGTCCAGCCCTGTGTCAGCCTTTGCATTGGGGGAAATAGGATGAATAGCAAACTAAGGCCTCAAGGGTTCACTGTCCCTTTCTGAGGAAGTTCACAATTCTGGGGTAGATAAGGGGGAAAGCGTGGTATTCATAGGCTGGTTAGGAAGTAAAGACTCATCACATTCACAGAACAAGAAAAAGCCATCCAAGCTCCCCATTGCCTCTAGGATCAGATTCCTCTGTTTGGCATTTAAAAGTCCTTATGACTGGCATTCAGCTGATCTTTCCAGGCCCATTTACACATACTCTATTTCACACACTGGTTCAGGCAAACAGGCCTTCAGGCTGTGCCTTATAGGCACTCCATCTTCTATCTTGAGGGCTGCTCTGGCTGGCCCCGGTACCTGGAAGGCACTTCTTTTTTTTTCCTTTTTGGAGGGGTGAAGGTAGAACAATTGGGGTTAAGTGACTTGCCCAAGGTCACACAGCTAGTTTTGTGTTAAGTGTCTGAGGACAGATTTGAACTCAAGTCCTCCTGACTCCAGGGCTTGCGCTCTATTCACTGAGCCACCTAGCCACCCCAAGGCACTCCTTCTTTACCTCTGGCTCTTAGAGTTCCAAGCTTCCTTCAAAGTTCACCTCAAAGACCACCTCCAACATGAGGCCCTTCGTGATCCCTGCCCCAGCTGCTAGGATCTGCCACAACCTTTTCCCCAAGTTACCTTGTGCTTACTTTGTATATGTTTGGTCTATACTTGTATTGTCTTGGAGGCTGAATGGCCCTATGCTATTGGAGAATATGCCCAGAACTCTGCTGGAAAAATCTGCAAACTCCAAGGACAAGATGACTCATTGCTTCAGCCTTTGGGAAACGATGAACTTCCTGGCTGCTTCCAGCCAAAGGCAGCTCAGCATTGGAAGGACATAAGGGTTTAGAATGACGTGCTAGACCAAAGTTCCTTAGTCCTCCTCCAACTCCCAAGCAGCAGGGGGATGGGAACTTCATGTGTCAGAGGGAGAAACAGCTTCCCTTTGGGCTGCAACTCTGCACATGGCATCCTGTGACTCCAGCAAGGAGTGTGGAAGGGGGTGCCTCGTCTGTCCTCACCATGGTGTCCTCACTCCACGGCCAGAAACCTTATCCTCCCCCAGGTCCAAGGAATGAGTCATCATGTCCTTTAGAGTCCTCAGAAGTTTCCAGGGGAGCTATAGGCACATGCTCCATAGAATGGTCCCTCTAATCACACTCAGCCTCCAGTGATTTTTTCGTCTTTTGTATCTTCATAATCTGGCACAGAGCCTGCCATATACTGGTACTTAGTAAATACTTGTGGACTTGTCTGGCATTGGCCATGATGCACCCTAAGGAGCGTGTGTGTCTGTGTGTGTGTGTGTATGTGTCTGTGTGTCTGTGTGTTTGTGTGTGTGTGTCTGTGTGTGTGTATGTATACAATTTAAAAACCTTCACCTTAGTGAACCTCTCCCCATGAAAGCTCCCCTGGCATCTATACTTTACTAACCCCTTAATTCCTCACATTTGTAAAATGCCCTACAGTTTCCAGTCTTTCACAACCATCATCTCATTTGATCCTCACACTCCACCCTCCAATTTATACATCTTACAAAATGCTTGATGTTCATTCTCTCATTTGATCCTCACAATAGCCGTGTGAGAAAGGTGAGACAGGGATTATTATCCTGGTTTTACAGATGGGGAATACTGAGGCCTAGAGAAGGGATGTGACTCACCCAAAGCCACACAAAATTAATAGCAGAGTTCTGGCTGCAAAGCAGGTCTCCCGTCTAGTCTAGCCTAGAGCTCTTTCTATATAATCCCTGCTCTTCACATTTTCTTGTTGTTGTTTAGTCATGTCAGACTCTTCCTGACCCCATCTGGGGTTTTCTTGGCAGAGATACTAGAGTGGTTTCCTTCTCTAGCTTGTTTTGCAGATGAGGAAACTGAGGCAAACAGAGTCCCACAACTAATAAGCGTCTGAGGCTGAATTTGAACTCAGGTCTTCCTAATTCCAGACTCAGAACTCTATCCACTGCCACTTAGCTGCCCTTCACATCCGAAAGACATGTTTAAATGTTTGAATTTGATTCTTTTTTAGGTACCGTCACATTTTAGCAAAGACATTGAGAAACTGAATGGAGGCTAGGAAAGGACAGCCAGTATGAGGATGGTAGTTACCAGGTGAAGATGAATTGGAGGAAGGGGGAGACTCTCAGCCCAGAAAAAGGCAGTCTTAGGGAGAGATGGTAATAGCATATAGTATGTAGTTATCTCCAAATGTTTGAAGAGATGTCACAGGAAAGAGGGACCAGGCTTGTTATGGCTGACTCCAGAGGCTTTCAATAGATGAAGTTGCAGAGATGAATTTCAATGCAATATGAGGGTAAGTTTCCTACCAATAAGAGTTATTCAAAAGTAAAATGTGTTGCTCACAGAGCAGTGAATGACCCATCATTAGATGTCTTCAAGCAAAGGTTGAATGACCTATTCCTTAAGGATGCCATAGAAGGGATTACTGTTCAGGAATTTTGTACCAGAACAGGGTGTCACAGGTTCCTTCTAATTGCCCAAATAAATTTACCTTTCTAGTTTTCCTCTCAACGCTACTGTTGGTATTTCACAGCCCTCCTTCACTTAAATTTTGTACCAGTACAAGGTAGCCTCCCAGTTGAAACAGAGAGGACCAGGAAAACATGAGTAGCCTATTAAGCCCTATTTCTGAAGGTAGCAAGAGCCAGGGTTCCCCTGAGAAAGACTCACAGTGGGAGCTTTGGAAACTCCAGGGAGCAGCAGCCAGTAGTGAGTAGTGCCTCCTACGCATGCCAACAGCCCAGGCCTGGGGATTCTGATGTCTCTAATACTCTGTCCTAAGATGCCAGAGAGGAGCTTGTACTTGGAACCTCAAAGATCCAGAAGGATGGAGCCCTGGACCATGAAGATCAGTAAAAGAACCCAAGACCCAAGGAGAGACCAAGCAGGACTAACTGCAATAGGCAAAAGCAAAATTGAACCTGGCCTTGGCAAAAAACTCTAAGTCAGACACTGAAGTTGAAGAGATGAGTCAACCATTGCAAATCAATGTCAAACTCTATAAATGCTAGCAGATACTCAAAGGAAAAATTTCTATAAGCACTACATGAATACTTTGAAGAAATGAAGCAAGAGCTTTGGAGGAAAGAAATGAAATGAGAATAAGTAGCTTAGGATACCAAATAGTAAACCTGACCTAAGTAATACATCACTAGAATAGCTCAGACAGAAATTAATGACCCTGGTTCTCAAGAAAGCAAGGACTATTAGAATCAAATGAATATTGAAAAATAGAAGAAAATGTAAGACAAATGGTATAAAAAGCAAATGACCTAGAAAACAGGTTAGTAGAGGTGATTTAGGAATAATTAGGATTCTCTGAAAACCATGATCCAAAAAAAAAGAAAAAACTCTAGAAACTATGTTTTTGAGAAATCATAAATGAAAACTATCCATATCTAATAGACTCAAAGAGGAAAGTAAATATTAAAAGAATACACCAATACCTACTGAAAGGGACCCTATAACAAACAGTCCCCGAAATCAAAGCCAAACCCCAGAGCTCCCATAGGCAAAAAGAAATACTACAAACGTTGAGAAAGGTCAAGTCCCAAGAAACCAGAGTCATAATCACACACAAGACTTGACAGGTTTTACTAAAAACAAAGAGATGTGGTAATACAATATTCTAAAAGGTAAAAGATACAGGCCTTCCAATAAGAAATATGTTGAATATAATACACTGAATATATTGAACATAATATATTGAATATAATTCAGGGGGAGGGGAGAAATAGATTATTTATGGAATAGATGACTCAAGCATTCCTAATGAAAAGCTGTTCTTATTGTTTGTCCTTCATTCTCAAAGAGGACCATGATATCAGGAAGGCAATGCCATGACTTGCAAGTGAATTGGATTTAAGTGAGGCAGGGCTATGAAAAGTCACCAGCCTTACTCTCCTCTGAAGCCATCTGGGTCCAGTGGCAAGATACAGATCAGGATGATTGGAGATTCCAACCCCCTCCCAGTGAAAAGACCAGAGCTATGAAATAACAACATTAGAGTTGAGAGAAAACTAGAAGGATAAATTTATTTGGGCATTTAGAAGAAACTCTATGATGATGTAATGTTAATATAAGTGAAGGGAGAAAAAAAGCAAGTAACCCTTCAAAGGGCATTAGGAGAGTCAAATAAGAAAAACAGAGGTCCTGAGAAGGAATGGGTTCTGTAAGTCAGTCAACAAATATTTGACTGATTTGCTTACTAAGTGTCAGACACTGAGGGTTTTTGAAGAAAAAGTGTAAAAGGAGGAATATGTGAGTGTAGGAAGAAGAGAGAAAGGGGCAGAACTTGCTATTTCATATAACTGGGGTCCATAAGAATAAAAACATACCAAGATAGAGGAAGGGATGGGAGCAGAGTGGCCATCAGCTAAATCTCACTCTTACCTTAAACAAAGGTGGGTGTAGAAATACATAAATTCTACAGGGAGACAGACAACTGAGGATGGAGAAAGGGCTGTGTGTGTGTTAAGAGGAAGACAGTACCAGGGAGAAAGGAAATAAATAGCACCAGCAAAACAAGTATCCTTATTGTGAAGGGGAATTAAAAAGGAGGGGAGAAGAGGAAGAGGAATTAAAATCTAGGGGTTGGCTTAGATTGCCTCTAACTGGGGAGTGACTACAGAAATTTTGGGCATGTTTTAGGAAACATTACTGAGCTGTAAAAAATGATGACATATTATTTCAGGGGGTCTCAGGTACTAGAAATTGATACAGAATGAAGTGAGTAGAACCAGGAAAACAATTTATACAAGGACAACAATATTACAAAGAGAAACAACTTTGAAGGGCTTAAGAAACTCTAATCATGGCAATGACCAATCATGTCTCTGAAGGAACTATGATGACACAAGGAGTAGAGAAATACATTTTTAGACATGGCCAAAAGTGGATTCATTTTATTTGACTATGTTATAACATAGTTATTTGACTATGTTATAAGGGTTTGTTTTGGTCATTTTGCTCTCCCTCAGTTAACTGGGAGGGCTGATAGGGCAAGAGGGGAGGTAGGGTGAAGGGTGGTCATATTGGGAAGGGTTTAATCAAAATAATAAATACCCCAAAAAAAAGTACCATTTTCCTTTTTTTTTTTTTTTGGAGAGGAGAAGGCAAGGCAATAGGGGTTAAGTGACTTGCCCAAGGTCACACAGCTAGGGGTGTGTGTGTGTGTGTGTGTGTGTGTGTGTGTGTGTGTGTGTCAAGTGTCTGAGGCTGGATTTGAACTCAGATCCTCCTGACTCCAGAGCCAATGCTCTATTCACTGCCACACCTAACTGTCCCCATTTCCCTTTTAAAAAAAAAATGCACAGAACAAAGTACTGACTAACAGGACAATTTTGAAAGTAAGATGTAGAATTATCTACACATCTATATAGATATATATCATGTGTGTATGGATATATATGTGTGTAACATACATATATGTGTGTGTGTATATATATATAAAAGCAATCAATGTGAAATGGAGATTCACAGTTTTATATAGAATCCTCTTTTTGCATTGGGCTGTGTATATGGAAATGCTCTTTTTCATGTTTAAGTTTAAAATTTTTAAAACAAATTTAAAATTAAAAACTGAAAAAAAATTCAACTCCATATACATTTGTTAATTGCAAGAATAGGAAGATAAAACCACAGAGGCTGCACTCCAGGAATGTGCTCTCTGTTAAGGCAGATAGAGCTCATATATAGACAAATAAATACCGAGTAATTTGAGAAAGGAAAATGCTAACCTTGGGGATAAGGAGCAGCTTCTGTAGGAGATATTTGACTTGAGCTTTGAAAAACAAGTTAAGAATTGTAAGAAGCAGAGTCAAGTCAAGAAACATTTATTAGATGCATTCCATGTTCCAGGAATTGTACTAAGTGATGTGGGAGACAAAGAAAAGCCAAAAAAAGACCCAAATCAAATCTAAACTCTTCACCCAAGGAGCTCAGTCTAATGAGTGAGACAATGTGTAAACTAGGTACAAACGAGGTAAATCAGAGATAATCAACAGAGGGATTAAGAGAGATTCAGGAAGATTTCAGGGAGAAAGTGGGATTTTAGCTGGGACTTAAAGAAAACCAGCCAGGAGGTGGAGATGAAGAGAAAGGGTCTTCCAGGCATGACAGTCAACAGAGAAAGGCTTCCTGCAGAAGATGGGATTTTAGCTGGGACATTAAAGAGAGTCAGAGAAGCCAGGAGGCAGAGATGAAGAAGAGCATCCTGGGGATGGAGGACAACCAATGAAAATGCTGAGTTGGGGGATGGAGTGTTGCGTGCTAGGAACAGCGAGGAGGTTGGTGTCACTGGATCAAAGACGACTTGGAGGAGAGTAAAGTATAAGAAGACTAGAAAGGAAGGAAAGGACCAGGTTAGGAAGAGAGCTAAGCCGTTTGGTGGATAGAGGACTGGTGTTGGAGTCAGGAAAATCTGACTTAAAACTAGCCTCTGACACGTAATAGCTGTGTTATCTTAGCAAAACACTTAGCCTCTGTTTGTCTCAGTTTCCTAAACTGTGAAATGGAAGAATAGCACCAATCTCCCAGGGTTGTCGTGAGGATAAAATGAGGTATTTGTAAAGCACTTAGCAACACAGAGCCTGGCACATAGTAGGTGCCATATAAATACCAGCTGCTGCTGTTGTTGTCGAATGCTCTCAGTTGTGTCTGACTCTTTGTGACCCCATTGAGAGTTTTCTTGGTAAAGAAACTGGAGCAGTTTGCCATTTCCTTCTCTGGCTCATTTTATGGATGAGGAAACTGAGGCAATCAGAGTGAAGTGACTTGTCCAGAGTCACACAGCGAGTAAGTGTCTGAGGCTGGGTTTGAAGTCAGGAAGATGAGTCTTCCTGACTCCAGACCTGGCACTCTATCCACTTGGTCACTTACCTTTTATTATTATCATCATTAACATCTTTGTCCTAGGGAAGTAGAAGATGGATTGCCAAGTTTGGGGAGCAGCTAATAAGGGTTGGAATGTACAGTGGTGAAGGAAAGCAAGATAGGACAAGGGAGGAAAGGTGGAAAGGAGGCAGATTGTGAAGAGCTTTAAATGTCAAGCTGAGGAGTTTGTGTTTTATCCTGGAAACAGGGTGGGGAACCATTGAAGATTTTTGAGTAGGAAGTGTTACTTCACTGAGAAAAGAGAAGACGATTTTGGCAGCATGGGACGGATTGGAGAGAAGAGAGCCTAGAAACAAGACTCCGATTACAATAGCTGAGGAGAGAGGTGATGCAAGTCTAAACTGGAGAGTGGAGAAAAGTGGCTAGATGCCAACTCTTATGGAGACTGAACAACTGATCAGATGGGGCTGGGGTGAGGAAGAGGAAAGAATGAAAAGTGACTGCCAGGTTAGAAACCTGGGTGACTGAGAAGATGGTGATGCTTGTGACAGAAATGGGGAAGTCTTACGGAGAGGCACATTTTGGGGGAAAGACTGGTTATGCTCTCTAAACACTGAGTTTGAGAGGCTAATGGGACATCCAGGAGTGAATGCCCAGTAGGCAGCTGGGGTAATATGAGATAGGACATCAGGAGAGATACCCTCTAAAGTTCTCTTTCAGCTCTGAGACTTCATGACACTATGAATTGAATTATATTGGATTTCACCACAGAGTCTACTCACAGTGGAATCTGATATAGAGAAACCTGGGCCAGGATCTTCTTCAAGTGTGCTCACACAGAAAGAAAATCCAGAGAGGGTAAAGGTGGGACCAAGAATTTTACTACCTGGGATAGAGAAACTATTTCCCCCTCCTGGTCTTTTTCCTCTTCTATAAAGTAAGGGTAGGAAGATTGAACTCAATGATCTCTAAGAGCTCTTCTTACTCTGGGACTAATTAGTTCTTCCCATCCTGAACACTTTTCCTACCTCTTTACCCTCTCTTATCCACCCCTTCCATGCCCTAATACTGCCTTCTAAATGCCTGAATCAAATGTAGTTCAGCACCTGATCTTACCTACTACCCCCAGCAAGACCCCATGATCCAAAATTGCCTTTCATCAGCACCAAGCTTATTAGAGTTTTCATTTCCTTGGTGCATCTCTGCTAGGTGACAGGAATGCAATCTGATTAATTAAATCTATTAAGATACGGAGTTGTGAAATTAAAAGATGCTTGCTCCTTGGGAGGGAAGCTACAGCAAATCTGGACAGCATACTAAAATCACCTTGCCAACAAAGGTCTGTATAGTCAAAACTATGGTTTTTCCAGTAGCATGAATTTGAGACTATAAGGAAAGCTGAGTACAGTAGAACAATGCTTTTGAATTATGGTGCAGGAGAAGACTTTTGAGAGTCCCTTGGATCTCCAGGAGATCAAATCAGTCAATACTTAAAAGAAATTAACTCAGGCTATTCAATGAAAGGTCAAATATTGAAGCTGAAGCTTAAACATTTTGTCCACATAATGAATGGGAAAGACCCCAGTGTTGGGAAAGGTTGAAGATAAAAGGAAAAGGGGATGGCAGAGGATAAGAAGGATAGATAGTATCATGGAAACAATGTACACAAACTTGGACAGACTTTGAGAGATAGCGGAAGATGGAAGGACCTTGTGTGCTGTGGTCCATAGGGTCACGACAAATCAGACATGATTGAACAACAAAAAACTAATAGATTTCCCTAAGATTGGGAGCCCACCAGCTCTCCTTTCCTCTTCCCACTCCCTGGAGCCTTTCATTCTCTTTCTCAATGGCTCCTATGTCTTTCTCTTCTCTCCAAGGTCTAGTCTTACCCTAATAGAGCTTCGTCCTCAATGACAGGGGGAAATTCCCATCAGCTCAAACTAAGTCAATACAGTCCGAGTTTCCTTTAGAAAGAGATGCCTGGCTCCCTGGAGGCTCTAAAGGACTTCTTCATTTTTCTATTGGATTATGAGCTCCTTGAGGTCGGGAACTGTTCTTGCCATTTTTCCTAACCCCAGAGCTATAGCACACTGCCTGGCACATAGGAAGTGTTTACACAAGTTTGTTGACTTGTCCTTATAAAAGTAATACTAATTATGGTCATTTGCATTAACTGCTTACTATTTACCTGTAATTATCCCTCAGCATAATAATTATGCATATCATTCAATGTATGTCATATTAAGTTTGATGCAAGTTTTATTTTATTTCCATAATCCTCAAGGAAGTAAGAAAGGGCATCATCGGGTAGAGGAAAGAAAATTGGGTAAGAGACCCAGATTTAAGTCTTGGCTTTGCAACCTAATGTAACCTTTGGCAAGTCACTGAGGCCTCAGGCTCCTCTTCTATAAAATGTAATCTGTAAAATGAGGAGGTTGGATGAGATGGCTTCTAAGATCTCTTCCAACTCTGCCATTTTATGATGAATGAAATGTTTCCAAACCTTCTCTCCACTGCCAAAACAGTCTTCTGAGTGTATTATTCTAACTATGACACTCCCCTGCTCAACAACCTTAAATGACTCTCCATTACCTCTAATATAAAGTCTAAATTCTTTATAGCCTGGTACTCAAGACCTCCCATAATCACACAGCTATTTATCTCTCCATCCTAAGGTCCCACTATTGCCCTACATATATCTTATGCTACAGACAAGGTGGGGCTTGCCCCAAACTTTCCCCTCTTTGCTCACATGGTTCCTCATGCCTGGAATAGCTCTCTTTGAGCCCAACCCCATCTCTGCCTGGCTAATTCCTACCTTCCCTTTAGGGCCCAGCCCAGATGCCATCATGACTTGCAAAATGTCATTCCTCATCTTTCTGTTCAGAAGGGTTCTCACTCCCCTGACTCCAATAGCCCTGTCTCTGTGTCTCTGTTAAGTCCCTTACTGTATTCTGCCTGAAATTATAGTTCTCTTATCCATGTCTTATCAAGATTGCTAGATCCTAGGAGGCAGGAAACATCTCTCTCTGCATCCCCCATCACAGTAGGATAAGATTTTTTTTTTGGTCTTTTTTTTAGAGGGGGAAAGGCAAGGCAATTGGGGTTAAGTGACTTGCCTAAGGTCACACAGCTAGCAAGTGTGTCGGGTGTCTGAGGCTGGATTTGAACTCAGGTCCTCCTGACTTCAGGGTTGATGCTCTATTCACTGGCACCACCTCACTGCCCCACGGTAAGATTTTTTCAAAAAAAGGTATTCACAGCTTTCTGTAATCTATAAAATTTTATATAAATAATTGCCAGTCATTGTTGCTATTGTTAGTGCTTCGTACATGTTATGCTGATCAAGAGGAGACAACGGGAAAGTCACTAGACTGGGAGCTAAAAGGTTTCCCTCCTGGCTGCAGGTCTGCCAGTGCATGCTGTGTGATCCTGGACAGATCTCTCCTCACTAGGACTCAGTTTCCCTAATTGTAAAATGAGGGGGTTAGGCTAAATGCTGATCCCTTTCAACTCTAGTATTCTATGATATGGAATGGGACCTCTGAGATTCTCTGGTTTAATAGCTAGTACTTAGTGAAAAGTCTAGAGGAAGGGGCAAGGCTCTGTTCCCAGCATGATAAAGTGACAAGAAAGGGAAATCATTTTCCTAGGCTCTGTGTCAGTTCTTTAAAAAAATAAAAAAAGGACAGAAGACTGTAACTTTCTGACTGTCTTCTCTCTTACTTTAAAATTCTATGTCTGTTAAGAACTCTAATCAACGCAAGGACCAATCACAATTCTGCAGGATGGATACTGAAGCATGCTACCTTGACCTGACAGAGAGGTGATCGATGAAAGGTGCAGAATGAGACATACATTTTTGGAGATGGTCAATGTGGAAATTTGTTTTGTGTGACGACGAATGTTTGTTACAAAGGTTTTGTTTTTCCTTTTTCCAGTTTGTGTGGGGGTGATATAGGAGGAAAAGAAAATAAATTGAAAAAAAAATTTTAAAACTTAAAAACAAAACAAAAAAACACAATTTTTTTTGTCTGGACTTTGTGGTACATCCAGGGAATGCTCCAGAGTTTCCAAACTGTCCTAGGTTTCCTAGGGTTAGAGTTGGAAGGAACCTTGGAGAGCTCAATCCCATCATTTTACAGGTAAGTAATCTGAGTCACAGAAATGAGAAGGGTCTTGGCTAAAGTTACATAGGAATCCCCTCTGCAATGTGCCTGATGGAGGAGTCTCTAGTGTTTGCTTGAAGACGTCCAGTAAGAGGGACCTTGGCTGCTTCACAAAGTAGCCCATCCATTGCTGCTGCTTAGCTCTCGTTGTTAGGAAGTTACTCTTTATATCCAGCCTAGACCTGCCTCCCCCAAACTTCCACCCATCGCTCCTCGTTCTACCTCCGAGGTCTACTTAGAACAAATCTTCATTCTTCCTACCCATTATAGAGTCCTTTAGCTTTGTTTCTACCGTCTCCAGGACATTTCTCTAATCCTCAAAATGACATAGTTTTGAGTTTAGCCTTCAATTCTCCAGAAAGAGGACCTGACAAAAATGATTTGGAAGCTGCTGTGTTTTCTGATCTGATCTTACTCTTGGTCCTTCCCTCAATTCTGCCCCTCTGATATGCCAGTGGAAACACTGGGGCTCATAGTGCCTCTCTGGGTTGTCTTTCTCTCCAAAAAGCCAGTTTGGTCTGAGAAACACCCTCCTCTGGGGTCTAAGATGGGCAGAGGGAATGGGGATGTGAGTCTCAGTAAGGAAGAAGAACCCTGGAAAGTTGGTTTCTCACTAGTAGGTCTGGATAGCCCTGGACAGCAAGGTGAAACAACTCCACACCAGAGCTTCTCATCTCCTTACTTCTCCTGCTCCACCCTTTCTCTCCTCCTCCCTTACTGTCCTTGACATCTTTCCTCTCTCTTCTTCCTTCTCCTCCCTTCTTTTATCTCTAACTTTTCTACCTTCCCTCCCTTCCTTGGTCTCTTCTCCTCTCTCCACCCTACCACTGAGGCTAGGCTTGGGTGGTGGTGATCAAGGTGGGATGAGCAGACTGGGGCATAGAAGCATAGTTAGTTGTTGCTGATGGGGCAACTCCAACTGAGGTCAGCCTCCCTGGGAGGCTGGGACACCTTTCCTGGTGCCTCCTTCCTCCTCCCCTCCCCCCTGCCAGGTTCAGCTTTCCTAGCTGACTTTCCTAGCACAGGAAGTTCCTTTGCTGTGCTTCTGAGCAAGGAATCCCCATGGCTCCCCCAAGAAAGAAGGTAAATTCTTTCTGCTTTCTGCCTCCCATGTTCTACATTCTACATTCCACATTCAGAAACGTCACACCTTGGAAGTTTGCCCAAGGGATAGTACTGAAGAATCAGAGAAATGGCACTAGGTAGAGAAGTCTTTGATTATTTTTAGTCCCTTAGAGAAATTCCCAGCCCAGATGGGAAATGTTTGGCTTTTACTCAGAACTGGAAAATGTAAATATAAAAATAGAAGCTCGGGGAATGTAAACCAAACCTGAAATTCCTATTAGGTCATCACTTGGTTTGAAAAGCCATATTCTCTTGCCTAGGGCTGTTCATTAAGACGCACCCACAATCCCTGGGCTGCTAGCTCCTCCAGAACTTTTCCTGTACTCATTTCCTATTCTGTCAGCAAGTAGGTCAGCTCCAATCCCAGCCCAGGGCTACACAGCAGGCCGAGCTTGAGACAAGAGAAGGTCAAGACCCGTTCCTGGTCTCCAGCGGGATCAAAGTTTAGTTGAGAGGAAAACACACATATTGTCAAGGAGTTCAGAGAAGGAGTGGTTTGCTGGAATTAGTTTGTACTGGCTGATTATTAATTTTTTTTTTTAGTGAATGAACATTTACCAAACCCCTGAGTAGAGTTGACTAGATTGGAGTAACTAGGGAAGGCTTCTCAGAGGAGGTGCTGTAACCTTTGACACATATTAATGGAATCATAAAACTTTTATAGTAATGAAAAAGGGTTAGATACAAGTCCAACATGAATCCAAACCCAGGAAGTACTTTGGCGGCAGAAAGTACTTACTTTAGTGTGTTGTTAGATGAATGAATGGAAAAGCATTTGTATGGCACCTGTTAGTTGCTGGGCACTGAGATTTCAAATACAAAAATGAGACAGTCCCTTCCCTCTGCCCTTAAAGAGGTGGATTTTAATGGGGGAGACTGCAAAGGGGAGTAGAAATCAGGGAAAGAAGGTTTTTTTTTTTCTTTTTAAATTTATTTTTAGTTTTCAACATTCATTTCCACAAGATTTTGAGTTCCAAATTTTCTCCCCATCTCTCCCCTCCCCCCCTACCCTAGATGGCATGCATACTGATTACCCCTTCCCCAGTCTGCCCTCCCTTCTGTCACCCCCACTTTATCCCCTTCCCCTTTACTTTCTTGTAGGGCAAGATAGATTTCTATACCCCATTGCCTGTATATCTTATTTCCCAGTTACATATAAAAACCATTTTTTAACATTTGTCTTTAAAATTTTGAGCGTCAAATTCTCTCCCTTCTTCATTCCCACCCACCCTCATTGAGAAGGCAACAATTCAGTATAGGTTATACATGTATAGTTATGCAAAACATTTCCATAATGGTCATGTTATGAAAGACTAACTATATTTCCCTCCATCCTATCCTGCCCCCCAACTTATTCTATTTTCTCCTTTGACCCTGTCCCTTTTCAAAAGTGTTTGCTTCTGACTACCCCATCCCCCAATCTGCCTTCCTTCTGTCATTACTGCCCCCCTTTTTATCCTCTTCCTCCCTACTTTTCTGTAGGGTAAGATACCCAATTGAGTGTGTATGTTATTCCCTCCTGAAGCCAAATCAGATGAGAGTAAGGCTCATTCATTCCCTCTCACCTCCTCCTTCTTCCCCTCCATTCTGAAACCTTTTTCTTGACTCTTTTATGTGAGATAATTTACCTCATTCTAGCTCTCCCTTTCTCCTTCTCCCAATATATTCCTCTTAATTTTATTTTTTAGATATTATTCCTTCGTATTCAACTCACCCTGTGCCACCTATCTGTCTGTCTGTCTGTCTATCTATCTATCTATCTGTCTATCTATCTATGTATCTATCTAATCTATCTTTCTTCCTTCCTTCCTTTCTCTTTCTTTCTTTCTTTCTTTCTTTCTTCCTTCCTTCCTTTCTTTCTTTCTATCTATCTTTCCTCCAACTTACCTAATACTGAGAAAGGTCTCATGATTTACAAATATCATTGGAAAGAAGTTTTAGTCACAAGGAGGATGAGGCTACTAGCAATTACATTGATTTAATTACTGTTCCCAGAAAAAGAGGTAGAGGCAGGGGAAAACTGTGTGTGTGTGTGTGTGTGTGTGTGTGTGTGTGTAAACACAGTCATAGGGCAATTGGCAAAATGCCAGGGTAAGCCTTGGTTTCCTGGTAGATAGCTGGATGGCATGTAAAGCATAGTCTGGGGCTGGCTAAATATAGCCTGATAATCAGGTGAGTTTTTACTCCCTCACCCTCCAAACTGTCAATAGTTAATCAACAAGTGCAAACTCTATGCCCAGCACTGTGCTGTGATAGAGACACAAAGAAAGGCCAGAGACAATCTGCTGTCAGGAAACTCACACCCCAATGGAGGAGACAACACAAACAATTACCTATGATCAAGTCATACACAGAATAAACTGGAGATAGTCAGCAGTGGGAAGGCATTTGAGAAATATTTCCTGTAGAAGGTTGGGTTTTAGCTGGGGCTTGAAGGAAGCCTGGAAGTGGAAATGAGGAGGGGGAGAGTTCCAGGCAGGGGGCGTCAGTTAGTGACAATGCCCAGAGTCAGGAGATGGAGAGTCTTGCTGCAGGAAAAGAAAGGAGGCCTCGGTCACTAATGGCAAAGTGTGTAGGAATAATCAACCAGGACAGGTTAGCTCCAGGGTACTAAAACTGAACAGATTAACTCTCTCAGGAAAGGAGCATGGTCTCCAGATCTGGATAGCTGTTTCCCATGGAGGGAAATGAGGTAACAGCAGGGAGGATGGCAAGGTGTTGGAGCGGGCTTTGACTTCCTTGTGGATGACTGAAGAGCACGTGATAGAAAGCCAGGAACCGGGAGCCTGAGAAGTTAAGCTGGAAAACTGCCTCAACAGAACCCACTTGGTGGAGTGACATCAGGATTAGTAACAGCTACCACATCTAACGAATGTTATCTTTCCACTCCAACCCACTCAGCCTTCCCAGGCAGAAAATCTTCCACCTTCCATGGGCAGACACACAACTTCACTAAGTAATATCTGCAGTTGATACAGAAAAACATAGAGAGATCCAAGAATGAAGAACCAGAAGGCACCTTACAGATCTTCTGTTCCAAGTCTCTTGTTCTATAGCAGAGGAAACCGAGTCTCAGAGATTGTGTGTGAGCTGGGAAGTACAGGTACCCAGGGACACAGACCACCCTGACCCAGGCTCCTCTAAATCCAGACCCAAACTTAGGCTCTACCATGAACTCTATCCTTCTGGTTTCTCACAGACACAGGGATAAATTGACAAAAAATCTGAGAAGCTGGCAAAGCACATCCTCCCTTCCGCCCACGAGGGTTTCCAGGACCTTCATGATTGCGTTCACCCTTAGTCACTAAATACGTCACCCATCTTTTTATTTGTCAGTTATTTTTCGTTTGTATCTGACTCTTCATGATCCCATTTAGGGTTTTCTTGGCAAAGAACTGGCTTGCCATTTCCTTCTCCAGTTCATTTTACAAATGAGGAAATTGAGGCAAACATGGCTAAGTGACCTGCCCAGAGTCACAGAGCTACTAAGTGTCTGAGACAGGATTTATACTCAGGACGACGAATCTTCCTGACTCCAGGGTCGGCATTCTATCTGCTGTGCCACCTAGCTGCCCTTTAGGCACCAACTAGGTACTAGGTACTAAGACAGCTAGGTAGATAGAGCAGTGGGCCTGGAATCAAGAAGACCTGAGTTTAAATCTGGCCTCAGAGACTTGCTAACTTTGTGACCCTGGGCACTTAACCTCTGCCTCAGTTTCTTCAACTGTAAAATGGGGATTTATAATAGTACCAACCTCCCAGGGTTGTTGTGAGGATCAAATGAAACAATCTTTGTCAAGCACTTAGCTGGCGAACAGTAGGCCCTTGATAATTGCTTATTCCCTTATTTCCCTTCCTTATGGGTCCATGTATAAAAATGAGACACTCTTTGCCCCCAAGGAGTTTACAGTTTACTGATGGAGTCAGGATATGTTTACAGATAAATAAGTACAGTAAATCTTTGAAATCAATATACAGTCAGGCGGTGGAATTAATTAACGGGGAATGAGGGAAGGACTTTTGGAGAAGGTGACACTGGAGTTGAATAAAACACAAAAAGATTACATGTGAAACCTTGAATCTCATTTCATCTAATTTGCTTTTAAAATAGGTATAATATGGGGGCAGGTAGGTGGCACAGTGAATAGAGCAGGGTCCCTGGAGTCAGGAGGACCTGAGTTCAAATCCAGCCTCAGACACTTAACCCTTATTAGCCATGTGACCTTAATACCAATTGCCTTGCCTTCCCCCTCCAAAAAGACAAAAAAACCCAACAGCTAAAATATGTATAATAATACATTACACATAAATTTTTGTATAAATGTAATAAATTTCACTGGTTATTTTCATAATAATCTGCCCATCTGTGCTTCCTTCTGAATTTCCTTCTATTCTTATTATTGTTGATGTTGTTCAGAAGTGTCTGGCTCTTTAGGGGTTTTCTAGGCAAAGATACGAGAGTGGCTCACTGTGTCCTTCACCAGCTTGTTTTACAGATGAGGAAACTGAGGCAGTTAAGTGACTTGCCCAGGGTCACACAGCTAGTAAGTGCCTGTGGCCAGATTTGAACTCTGGAAGATGGAATCAGTCAGTCTATCTGTCTTTCTGTCTGTCTGTCTGTCTCTCCCCCTCCCCCCTTTATACATATATACATATGTGTGTATACATATATATTAACCCTTTTAATAAATAAGCTTACTCAATGAAAATGAATCTACACAGAGGTCATGTCTAAAGATATATGTCTCTTTCTGCAACTTGAGTCTATTGCCTCTCTGTCAGAAGATGGTAACACTTTATTATAAGTCTTCTAGAATCATGGCTGGTCATTCATAGCATAAGTAAGGCTTTTTAATTCTTTCCAAGTTGTTTTCTTTTTTTACAATGTTATTCTCCTGGTTCTGCTCACTTCAGTCTGGATCAGTTAGCCCTACCCAAGATTCTCTGAAATCATCTCTTAATCTCAAAATCTTATGGAGAAATAATATTGTGTTATCTTCGTATTCCACAATTTGTACAACCATCTTCCAACTGATGGGCACTACTCCCTTCCTCCCACACATGCACATTCAGATTCCAGTTCTGCCCTTTTCTTTTTATCCTTTTTTAAGATCTTCCTCAGGGTCAGGAAGTCTATTTTGCTTGTGGCTATTTCCTCCTCAGTACTATCCTTCTTAACCACCCTCCCAGACCTTCTTTGTTTCCCTGAAGAATAAATGTATTTCTACACTAAACTGTGTGTGTTTAACTTTTCTTTGTTTCAGATGAGAGTGAGATTCATCTAATGCCTACAACTCTCACCCCTTCCTCCCTATTTATATAATCTTCTTCCAACCTCAGTTATGAGAAATAAGAAGTTCTATCTTCTCCCTCCTCCTTTCCGCCCTAACGTATTCCTTTCTCCCTTCTGCAGACGCTCAGAAAAGAACCAATCCACACCCGAGTTCTCTGCTTTTCTGATTTCACTCCCTTAATACCCTTTGAAGATATTAAGATTCTAAAAGGATAACTGTTTTATCTCCCCCTGTTAAAACCTTAGCACTACATCATCATCAATCCTTTCTAGTGTTGAAGGAAGCTTAAGTTTCAGAGACAGAGTTAAGGGGAAAGAAGAACATTCCAGGCAGTGGGATGGCTTGTGCAAAGTCATTGAAGTTGGGAGATGAGATACAAGTAGTTTAGCTAGAAATACTGAGTACATTAAGGAGAGTAATGTGCAATCGGTTTGGAAAGATAGGCTCAAGCCAGATTGTTAAGTGCCTTAAAACAACAACAACAATATTTGCTTTCTTATCTTTCTCTAAACTCAGTGGGAAAGTCCCTGGCCTCTCTCTCCCAACAGCCTCTGGACAAACAGGAAATTGCGGAGTAGCAGATGGTCATAACTAAAAGGGACTTCAAAGATCATTTAGTTCATCCCACACCTTTTGCAAATAAGGAACCTGAGACGAAGAGAAGAAAGTGACTTGTCCAAGGTCACACACTGAGGCAGAGGAATGATTGGAGCTAAAACCCAGTTCTTCTGACTGATAGTCCAAGTTTCTTTTCAATGAAGTCACATTGATTCTTAGAATCTTCCTTTATTGTACAATGAAAGTCCTTAACTACCGGGAAAGAGATCTTAGGTATCCTCAGAACAAGTGAAGAAGAGACTTCCTAGTACCCCTAAAAAACCTACTCTGTTTATATATCACTTTATAATCATTATCTCATTTTATCCTCACAACAACCCTAGGTGCTATTATTATTCCCTTTTTACAGATGAGGAAACTGAGGCACAGAGAGATGAAGTGGCGTGCCCAGTATTACAGAACTAGTAAGTGTCCTGAGACAGGATCTGAGCTCAGGTCTTCCTGACTGTAAGTCCAGAGTCCCATTCACTCCCCCAGCTGGAGGCCTCCTTTGGAACATCTTTAGCATTGGCTCCCTTCTCTCCTCTGACATTGCCACCACCCTGGCACAGGCCCTCTTAACCTCACATCTAGACTACTACAATAGATTGGTCTGGTTGGTCTGCCTGCCACATATCTCTTCCATTCTAGTCCTTCCTCCATTCAGCTAAGTGACCTTCCAAAAGAGTAGATCTGGCCCTGTCACCTCCCCCTCATCAGATTAACTCCAGCGGCTCCCTATCACCTCCAGGATCAAATATAAGATCCTCTGGCACTCAGAGCCCTTCATAACCTCCCCCACCCAATCTTTTCAGTTTTTTTTTTTCACATTACACTTCTCCATATAATCAGCAGTCCAGCAACACCAGCCTCCCGGCTGCTCCCTGCACACAACCCTCCACCTACTGACTCTGGACATTTTCACTGGCTTTCCCCTCTGGACATTTTCACTGGCTTTTCCCGTGCCTGCTTCTTTCACTCCTCATCTCTGCCTCCTGGCTTCTCTTTGAGTGGGGTACACTCTGTACCCCCTGTGAAGACTCCCCAGAATGAGAAGGGAGAGAAACTATCTGGACACCAGAGATAGACTTTTGTAAGACTAGACAGACCTGAGTCCTGGGTTTACACAACCTAGGACCCTTCCCCTCTTCCCTTGTTGTCATCAGCATTAGGTCCCTTTCGGGAGTTTTAGACCTCCACCATAAGCAAGGGTGATAATGCTGATGATTAGGTCCCTTTCGGGAGTTTTAGACCTCCACCCTTGCTTATGACCTTTTCCCCTCCCTTGCTTTGGCGTTTGCCAAATAAGGACATGGATGATAACTTGGTTTCCTGTCCCACCTCCCTGCCAATAGGAGACAGTGGCAGGCTTCTTTATTATCTGCCATTGGGTTAGATTTTGTGCCAAGACTGAGAGCGGGCCTCCCAGGCAATGGGAGAAGGGACAGCCGGGGGGAGGGGGCTTGACCACATTAGGGTATAAACTCTTGTTCTGTCTTAGGTAATACGCCTCCTCTCCTTGTCCCCGCCACGGGGGTGGGAAGAGAATAAAACTTCCTGTTCCTTCCTTCAAGATACCTCTGACTTTTGATTTTTCTTGGGTAGGGGATTTTTGGGGTCCCCATAACCCACACACCTTAAGTCCCAGCTAACATCACACCTTCTCCAGAAAGCCTTTCCTGAGCCCCTTTAATTGCAGCTCCTTCCCTCATTAACCATCTCCGTGGGGGGCGGCTAGGTGGAGCAGAGAATAGAGCAGGATCCCTGAAGTCAGGAGGACCTGAGTTCAAATCCAGCGCCAGACACTGGCTGCTTAACTAGCTGTGTGGCCTTGGGCAAGTCACTTAACCCCAACTGCCCTGCCTTCCCCCCCAAAATAAACATTAGCCATCTCCATTTTATCCTGCATATAACTTGTTTGTACATAGATGTTTGTATGTTCTTCTCCCTCCCTGAGCCCCCCGTTAGACTGTGAGCTCCTTGAGGGCAAGGCATGTCTTTGACCTTTCTTTGTATCCTCAGGATTTCACACAATGCCTAGAAATCAGTAAGCCCCTAGTAAATGTTTGCTGACTGATTTGACTAAATGATAACGACTCTAAAAAGCAGATGAACTCATACATTCTCATGAATACTTTTAGTCCTGTAGCACCTATGAGGAAACATCTTCCTATTCTCAAGAGAGAAAAAAATTTTTTATAATTCTTTATTACTTTAAGAGAAAGTGTGCTGAGCTGATGGAGAGCCAGGCTCAGAGTCCAAAAGACTTGAATTCATCATGATTTTGATATTAGCTACATGACCCTGGACCAGCCAGAAACCTCCTAAGTGCCCCTGGCAACGCTCTCAGACTATTGAACTGCAGAACAGCTGTAGATCAGCCCTGATGGAGAGACTTTCCTCACCAGGAATTCCCCACACCAATGAAATCACAGGTCTGGACCAAAAATAAAACAAAATATATTGACTTTTTTTTTTAAAGAAAAATCTTTGTGGAAGAAAAGGAGCTAAAAATCAAAATACCTACGCTTGGTGCATATATTGAGTTGCAATTCAATGATACACAGGTACATGTGTGTATTTGCACAGATATGTATATACTTGCACACGTACACATCTGTATTTGTAGCAAAGTACACACATGGATGGGTATGTAGATATGTGAATGTATATGTATGTTGTATATATATGTGCCTATGTGTGTATGCTTGTGGATGTACATTTTATATGTACACATTGTATACCTGCATTGCATGAGTATGTAAGCCTGTATATGTGTGTGCATATGTGTACAATATATTATATATGCCTACATGTGTATGTGTGTCTGTTTGTGTGTATATATATATATAGTGTGTATACGTGTATAAGTATATATACATAGAGAGAGAGAAGGAGAGACAGAAAGTGAGAGAGAAAGGAGAGAGAGAGAGAAAGGAGAGAGAGAAAAAGAGAGAGAGGAGAGAGAGAGAAAGAGGAGAGAGAGAAGGGAAGTGAGAGAGAGAGAGGGAGAGGGAAAGGAAGAGAGAGAGAAAGAGAGAGGGAGAGAGAGACAGAGAGAGGGAGAGGGAAAGGAAGAGAGAGAGACAGAGAGAAGGAGAGAGAGACAGAGAGAGGGAAAGAGAGAAAGAGAGAGGGAGACAGAAAGCAAGAGAGGGAGAGGGAGAGGGAGAGAGAGAGAAAAGAGAGAGAGGGAGAGAGTGTATAATTGTATCATTGGACCAAGACTCTTTCAAACCTACCCCTCCACTTCCTCAAAGCCTTCCTATGGGAACTGCTGACGTGTGGGGGTATATGTGTATGTGTGTGTTGCTGTTTGTAAATTAAATTGGTCATCTTCCTGATTCATGCTGAAGGTGAATCAGTGTAGAGACTATGCCCTGTGGATCATGAGGGTAAGTGAATCATATAAGAGGGGGAGGAAGAAACTTGTTATTAATAGAATTTCTCTTCAGTAAAGAGGAAAGGAGAGTGGGAGAGAGGGAGGGAGAGAAAGAGCGAAATTAAATCATATCATAAAATTGAGAAATATGAGAAACCACCTCCTCCAAGGATCCTTCCCTGACTAATAATAATTAAGATTTATATAACGTTTGTAAAGCACCTGACATATATTATTTATTGTATTTGAGTTTCACAATAGGCAGATAAATGAGGTAAGCACTAGAGTTACTATAATCTCCTTTTTACAGAAGAGGAAACTAAAGAAACAGAGATAAGGCCAATTGCTCACAGGCTCATAGCTGCTCAGTGTCTAAGGAAGATTTGAACCCAGGTGTTCCTGGATTCTCTAAGTTCAATACTCAGTCTACAAGGCCATGGGCTACCTATTATTAAAAGCTGCTTTTTCTGTATCATTTTATGACTTTCAAAGTGCTTCCCCTGTAACTGCCTGTGAGGGAGATAGTGTAGGCAGGATTAAACCCCTTTCATAAGTGAGGAAACTATGACAATTTGTCTGCCATACAGGCCTAAAAGCTGGGTGGCCCAGGTGTAGGACGAGAACTTGAACCCAAGACTAAAGGTGGAGTCTAATATTTTCTAAAACTCAGACATTTCAAAATAAGCTCTTTACTTCCCTTCCCACAATTCACGTGGAATTCTTTATTCCCTGGAAGTTGCTTATGTTACATAGTCTTGTTGTTTAATCTTCCTCTAGGGCCCTGAGGGCAGGGCTTGTTTCATTATTTTCTTTGTACCTGGTAGGTGCTTAATAAATGTTTGTGGATAAATTGAACCAGGTTGTAATCTGATTGGGGGGTAGTGTTTTTGGAGCCATAGATCAGACAATGATCAGAGCTGGCAGGCACCTTAGAACACAAAACAATGGTTTTCAACTTTTTGGAGGAGGACCGCCACATGAGAGTAATTATTATCTACTGATTGAAGAAATATATAACAAAAAAACTACTATGAACTTAGAATTTTTTTTAAATTAGAGATAATTGGGGTTATGCAATTTGTTCAGGGTCACATAGCTAGTAAGTGTCTGAGGCTAGATTTGAACTCAGGTCTTCCCAAATCTAGGGGCAGTGATCTATCCACTATGCCACCTTAGCTGCCTCTAATTCAGAAACATTTTAAAGTGAATTTATATTTTATTAATCACAAGGTCATATACACATAGCTTTGAAAAATAATAATATATGTATGAGACAGACTGCTGCTGTTGCAGTTTGGGGTTCTATGAAGCCCAAAATGCAAGGGTATAGGGCATTGAAAGAATTTGATCACTCAAGTCTTCCAGTCCAAGTAACAAGTTTATTTCTAGTAAATCTGCTATTTTGTTACCAACAGAAGCAGACCAGACTCTCAGTAAATCTTTGCAATTTAATGGAGGTGAAAATGATACTTTTTTTTAATACAGAAAAAGGGGAAAAGGGTCATCAAAAAGATCTGGATGGGATTAAGGGGTGGCTGGTAGTCTGAGGTGGGCCAGGTATAAACTATGGAAGGAGTTAAGTGGTCTGGGTCAAAATGAAAGGACAGTTAAAAGGATCATTGAATATCTAGGTAGAAATATGTGGGAAAGTTCAGAAGCAAAGACAAGGTCTTTTCCTTTTAGGTCCAGGTTCCATCCCCCATCACTACCAACTGTAAAGACAGCTAGGTGGCCCAGTTAGATAGAGCATTGGGCCTGGAACCAGAAAGACCTGGGTTCAAAACCAGTCTCAGATACTCACAGGCTGCGTGACTCTGGTCAAGTCACTTACCTCTGTCTGCCTCAGTTTCCTTAACTGTAAAGTGGGGATAATAATAGCACCTACCTCCTAGGGTTGTGAGGACTAAATGAGATACATGTAAAGCACTTGCCACAGTGTCTGGTCTAGAGAAGGTACTAAACAGTAGTAGTAAATATGTGTTTCCTTCCTTCTACAGAAGGGATGATTGCTTATTTCTTATGCTGAGTCATGTGTACGAGTTTCATATTTATAGCAATGCTGGAGGCTACTGGGAGATACCATCTCTACTTCATCCTCCTCCCACCAGGTTCCTACTGTAGGATTGGAAATATGCAATATTGGAAGCTAATGAGGGACCCAACAATTGATTGAGTGAGAGGGATGTTTTTATGTCCTTGGTGCCCATCTAACATAATGCCTTGCACTTAGGAGTCATTTTGACTATGCTTGGTTCATACGTGGATACTCAGAGCCCTTGCAATAATCTGTAGGACCCTTAGAGACATGGCCCATAGGTCTAGATTAAGGATGCACACAGAACAAACATCAGAACTGTCCACGGTCTTAGAGATGATCTCCAATCCAATCTTCTTCCCATACCCCACCCAACTCACACATCTTCTATATATGGAAACCAGGGCTGTGGGAAGCAAAGTGACCTGCTCAGCCCAAGTCACTGAGACTAGAAACCAGGTCTTCCCATTTCTGGTCCTTTTTTCTTTCCCCTTAACAAAATTTCTCCTTTTCTCATGTCCCCTACAAAGAGATGAATCCAAAGCTAGACCTTCTACTTCATAGCTACTTGCAGAATAAAGGCCTATCCAATGAGATTAATAGAAAAGTAACCATGTAGATGGAGACTTTAATGGGATCTAAGTAACTGTTAACAATTTCCTTCAGGGGAACACGTTGTGGTTTAGTCACATCGATGGGGGAACTGGGGGAAAATTCATTATAGAAATTAAGTAATTCACATTTCCGGAGAGAGCACTTTACATTTATTGTTTCTTTTGATCCCCACAACTACTCTGAGGGGGAGGTAGAGGAAGTATGGTTCGTGCTTCCCATTATACAGATCCCTGAGGCCTGATTTGCCCCAGCTTGTTCAGCTACTCAGAACCAGTGCTCAATTCAGGTCCTGAGTCTGAGGTTCACCCATTCCGCCACGCAAGGCTTCTGGCCAATCACGGAGGCTTTGCACCCCAAAAGACACTGACTGAGGTTCAACAAAAAAAGCTACCTAGTAAACAAAGAATAAATGAACCAATAAACACAGGATAAGTAATGTTTTGTTTGTTGTCCTACTTCTCCAAGAGTACTCTGTGTACGAGTTTCACATTTATAGCAATGCTGGAGGCTACTGGGAGATGCCATCTCTTCATCCTCCTCCCACCAGGTTCCTACTGTAGAACTGGAAATATGCAATATTGCAAGCTAATGAGGGACCCAAGAATTGATTGGGTGGGAGGGGTGTTTTAATGTCCTTGGTGCCCATCTAACATAACGCCTTGCACTTAGGAGGCATCTAATAAATACTTGTTGGATGGATTGTTGGATTTGTTGAGCCTTTCTAACTTTATCAAAGTTTTTTTTTTAAAGTAAGCATTTCGAATTTGTCATATACATTTTTTAAAAAAAGTAAGTGGCATGAAATGGAGGTTTAATCAATGTCTTATATACAATCCTCTTTTTGTTTTATTATAGATAAAGGGAAATCCTTTTCTTTTTGAGGTTAAATTTCAGAATAAAAAAAATTAAAATACCTATGTGTATGAAACTACTTCTGGGAGCATTATCTTTTCCAAGGGAAAGAAATGGAAAAATTTGAATTTAGGGATGACCTAATTATGGGATGAATTTAGGGATGACCTGATTAATTATGGTAAATGAATGTAATTGAATGTTATTATATTAAAAATTAAATACTAACTTTACCAAAGTCAAGAGAAGACCATAGAGAAGGCATTATAAAATACCAGGGTCCCATGACCTCTGGCTTCTACAGCCTCATGACTTTTGACACAGGCAGGCCAAAATAACAGGGAGGAGCTCAGAAGACGTTGTCATGGATGAATCTTTTCCCGTCCTGGTGTCCCTAGATAGGAACCTCAGAGTGGAAGGCCCTGAGTAATTTATCCTTTTACTATTCAATACTTTGCCTCAAATATTGAACAGCTTGGGAACATTGAAAGTTCTGCACCATTTCCCAAATGAATTGAATCTCTGTTTCTTTCTTCTACTCACTTCTAAATCCAACTCAGCTATGCTATGTCCCAGATATAACACAGCTAGATTGATATGATATATATATATATATATACATATCTATGTATTTACATAGGTAATACACATCATACATCTTTTTATATACATATGTGTATACATAAATATATTTTGCCATTGTTCAGTCATTTCAGTTGGGTCTGACTCTTCATGACTCTATTTGGAGTTTTCTTGGCAAAGATACTGGAGGGGTTTGCCATTTCCTTCTCCAGCTCATTTTACAGATAAGGAAACTGAGGCAAACAGGATTAAGTGACTTGCTCAGGGTCACACAGCTAGTAATTGTCTGAGGTCAGATTTGAACTCATAGATGTGAGTCTTCCTGACTTTTGGACCAGCAGTCTATTCATTGTGCCACCTAGCTGCCTACATACATACATACATATGTTATGTTAAGATATGTATTAATATATAATTTATATACACAAATCTATGTATATGCACACAATGAGTACACATATATGTAGAGAAAAAAGCATACATATAGAGAGAGAAGTATGATACGTATTAAATGAATGTATTAATCCAACTAGCTGATCGTGCTTTATATTGGACAGCTACCAGATAGAGACAACAAGATAAAAATATATGTATACCATATACATATTTATATGTGCATATATAAAGATATAAAATATATATACATATGAATACATGCATATATAATTTATTCAGCTCCATAATTTTGTGTTGGGAACAAGCATTTTTCATCTATTTTCTGTTATCCAAAGATAAAAAGCTTTGGAAATCACCCAAATTCTCTGATGATCCAGGAGTTCACCTCTGAAGGACATGAGTTGAAAGGAATGGGGCCTCTAGGGTACATAATGAGGATATTCTGGGAGGCTGGAAAGGCTTTGCCAGATTTCCCCTAAGAGTCTTCAATTCAAGCTTATGTCCCTAGTATAGACACTATACTAGGAGACTGATACGGATGCTTCTTGAGTAATTTGCTTTCCTAGCGACTTGCTAGGGATGGCATTCTTTTAGGTCAAACAGAAGTTATACCCAGAATCACTGAATTTTATTTTTTGTTTGTTTGTTTGTTTGTTTGTTTGTTTGTTTATTTTAAAAAAATTTTTTGAGTTACATATTTTCTCCCCATCTTTCCCCCGCCCACCGCCCCAAAACAGCCATCCCAGTGTGTCCCCCCTCCCCCAGTCTATTCTCTCCTATGTCACTTTTCGGTAGGGCAGGACGGATCTCCCAACTGCAGTGCCTGTGTATCTCAAGTTCCAGTTGGATGTAGTCAATAATAATAATAATAATTGCATATATATATATATAGATAGACAGATAGATAGATACACATTCATAACATTTGATTATGGAACTCCAGATTCCAGATACTTTCTCTGAATCACTGAATTTTAGAGATGTAAGGGACTTTATGGGATTTGGAACTAGAAAGAATCTTAGGAACAATTTTAGAGATGAGGAGGGGATCAGCTAGGTGGCGCAGTGAATAGAGCACCAGTCTGGAGTCAGGAGGACCTGAGTTCAAGTTTGACCTCAGACACTTAACACTTACTAGCCATGTGACCTTGGGCAAGTCACTGAACCCCAACTGCCCTGCCCTCCCCCTCCAAAAATAAAAAAAAAAACCTAAATCTTTACAAATGAGGAAACTGAAACCCAAAAAAGTAAAGGGCCTGGCCCAAGTTCTCATAAGAACTGGCAAAGCTGGGACACTGGTACAGGACAAAAGGGCCGAATTTGGTAACTGTGACCAAAGATTGAGGATTGGAAAGTGAATTAAGACTCCTAGGTATTCATTTGGGAAAAGTTCAAGTAGATCGCTTTGGTTCAGTGGGGCAAGTATCCCACTCAGTCGAAGTAGACCCATAGATGAACCATATGCACTCTTCTCAGGACTCACCTAAAGGAAGTTATGAGTGAGAACAGCCACAAAATTCTTATGGAAAGAAACGATATGAGTCTGTATCAAAGTCTGGTGAATAACTATCCCAAAAGCACGGAGCTGGAAGAGATTCAAAGAAGGGTTCTGATCCAACTAGTACCTGGGCAATAGTCCCTTCTCCAGCCTCCCCCATAAATGACCATCCAGCCTCTATGATGGAGGACTTCCTTCCCTCTTAAGGTAGTGTTCCATTCCACTTTGGGGCTATACTAATTATTCTTCCTTCTGTTGAGTCAAAATCTGCCTCGCGGGCATAGCTCTTCTTTCTGCCGTATGGAATCAAACAGAATGAGTCTAATTTCTCTCCCATAGTTTGTTTTTTTGGCTTTTTGGGTTTTTTTAGGAAGGAGGAAAAAAAGAAAGGATAGAGAGAGAAAAGACAAAGAAGAAAAAAGAGAAGTAGAACTGTGTTGTTTTTAGTTGTGTCTGACTCTTTGTGACCCCATTTGGGGTTTTCCAGGCAAAGATACTGGAGTGGTTTGCCATTTCCTTCACCTGCTTGTTTTACAGGTAAGGAAACTTTGGCAAACAGGGTTAAGTGACTTACCCAGTGTCATGCAACTAGTAAGTGTCTGAGGTCAGATTTGAACTCAGGAAGATGAGTCTTCCTGACTCCAGGCCCAGCAGTCTGTGCCCTACGGCATTACCTAGCTGCCCTTAGAACTGTGTGGTGGGAGACATATAGGACTGGGAACTAGGAGCCTGCTTGTTCCATAGATTCATTGTGACATTCAGTTAGTGTCCTCTCTTTAAGAGAGTGTTCCTATCCGTGAGATGAAGACTGTAGTAGTAACCTTATCTACTAAGGCCCTGAAGTGAAGGCTAGGCTAATTTCTCCTAAGCTCTGACCCAAAGGCTGGGCCAGTTTTTCCTAAAAGACAATGAAGTATCTTTGAGACCTAGGAGACTAAGGCTCATGCCATAGATGTGACTTCCCAATAGCCTAGGGCATGAAAAGGCAAACTAATGAGTCAGTGCCTTCAGACTTTATGGGTGTTCCACTGCCCTTTGAGTCAACCTAACCTCAACTATGATGGAGAGACATCTACCTGAACCAGCACTGTACTTATGTTGAGTATCCTTTCCATGCTAGGGTCAAGTAAACCTCCTTGTATTAAATGTTAGGTTGTGATTTTTCTCATTTTTGTTTCAAACCCGAACTTGAATCATCAGATCAGTCTGGTGAGCAGACCTGACCACGATAAAGGGGCTGGGGTAGATGATTTCTAGAATCCTTTCCGGCTCTGTCATTCTATGACTCTAGAGTATGGGGCCCCATGGATGGACAGGAAATGGAAATCCAAGACCCCCTGGCCTAATGCAGGAAGTATAGTTACATTTATATTCATCTGTATGTCAGCATGAAGAAGAAATCTGGCAAGGCTCAGAAGCCCTGTAGGCAGAGAAGATAACCAGTAGTTATGGAATGTAATGACCCACCGGGGGAGTGGGGGAACCAGTTGTAAAGGAAGTAGGCAGGGATGAGGTCAAATTTTCTAATGAGAATGGGTCATGCCAGAAATATCCACACAGAAGAAAACAAGGAAGGTCGTTCTGTTGCTTTAGATCTATTCCAGTAATTTTGAAAATGATAAGCTAGCAAAATGTTTGACAAAACTTTTGGACATTTATTTTTCTACTCTCTGAAAATTTTAGTTCAGTTTAAGTCATGCCCTTTTATTTCCTGTTGTTCTAGTTGGGCTATATTTTAAGTAGTTCGTATATGAATGGATTGATCATTTATTACATGAGGATCTTCTTTACAATAGTTGGATAGTCGCAGAACCATAAAACATTAGAGCCAGAAGAACCATAGAATCTCAGGATGAATCCAAAAATACTGACGGCCAAAATTCCAGTACCACCAATACGGGCAACCCTAAGAGAATGAATGAATGAATGAAAAAGCATTTATTAAGAGGGAATGGCTAAACAAATTAAGGTATATGAAGATGTAAGAAGGGACTAGCCAATGAACTCAGTCCTTAAGATCGGGTTCAGAATGTCAGCACATACATGTTCTTAAGTACATATGAGGATTGTATCAGCCAAGCACTCTGCACATGCTTATAAGGACTGAACTTATTTCCTGGGGCCCTGTTACAAATGTGGTGGACTATTACTAAACCAAAAGAAACAGTGAAGAACTAGAGAAGCATGGGGAGGCCTGTATGAACTGATACAAAGTAAAGCAAGCAGAACCAGGAAAACTGTACACAGTAAGCACATGAAAGTAAATGGACAGAACAACAAAACAAAAAAGAACAAAACTGAAAACAGTATAATTATAATGACCAAGCTTAGCCTGAAGAAGGAAATGATAAAATGTAGCCCACCCTCCCTACCTCAGTGCCAAGTAATAGTTATAGAATTTTTAGAGAACTCCAAATAGATCATGGCTTGCACCTATCTGTTCTACCACAACCCCTAACTGCCCTCACCAAAAAACAAACAAACAAAAAATCTCAAATGGTCATTTCAGTGTAATCAGAAGACATTCTCCATATCCCCCAGAACTTCTTTCCTTGCCTTTTTCAGATCTACAAGGTGAGTTGCTGATTATACTACAGGAATCCTGTATTGCTATAGTTTATGAAGACTTACATTAATCATTATCCAGCATCAGGGTTCTAGATTAGCAGGGACCCAGGTTCTCATTCTCCTTGGGTCATGTCCCTGCTAGAATCTCTTTGACAACATGGAATTTGGTTCATTTCTTCTTTTCCCCTTTAGCAAAAAAAAAAAAAAAGCTAATATAACTCACTTCTAGATGAATACAATATCTTATTCCTCTTTCTCCAGAGTCATCTTAGGCCCTACAAACTCATAACACCCATTTGAAAAGTCTTAGGAAAATTCTGCTATCCTAAGTTTCCTGCAATCTCTAGTTCCATGGCAGACAGATTCTGCCTCTCTATCATCTCTGCCCCTACTGTACGGTTGCTGTCCTCTCTACTCTTACCTTGCTTCCACTGCTTCTGACTTCAACACATTCTGCAACTTTCCCAACATTGTGTTCTACATTTATATAAGCTTTTGCCTCTCCCCTGGCTCTCCACAGCTGGCCAGGCAGCAGCCTGGAACTTGCTCCTGGAAGTTACCTTTAGTCTTCACATGCATCACTTTTCTGCCTTTCTCCTTCCTTCTTTCTAGCATCTCTGCTCCACGCCTTTCTACATCATGTTTGGATTTGTTTTTTCTACCCATGACATTCTAAGAAATGCACTCAGCACAGTGCCTGGCACACAGTAGGTGCTTAATGAATCTTTATTGATGGATTAATTGATAAGAAATTAGGTCCTTCCCTAGGAATGAAGCTGTTCTCCAATCATTGGAGATAAAGGATGTTTCTAGTCTTTTGCTGCTGCAAATAAAACAGCTTAAATATTTTGTAATGATAGTTCATCCCCCACCCTTTTCAAGATATTTTTAGGACAAAGTCCTAACACTAGAATCACTGGGTTAAAATGTAAGACTGGTCTTCAGGCTCTTAGTAGACATTGCCGTATTCTCCAAAGCTCAGGACACCACCTAGAACAAATTAGATACTTGATATCCTCTCAAAATTTCTTTTCTAAACTTGACAAGCATTTTCCAAAAAC
Organism: Pseudochirops cupreus; assembly: GCA_028627135.1. Classification (NCBI taxonomy): domain Eukaryota; kingdom Metazoa; phylum Chordata; class Mammalia; order Diprotodontia; family Pseudocheiridae; genus Pseudochirops; species Pseudochirops cupreus. Next base: position 334,829,621 of record CM053581.1, on the reverse strand, counting down.
AAGCATTCCCGCATCCATTGCGGAACATAAAAAGGGGTTTATCCAGAGTGCCCTCAAAATTTTAGTGCTTTTTAAGGATTAATAGTTATTAATACTATTAAGTACATTTTAAAGTATTAATACTAATGTTTTTAAATGCAGTAAGATTTTTGGTGCACTCTCTACATGAAACTGTGAATCTATTATTTAAAAGTTGCATTTTGTTAGAAATATGTAATAAATTCAAAATGTAACTTTCAAACCTTTCCTGTATACTGCAATTCTTTTTGACCTTCCATTCTCTTCTCATTTTTTTTGAATCCTAACCCTAGACCCCCTCTGCCTTCCATCTTCCCCTCCTCCACTGAAAAGAAAGGAAAAACACTTGTAACAAACATACAGTCAAGCAAAACCAATGCTCATATTAGCCAACTCCAGAAATGTACATCTAATTCTGCATCTTAGTCTGTCACCTCTCTTCTATTGAAGGCGGTTATGCAGTACCATTGGTATTTTGGAATCCTGCTTGGTCATTCAGTTCATTCATAAATCTTTCAAAGTTGTTTTTCTTTATCGTTTATTGTTATTGTATAAATTATTTTCTTGGTTCTCGCTTCCTTTGTATCTATTTATGACTTCCCCAGTTCTCTGAAACTGTCTCTTCTGTCTTTTCTTACAGTGCATTAATATTCTATCACATTCATAAACCATAATTTATTCAGTGATTCCCTAGTTGATTGGTGCCCCCTTAGTTTCTAGTTCTTTCTTTGATAAAAAGAACTACTACAATTAGTTTTGCACATAGGGATCCTTTTCCCTTTTTTTGATTTCTTTGTGGTATAGGCCTAGCAAAGGCCCAGTAGGGGTATTGCCCAGTCAGAGTTTAGTGACTTGGGGATTTAATTGCTGATACTTTTCCACAGTGACTTGACCACTTCACAGATCCACCAACAGTGCATCATTGTGCCAGGTTTCCTACAACCTCTCCAACATAAGTCATTTTCTATTTTTGTCTTCAACAATCTGATGGGTGTGAAGGAGAGACTCAGAGTGGTTTAAATTTTCATGTCTCTAATTCTCTAATTAATCTCATATCTCTAAATTATAATAATTATATTCTCTAATTATAATCTAAAATATTCTCTATTATATTCTCTAATAATTTGAAACATTTTTTAAAAATATAGCCATTCATAGCTTGTATTTCTTCTTTAGAAAACTGCCTGTTCATATCCTTTGACCATTAGTCTATTGGGGAAATGGCTCTTTGACTCCTAAGTTTTAATCAGTCCCTTATATATCTTGAATATGAACTTCTATCAGAGAAACTTGCTGCAAAGAATTTTTTTCCCAGCTGACTCTTTGCCTTCTGATTTTAACTGGTTTTGCTTGTGCAAAAACTTTTAAATTATATGTAATTAAAATTATCTGTTTTATTTTCTTTAATCCTTTCCATTCCTTGTTTGGTCACAGATTCTTCCACTACCGTGGCATAAAAGAAAAAGGTAAATTTCTTTCTTGCTCTTCTAATTTCATTGTGGTGTTCTTAGCTTCTCTTAGTATATAGTGTATATGATATTGATCTATGTTCCTAATTTCTAAATAATTGCTCACAGTTTTCCCAATATTTTTTGTCACATACTGTGCTTACTCTAGTATCAGGGTCTTTGGGTTTATTAAATTCCATGCTATTGCGTACATTTGCTTCTGAGCACCGTGTACCTAATCTGCTCCACTGATTGATCTACTTTTAAAATACTGCCAGTTTTAGTGATTACTGCATTGTAGTACAGTTTGAGATCTGGTACGACTCAGCTTCTTTCTTTCCCCCCTTTTCCATTATTTCCCTTGAATTCTTGGCTTGTGATTCCTCAAGATGAATTTCATCATTATTTTTTGTAGCTCTATAGATCTTTGGTGGCTCAATGCATGTGGCATTGAATAAAGAAATTCGAATAGTATTGTCATTTTATTATCTTGGCAACTAATGTCTGTAATTATTTAGGTCTGTCTTTATATCTGTAAAGAACGGTTTATAGTTGTATCTGAATATTCCTGTGCATCTTGGAAAATAAGCTCCCAAATATTTCACACATTCTGTAGCTATTTTGAATGGACTTCTCTCTCTCTCTTCCTGCTGGGTATTATTGGCAATGTACAGAAAGAAATGTGTTAGATACTAAGCAGTCTTCAGGGAGTATAAAGTGTAGGACAGCAAAACCTACAAGAGCACCAACCTCCCTTGACTGAAGTTCACAGGAGCAAGAAATTTAAGGTGGAATTGCTAGCCAGTTGAGGGTATCCATGTTGCGAGCAGGGTGCAGCTATGGATAGGCTTGGAATTCAGCAGGGAGAATGTTCTTTGATAACTTGCTTAAATGAATTTCACTAACTGAGCTATCTTGGCCTGAGAGAACACAGTGCTGATAAAAGTATTTCAGAAGGCCCTGAATAAGAACTGAACTGATTAGCTGGACACTGTGCCTGGGAATCTGGCAGCCTTCATGGAGGTCATAATTCAAATGAGTGACCACATAGAAAACAGAAATACAGGCTCAGTGAATAGAGCACCTGCCCTGGAGTCAGGAGGACCTGAGTTCAAATCTGACCTCAGATATGTACTGGCTGTGTGACCTTGGGCAAGTTACTTGAATCCAGTTGCCCTGCTTACTCCCCTCCAAAAAGACCAAAAAGAAACAAAACAGAAAACAAAAACAGAATGAAGCAGACTTTCCAATACTGGTGGGATGGTAGGAAAGTCTATAATCTGTGCAGCTGAGGGTCACCTAGAGACTGAAATCCCCTAAGAGGTGACAAAATTTGGCTCCTCTCATGACCTATTACCAAAATGCTAATGAATCCTGAAAGCAAAGGAAAGCCCTGAGTCTGAGTAAGGAGAAGCTGGCTAGAAACCCAAAGGCAGCATGCATGCATAAGGGGTCTCAGGAACCTGAGTGCAACAGTTGGTAGACCTGGTAGCCTTGACTGTTCTTGGCCCCTTCCTTTCTCTGCTGTATCCCTTTTTGGTGGTTAGGTAGAGAAGCAGAGGATAGAATCAAAATATGTAGCAGGATATGGCAATATTATGTTCTATTAATATATGGATATTTTAATGCTTTAAAAAACAACAAATATGGAACATGATGATTTAATATGTATAAAGAGTATTTTTTCCCCCTTCTCAATGTGGAAGGAAAACAGAAGAAGGGAAAGAATTTGGAAGCAAAAATGAAATCGTAAAAAAAATTTTTAAAGAAAATTTTACTTTATTTTTGAGGGGGAATGCAGGACAATTGGGTTAAGTGACTTGCCCAAGGTCACACAGCTAGTAAGTGTTAAGTGTCTGAGGCTGGATTTGAATTCAGGTCTTCCTGACGCCAGGGTTGGTACTCTATTCACTGTGCTGTCTAGCTGCCCCAGAAAATTTTTATAAATTTAAAAAATGTTTAAAAAAAAACAAAACCCAAAACCAAATATCATCCCTGGATTCAGGAGTTCAAATCTGGCCTCAGACACTTGACACTTGACACTTACTAGTTGTGTGACTTTGGGCAAGTCACGTAACCCAAATTGCCTTGCCTTCCCCCCTCCAAAAAAACTCTACCTAAACTAAATATGAAACACAAATAGAAATATGGCAAGCTAACAAAAAATTTTATATATGCTGACTATTACTACATATCTAAAAAATGTAAAGCAAGTGAACTTGGAAAGGCACAATAGAATTCATTTTTTGCTTGTTGTCCACTAATTTGTTTGGCTCTATTTTGTTGACTGCTAAGAGTTTTATATAGGATAATTCTTCATTCTTGGGTTTATATGGCTGTTGGTGGTTATTAAGTTTATAATAAAAAAGGGTTTTTTTAGTGAGTTGTCACTAATATTATGACTCATGCCAAAACTATAAAAAGTTTCATCATAGACCATTTGATGTCATTGCTTCTTGGTATCTTGATTAACAGGAAAGAGGACTGAGATGTGGTGAGAGGTCCTTATGAGGTATGAGCAGTGGTCTAAAGTAGACTTTCTAGGTTCCAGCTCCATGAATTTTATTTCTACCTGTTCATGGGCCTTCCTGTGACCCAACTGGTGAAACAGGACGATCAGGTCACCCCAGCCACACTTGCCTGAGCCTTTTTGGGTGCCCAGTCTTTGGAACTTAGGGTAATGGAGATTTTAATACTAGCCTAGTGGGCCTGGACAGAGGGTGTGTCCAGGTGGGAAGCACTTCCCCATAATAAGTTCAGTTTACCAAATTACTAATTAGGGTGGGGAGAAAGAAGGAAATAATCTTCTACCCTACCCTAATTATCTCTTCCTCTCTACTCATCAGCAGACTATGGGACCTAACAGAGACTATATATATAGCCTCAGAATTGTTGGGTAGTGGTGGGAATGAACGCCTCTCATCTTATTTATTACCAATGCTCACTCTGTGTGACTCCTAATCTGATCCACTCCCAGAGCTAGAATGGTCCTTGGAGGTCATCATTTCCAACTCTGAGGGATAGCGGGGCAACCCTGGCTACTTCTTGCTCAGTGATCCACAAGGGGGAGGGCAATGGCATTGTTAGTACATGTGGTCAGCTGAGATCATGGTCAGTTTTGCACATGTCCTTTTTACCTCCTTCCTGTCCTCTAACTCTCATTACACTCCTCTGTGCAAGACTGCATGATAGACACTGTTGGAGAGATATAAAAACCACACACATACACGCACACACACGCGCGCGCGCACACACACAAGCATATACATACACACACATACACACATGCACACACACACACAGACACACACACATATACACATACACATACACATACACATACACACACACACACACACACAGCAGGTACAAATCCTGCTCCAGAATTAATAGCTGTGTTGCCTGGCAAATCATGTAACCTTTCTGGGCCTTGGTTTCCTCAGCTGTAAAATAAAATGGGAATAATGACAACAGTACCTATCTCAGACTAGTTAAAGGGTCCCTTAAGACAGTACTATAAACCCTGAAACACTATAAATGCTGCAAGCTTTTGTCACTCTAGTAATCTGGGATTCAAGGGAGGAATTGCCTCCCCAGAGTTCCATTAGGGGCATGCAGTTTTTGTTTGAACATTAGTGGCGGCACTCAACTTCCTTGGGGCAGCAAGTTTCATTGTTAGACAGCTCTGGATGTTTAAAAAATTAGTTCTCTTTCATATTTTATTGAGATCAGTCTCCCCAAAGTAGCTTCCTCCCATTGTTCTTTCTTCTGGGGCCCAGGAGAAAAAATGTGTAATCCTTCTTTCCCATGATAGTTCTTCGAAGCTCCGAAGATAACTATCATGCCCCACCCTAAATCTCTTCTCCAGACTAAACATAGCTAGGTGGAACCGGGATGAATTCCAGTCCTCTCATACCCCTGATCCTTCTCTGGATATCCCAGCTTGTCCGTGTTAGAGTTTTTTGTAACCAAATGAACAGAGTCAAACTCCTTTCCAAACAGCCTTCATGACTTGAGACACTAAGAAAAGAGAGGGCCCTCCAGAGAGCACACTGAGTGCCAGAGACAGGGCACTTAATGAAAAACTTTGCTTTGATACCAATATTTAAATGTGTGTTGATTATCTGAAACTGCCACTTTCTTGGTCTCTTTTCACTCTTTTTTTGGCTTTTTGGAGGGGAGAAGGCAGGGCAATTGGGGTTAAGTGACTTGCCCAAGGTCACATGGCTAGCAAGTGTTAAATGTCTGAGGCTGGATTTGAACTCAGGTCCTCCTGACTCCAGGGTCAGTGCTCTATTCACTTCACCACCTAACAGCCCCTTCTTTTCACTCTTTCAACCTAGTAAATACCTACTGTAATCCAGTGCTGAGCACAATATTACCACCAACCTCATTGACCCTTTGTCCTATAGGACAGTCCTTGGGCTCTTTGGAGATAACAAACTCCCTGGCTGCTTCCTGCTCGGTGATCAATAAGAGGATGGCCGTGCCATCCACACATGATCCACTGGACTTATGGTTAGCTTTGCACATTCTATTCTATTTCCCTCCCCTCCCCTGCCTCCCACCTCACATGATATTTTTCTGTGCAAAGTGTTAGGATAGGCACTACTGAGGAGACAGATGTGAAGAGGAGAACCTAGTCCTATCTTTATGGAGCTTAGGGTCAAGTGGTGGAAAGAATGCTGTCTGCCAGTTACCATATGAGGCAGAATATAATACGTGTTTAAGGTAACTGGTGCAACCCCAGCTTTCTTAGTGGTGCTCAGTTGTTTCAGCTCTGTCCAACTCTTCATGACCCCATTTGGAGTTTTCTTGGCAGAGATACTGGAGTAGTTTGCCATTTCCTTCTCTTTATTTTACAGATGAGGAAACTGAGGCAGAGTTAAGTGACTTGCCCAGGGTCACACAGCTAGGATTTGAACTGGATTTGAACACAGGCCTTGCTGAAGGCCCAGCATTCTACCCACTACACCACCTACCTGCCTTTCTTACTGATAAAATAAATGAAATATGAAGATAGGAAAAATGAAATACACCCAGATGATCTCTAGGGGCCCTTTACCATTTTGTTGTTCTGTTTTCTAAGGTTCCTTCCAAGTCTGACATGCAATATTTCAGGCTTCCTGGAAAAGATGGCATTTTAGCTGGGCCTTGAAGGATGAGGCAAAGGAAGAGGAAAAGGACATTCTAGGCTGGTTCTCCTTTGTTCCTCACATCCTTTGTCCTTTGAGAAAGGGAAAAAAATACCAGGAAAAAATAAATAGCGTGCTCATGACTCTTTGGGTACAAAGTCCAGCCCAATTTTTGTTCTTTGCTTTTCCCTGGTCTGACCCTTGGTCTCTTACTTTCCCTCATCCTCTTAGAAAGACTGAAAGAAGTTATTGTTTTTCATAAGGATATCTAATCATGGATCTAGAGCTGAAGAGGAACATCTTAATGGAAAGGAATAGGGTCCAGCATCCCAGCCCCACTGGACCAAGCAGGGGGTGTTATTAGATACAGGGTCTTTGTCCTGGGTCTGACAGGTGGATTTCTACCATCTCTGAGTACTTAATCCCTTTTAGGGACCCCCACAAGCATTCAAGGCTCACCTTTGGGGGGGGTTCTTTTCTTTTCTTAAATTAAGCCTGCTTATCAGATTATCAAGGGAGTTTGGCACTCCACTGGATTGCCCTATGTAATGATAAGAACCTACTGGGGCTAAGTGGGGTAGCTTGTGTGTTGACAGGACCTTTGGATAGATTTTACCTGAACTCCCATCTCAACGGCCCTCTGTATTGGCAGGAGAACTGTTGGGGAAATGGATAGGTAGGCAAGGGTTCTGTATGCTGTAGGGAAGAATTTTTACCCAGAACAATTTAGCTTCTCAAAGGAGGGCGAAGTGGTGATTTCTTCTCAGCCTCAGGTCCTGAAACCCTGTAGGGGAGCCCCACATGTTCCAGGCAATGACTTGGAACTAGAGTTATTCTCTGAGAAGAGAGACTCAATTTTTTTCTTTTTCTTCTCTCTAATTTTCATTTTTGTTAATTATTTGGGCTTTCCCCTTTTTTTTTCTCTGTTTGGGTTGGCACAGGTTGTGTGTAATAAATGGGTAGTAACCTATGAGAATTTTATAAAACATCCTATTGTTAGTTGAATCTGTAGAACTTTGCATGGGAGTGGGATGGAGTGGGGATTGTGATCTCCAGGTCTACTGGTTGTGGTAGGCTACGGCTCTCCCTAAAAACTATCAAGTTTGGGATGACATAAAGGATTATGCTGAATAGACTGTTGGGAATCTTTACCTGGCATTTAGGAGACCACTTAGAACTGCACGACTCAGACCATTTGAGTCTCTTTAGGGAAAATTTTAGAGCAAAATTGTCCTTGAAAGGATCATAGTCAGTCGATAAATCAATAAACATTTATTAAGCACCTCTATCTGCCAGGCAATATGCTAAGCATTGCGGATACATATATGAAAAAGAAAGATAGTACCTGGCCTCAAGGAGCCTCCAATCCAATGGGGGGAGGGGGAGACAACATGCAAAAGAAATGGTTGAACCCCCTCCATGACCCCAGAGGACTTTTCAGTATTGGAGAAAGGGACAAATGTGCCAAGTGTATCCCAACTGATTTGACAAGGACAGCAAATATTTAACTAGAGGGTAAGGAAGGTGATGCAGCATTCATAGAGCTGTTTTTAAGACTCTCACACTTTAGGAATGGTGAAACAATCCCCTTACTGGTCACTGAGTTGACGGGATCTTTAAGAGGGAGTGACCACCTTCTTGTGCTTCTCTCCCCATCCCCAGCTGCAAATAATGTCAAGACTATTTGAGCTGCCCCTATGAGAGGTAGGAGGAGATTCTCCCTTCTCCTCCATCTCAGCCTCACTGCAACTGCTCCTGTGTAGCAAAGAGAGCAAACACTCTGTTAGGTAAACTGAGTCTGGGCATTAGGGCTCCTTGCTGCCTTTTCCACTTTGTGTTCATTTCCCTGAGTATATAGATGAATGAACAGCAATCCCCAGGATGCAGGCATTTAGCCAGTCTCAGAGGTGACACTGTGAATTCAAGAGGCTCAGACATCCAGGGTCTCTTGGTTGGAGCTGGCTGAAGACATGGGGAGTTTCCTGAATCAGAGATGATACCATTTGCCAGAAGACACCAACCTGGATGCAATAGTGTTTGAATGGCACAGAGCTGAGGTAAAATGTAAAATGCCTTTTCAGCAGTCCCATAAAATGCTTCATGTTCTAATGTTTAAGTGTTGACCCCACTCCAGGAGAGTATGAACTGTGGTTATTACAGCTGCTTGTTTTAAGTCTGTTAACACACTCTTTTGTTGTGAATATCTATTTTGTGAGTAGGAAACAAGTAGCTGTCCCATACCTGATTTGTATGGCATAATCAGTATCTTTTTATTCCCCCTTTGGAGAGACCCTAGACATAAACGAAACCTAAGCTATAGGTAAATCTTCCCTAGTCTACTGGGTGGTAGTAAAACAAACCAAAATAAGAGATAAAAAGAATTTGATCCTTCTTTCAGGTAATCCGGCTCCCCTAGGAATGAACCTGGACCTACCAGGTGAACATGTTCAAGGCATGTATATGTATATGTATATTGGCACTTAATGAAGGAGCAGTTATATAACCCCAGCCCTTTGAATCCAGATTTGTTAGAATCCTATGAACTTCACTCCATTAGAGGGATTGTGAGGAAGTATAATGCCACCATTAATCCTCCTCCCTGATTCCTTGCCAAGTGAGCTGTCCTTGGGGTGAGTCCCAGGTCACACTGGTTCTAGGGGGTAGTGACTAATAACAATAATCCCTCACAGCTGCAGGTTTTTACAAGTTGTGAACCTTGTTTATATGGTATTTCTGTTGATCTTTACAATAGCTTTGGGGGGAGGCAGAGTACTATTATCTGCCTTTTACAGATGGGGAAACTAAGGCCCAGAGAGAGTTTGAGAAGGGAAGAGACTTACCTATTAGGCAGTGAGAGAACTAGGAGAAGACCCCAGTTCTCCAGACTCTCAGGCCAACGCTTGTTCCAAAACAATGCACAATCCTGGAGATTCTCTGGTACTCAGAAGAAGGCAGTGTAGAGGAGGCCAGGCCCCCAAACACATTACCGAGAGGGTCTAGTTCATTTTATGGTCATATCTGATTATGAATTTTGGTGACTAACAAAAAATCAGACCTGGAAGAGCCCTTATACGACCTCTAGTTCAACCTCCTCATTTAACAGTAGAGAAAAAAACCTAAGGCCCACTGGGGTATCTATTCAATTATCTAGTGGGTGATGCCAAGCTTCACAATTTTCCCAGGTTCAATGGCCTGTCCATGTTTGCTAAATTGAGCCATTCTTTTACAGATGACATCATTAGGGACATAATTTCCCCAGAAAGAAAAAGAGACTTACCCAAGACCATCCAAAGAACAACTGGCTTTTATTTTCCCCAGACAGCAAGGACCCTCCACACACAGTAAAGGCTGTGGACCCTTCACTACATTCCCCAATGACCTATCTTTGCATTTAATTCTCTCTTGGTTGCTCGCTATGCAGGAGTCAGCCAGCCAATTCATTACTGCTGTATTCACAAGCTAATGGATGCTGACGCTTATCTGTGTTACCTATTAAGTAATAGATATTTTCATAGGAGACGCCTGGAGATTTTGCCTCCATCCAAAGCAGCACCTTTATACTCATGAGTACATCTTGGTGTAAAGGAAAAAGCCCCAGGCTGGGAAATGAGGGTTTTGACCAGAGAAGTGACTTAATAGGAAAGCAGCCAGGACATTGGCATGAAGCATAGATTGCCCCATACTTAGCATTTCTCTCTCTCCTGTGAAAGAAGGGCCTTGACTCCAGAGGCTTATCTGCCTCCCCTGCTTGGGAGGATCCGTTGTCCTGCCCTCCTAATCTTTGCATTCTAGCTAAAATCACCTGTTATATTGATGGTTCTTACAAAAAGCCCTGGCCTGGGAGTCAGGATGCTTGGGATCCAGTCTGATCTATTCCATGGACTCAATGTATGGCCTTTCCCTCTTGGGGACTCAGTTTCCTCATCTGTAAAATTATGGGTTAGGACAAGAGGGTCTCTAAAGTCTCTTCCAGTTTTGACAATTTATAACTTATTCTTCTCTGGCCCCCCCAGTCAACATTCTTTGCTTTCTAGGTCCTTTTGGGTGAGTGCCTCACAGTCTAACTTATTGAGGTTACATGGGTGGTCCCTTGAGTCAAGTAAATTATCCTTGACCCAAGCCTTGTCTTCCCATCACCCTTCACAGACCTCTGGTGCCCCCTTCAGGAAGATCCCAGGCACAGCAAAGTGAACTCAATAGGCAAGTGTTGGCTTTCAACTAAGGAATTTAAATTAAAAACCATTTTATTGAGAGTTTTCATTTTATAGATCAGATCGTCAGGACATTAAAACAGAGAGGGAAAATGGCTTACCCAAGGTCACTCCCAGAGCTGGGATTCAAACCCGGGTCCTCTGATTTCCAGTTCAGTCTACTCTCCATTATACCAGGTGTCTGGCCAGTCCTGTGTTTCTAGCTTTGTCTGTACCAAAGGAAGACCGGGTCCAAAATGGAACCATTTGGATGTTCAAGGATGAACTGAAAAACCTCCCCCAACTTTGACAGAGAACTCTGGGCCAGGGGTCAGGATCACAGATTTAGACCTAAAAGGTACCTTGGAGGTCGCTGTAGTCCCATCCTTCATTTTATAGATGAGGAAGCTGAGAAGTGACTTTATCTGTGGACACACAGATGATAAGTGGCTGAGCCAGGATTCAAACCCCAGACTTCTCACTCCAAATCAAAGCTCCAGGAATGAATGTGCAGTGGAGGGGGCACAGGGATGATTGACTACTCTGTCTAGGATCAATTAATCAGCAAACATGTGTTTTGCACCCATTATGTTCCAGATGCTATTTGAGATCAGCTGAGATAATCACTATAAAGCACTTAGCTTAGTATGTGTTTGGCATGTGTTAAGTGCCTTGTCAATGTTAGCTGTTATTACTCAGGTCATGGGATATAAAGACAATGAATGAATGAAAAGCATTAATTAAATGCTTACTGTGGACCAGCTAGGTGGTTCAGTGCACAGAGCACTGGGCCTGGAGGCAGGAACATTCATCTTCCTGAGTTCAAATCAGGCCTCAGACCCTTACTAGATGTGTGACCCTGGGCAAGTCACTTAACCCTGTTGGCCTCAGTTTCTTCTTCTGTCAAATGACCTGGAGAAGCACATGGTAAACCACTCCAGTATCTTTGCCAAGAAAATCACAAATGAGTCACAAAGAGTCAGACATGACTGAAAACAACTCAACAACAACAAAAATGTGCCGCTCATTGGACTAAACAATGGGGTTACAAATACAAAAGTGATTCAGGCCCTGCCCTCAAGAAGCTTATATTCTAATGGAGAAAACATGAGAGAGTTATATATATATTAGAGAATTATGGTCTGGGAAGTCATAAAGGTGATGAGTAGAGAAAGGCAGTCCATTAACAAACCTTTTCCAGAAGCGAATCATAATTGTAATTCATCTACAATTCTCAGAGAAAGAAACGGAAAGGCTAAGAAACGACCAGAGTAAAGATGAGCTTTCGTGGTTACAAGAACAAAGGAAGGTCTGGGCCAACTAGTTCCTGGAGCTGAGTGGCTAGCCACATCTGGCCTGCCCTTTCCCAGAGAGAAGAATCCACCCAGGCCCAAACAAGATGGTCCCTACATTCAGGGAACCGACAGCCTCGTGGAGGAGACATGTATATGTATGGGTACAAACACACAAAGCAGATTCACACTATCTTTGGAGGCAAAGGCACTAATTGCTGGAGACCAGAGAAAGGCCTCTGAGCTTTGTCTTGAAAGAAACTAGGAATTCCAAGAGATGGAGGTGAGGAGGGAGATGGTTTTAAGCATGAGGGACAAACCAGCATCAAGGTGTGTCCTGTGATAGTCCTGAAGAACAGCAAGTCTACCCACGTGAGCAGCCTAGAGGAGAGTGATGTGTAAGAAGACCTGAAAGCTAGAAATTTTAAGTGAAATAGAGACAAAGTGACAGCCCGAGTGGAAGGCAAGCTCACAAGACTGGTTGCTTTTCCTTTCATTTTGTTAAGGATAAAGAGGAGCTAGAAAGCTGCCCTTTCTCCTTTCCAGTCTTTCTACTTATATCCTTATTGATTTATCTGAATTCCATAGATTTCACCCCATCAGTTATTCCCTCTTCACACACCTCTCATCTTCAGTCTCTCCCCATCTGTCGACTCCTACTGCTGTCTACAAACACACTCATCTCTCACTTGCCCTTAAAAAACCTTCCCTGACCCTGCCAGGGATCCCCAGTTCTGGCTCCAAAAAATAGGAAACTTCTTTGCTTGGCAAATAAAGGTCTTCACAAACTTTTATTTTTTGTCTTTTTGGAGGGGAGAAGGCAAGGGAATTGGGGTTAAGTGACTTTTCCAAGGTCACACAGCTAGTAAGTGTTAAGTGTCTGAGGTCAGATTTGAACTCAGGTCCTCCTGACTCCAGGGCCAGTGCTCTATTCACTCTGCCACCTACCTGCCCCAAACATTTTTTTTGAAACATACAAAGAACAGGAAAACTGAAGGAATCACAGACAAGTAGCATGTTGAATTATATATATGCGTATATATGTTACATATATGAGTGTCTAATAACAGAGGGTTATCCGTGTTCAGATACCTATGCCACCCATCCTGGAATATAAGCTTAATCCTTTGCTGCAGGGTGGGCAGTATCTAACCACATGATTCGATTTAATTCAAGAATTATTTGTTAACCATCTATACTGTGCAAGACAGCGTACTGAGATGAGCTCACCAAAAAACAAAGCCAAACAAAACCGTTTTTGCTCTCAAGGAGCTTACATTCTACTGGGGATTTATCATATGTCAACATAAGTAAATATGCATAAATTTAAGGAAGAGAATACTAACAACTAAGGGCATGAGGAAAGGCTCCATCGAGAAGCTGGCATTTGAATAAACCTTGAAGGAGCAGAGGAAGAGGAGGAGGAGGTGAGGCACCCAGTTATCACACCAAGCACACGACTCTAAAAGTGGAGCTCTAATTCCCAAGCTGGTAGGATGCAGTTGACTGGTAAACTTCAAAGCTGAAAATGAGCCTTGGAAGAGCCAGCAGAGTTTCTTCCCCCAGGACTCCGCTCCCAGGCCCATAGGTGGGACTGAACAAAAGCGGTTTGTTCCCCCATGAGGAAGAAACATTTCTTCACTTGACTCCAGCATAACTTGGGGCGTGAGTTCTTGTTTAGTTTGATTTGACGAAGCTCTCCTGAGCCAGTTTCCTGGGGCAGGGTTGGGAGGGAACATCTGAGCAGGAAGATTCTTCTACTCCTCCTTGTTTGAGTGTTTATCAATCACCTTTTTGGTGTTGTAGGGAAAGAGGATGGACTTTTTATTACAGGAGGGGGACTTAGAACCTTGTTTAAGTGGGGATCTGAACCCTGGTCTAAGAGCCTCCTCCTAACTCCTGAGCAGAACTAGGTCTCTGCCGCCCTACACGACTGCCCAGGACCCTAATGAAGCCATTTCTGTCTCAGCAATCACATTGGACTCAATATTCTAATACTCATAGGATCCAAAGCTAGAAGCATTTAACATAACATTCAGAGCTAGAAGGGACTTTAGAAATGCTAGGATCCTATAGCTGGCAGAAACCTCAGAGACGACCTCAGCCAATCAAGGCTTCTTGTGTAGAATCAGCATGACGTTGTAGAGACACTCCTGGTCTTGGAGTTACTGGATCTAATCCCCACTCAGATACTATATTGTCTGTGTGACCCTGCCCTCCCTCTGTGATTATTGCTGATTTATCCTGTCTGTAACTTGTCTGTACATAGTTATTTTCATGTTGTCTCCCCCAGTGGATTGTGAACTCCTGAAGGGCAGAAATTGTCTTCTATCTTCCTGTGAATTCTCAGCACTTACCACAGTGGTTGGTACATAGTAGGTACTTATAACAGATGGCCCTGGACAAGTCATGGGATCTCAGAAGGCATTTAGTCTAACCTTTACCTGAGCAGAAATCCTCTCTGTAACCTGACAAGAAGCCAAGTGGTTATTCAGTCTCAACTTGACGGCCCTCAATGATGGGCTACTCACGACCTTCTGGGACTGCTCATTCCACTTTTGAACAGCATTATTAGGAAGATGTACAGAGATCTAGAAAGGAATATTCTGGGAAACACTTCCACTAGCCCCAGAATAATAGCAGCTGCTTTTGCCCAAAAGCAACCTTTTAACTCCTTGCTGTCCCACGTCCTGATCTAGAGGATGAAATGAAACATTAAATCATGGAATATAATTACATTTTGGCTCTCAACCCTAGTTCTTTGAGGTGACATTTGACTATCTCATGTAATTAGATCCTCAGTATCTGATCACAGCAATTGAAATACTTAAAATGAAATGAAAATAGGAAAAATTCTGCCTCACCTGATCAAAGATAGTCAAAGTTAACTATATCTTTTTCTTTCATGGTTTTTCTTTTCCTAGATCTTCTGTGTGGATAAGGAAATTCCCCACTGAGCACATGCACACACTCATGTCTTGTAAAAGAAATTGGAGGAGGGAAACGGCGTCCACTTTCCTTCCTCAGGAATAAAGGAATGTGGAGAAAGAAAAGACCTTCTTGGTTTGCCAAGGTTGAGAATGGGATTCATTCATAATTTGCGTTTCTTACACTCTGATTTTGGTTCTATGGCATCTGTCCCTTCTATAGCCCCTGGTGCTGCTTGCCTCATGACCAGAATAACCAAAAGAGTTCACCAATACAGACAGCATCCCTATTATCCTGTTGTATTCGTCCTGTCTTTGACCACATTGCTGTCGTAGAGGGAGAAATGGAGAACAAGACTGATTCCACATTTGAACAGAGCTGCATTAGCAAAGTGACCTTGTTAGCAATGTCAGCTACAGAAATTGTTTATGAAGCACAATGTTCCCGAGAACTGCTTCTCCTCTCTGTTCCAGGATAAGCCCAACACAATGTTCCAGGCATTGTAAATATTTTCCTAATTGATGGGATGACAGTCATCCAAGAATCTCCAAAATGGTGTGTATTTAGGCTTTGCACAGTTGGAACAGCGACCTTGACTCCTCTCATAAGTAGGTAAGACCTCTGTTCTTCAGCCATCTCTGCATTTCCATCTGGCTGTACTCCTCTGGACTTCTCTATCAAGACCCTGCACTGGGCACTTTCTCCTTTCCACCCTTTATCTCCCTTTTGTATGGTGTCTTCCTCCATTAGAATATAAGCTCCTTGAGGGCAGGTAACATATAAATACATATATATGTATGTGTGTGTGTGTGTGTGTGTGTGTGTGTGTGTGTGTGTGCTTGCCTTTGCATTCCCTATACTTAGCGCACAGTAAGTCATTAATAAATGCTTGCTGACTCTTTGCTGACGGTTTGGTTTATGTGACAGCATTCAGTCTAGTTCATTGTCAAAGGGATCTCTGAGAGTCTTGAAATTGGGGAGGAAAATCAGAGAGGGGGAAAAGTACCCATTCAGCCTCCCAGACCTTGTTCTGCTTTTGCTTCTCTGTGAATCACTCCAGGCTTGTGAGTAAATCACAGAGACTATAGAACAAGCAGTCTCACCAGACCCGAAATACTTATATACTCCCTCACTAGCTATTGTAAGGAGATAACTTCATAAACTTTAATATGCAATAGGAACATGAACTGTTATTTCAGCAAGCAATTGTGTGTTTCCAGTGGTTTGGAACCCCTCCAATTTGCTATCATGTCAGTCACTTTCAGGCAACATTAGTTAATAAGCATGGATGCATTATCTAGGTTATTAGGACAGCTTCTTTTCAGAGGCATGATCAAGAATGTTTTCACCTGAGGGGAAAAACAGTTTAATAGGAGATGGGGCAACAGGAGGGAGCAGGCTGGTTTTCACCCTAAGAGCACTGAAGATAAGTCAGGCCCCACCCCAGCTTCCTCCCAGCCCCGGCAGGAGAGAATGCCTGACTGCTCCCCTTCCCAGCTAGACTGCATGGATATGATTTCTACAGTATTCTGTCTCTGACAACGCCCTTTAGGAGAGTATTTCTATTGCATAATCCTCTGTTGGTGAAATGTTGCAGCCTACCTATGGCATAAGGTGCTTTAGGAAATCTGAGGAAGAAGAAACACTTTCAGCTAGATCAGAGAAACAGCCCAGGTATCACCTGAGTGGAGCCTAGGAGGATTCCAACAGGTGAAGATAACTGGGAGTGAAGGAAAAATGCTCTGGGTGATGGTATGGAAATGGGAGGCAGCTTGCCAGGTGGGGAGAACGGTGGCTAGAACCTACATTACATGAAGAGTAATTTCGAAACAAGTCTAGAAAAGTCGATTTTTTCGAGCCAGATGATAAGTGGGCTTTAAATTCCAAGCTAAACAGTTTGTATTTTATCCTAGAGACAATTAAAAAAAAGCCATAGAAATATTACTTTGGCAGCAGTGTGAAGGCTGGACTGGAGACAGTAAAGGCAGAAAGAGAGAAAGGGGGAGAGAAAGAGACAGAGAGAGAAACAGATGGAGAGGGGGATGGAGAAAGAGACAGACTTTGTCTCTGAAAGGTGGCACAGTGGCTAGAACTCTTGGCTGGGAATCAGGAAGACTTGTGTTCAGTTCTGGTCTTAGACACCTACTAGCTGTGTGACCCTGGGCAAGTCACCTAATTTCCTCAGTTGTAAAATGGAAATAATGACAGCATCTAGCTTACGAGATAGGTTGAGGGGGAAAAATGAGATAATATTCGTAAGACTCTTAGCATCATACCTGGCACATTGTAAATATTTAACTAGTGTTTATTTATTTCTTTCCCCTATCAACGAGGCAAGCTTCTGATGGAAGCAAGAGGAGAGATCATTTTTGAAGCATTTGGGAAAACAGGAGAGGTGCTACATAATTAGAAACAGGAAAATGTCTTGACTTTGAAAACAGGGAGGAGTAAGTGGTTCTCAACCTTCCTAATGCCGCGACCCTTTGATACAGTTTCTCATGTGGTAGTGACCCCCAACCATAAAATTATTTTTGTTGCTACTTCATAACTGTAATTTTGGTACTGTTATGAATCATAATGTAAATATCTGATATGCAGGATGTGTTTTCATTGTTACAAATTGAACATCACCCACAGGTTGAGAACCACTGGAACTCTAAAGATCAATGAACTTGAATTTTAATTCCTGGGAAAATTCTAAACCATATTATTAAAGAGATTGTCCATGAGTATTTAAGATGGAAAATGGTGACCCATAATATCATACAATCAAGAATAGGTCATGGCATACTCACCTCATCTCTATTTTTGACCAGGTGACTAGACTGATCGATTAGGAAAATTTAGGAGAAATAGAATCCTTATGCATTTCACATGCATTTCACATCTCATATTATTTTTCTGGATAGGATGGAGAGACACAGATGAGAGTATTGCAGGTGGGTTTAGTAATCAATAAGCATTGACTAAACACCTACTATGTGCTAGCTATTATGTTAAATACTGAGACTGGACCTAGAAGGTTAGAGATTAATAGGTGCTTAAATATCAACCTGCAGAAGTCTCTTTTGGAATATCCTAGGGATCGGAATCTGGCCCTGACCCTGACCCTGGTGCTGCTTAACATTTTAAATAGTAACATGGATAGGGTTGTATCCCAAAGAGATCATAGAAGTGAGAGGAAGACCCATATGTACAAAAATCTTTATTGCAGCTCTCTTTGTGGTGGCAAAAAACTGGAAAATTTAGGGGATGCCCATCAATTGGGGAATGGCTAAACAAGTCGTGGTGTATGAATGTAATGGAATACTATTGTGCCATAAGAAGCGGGGAGGAGATGGACTTCATATTTACCTGGAGAGGCTTATACAAGCTGATGCTAAGTGAGAAGAGCAGAACCAGGAAAAATTTGCACACAATCACAGACACATCATATGTGTGACGACCAACTTTGATAAACTGGACTCTTCTCAGCAACACACAGTTATAAGACAACTCTACAAGTGTCAGGATGGAAGGAGATGTCTACATTCAGAGAAAGAACTAGAAAGAACAGAGTTTAAATGGAGACTGAAGCAAACTACATGCTCTCTTTCTTTTCCATGCTTGGTTTTGTTTCCTCTTTCCCATTGTTCATTCCATTGGTTACAACCCTTCCATACAACCAGACTAATGTCCAGTGTGAAAGTATTTGCAGATCCTATACTTGATTGCAAGCTGCCATGGTGGGAAGAGGGAAAGGGGAGGGGAGAAAATTTGAAACTCAAGGGATTGTGGAACTGAATCTTGAAAATTAAAAGTAAACAAACAAATCAATTAAATTTTTTTTTAAATAGTGACTTGGATAAATGAGTAGATGGTGAGCTTAGAAGATCCATAGTAGGCAAAAAGCTGGGAAGCGTTATGAACACAAAGAATCTCTTTGCAGCTTTTTGTTAGAGCAAAGCACTGGAAACTAAAGGGGTGCCCATCGATTGGGGAAATGGCTGAGCAAATTATGTATGTGACAGAATGCCATTGCGCCATAAGAAATGACAAAAGTGGTGGTTTGAAACCTGGAAAGACTTGTATAAACGGATGCAGCACAGAGTGAGAACCAGGAGTACAACTTATACAATAATAACAACATAATTATAAATAAAAACAACTTTTAAAGACTCCAGAACTCTGATCAACGCGAAGAACGACCATGATCCCAAAGGACCGATGGATGATGAAGCAGGTACCCATCCAATGACAGCGAAATAATGGACTCAGGGTGCAGCAAGGACAAATATTCTGGGACATGGTCAGTGTTGGGATGACTACGTGTGTTTGTTACAAGACTTTTCCTTTCTTTTTTCAGTCGGGGAGATGTAAGGAAAGCAAAACAAAGTGCTTAGTGTAGGATTGTAAAAGAAGAGAAGAAAAGGGAAAAAAAAAGAGAAGGGTCATTGAAGCATTTTTAAAAATGTGACAAAGAACAGAAGGAAAGAAAAGATCCAGACAAGTAGGAGAGCTTTGCAAGTGACATGTTGATGATCCAAGATAATTCCAAAAGACTTGTGATAGAAAATGCTGTCCACATCCAGAAAAAGAGCTATGGAGTCTGAACACAGAGCTTGTGATTTTCACTTTTTTTTGTTTTTTCTTTCTCATGTTTTTCCCTTTTAATTCTTCTTTTACAACATAACAAATGTGGAAATATGTTTAACATGATATTGATTTATGTATGTATATGTATATATATGTATGTGTGTGTGTGTATATATATATATATATATATATATATATATATATATATATATATATACACATACACGTGTATGTATGTATAACTATATCCGAGTGCTTGCTGTCTTGGGGAGGGGGGAAGGAAGGGAAGGAGAGGGAAAAATTTAGAACTCAAAATCCTACAAAAATGAATGTTGAAAACTATCTTTACATGTAATTGGGGGAAAAATAAAATACTTATATTAAAAGAAAAAAGAAACTGACATGCTGAATTAATTATATACTTAAAAGTAAAATTAAAACATATGTAATAGAGATCCACAGTTTCATGGACTATTCTCTTTTCAAGTTCTACTTCATCTATGAAAATGTTCATCTTAACTAGTATTTATTAAGTTCAGAATTAAAGAAAAAACACAACAGTTGGGAGGGATATCTGGCAAATTACACAGTAGAGTCAAGTACCCAAAAAGAAATTATACAATGTTTCAAATAACCCCAAACTTCTCCCTGAAACAAAGGCTCATTTTTATAACTTCACTAGTCTTCCAGTGATGGTGTAACACTGTGAAATATTAAATACCACAGTCTCTGAAGCGTTACAGCTACAGGTCAACCCCAGGGCAGTAGAGAGACATGTGGTAGTCATCAGGAAGGGAGGTGAGCTGGTCATGCCCCACAAATAAGGAGTGACTGGTGAGCAGCTCACATGCTCTTCTGATCTGATTGAAGTCCTCCTACACACTGAGCTTCTCCCCACCTCCCTCACCCCCGAGGAGGATTTTTAGGAAGACATGAAGGAGGTTCACACAGGATGAGAAGGCATGAATGGGTTGTGGTCTGTACCACTGGACGGTATGTCTACAGTGGCAAGATCACAGATCCAGTAAAGTATCAAAGAAACACTTTAGAATGGTATTCTCCCTGCAATCATCTTAGATCATTAATTTCACTAACTACAAAGAAGAGATTTACTTCCATAAAGATATCCTTTATCCCTGGCCAGACTATCCCAAATTTCTAATTAGTCAAAAATTCAAATTCAGATTAGGAATCTGAATACAATAATGAGGTTCTGTTATACCAGCACAGCTACTCTCTGGCTCACTGGTTTGTGACTTGTGTGAGGCTAGTGGATGAGAAAAAAACTAAAGAAGAGTGAATTTCTCTCTCTTTCATAGGTTTAGTGGATAAAAGAGAACAGTTTCCTATATGTTAAATGGGAATAATAATCCCTTGCTCAAGCCACAATAACAAGAAGAGAAATTCAGTGAAACCACTTTGAGAAGCCCAAGACAAATTGTGACTTTAGATATTTTTTTAAATTAAATTTACTAAGGCAAATTTCAAAGAGGATAAAGAACAGAGAAAATGGAATGAAAAAGAAAAAATGGGGGCCTTCAACCCAGAATTATCTGCTAAGCAAAACTCAACATACTTTTTAGAAATTCATCATTTTTACTGATTTCTCTTTTTTTGGGGGGAGGAACCCAAGAGACACTTCCCAACAAATGTGCAAACAACTTCTTCTACAAAGAATATTCCACGAAGACAATTAAGCAAAACTGCCTAAATATTGCCTACGTATATTATAGTATATCTTTTATAATACATTATTTTACACTTTTAAAATGATTGTTGACAGAAAGCAATAATGTATGCTTTACTCAGCAGCTTTCTGGAGATACCATGAAAACTAAAAAAATTTAAAATGTTCGTTGCTACTTATTTTACATTATTCATTTTTATGAATAATCATTTGAATCCTCCTTTACAACAAAGGAAAACAGTTGAGTAAAAGCAACTGATCCAGCAACTGTGTCTGACAGCACATGCAACATTCTGTACCTGTACAACCCTGCCTCCTAAGAGGAGGGAATTGTGTTTCTTATGATAAAATTTGTTCCATTATTAGGTGGTACGGTGGATAGAGTGCTGGACTTGGAGTCAGGAAGACCTGAGTTCAAATCCTGCCTCAGATGCTTACTATCTGTGTGACCCAGGGCACTTAACCTTTGTCTGCCTCGGTTTCCTCATCTGTAAAATGAAGACAATGATAGCACTTACCTCCTAAGGTTGTTGTGGGGATAATGTTTTTTGGAGGCAATCAAGGTTGAGTGACTTGCCCAGGGTCACACAGCTAAGTGTCTGAGGATGATCCTCCTGACTTCAGGGCTGGTGATCTATTTACTGTACCACCTTAGCTGCCCTGTGTTATGGGCATGTTTGTAAAGCATTTTGAAAACTTTAAAATGCTATATAAATGCTATTATTATTATTATTATTTTTAAATTCTACAGTTTAGCCATTTGCTGATTTTTTTCCTAGGTTTTGAGGTTTTTTTGCTTTTTGGAGGGGGGAAGATAGGGCAATTGGGGTTAAGTGACTTGCCCAAGGTCACATGGCTAGTAAGTGTTAACTATCTGAGGCCAGATTTGAACTCAGGTCCTCTTGACTCCAGGGCTGGTGCTCTATTCACTGCACCGCCTAGCCACCCCCTACTATTTTTGCTAACATAAAAACTGCTTTGTGAATGTTTTAGCACATGAGACCTTTCTTTCTATAACTGACCTCTTTGGGCTATATGCCTAATTATGAGATCATTGAGTTAAAGGATATGAACTCTTTCAAAACTTTTTCACAAAATTTATAATTCCAAATAGTTTTCCAAAATGACTGGACCAATTCACAGCATCACAAATAAACAATATTTGGAAGCACCTTAAGGCAGCCCTCCCCACTCCACCCCCCACTCCCAATTCCCTTACTTGGAACTAAAAAGAAATAGATTTGTCTTTTCCAGACTTACCTGAATGAAGAAAACCTTATTAGTACTTAATCAACCTCTAGGAAAAACAATGTGCACTGAAATCTTTTCTTCTTGAATACCTGACCAATGTCTAACTATTCTCAATCCCCTCAGTGCTGGTTAGTCCAGTAAGGACTGTTCCCTGACATGATCTCCTGAGATTCTCCCCTCTTCTCTCTCCCCTCCTTCTCTCCCTCTCTCATAAACTTTCATCTGTAATAAATATGTGGTTCTAAATCCTCAGCTACTTTGCACCATCCAAGTCCAAATTAGGTTCACAAACTCCATTATTTAGATATCCTCCCTCCTGGATGGCCCTCCCCTCTTTGCAATCTCCTCATACAAATTCAAATAACTACAACTATCACAGATACAATAGCTATTTGGTTTTAATAGTTTTAAGCACATAACAAGAGCCCCAAGACACCGTTTAAAGAGACCATTCTCCGTACACCTCAGTGAGGGAATGGCAAATACCTTGCAGGGAAGGAAATGCAGTGAACCCAGTTTGAGGAGCTCTTCTCTGTCGAGATGAGTGAAAAAGGCAAGCTGGTCTTGCGTCCCAGGAGAGCAGTGCTGGGGGGGGAGAGACCCAGCTGTCTCCCCAACAGATATCTAGTGCTTCTTGCCTAGTTGGCACCAGTTTTGTTAACACTCTGCATTGTATGTCCCCGGCACCTGGGGCTCATCTCCTGGAAGTCATGGGAACAACAGCTTCTTAGGCAGCGCTGGATTCCATCCTGGACAATCTCAGAATGTGAGCACTGGCTAGGGCTCTGTCCTAGCTCCAAAAGCTAGCTTTTGTTTTGTTTTATTTGGTTGGTTTTTAATCACTATTCTTTTCTCTGGCGTCTTCAAGGTCAAAATGTTTCCTCTTGCTAGGCTGGGAGCTAGGGAGTGACTTTATCACTCTCCCCAAACCAGTGAGGAATAGATGTTTTGAAAAAAAAATGCATGTGCTAGTTATGCATGTGTCTAGTTATCAGACATCTCTTCCTCAGCCTTGGGAAGGGGCAGGGATACTACCTTTCAATTTAATGTATGTGTGGTAAAATGGACTTGTGTATTGCAGAAAACCTCTTGTGGTTTTCTGGTACTAGCCTTTCTGGGGAAAAGGTATCTTTGGTGAAGCCTTTTCTTGGAACAGATTATCTTTTTATAGCCTGCAACCTCTCTGAAAACTTCTGAGCTAGAAACCTCTCTACCCCCTTGGCTCATCCTTCTCTGTGACCTTAGAGGCAGAATATCAATCAGATATTTCCTAGAAGGCTGCCTAATCCTTCTCATCCTCCAAATTCCCTTACAAACAACTTTAAATAACACCCCCAAACAAATTCTGGAGTGACAGAAACTACAAAAGAATTGGGTGAACCAATTTTCTAGCCCAAAGACAATGTAGAAGGTGAGCAGGAAAGGTCTATCACATGAGAGTGAAGCACAGTGAAGGCTGCCCCTAACAAACCAGTGGCAGGCCTTGGGTGGTGACTCAAACAGTGGAGGCAGGAGCTGTTGCCAGACCTTTCGGCCCACAGCAGGCCAGGCAACTGGTCAGAAGGAAATTACAGGGGTCCCTTTGCTGGCACTAGGTGTAGGACTCTGTTGCATTGTCCATATTTGGATCTGGGGTGCAGTCCCGGGTCACAGGAGGAGCACTAGCACACCAGAGCTTGTAGCTGCAGGGAGCGAAGACCCCGGTCATAGTTCCAAGGCAGAAAAGAGTGCGGTTGCTCACAGACCAGACCATGGACCAGGAATAAACACACCTCTCCTTGCATCATACCACCTACATCATACCACTTACATCAAAAGAATGTGCAGACCTACAGAATTAACTCTGAAAACAGCTGCACAAAAAACTTGAAGCTTGAGACAGTGTCCCCTCCACCACCACAGCAGAGCCCAAATTTAACATAAAGTCAAAAGCCAAGAAATGGGCTGGAAAAATGAGCAAATAATAACAATTAAAAAAAGATCCTGACCATAGAAAGTTACAATGATGACAGGGAAGATCAAAATTCAAACTCAGAAGAAGACAACAAAGCCAAACTGCTACATCCAAAGCCTCAAAGAAAACTACGCATTGGTCTCAGGCTCAAAAATGATTTCTAGAAGAGTTCTAAAAGGATTTTAAAATTCAAATAAGTGAGGTAGAGGAAAAATATGGAAAAGAAATTAAAGCGATGCAACAAAGTCATGAAAAAAGAATCAACAGCTTGGCAAAGAAGGCACAAAAAATGTTAAAGAAAATAACACCTTAGGATGCCCATCAATTGGGAAATGGCTGAACAAGTTGTGGTATATGAATGTAATGGAATACTACTTTGCTATAAGAAACGAGGAGCAGAAGGACTTCATACTAACCTGGAGAGACTTATATAAACTGATGCTGAGCAAGAAGAGCAGAACCAGGAGAAATCTGTACACAATCATAGACATAACATATGTGTGATGACTGACTTTGATAGACTGGGCTGCTCTCAGCAATATAAGGTTATAAGACAACTCCAAAAGACTCATGCTTGAAAGAGATACGCACATCCAGAGAAAGAGACTCGGAGTCTGAACGCAGATTGAAACAAACTACTTGCTCTGTTTCTTTTTCTTGTTTTGTTTTGTTTCCTCTTTCCCACTGATCATTCCATCAGTCATAATCCTTCTTTACAACCTGACTAATGATTACTGTGAAGATATTTCTAGATCCTATATGCATGCCACCATGATGGAAGGCTGGAAAGAGGGGGGGTAGGAGAAAATCTGAAACTCAAGGGACTGTGGAACTGAATGTTGTAAACTAAAAGTAAATAAACCAATTTAATTTTTTAAAAAAGAAAATAACACCTTAAAAAACAAAATAGGACAAATGGTACAGGAGGCACAATAATGCAATGAAGAAAAGAATGCCTTAAAAAGCAGAAATGGCCAAATGAGAAAAGAAATTAAAAATTCACTGAAGAGAACTCCTTTAAAAACAAAACTGACCACATGGAAAAAGAGATACAAAAATTCACTGAAGAAAAAAGAACTCCTTAAAAAGTATAATTGGCCAGATGGAAAAGGAGATCCGAAAATTAATTGAAGAAAATAATTCCTTAAAAATTAGAATTGGGCAAGTGGAAGCTAATAATTCCATGAGATATCATGAAGCAATAAGACAACAAAAGAATGAGCAAATAGAAGAAAATGTGAAATATCTCATTGGAAAAACAACTGACCTAGAAAATAGATCCAGGGGAGATAATTCAAGAATTATCAGATTACCTGAAAACCATGATCAAAAAAAGAGTCTAGACATCTTCTTTTAAGAAATTATCAAGTAAAACTGCCCTGATATTTTAGAACAAGAGGGTAAAATAGAAAGAATCTACAGATTACTTCCTGAAAGAGATCCCAAAAGGAAAATTCCCAGAAATATTATAGCCAAGTTCCAGAGCTCCAGGTCAAGGAGAAAACACTGGCAGCAGTCAGGAAGAAATAATTCAAGTATCATAGAGCCACAGTCAGGATAACACAAGATTTAGTGGCTTCTATATTAAAGGATCTCAGGGCTTGGAAAATAATCTTCAATTGGACAAAGGAGCTAAAATTACTACCCAGCAAAGCTGTGTATAATTCTTCAGCAGGAAAAATGGATATTTAATGAAATAGACAACTTTCAAGCATGCCTGATGAAAAGACCAGAGCTGAACAGAAAATCTGATCTTCAAATACAAGACTCAAGAGAAGCATAAAAAGATAAAGAGAAAAGAAATCATAAGGGATTTAATAAGGTTAAACTGTTTACCTTCTTACAAATGATACTTATTTTTTTATTTTTATTTTTGCCATGTACATATGATTTATTATATTATTATTACTATTATATAGTATATATGTGGGGAAATACAAGTGAGAAGGATACTAGTTCCCCAAGTTGACACAATTCCTATTGTTTAGTCCTTGTCCTCAGCATTAACTATATTTATTCTTTTTTTAAAAATTTTTTTAAATATTTGATGTTAAAACTTTGAATTCCAGATTCTTTCCCTTCTTCCCTCGTCACCCACCCTTACTGGGAAGATAAGCAATTCAATATAGGTTGTACAAGTGTAGTTATGCAAAACATTTCCATAGTGGATATATCATGAAAGACTGACTATATTTTCCTCCATCCTATCCTGCTCCCCACTTGCTCTATTTTCTACTTTGACCCTGTCCCTTTTCAAAAGTGTGTGTTTCCAACTACCCTCCCCCCCATCTGTCCTTCCATCTATCATCCCACCTCTTATCCCCTTCCCCTCTACTTTCTGTAGGGTAAGATACCCAATTTAGTGTGTATGTTGTTCCCTCCTTAAGCCACATTCAATGAGACTAAGGTTGACCCATTACCTTTAGCCTTCCTGTTATTCCCCTCCATTGTAACAGTTTTCTCTTGCCTCTTTTATATGAGATAATTTATCCTATTCTGTCTCTCCCTACCTCCTCTTACTATATTTCTCTCTCACCTCTTAATTTTATTTTAGATATCATCCCTTCCTATTCAACTGATCCTGTGCCCTCTATGTATACATGTACACATATATACACACACTCATATATGTATTTATATGCACATAGACCCTCCTATATAAATATATATATATATGTATACATAGACATATACATACATATACACATACACACACATTTATATTCCCTTCAACTATCCTCATACTGAGAAAAGTTTCACAGGTTACAATGATCATTTTTTCCATGTAGGAATGTAAATAGTTCAACTTTAATAAGCTCCTTATGATTTTTTTTTCCCTGTTTACCTTCTTATGCTTCTCTTGCTTCTTATATTTGAATGTCAAATTTTCTATTCAACTCTAGTTTTTTCATCAAGAATGCTTGAAAGTCCTCTATTTCATTAAGTGATCATATTTTCCCCTGAAACATTATACTTAGTTTTGCTGGGTAGGTGATTCTTGGTTTTAATCCTAACTCCTTTGACCTCCAGAATATCATATTCTAAGCCCTCGATCCCTTAATGTAGAAG
The DNA here is from genome assembly GCA_028627135.1 of Pseudochirops cupreus. NCBI lineage: Eukaryota > Metazoa > Chordata > Mammalia > Diprotodontia > Pseudocheiridae > Pseudochirops > Pseudochirops cupreus. Next base: position 334,802,074 of record CM053581.1, on the reverse strand, counting down.
CTGCCAGATATTGTGTTATCCTGATTGTATTTCCACAATATTAAAATTGTTTCTTTTTGGTCGCTTGTAATATTTTCTCCTTGACCTGGGAACTCTGGAATTTGGCTATAATATTTTCTTTTTTGGGTATTTTTCAAGAGGTGATCAGCGAATTCTTTCAACCTCTATTTTGCCCTCTCGTTCTAAAATATCAGGGCAATTTTCCTTGAGAACTTCTTGAAGGATGATTTGTAGGTTATTTTTCTGATCATGGCTTTCAGATAGTCCAATAATTTTAAAATTATCTCTCTTGGATATATTTTCCAGGTCAGTGATTTTTCCAATGAAATATTTCAGATTGCCTTCTATTTTTCTATTTTGGATCTGTTTTATAGTATTGTGATTTCTCATAAAGTCATTAGCTTCCATTTGCTCCAATCTAATTCTGAAGGAATTATTCTCTTCAGTGAGTTTTTGAAATTCGCTTTCCATCTGGCAAATTCAGCTTTTTAAGGCATTCTTCTCCTCGTTGGCTTTTTGGGCCTCTTTTGCCATTTGAGTTAGTGTATTTTTTAAGGTGTTATTTTCTTCAGTCAGGTTGTTGACTCTCTTTTCATGATTTTCTTGCATCATTCTCATTTCTCTTCCCAATTTTTCTTCTACTTCTTTTATTTGATTTTCAAAATCCTTCTTGAGCTCCTCCATGGCCTATAACCAATTCATATTTTTCTTGGAAGCTTTTGATGCAGGAGTTCTGACTTTATTGTCTTCCTTCCATTCCATGCTTTGATCCTTTTTATCTCCAAAAAAGGAATCTAAGGTTTGATTGCTGTGCTTGCTTTGCTTCCTTTGCTTGCTTATGTTGCCACTCAATTACTTGACTTTTGAGCTCTTTGCCACAGTAGAACTCTGCTTCCAGAGAGGAGATCTTTGTCCCAAATTGCTAGAGTTTTCGCAGCTGCTGGAGCTATTAGTTGGGCACCCTCTCTGAAGCCCCCACAAGCTCATTGGCCCCACACCCCAGGACCTCTACCCAAGACAGCAATCTAGACCCAAGCAGGTTAAAGCAAGAGCAGTTACCCTCTGAATGATCTTTTGGTTCCCCTACAATCTGCAGACCAGGAGCTCTGGAAGCAGCCATGCAGTGCAGCCATCACACCGCCTCTGCTTCTTGCCCCCGGGGTAGGGGCTGGACCCTCTCTTGAGTCCCCCCTAGTTCCAACAAAGTTTCACACTGACCTTTTACTTTATCTTTGCTGTTTATGAATTGAGAAGTCTGGAAGCTACCACAGCTGCTGGTGATTCACTCTCCTGAGGTCTCCAGCTGCAGCTGATAGGGGCTGCCATGAGGCTAAAACCAAAGATCACGGGGAGAGAGGGGGTGTGGGCTTGGCTCCCAGACTGCTACAATGGACCCTTCCTGTAGGCCTGCCAGGCTGCCTTCAGCAGGAAATTTGTTTCTCTCTGTCACTTTGTGGGTTCTGTAGCTCTAAAATTTGTTTAGAGTAATATTTTATAGGTATTTGAGGTGATTGTAGGAGGAGCACACAGAATTTTCCTGTTTCTATGCCAACATCTTGGCTCAACCACAAATGATACTTATAAGTCCTAAAAACTTTCTCGTTATTGGAGCAGTTAGAAATAGTATGCATAGACAAAGGACACAGATGTAAGTTGAATATGATGGGATGGTACCTAAAAAAATAAAATTGAGAGGTGAGAAAGAGGATTGCATTGGGAGAACAGGAAAGGGAAAGGAAGAATGGGGTAAATTTTCTCACATAAAAGAGATGCAAAAGAGCTTTTATAGTGGAAAGGAAGATGAGGGAGGTTGGAGGTGGGGAGAATGCTTGAACCTTACTCTCATCAGAAAGGGAAATTGGGAGAGGAAATAATATACACATTCAGCTGGACATAGAAGTCTATCTTACCCTACAGGAAAGTAGGAGGAAAGAGAGATAAGATAGGGGGAGGGGCGCCAATTGAAAGGAGAGCAGATTGGGAGAAGTGGTAGTCAGAAGCAAAACACTTTTGAGGATGGATAGGGTGATAACAGGAGAGAGAGAGTAGCTTAAACAGGGGTGGGGGGAAATGGCATGGAGGGAAATATACAGTTAATAATCATAACTGTGAAAAAAATTTCATAGCAAGTTTCTCAATACAGGCTTCATTTCTCAAATATATAGAGAACTGAGACAAATTTACAAAAATGAGAGCCATCTCACAGCTGATAAATGGTCAAAGGATATGAACAGGTAGTTTTCAGACAAAGTAATCAAAGCTATCTATAGTTGTTTGAAAAAATGCTCTAAATCACTATTAATTAGAGAAATGCAAATTAGAACAACTATGAGCTACCACTCCACGTCTATAAGATTGTCTAATATGACAGAAAAGGAAAATGAAAAATGTTGGAAGGGATGGAAGAAAATTGAGATACTAATGAACTATTTATAGAGTTGTGAACTTATTCAACCATTCTGGAGAACAACTTGAACTATACCCAAAGGGCTATAAAACCATGCATGTATCCTTTGACTGAACAATACCAATACTACTACTAGGTCTGTATCCCAAAGGGATAAAAAACAAAAAGGAAAAAGACTTATATGTATAAAAATATTTATAGCTACTTTTTCTGTGGTCGTAAAGAATTGTAAATTGAGGGGATGCCCATTGATTGGGGAATGGTTGAACAAGTTGTTGTATATGATTGTGATGGAATATTATTATGCTATAAGAAATGACAAGCAGGATGGTCTCAGAAAAACCTGGAAAGACTTACATGAATTGTTGCAAAGTGAAATGAGCAGAACCAGGAGGACATTATACACAGTAGCAGCAATATTGTATGATGATAAGCAGTGAATGGTTTAGCTATTCTCAGGAATAGACGATCCAAGACAATTTTGAAATACTTATGATGAAAAATGCTATCCACCTCCTGAGAAAGAACTGATAGAGTCTAAATGCAGATTGAAGCATACTTTTTTTTAACTTTATTTTTCTTGTTCGTTTTTTTGTTTTCTTTTACAATATAACTAATATGGAAATATCTTTTGCATGATGGTACATGCATAACCTATATCAAACTGCTTGTCTTCTCAATGAGGGGGAATGGGTAGGAGAGAGAGAATTTTTTTTAAATGTTAAAAAAATTTTTTTTAATGTTAAAAATTGTTTTGCATGTAACTGGGGAGGTAGGGAGATAGATAATTTTTTTAAAAAGGAAACCTACAAGTCTGAAAAAGCAGCTGCACCAGCCTGTTATGGGAACATTAAAAAGCACTTGGCCTTTGAGAGCTTTGCACTTCATTTAAGCAAATCCATAAACAAGGATTAAGATTCCCTGCCAAAAAAAAAAAAGTATTTCTAAGTCTCTCAACCAATCTGAATTGAAGGTATGATGCAATATTAGCAGTTTAAAAACACACCTGGCACCAATCTGATTGGAATGCTCCAGGCATGGCTAAAACACACACACGAATATAGTATTATAAAAATGGGCTATAATTCTAGAGAGTGCTTCCTTGATAACAGACTTCTTCCAAAATGTGGGGGGAAAAAAAATAAACTGTAGTGGCAATTTGTAAGGAACATCTTTTCCTCAACATACTATAATTATAAGAGAAATGAAAATGTCTACTTCCCCTCATTTCTCTATAAAAATGAGATGGACAATAAAAATGTTGGCAAATACTATTCTAAGCAAATTACAAAAATTAAAGCAAAACAAAACAAAACTCAATACCTCCCAGCACTACCACCATATCATACATACAAAACCAAACTGGGCTCTGAGACCAGCCACTCCTCTACTAAAGTTTTACTCCCATGTTCCTTCATGGCATGGAGGTGACCTAAAGCCCTCCAAAGTTATTCCCACATAGCACAAGCTGTAGCAAATCTTAACAGGCTGGAAAGGCTTCAAATACAGGCTGAGTGAGGTACTGTGGGTGACCAAAAGGGAATGAATTTGACTAAGGAAGACCTGTGAACTGTATTGAAGTATGATTGGCTGGTAATCCAATAAAATCTCCTTGAAGTTGAAGAGGCCAATTACTACATGAAAACAACTCTTTAACAAACGTTACTTTAAATATCATAAATATTTTCTTTGTTTCTCCTAAACTGTTTTAGCTCATATTTGCAGAGGCAAAATGGCGCAGTAGACAAAGTGCTATAGTTAGGAACAACTGGGTTCCAATCCCACAAAATAAATTAAAATACAATAGGACATTGATAATGTTGACAAGTGGTTTTCTAAGTTAATGCAAGGATCCTAAAGTAGGGTTTAGCGGCCACATTTTTATTTGAGTTGGACACTACTAGTCCCTAGTATGATTCTATGCAATTAGGGGATACTTGTAAGTACTGATAACTGATTAAGGAAAGGAAAAAATATACACAGAAAAGAAACTCTCCACTGACCTCCACGCTGGTAGGCAGCTATACTGGCAGACCTGGGGAATAATGGCAATGGTATATACTATTTTATATGCAGTAGAGCTCTGCTTCCTCTTGATGAAGCAATTAACTCACATTTCTTGGTTGTTTTAAGGTTCACAAAATACCCTCTTCATAACAACTCTATGAGTTAGGTGGTGCAAATATTACACTCATTTTACTGATGAGGAAACAGGCTTCCAATTTTGGATTTTCCTAACTCTCAGAGACTAAGCACTTCCGCTGAGAATCAAACCTAGGTCTCTCCTGACTCTCTGGTTCAGTAAGAGTTCTATATCTTCCTCACCTGCATTCTATTAGAGCTAATGAAGCCCAGCATTACCAGCCACAATGAAAACAGCTCAGCTCAGTTAGACTACTGACCCATTACACAAACAGTTTTGTTTTAATGTATAGGACCCTAGTTTGAGTTTCTATAATTTCCAGGCATTTTGTTTTTGTTGTTTGTCCTCCGTTCTTGAAGAAGACTATGACATCAGGGAGGTGATGCCATGACCGGCAAGCAAATTGGATTTAAGTGAGAGACGGCTGTGCAAGGTCACCAGCCTCACTCCCTCCTTCAGAGCCATCTGGGCCCAGTGGCCAGATATTGATCAGAACAATTGGAGATGGCCCTGGATACAGTGGGAGACCTTGGCCTTTTTAAGTTAAGATCTTTAACAGGTCTGTTTGATTGAGGCAATGCCCATTCAGTGATTAAGGCTTAATAAGAAACGAAACAGAGAATGGCCTCTTTTACCCTAGTCAAAAACAAACACACAAACAACAAAAACGTCCATCTGGGAGGGGAAGACCCTCAGGGTTTCAGACCAAAATAGCAATAATTACTATTTACACTCATTCTGAGTCAATCTGGGCTCAAACAATCACCAAGTAAGGCTTGGCCTGTGTCCTATTGTTGTTGGTCAACCAATGCGAGCCAGAGTGATTTGGGCTTAAGGCTAGTCTTTAAGAAAGAAAGGCATTTATGTTCTTAATGGAAGTGTTCCCAGTTCTATAAAAAGTTAAATATTGCATTTAATAAAATTCTTCAAAACCTGTTCTACCTAACCCCGAGTCACCCTCCATCTTGTCCCAGTCCCCACCATTTTGTGCTCCCTTCTTCACAGAAGTGAAGTCCTGCCACAAAGAACGGCCCACAGCATATTCCTGGGAAATTGCCCAAGGCACAGTCACCCATCCTGTTTTGGGAAATGGGAACTCAACTATAGTTCACATTCCTTATAAGGCCCTGAGCTCAGTATTAACCAATTGCTTTTCTCTGCTTCTGTGAGTTCCTGCTTACACATAGATCAGACCATTACTTTGTGGTTTTTGTCTTTAAATACTCTGGCTCTGCCCCTGCTTTGGGCTGTTCCATTTGAGTCTACACTCTGAGCAGTCACATGCTTCAATAAATCCCCATTAAATTTATAACTGGGTATCACTTCACGTTTTTCTGCACAACAAACTACCATGGAGTAAAGGAGGCTATCAAATATTGCTATAGTATAGATAATGGTAGTAAAACCTCCTGGGGAGTCTTTGAGTTAGTATTGTCAAAGATAAGGTAACAACCTCTTAAAACTATTCACTGAAAAAAAAGGGGTGTCCCTCCTTTCTCTATGAAAATGGGATGAATAATCATAATATGAAGAAAGATGGTTTGGAGGCTGGAATTTATATTTTTATATAAATATAGAAAGCTTGAGTGGTAAGTTGCTTTCCATGAAATATTTAATGAAGTGGATGAAGCCTTTCATATAAAGGAAAAGTCTCTGTGGGTAATTAATTTAAAAAGCATAGAGAAATTTTGTGTTGCTAATGAGGTCATGCATTCCTTAAATGATCAAAATTTAAGTGCCCCATAGAATGGAAAGAAGCCTACAATCGGAACCAGGCCTGAGTTTGAATCATGGTTCTGCTGCTTAATGTTTCTCTCCCTGAGCCTGTTTCCTCCTCTCCATAAAATGACAATGAAGCAGATGATCTCCAAGTACTTTCTAGATTTAACAGTTCTGAGTTTTATAAGCCCATTTTATTTCCAAATCATAGTAGTATTAATCTGAGTTCTGCATTTGAGAGGCCTTTTTTGGATAGAAGTCACATCATATGCTCTATCTTGAAATGGGAGATTTAGTTGGTAGCTGCCCACCTCCCACTGACCTTCTCTTTGGGCCTCCCAGCACCCCCACTGCCATCTTACCCCATCAAGTGTTTCATAAGACAAAATTACCTGATTGATTGTGGTCTTTATTTCCTGACTCCAGGGCCAGTGTTCTATTCATTGTACTACCTAGCCTCTCCCCCGGTCTTTATTTTAATAGAATTATTTTGCCCTGAGCAAAGAAACTAAGCAAAGTTCAGCCAAAATAATTAATTCATGCCAATTTATGAATGTCAGTCCCAGAAGTACTTGCATTTAAAAAGACAACACTTACCATTTTAGGCTTTTAATTGGTGGAATCTGAGGAAGTTTATTAACAAAGGGAAAAATGTGTGTGTGTGTGTGTGTGTGTGTGTGTGTGTGTGTGTGTGTGTGTGTGTTTAATCTTTTAGAGGTGAGGAAGATGGGACAAGATCATTGATCCCAGAGTCTAAAGATCTGGGTTCAGGTCCCTGATCTACCCCCCACTGTGTTCACCAAGTCACTTTAATTCTTTGGGCTGAGGGCTGGACTGCAGAAAGATTCTAAAGATTCTTTTTAAATGTGATGTGCTGATTCTGAGCAATTACCTGAGGAGGCTAGCTTTATTGAGTGCTTCTGGGTCAGCTCTCTTAGAACATTCCTATTCTTTCTGTCGCTTCTCTTCCTCCTGTCCTGAACCTAGAGATTGTCTAAAATCTCTAAGATTCTTCTCAATGGCAGAGTGGAAGGCAGTCCAGTGGTCAAGTTGCACATTCCGTTTGCCCTTCTTTCTCTCACTGCTGATCTCTAGTTTTATCTCTGGCAAAACTAGGTACAAGTCTGATCTTCAATCAGTAGGATAGGGTGCTACCCTGCTCAAAACCAGGTGGACTTGTTTCATAAACTTGCCTTTTAGTTTGGGCAAGTAATTACAAGTTATTTTCTCAAAGAAAAACAAACATGTACATACTTTTTTTGACAGAAGTCTTGATAACACAACACTACTTCAATATACTAAATATTAAAGAATCAAAAATGCAATATTGGGACAAAGGGTAGATTTTTATAAAAGTTATAAACATACAGTTATTAGCTATGCCTTCCACACTATGACTTTTCCCATGGTAGTTTTGATATATTGTAGGTTGGCATAAGAAATTAAATGGTTATTTGGGGGAGTTTGTGGAAGCCACAGACACTTGCACACAAAGGCTAACAACAGACAACACAGAAAAAGTTTAGAAACTCAGAAATAAATAAAATACCGTATTGTATAGTAGCAACATATTTTATCTTTTAACACTGTAATAATTCAGGCTTCTTTTCTCACTTTCCAGACTGCAAGGGCACTGAGTCCCTCACCCCCCGAAATATGGAAGGGATAACTGTACTTAGGTTAGCATCCTGTTCTCATGCCTCTCAGTGGCAGGGAAGTTCTTAAAGGTACAAGTAAAGATGACCCCTGACAGACTACTGTCTACTTTAGCTAAGTGCAGCGAAGCTTATGAATAGAGTGCAAAACAGTGTCCCATTGACTGGTGGATACATGAACAAACTGTGGGATCCTTAAGAAAAAATATATTATTGAACTGCAAGGAGGAATTCAAAGAAACATCAGAAAAGGTAATATAAGCTGTTAAGAATGGTCTCATTTTGGGGCAGGTAGGTGGTGCTGTGAATAGAGCACCAGCCCTGGAAGCAGGAGGACATGAGTTCAAATCCGACCTCAAACACTTAACACTTTCTGGTTCAGTGACCTTGGGCAAGTCACTTAATGCCAACTGCCCTGCCTTCCCCCCTCCAAAAAGACCAAAAAAAAAAAAAAAAGAACTGTTTCATTATGGTATTTGTATCCTCAGTGCCCAACATAATACTTGCTGATTGATGAGATTTGCACGGACTTGGAACAAAAAAAGCACAATCAGGGAAAACTACAACTACAATAATATAAATTAAAACAACTCAGATGAAATGCAATGGCCCATATTGGCTCCAGAGGATCTGTGGGTCACATTTTCATTGTCTTGATAGAAGAGGTGGGCAGTTGTCATGGTTACTAAAAGCTGCCATATGGGAGGTGATGCAGATTGTAGTCATAGGAAGCAATGCAATGAGTTCCTCTGAATGAACTTCTCACATATCTAGAAAATGCACCAAACTAAATCCTGATGGGAAAATCCAGAAAAGGTCACAGTAAGTCCTTCATCCCGCCCAGCTTGGTACTCGGAGGTCTTAAATAGGGCACACAGAGTCGGGAGCATGCCAGAGCTAAGGAAGACACTGCAGCCCAAGCAGAGGTCTCAAGTCCATACCTGGCCACCCCTAGATCCCAACAGAATGAGCTATTATGGGGGCACGGATGCCCAAGGAACAAATGCAAAAGAAAATGACTCCAAGACATCTATAAACACTGCTTTAAAAATACCAAACCGACGTGGGGACAAACTCAACTAGAATTTAAGAGATGAGGCAGGAGTTTTGAAAAGCTTTAAATGTTTTTATAAATGGGAGTGCTTGAGGAAAAAGCTAAAAATTGGAAAAGAAATGAGTTATGTAAGAATTGGAAAGGGAATTATAGCTTGGCAAAAGGGGTACAAAACCTTGCCCAAACATTGCCCAAACTCCCTGAAAATTTGAATGGATCAAACTGAAGCCAAAGACTCTATGAAATAATAAGAAATAAAAACAATGTCAAAAAATAGTAGAAAATGTAAGGTACCTCATAGCAAAAATACAAAAAAAAACCTGGAAAACAACTCAAGGGAAAAATTTAAGACTCGCTGGACTCTCTGAACACTGACCAAAAAAAAAAAAAAGAACCTAGATGTTTTGTTTCAAGAAATCTCAAAAGAAAATTGACCAGATCGCTCAGAACCAAAAGACAAGATGGGAAAAGAAAGAATGCATTGGTGATCTCCAGAAACAAATCCCAAAATGAAAATTCCCAGGAACATCATAGCCAAAATTCAGAGCATGCAGGTAAAGATAAAAAAAATACTGCAAATAGAAAGAATTGAAGCACAGAGTCACATTCAGGATAACACACAATATAGCCAACTAACAGTATAAAACAACTTACATGCTTCCTTGCTCTTCAACATAAGTGCTGTATAAAGCAGCAGAGAACTTGGAATACACATTCCAGAAGGCAAAGGATGTTGGCTTACAACCAAAAAGCATTTACCAAGAAAAGCTGGGTATGCTACAGGGGGGAAAAATGAAAGAGGATTTCCAAGCATTCCTTATGAAAAGACCAGAGCTACACAGAAAGTTTCAAGTACAAAAGAACGAAAAGAAACACAAAAAGTAAACATGAACGAACAATAATAAAGAACTAAACAGACGACACATTTTCCCTCTGATCCTTATCATTAGAGTTCATAGGAGTCTGACTGGACAAGTTCTGGTAGTACTTCTGTCTTGATTGTAATAATGGAGATAGCAAGAGGATATATAGAAAGGGAAGGGAAAGGAAGGTTAGGGAAACATCTCACAAAACAGAGGTACACAAAGAGACATCACTCTCACCTGAACTGGTCAAAGGATTCGAAACACAAAGTGGAGTACAGAGACACTTTTCACTTAACAGTGAAATTGGGAAAATGGCAGGAATCAAAAGAAAGGTAGGTTAAGGGAGATATTATTCCTAAGCTAAACAAACTCTAAATTTACAAAAATATTTATAGCTCTTTCTAAGGAGACAAAGAACGGGAATCTGAGGGAAGGCCCATAACTGGGGACAGAATAAACAGGTTATAGTACATGGATGTGATGGAATACTAAGGTGCTGAACCACCCTACCAGGGTTAATGGCCAATGAGGATGCCAGAGGACTAATGATCAAACTTGCTACCCACCTCCTGATAGATAGATGAAAAGACTCAGAATGCAAGATACAAACATTTTTTAGGACTTGAATAATGTGGACATTTCTTTTGACTGACTATACATGTGTGTAACGGGTTTTGTTTTTCTTGTTTTCAATTGGCGGCAGTGGTAGAAGATTAGGGTAGCAAGGCAGATCTTGGCTGATTAAAACATAAAAAGAAAGAAGGGGCAGCTAGGTGGCACAGTGAATAGAGCATTGGCTGTGGAGTCAGGAGGACCCGAGTTCAAATGTTGCCTCAGACACTTAACACTTAATAGCTGTGACCTTGGGCAAGTCGCTTAACCCCAATTGCCTTGCCTTCCCCCCTCCAAAAAGAACAAAAAAAAAAAAGAAAAGAAAACTTGGGAACTCTGACCAATACAAAGAACAACTAGAATTCCTGAAAACAGGATGAAACATGCAGCCTACCTCCTGACGGAGATGATGCACTCAGAGTGCAGATCAAGATAGGCTTTTTAAAAAAAGAAATGATCAATGAGAAATTCTATTTTGCTTGGGTTTTTTTTCTTGCTTTCTCAATGGAGGACAAGTAGGAGGCTATTTTTTGAAAATAAAAGATAATTTTTTCAAAAGTTGCAGTATATTGATAAATATAGTTGTATTTGTTGGCTTTTTTTTTCTGGTCACAATTTGGGAGGGGTGTGTGAGAAGGGAATATAGTGGAAAATGACCAATGCAAATAAAAGCAGCAATAAACTTTTTTTAGATAAGAAGATTAAATCATTATCCAGTGAAGAAGCTGAAGTACTGCATGCGTTCAGTTCACGAAAGCAAAAGAAGTAATCTCGTAATCCTGGACAACATAGTATGCTTATTTCCATTCTAACATTTAAATTTCTCCTACGTTAGCTAAAGAGCAAATTAAACAAATCATAAAACACATATATGTGTGTATATGAGGGGAAGGGAGAATTTATTATGGGAAATGAAATTTTGGGATTCATGGGTTTTTTTGGTTTTCTGTGTGGCCAGTAAAACATATTTTCAGTGAAATTTATCTCCCTCCTTAAACCTTTAAAGACCAAATCTTATTAGAAACTCAATTATTGAGTCCTGGGGTAAACCCCATCACCAAGTTTTAAGCAAGTCAAGGTATTTATTGACATCGCTCAGCTCCTCTAGACTTACAAAAATTTGATAGTTTCAAAAATTTTAATTATTTTATTTTAGAGATAATTACAGTTAATCTACCAGATACATTACAAAACAAATGCTAAATTTGCAGTGTACACATAAGATCAAAGTTGTGAGAACCAGATAAAAAAGGGATGATATCTTAATTGAACTGGAACACAATAATTTCTTTGTATATAAGTGATTTTATTTCATTGTATGAACAAAAGCCTAAAGGTTAACAGAGGAAATCTTTGCATTCTTTCTTCTATCATCAAATGCCCAAATTTACAGCCAGTCTGATGTTTCACATTATGCATAATCCTAAAGTAAGTCCTGTTAATGATGTCCATGAGCAGCTGAACCTGAACCTTTAGAAACAAAAATACAGTAGAAATTGTACTGTAATTTAGAAAACAATACAAAATAGATTGCAATTTGCTAGTAAAGGAAGCAAAGATAAAAGTAACAGGAAATAAAAATGTTAACTTCCTATTAGAAAAAATCAAGTTTTATATTAATTTCAAAATTATGAAGAGTTTTTAAACATTTTATTTCCATGTACATTTGCCTATGTGAGATAGCCAAGGTAATAAAACAGTCATAACTGATACCAAGTAAAACTACTTCAATTTATCTAGCTCCTCTGCAAAGTTTCTTTTTCTCCTTTTGCTATTAAAACAAATAATCTGTTCAGAGTTCAAATAATCATAACCTTTTTGGCTATTACAATGGGAAAGCAGAAAAATATTCAGGACCTGGCTCTAATCAAATAAATATAATTTCACCACCAAGTTCTGAGTTAAATATACTCTGTTATCAGTTGTTTATTTAAAAGTGATAGTATGATTTAACTTCTGGTTTGAGACCACCCTCTCCAACCCCCCAATTACTGTCAAGTTATCAACGATTTTGGACACCGCTCAAATTATTATGTAACTTTCTTTGACAATTTCAAAGAAAATGTTTAGGACATAAAACAGCAAAAATTGCTTTGAGAATTCTACTTTACTGCAACTAGTGTAAAATTCAAATATGATATTCTGAATAATTCCCTTTGCATTTTACATATTTTTTGAAAACTTTTGCTTCTACAGTATTAAAAATATTATTCTGAGAAAAGGAATCCATCCCTATCCCATTCCCTTCCCCAAAAGACTTACCTTTCAAAGCTTTGCTTTTCTTATCTAAAAATCAGAACAATATATGATTAGTCTCCGTTATAAGCTAATTTTTATCCACTACTTCTAATTAAGTAATAACCTGTCACATAATCTAATGTCTTAGAAGACATACCACTCAAGAATTTTAGTTCTGGGGGCAGAGCCAAGATGGCGGCATAGGAGCAGCAAGAAATTGTGGCTCCGACACAGCCACATCAAATACCCAAAAAATATGACTCTAAACAAATTCTAGGGCTCTAAAACACACACAGATATATTTCCTGCTGAAGAATTTTAGTTCTTTACTACCTAATGTAATATATAAAATTACTAGGTTTTCTAAAATAGGAAAAGCTATAAACAATGCTTTCCAAATTTTGTATTTTAAAAGGTTTGTCTTTCTTACTCCCAATGAGCCATATCCAATAGTATAAAGGTCCCAAAGCAAAATGTTTTCCAACACAAGAATATACCCCTATTTAATCTGAAACAAATTACTAAAATCAAGGTTTGTATAGGAATTAGTTATGCCAATCCCTGACTCTCCACAAAGAATTCTTTTGCCTAACCCTTCTTCTCCCTTCCCATCTCCCAAAAACCAAACATAATGCAACTTACCAGCACTTCTGATTTTGTAAACAATGTACCCCATCACACCCACTCCTACCCAGATCTCCTGGTAAACCTGGGTATAGTAGGGCTTCAGTGGAGTCCAAACATTTTTCATGAAGTACTGCAACATCTGAAAATTAACAGTAGCAGTAAATTTAGGTGTTTCACACTACTAAAAGTTCAGATTATTATTTCTTCAAAAAATATGTATTGAGTCTTCTAGACCATTTTTCCTCACCGCCCCTTCCCCATGCCATGTTTCCCCCCTTCCCCCTTCAGAGTTCCAAATCCTTTCTGCTCTTTCATAAGATCCAGGTCAAGCTCTCCTCTTTTCATGGAAGGTTCCCTGCTCACCCCTACAGTTCCTTCCTCTGAATTTTCAATAGCACTTCGAATCTCTATCATCCATGGTGGTACTTAAGATATGCAGTCTTGCATTGTTGTTTCATAGAATCATGCATATCATTCCAGAATCAGAAGGCACAGAACAGTGAGGTCTAGCCTAAGCCTTAACCAGGGCATGAATCATGCTTAAAATACTCTGAATTATGGCCTGATCAGGGAGAGTACAGAATGGCCACTAATGCACAGAGGAAAGAGTCCTGGATTTTCAGTGAGGAAACTTGGGTTCTCTACTCTGGTGATCCTTGTATGATCTGTGTCAAGTGCCTTAATCTCTTCGGTTTCTTCCTTTATAAAATAAAGATGTAAAAAATCTCTAAGATCCCTTTCCAATTCTAAATCCTATGATTACTTTCCTTGTTACAAAAGTATTTTTACTAAGGCAATCTAAAATTACAGTACTTTTTTATTTGGGGGAGGTCAGTTTATTGGCTAGTTTTCATTTAAGTTCTGAGTACACAATCCAGTTATTCTTGAGACTTGGTAACACTAATTAATACTTTTTAGAAGTGGGTTGATAACTTCTAGGGCTGCATCCCAAAGAGATCATACAAATGGGAAAAGAACCCACATGTACAAAAAATATTTATAGCAGCTCTTTTTGTGGTGGCCAAGAACTGGATATCGAGGGGATGACCATCAATTGGGAAATGGCAGAACAAAGTGTGGTATATGAACGTAACGGAATACTAATGTGCTATAAGAAATTATGAGTAGGTGGACTTCAGGAAAACCAGGAAAGACTTTCATGAACTGATGCTGAGTGAGGGAAACAGAACCAGGAGAACTTTGTACACAGTAACAGCCACACTGTGAGATGACTAACTTTGATAGACTTGGTTCTCCTGAGCAATGCAAGGTTCTAAGACAACTCCAACAGGCTCACAATGGAAAATGCTATCCACATCCAGAGAAGGAATTATGGAGTCAGAATACAAATTGAAGCATACTATTTGCTCTCTCTCTTTTGTTTCTTCTTTCTCATGGTTCATTTCATTGGTTATAAAACCAATGTGAAAATGTTTAATGTGAATGTGTATGTAGAGCCTATACCAGACTGCATGCCATCTAGGGGAGGGGGAGAAAATTTAGAACTCAAAAGCTTGTGGAATTGAATGTTGTAAACTAAAAATAAATTAAAAAGAAAAAGAAGTGGGTTGATACAGAAGTATCACTGGCCAGAAACTCACAGTTCTCTCAACTCACTGTATGACCTTGGTCAAATCACTTCTCTCTGGGTCTCAGGTGCCTCATTGTAAAATCAGGGGATTAGACTAGGCACTTTTCTTAAGATTCCTGTAAGATATGACATTTTATGGCACTAAAATGCTGAATGCCTCCTGTTTTCAGGCCTGGGGTGAGGACAATAAACAAAGATATCATTTCAAAGACATCTTCATGCCATACAGCTTGTTCTCCATCTGCTTCAACCAAGAACCAGGAATCCGAGCTCCCACCAATATGCCCCCAGGGTTCTAAGCGGTAAATATTCTACCATATTTCACTGGTTTTAGGCCCACCACTACTACATAGCCATCTCCAAGTCATCCTGCTAGACGGGTAACCATCCCCTCTTCCCTCTCCCCTTCCCACTCTAGCTCTGAGGATAATAATCAAACCAACATTATCAGTGCTGGAAAAGACTAATCAATTAAAAGTTGCCACTAAAGTGGCCCTCACTCTTCCCAGTACAAAACCCTTTTCTCTGGCCACTTTCCTAGTGGTGTAAGTTTTCCCCCCAACTACAAGTAAGCTCTACTGGTTATCTCCCCTTTTTATACTTGTACCCCAAATTTAGCAGAGTTCCCTCTCTATTAAGCTCTTAATATTTTTGCATTTCCATATATATATCTATTTTTTTTATTTTTTTGTTTGGAGGGGGAAGGGCAGGGCAATTGAGGTTAAGTGACTAAGTGACTTGCCCAAGGTCACACAGCTAATAAGTGGTAAGTGTCTAAGGCTGGACTTGAATTCAGGTCCTTCTGACTCCAGGGCCATGCTCTATTCACTGCACCATCTAGCTGCCCCATCCATTTATATATTTATTCATATAAGTGAATATCAGGTCTTGGGGACCTTCATTCAAATATTCTGTTCAGAGTTGAAACAATCATAACCTTTTTGGTTGTTGGGAAATTACAATGGGAAAGATAGTCCACACAGTCCCCCACTGAGACTCGTTAAAGAAACTCAACTTTAAAAAAATGCAAACAAACTCTCCATCTAGTGCCATGCATTTTAGTATTAATTACTTTTATCAGATTGCTTGCTAACCTAATAGTGGAGGTGGGGTGACTGGAGGGGCAATTTTAAAACACAAGGCAGCTCCAGAACGACAGACCAGAGGTAAATCTGAGGAGGAAAGAGAAAGGAGTGGCAGATGGGGGTGGGAGGTGGAGGGTGTAACAGACAGAAAGTGGCAAAAACAAATCAAAACCCCTTCTTCTTTGAAATTCTAAATAAAGGTCTTGTCGTACTGAAAAACCCCTGCTTGGAAACAAAACACTTGTGTCTCTTAGAGAATATGCTGCTGATGGCTATTACACCATATAATGCAAACTCGCCCATTACCTTCTGCCTTTCATTGATCTGGACGATAAAGTGATGGTATGACAGAAAAGAACCCTTGATCTGGAGTTGGGAGACCTAGTTTCCAGCATCCACCCGAAAGTCAGTGAACTTGTGTAAGCCTCAGTGACCTAATCTGTAAAACAAAGTCACACCACGTGCCTCACAGTTGTGTGAGGAAAGTCTATTGGCCATTACCGTTAGATCGCCTGGGGTTTTTTTCAGCCACTGTCACTCACTACAATCTACTAAAGCATAAAAAAGTCACAATTTATTATTAGGAGTAACATAGTGAGGAAAATTGTGAATCCTTAAAACACGGCATTGTAGTTATTGTGGGGTAGGGAGAAGACTTGTAAATAGATGTCAAAAGACCAGGTTTTAATGCCATTTCACTGTTTAATCTTAGGCAAGTCAGTCCTTAGGTCCATAACCTAGGAGTCATCTGAAATTCCTCCCTATCTCTCCCCTGGACTCACCTAGACTCTGTGCCCCATTCCCATCCCTCATATTCAAGTCCTTATCTCTCCAACAAGCCCCTCCTTTCCTCTGACCATGAGACAGGCCACTCAAGTGTGGGCCCTCATCACCTCATACCTCAATTCCCGCAACAGCCTGCGGTGGGTCAGCTTGCCTCAGGTGTTCCCAATTCATACTCCATTCAGCCACTAAAAGTGATTTTCTTAAAGCACAGACCGGCTCATGTCACCTTCCTACTCAATACACTGGTGGTTTTCTACCGTCTCCAAAATGCTCCAAGTTCACCATTACCCAGCCCCCTGCTACCTTTCCAGCCTTCCTATTCCTCACTCCCTGACACACTCTTAGGTGCAGGGACACTGGCCCACTGGTTGTTCCACGGAGAAGACTCCCCAGAGCTTTCGGCTCTGAACATTCTCTCTGGCTCTCCCTCCCCCACTCTGATGACTGACCTCCCTGGCTTCTTTTAAGTCCCAACAAAAATGCCACCTCCTACAAAAACCCTTCCTTGACCCCTCTTAATCCCAGCATCTCCCCTCTTTTAATAATATTCCCTGCTTTGTATGTATTTATTTGCATGCTGTCTCCCCCAGGCAACTGTAAACTCCCTGAAGGTGGGGGCTGTTTTTGCCTTTTGTATCCCCAGTGTTTAGAACAGTGCTTGGCATGTGGGGGGTGTTTAATGACTAGAAGAACCTCAGCTGTCCAATCAGTTACCAGCGCTGTCACTTCTATTTTCACATCCCTTCTTTTTACTCCTGTATTAACTACTGGTAGCCTAGAGCATCATAAAAGCCAAACTGGCTTCTGTCTCCAGTCTCTAGCCCCACTGTCCATCCTGAGAGAGACAGAGAGAAAGACAGGGAGAGAAGGGGAGACAGAGAGAAAGTGAGAGAGAGAGAGAGAGAGAGAGAGAGAGAGAGAGAGAGAGAGAGAGAGAGAGAGAGAGTGTGAGTGTGTGTGTGTGTGTGTGTACATACGTATGTACATAGGCTGCATCTCCTGGTAGAATGTAAGCCTCAGGAGGGTAGGGGTTTTTTTATATTTGCAAGCCCAGGGCTACCAAGGTGCCTAATACTTAATAAATAAAATGCTTGTGGGTGAGGGGGAACTCATTATTCAAGAAGTAAGCTCATTCTACTGTTATACAGTTCTTCTAAAAAAAGTTTTCCCTTATAATATTGGACTGGACCTGTGATTTATTCAGTGCAGGAAACATGCATAAATTTCTAGTCCATCAATCTGCCTCTTTCCCCCTAATCTAGGCTGCAATTTAGCTTCCTATAACTTCTAAATACTGTTCCGAAGTGACACAGAGCTTTATTGAGTCCAAAATGCTTTTTCTTAAACAATCATCTCTGCCCCAGTCCCCTCCACCCCCCAATACTGCCAATGGGGAAGCTCCTCAGTGACCCCATCAAAGTCACCAAACAAGTACTTTGTCATTACCACCACACTGTGCTGCCTTTTCAAATAGCATAAATTGATCCTCCCCAGGAGACAGTCTTTCAGATATCGGAAGATAAACCTGTTATACTCTCGTTAAGTTTCTCATGCTTCAACTGTTCTTCACAAGACATAGTTATGAGTTGGGGCTGTAATAAAACTTCAATTCCTGGTGTCATTTAAGCCCTCCCAACAAACTGGCTCTTATACACACAATCGTAACTTAGGAAGGTAGGAATTATGTTCGCTTAAAGGCAGAAATGGCAGACTTACCAAAATGGATTCTTTACCTTAGCTTGAGTTCCCTTTGCTTTTTTAACACAGATTTAGAGGTGCAGTGGGAAGAACACCGGATTTGGAACTAGACGGCCTGGGCTCAAACCAGGCCTGTGTGACCGTAACCAGATACCTCAGCACCTCAAGTGTAAAATTAAGGGATTGGATCTGATGATCTCGAGATCCTTCCTAGTTCTAAATTTATGAATCAAATATTTGCCTCTAGGGGCCTACAACAAAAAAGATCTCTGGATCACAGATTTAGAGCTAGAAGGGACCTGGGAGACCATCTAGTCCAAGCCCCTCATGTAAATGAAGAAAACTGAAATCTGAAATTTTACAGATAAAGAAACTGAGGCACAGAGAAATTGATTTGCCCAGGCCTTCCTACGTTTACCAGTCTAGTGCCTGGGAACTGGGGATGCAAAGACAAAACAAAAGGCAGCTCTTACTCTCAAAGACGGTGTGTTCTTATATTTTATTGGGGAGATAAATCTTCAAAATGCAAGGCAGCTGAAGGGGCTCTGGAAAGGCTTCCTGGAAAAGGTGGCAGATACGTCACACTCTGAAGGATACTAGATGGACAGTAAGTGGTAGGGCAAAGATTAAAACTCAGGTCTTCCAAACCAAGAGAAAAAGACGGGGAGTATCAGAGACACCTTGTTTGATTAATGTGGATATTCCCTCTACTGCCACATACTACAATTCACTGGATATCTCAACATGTATGATTCTTGAATATATCCTTCTATAAATCCAACCAGAAGTCTATTTTTAGTCATCCAGGTCATGCTTATGAGGACATCTCACCATGTTTCTCAACAAATGAAATAATGTATGTAACCTCCATGGTGGGGCTCATTATTAATATTAGGTACAAGAAGCCAATCCCGGAATCAAAGAGAGTTAGAAGGGACCTCCATGGTCGCTAGTCCAACCCCCTCATGTTACAGGTGAGAACGCTGATGCCCCGCCAAGTCGGGCGGTCTGCCTGAGGTCATTCCAGCAGTAAGCTTCAGAGGTGGGAGCTGAACCCATTCCTGTGCCAGTCTTTCTGCCCAGCAGGCTGCTAGGTGTTGCGGTGACTACAGCAAGGGCCCTGGTGTCAGGAGGACCTGAGCTCAAATCCAAACACTGGACACACTAGCTGTGTGACGTTGGGCAAGTCACTTAACACCAATTGCCCAGCCCTCCCCTCTTCAAAAAACAAAAAACAAGAATGGTTCCCAGTTAACCATGGAAGAAGCTGATTCCTGGAAGGCCTAGTCCCAGGTCCCCCTCCAGCCTCTCCAGACTTTAAATTGCTTCTCTGTAAAAAGGAGCGGCTTGACTTCCTTCTTAGTATGGATAAATAGGACCCGAGGCCACTGTTTCAGGTGTGGGAAAGGCGTCCCTTAGCCCCCCCTCCTGTCCCTACCTCCAGCTCCCCTTTTCCTCTCCTCTCTGCCCCGTCTTCTCACCAATGTCGTCCCTTCTATCACCTGTCTCACCTCGCCCTCACCTTGCTTTCCCTTCTTCCTATCCCTATTCCCCAAGGCTTTCCCTCGTACCCCCATTTTCATCCTCTCCTTTCTCCCTGTTCAGTCCTCTTTGCTCTTCCCGCCTCCAACATCCTCCTCTCTCGTCAAAATGGAAGCCGCTTGAACGCATAGGGCGGCTGTTTCTCACCTTCACGAGATCAGATCCTGTGTAGGCCGCTTAACAGCCGGGAGACCTTGGGCACCTGCCTCCTTTTCCCTCTGATGTAAGATGGAGACAATAAGAGCGCCTACTTTTCTAAGGGGCTTGCTTGTGAAGGCCAAGAACTGTGATGACCACACACATGCAAACGCGCGCGCGCGCGCACCGCCCCCGCCCCCATCCCCGCCCCCATCCCCGCCCCCATCCCCGCCCCCATCCCCGCCCCCATCCCCATCCCCATCCCCATCCCCATCCCCATCCCCATCCCCATCCCCACACGACCCCGCTACCTCCCCCGTCCCTCTCCTGCCCCCTTCTCCCTTGCACCATGCGCCTGCCGCCGCAGCGCCCCCGGGCGCCGACCCCGACTGGGTTCCTCTCTCACCGTGGCGGGCTTCTGCCGGAATAGCAGCGCGCGAAGACCTGGGCCGGCAGCAGAAAACAGGAGGAGGCCAAAGGCTCGGAAAGGTGACCCCCAAAAGCCGGGTCCTCGCGGGGAGCGCTGGGAAAAGCGGCCCAGGGAGCGCCGGAAAGGGCGGGGCCTCGCGGTGGGCTCGGAGCGCCGGCCTCCCGCTGCAGCGCCTCCTGGCGGCACGTGCCGACGCTGCAGAGCTCGGGAGGGCCACTGTCCTGGGAGGAGGGATGGGCGGGCCCAACTGAGAGCCGGCGAGCCAGAGAGCCAAGCGAGCGGGGGCGGGGCCGAGGGGAGGGGCGCCGCCTCGAGCTGGGGAGGGTGGGTCCTCCACGATGGCCCGGAAACGAAAGGAGGTTTGTCCAAGGTCACAGTTAGGAGAGCGTTTCTGGAAACAACTCAAGCACTACCTTGTACGCAAACCTTTACCCGTTCACCCCCCCCCCCCGCTCCCCGCCCTGGTCACCACCCTGCCCCCCAATATCTCCCCCTACCCCCAACTCCTAGCGCCCTCCCTCCCCTCTTTTTGACTTGTTCAGTCGTTTTCAGTCGTGTCCGATTTGTCGTGACCTCGTTTGGAATTTTCCTGGCAGCGACATTGAAGAGGTTTGCCTTTTCCTTCCTCAGCAAATTTGACAGATGGGGAAACTGAGGCAAACAGGATCGAGTGACTTGCCTAGGGTCACACAGCCTAGTCAGTGTCTGAGGTCACGTTTGACTCCGGGCCTGGTGCTCTGTTCACTGCGCCCCCTAGCGGCACTCTGGCGACTTTGCATCTATCCATTGTATATTTATGCCGATTAGATTGACAGTGTGCTTGTCCCTTCACCCGCCCCGCCCCGCCCCACCCCTTACGTAAGCTGCTTGAAGAGAAGATTTTTTCATTCTTTGTATTTGTGTTCTCAGCACAGAGTCTGCCACGTAGCAGGAGGTCAGCAAATGCTTGAGCCCTGGCCTTTACTAGACTATGCTCTGCTCTGCTCTGATCTACCATTTAGGCAGCTAGAGCCCTGGGCCCAGAGTCAGAGAGACCTGAGTTGAAATTCAGCCTTGCTAGCTGTGTGACCTTGAACAAATCCTTTAACCTCTGTTTGCCTTCGTCTTTTGGAGAAGGGAATGGATGGTGACTCATTCTAGGATCTTTGCTACCAAAACCCCATAGGGTGTCACAAAGAAAAAACTGAACAAGGTACTGCTATTATACTATTCTATTCTATACTATGCTATGTAAAACTATCTTAAGGGATAGATCTCCTGTACTAATGAACCTATAGTCTTTATTTTTACTGAAACCTGAGTTAGACGTCATAAAGAACTTGAACATTTCCAATAGTATATAAACCATTTGCAAAAATAGGCAAATAAGGAGTCCTAACAAATTCCTTTCCTGGCTCAAATATGGTTTGGTATCTAAAGCAGGAAGACCAAAAACAGAGAAAGAAAACAACAGACCAACTTCTGAAATGAGTATGGATGCGAACATTTTAAATAAAATACCAGCAGAGAGATTACCGCAGTGTATCCCACAGATGATACAGTATGACCAGGTGGGACTTATGCCAGGAATACAGGGCTAATTCAAAATTAGGAAAACCATCACCATATTTGATCATATCTGTAAAAAAATCAGCAAAAGTCATATAATTATCTCAATGGATACAGAAAAAGATTTTGATGAAATACAACATTCATTCCTATTAAAAACACTAGAAAGCATAGGAATAAATGGAGCTTTCCTTAAAATGATTAGGTAGTATCCATCTAAATCCATCTAAAGCATTACCTATAATGGAGATAAGCTAGAAGCCTTTCCAATAAGATCAGAGGTGAAGCAAGGGTGTCCATTATCACAACTATTATTCATTATTATACTAGAAATGTGAGCTATAACAATAAGGGAAGAAAAAGAAATTGAAGACATTAAGGTAACAAAACTATCATTCTTTGCAGATATGACAGTATATTTGGAGAATTAATTAAATACTGGCTGAAGCAATAACCAGTAAAGTTGCAGGATATAAATATATAAATCATAAATCATATAAATAAACATAATATATTAATATATAATATTATAAATTATAAAGAAATAATTATTATAAGTTATTCTAAATAATAAATAAATAAATCATAAATCACCACCATTTTTATATATTACCCACAAAATCCAGCAGAAAAAAATGCGCAGAGAAATTCCATTTTAATTAAACCCAGACTATAAAATACTTGGGAATCTACCTGCAAAGCCAAACCCAGGAACTATATGAACACGATAATATAACGCTTTTCACACAAACACAGATGAAATAATTGGAGAAATATTAAATGCTTATGTGTAGGCAGAGCCAATATAATAAAAATGATCATTCTAAATTAATTTACTTAGTGCCATACTAATCAAACTACCAAAAATTATTTTATAGAGTTAGAAAAAATAACAAAATTCATCTGGAAGAACAAAAGGTCAAGAATATCAAGGGAATCAATGAAAAAAAATTGTGAAAGAAGGTGGCCAGATCTCAAACTATATTATAAAGTGGTAACCATCAAAACAATCTGGTACTGGCTAAGAAACAGAATGGTGGATAAGTGGAATAGACTAGGTACACAATACACTATAGTAAATGATCATAGTGATGTAGTGTTTGACAAACTCAAAGATGTAAGATTTTGGGACAGGAACTCAATATTTGACAAAAATTTTGGGGAAAACTGGAAATCAGTTTGGCAGGATCTAGGCATAGACCAACATCTCACACAGAATACCAAGATAAGGTCAAAATGGGCTCATGATTTAAACATAAATGGGGATATTATAAGCAAATTAGGGGAGCATGGTGTAAAGCCAAGCACGAACAGCTTTCCAGAGGACTGCTGCTGTGAACAGCTTCAAGATTCTTATTATAGAGTATAATGAACTCTCTGTTCAGTAACAAGACAAAAGATTCACAGAAATCAAAGTACAGCATTCACAATGTTATAACTTACCAACTTTATCACTAAAGTGGCCACATAGTTTTCACCAAAGTGATCACATAGTTTTAAGCAAAAGCATTCATTTAGTAAGAATTCAATCATTTAATAAGTCCTTAATTCAATCATCCTTAAGGAGGCAAGCCTCCTTAATTGACACAAAGTGTAAAGGTCAAGGTTCTCCACCCCTAGGTCACATTGTCTTAAGCTCTTCAATCAAGAAGTCTTTCTTCTTAATTAGAGAAGTCCTTAACTCAATCATCTAAATTTAAAGGGCAAAGTTCTCCACCCTTAGACCACAGTAAATCATGATCTTCTCAGTTTGCATTAAATACCCAAAGAGAGGTCTTTTCATCTTGACTCAAGTCAGGCTCTCAGCTTCCTTGGTTCCTCTTCCATGGTCCCAGCTCCTGCCCGAATCTATCCAACTGCCACCTGGGTTCAAAGGCAGACAGCTCTCAGTTTTTTGTCTAGCTTCTTGTGCAGTTCCTGTTTCATATTGAAGTTCACAGTGTCTGGTCCTCCTCAAGTCCTTCACAGTTTCTGTTCCTGGAAAGACAAAGCTTAATAAAGCCATAATAACATTCATTCACATTGCCGGCATCCTCATCAATTCACTCTCTGCCTGAGAAATCAACATAGCCCCAACAAGGTCTGAGACAAAGTAACATCAAAACAGACAGACAAAGTACCGGCACCACAGTCATGCTTCCTCCCAGTTCTTTCTTCTCATTTCTCAGTTCTTGTTCCCAGAAGCTCTGGCTGGCCCTCTGAAGTTCTCGGCAGCTCTCAGAAGTTCTGCCACCACAAGTTCTGTTCTCAAAATCTCTCTTCTCATTTCTCAGTTCTTCTCAGTTTTCAGTTCAGTTCTCAGTTGTTTTCTCAATTCTTAGCTCCTCAGCCTCCACCCTGCCTGCTCCCAGAAGTTCTGGTTCTCTAGCTTGGGCTTTTCTTTATATAAGGTATTAGTTTCTCCCTGTTCCATCCCCTTCCTGTTACATCAGCAAGTCTATCCCACTGTGGGATTCACAAGTTCTGGGTCTTAATACTGGACACAATCATGAACTTCGAACAAGGTGCTAAGTACCTGTTTGATTGCAAATACAAAGGGCATGGAAGATCTTCAAATTCCCATTACCATTACACATAGAAACTTGTACCTGTCAGATCTATAGATAAATGATGAATTTTTGACCAAACAAGACATAGAGAGGATCACAGGATGTAAAATGGATCATTTTTATTGCACTAAATTTAAAAGGTTTTGCATAAAGAAAACCAATGCAGCTAAAAATAGAAAACTGGAGGGTAGGAGGGGGAGGAGGAATTTACAGAAAGTTTTTTGATAATGGTCTCATTTCTCAAATATATGGAAAACTGAATCAATTTATAAGAATATGAGTCATTCCCCAATTGACAAATAGTGAAAGGATATGAACAGGCAATTTTCAGTTTTTTTAAAATTAGATTTTATGTTTATTTTTAGTTTACATCATTCATTTCCACAAGATTTTGAGTTACAAATTTTCTCCCCATATTTCCCCTATCCACCACTCCAGAACAGCAATCTCACTGTATACCCCCTCCCCCAATCTGCTCTCTCCTATATCCTCCCCCATCTGCCCTCTGACTTTCTCGTAGGGGCAAGATGGATCTCCATACCCCAGTGCCTGTATATCTTATTTCCCAGTTGCATGTAAAAAATAATAATAATATATATTTTTAAACATTTGATTTTAAAACTTTGAATTCCAGATTCTTTCTCTTCCTCCCTCATCACCCAACCTTACTGGGAAGATAAGCAATTCAATATAGGTTGTATGTATGTAGCTACACAATGCATTTCCACAGTGGATATATTGTCACAAAACATTTCCATAGTGGATATATTGTGAAAGGCTGACTATATTTCCCTCCATCCTATCCCGCCCCCCACTTGTTCTATTCTCTACTTTGACCCTGTCCCTTTTCAAAAGTGTGTGCTTCTAACTACCC